>OX637357.1:13984577-14713794 GCA_951799405.1 Agapetus fuscipes | reverse complement strand
AAGCTGCCTGTCGACCTTCGCTCTGACCAGCCCACCATCGCCTTCAGAAGAGGACTTAAGAAAATGCTGTTTTCGAAGAGCCACGGCGCGCGCCCTTGAGATGGTCTGTGATCATTAAACGACGCCACCAGAAATAAATCATCCATGATCATAATCGTAGATAGTTCTTGCCACTTACATCAAAGGTTGGTACCTATTGTGGAATCGTTTATTGAATACTAATTCTCCAAGGATTATTATTATTTTTTTTTTAAGGAATCCTGTGCGGGAGGCTCCCCAATTCTTGAGAGTCTTGGGGTCTATGTCACCCTGGAAGGGTGCCGCAGAGGTGTTGCTTGAGTTCTTGGTTCTGTCGTGAGGCGCTGCAAGGAAGTGGTGATTGATGTTGGTTTTGAATAAAACCGGATTAAATTGGGAAGGGAACACAGATACTGGTAGACCATTCCATAAGCGGGCAGTTTGGCAAAGGAATGAGTCATGAAAACGCCAAGTTCTCATAGTTTTGAGATCGACTGCAAAGGGATGAATGAGAGTCGTACTACGAGTTTCCCTTTCTGAAATGAGAGGGGGAGGGATTAATGAATGGAGCTCATTAGAACAAGCTCCGTGGTAATATCGATAAAAAAGACTGAGCATTCCAACTTTTCTTCTGTGCTGGAGCGGCTGCAGATCGGATGTCAGAGAAGGATCATTGATCAACCTCACTGCCCTCCTTTGCACAGAATCAAGTTGGTCACTCAACTTCTTGGACATACCACACCAGAGATGGCTGCCATATTCGATAATGGGGCGGATTTGGGATTTATACAGAGTCAATAATTGGGCTGAAGTAAAAAACCTACGAGCTCTGTATAATATGCCGAGTCGCCGGAAAGCGGAAGTTGTGCGAGACTCAATAGCATCATGGTATTTTAACTCTGATGACAGAGAAACACCAAGAAGATTTAAGTGTTCATGGTTAGAGAGGGAGACATTGTCGAAAGTTGGGAGATAGTTGTTTGGAATGTTTTTTTTATTGGATAATCTTTTTACTGCCATATCGTCCTTTATGTGCTTGTTTGTCTTATCCCCAACAGAGGTAATTTCACATGAGCAATGTTTGTATTTGTACTGGACCAACGTGTCTTATGAAAACTGGAAATTTATTTTAACAATATTAAAAACAAATTCACAGTGTCGTGTATTACCTACCTACGTTATTTCTTAGCTCAGATTGTGAAGAATGTGATTCTTAAGACAAAATCGTTGAATAGTCATCGTTGAACCAATCGGTAGATAAGCCAAACAAACACTGGGTGGACGAATTATGTAAACGATTTTTTCTGGATTTGAAACTTTTTTCTCGCAGAACAAACACCAGCCTTGTAAGGGGCTGCCATCCTTAGCAATCCATTAACAAAATATTTGTTCGTCTTTTTCGTAGCAACGCGGCCAGGTGACGACACAATATTGTGTAAGCCATTTCACGTGTTGACCTCATTCTGGAAAAAATTGCATTAATGACGTGCAAAACTGACAGGCTGAAATGACAGTTTGCAGCGGTCGCTAAAGGGGAAGATGTCCTAGAAAGGAGACTGGGACAAATTTGATTACGCTAAAAGCTTCTTGGCCTTTCTCTCGACGGATGTTCCCGCCATTTTCAGACGGCCATCTTTGTTTTTTCCCGCTCAGAAAACAGGATAGTAGGCAGGCTGAGGAGATCCCAATGATATCTTTGGACTTGAAATTATTTTCACGAAAATAGACATTATATATCTGTTTCAACTTACTTACGAAATGGTTCTTGGTGAGAAAGAGAACAAAAAACTTCACAGTTGCATTTCCATGTGTACAAAAAAACTCCGGTGAATGTAAAAGTGTTTCTAGAAAGGTGTAGAGTATGTATGTACGGTGGAAATGAAGCATTTGAGAAGCATGACAGGAAAAACTCTGAAGGATAGAGTTAGGAATGAATGGGTAAAGAAAGAATGTAATTTGAAAGAGGATGTGTAGTTCCTTGACTTATAGGTTGGTATGCGGCTGACCACCCATGCTGTAAAAAATGATTCACTTTGCCAATGTCACCCCTGTTACAGGGAAGGACGGCAATAGTTGCAGGGTGTATGTCCGTTTGAGATTGGTTTTTATGTTGTAGGCTCACATGAGGCACGTGCAAGCGCGAACTTGTACGTGTCTTGGTTGTGGGAATGCATGTAATGTGAATCTCCAATGTAACATATCTTTGCAACTTAGATTAGATTAGATTAGATGTGAAAGTTAAGGTACAAAAGAATATGATAAGGGCATGTGGAAAGAATGAATGATGATCGACTGACAAAATATGTATACAGAGGTAGTGTGAAAGGAAAGAGGTAAGGGACGACCGAGAAAAGTATGGAGTGATCAGATTGGGGATATTGTGAAAGAATGGGATAGGTATACAAAGTGAGCGTAAAAGAAGAAAATGCATGGAAAAGGTGATGGATATGAATGAATTGAAAGAGGTATGTAAGGATAGGAAAAAATGGAGGCAGCTCTGCAGAGGCTCTGACCAGAGTTACAGTTACAGTGGCAGCATTGCCGCGTGCGTACTATGCCCGAACAAGCTCAAACATAGTACGCACGCGTTATAAATCTTGTGATTGTTAAAATTGACGAATTTTAAAGGAAAAACGCATTATTTTAAGACATTATGGCATGTGTTATAATTGGGTGTCAAAACATAAAATAGAGAAAGCAAGAAAACATAAGATTTCAACGGTAAGATCATGATTTCTGACGACGTTTGACAGGACTGGCGACAAATGTGGGCTATAGTATGTATCAATGCAGTAAGTTAGTTTCTGCTCCTCTATGTTATTACTCAATTATCTCTAAGGCCAGTATTTTCAACGTTAGTTTGTGTCACTTGTAAACTGATAAAAACAAAAAACTAACCACACTATTGACAAAAGAGCGTCTTTTTCACTCAGTATAAATTTGCTTTGCTAACGTTGAAAATACCGGGCCTTAACAAGGCACTCAAACGCCACTAACCTGCACATACGGAGTAACTCTTGTACCGCGTACATGTGGCGTGTGGAACCTATATAGTTCTACAGGTAAGGAGCTGAGCTAACTCCAACCACTTCAGTTGGACGAAGGCGTTTTCCCAGATCGTGGGGGATGGTTCTTGTTTATTGTGAAGGCTGAGTATACCTTGCGGATATTTTATTTTGGCATTAAAATAATCACTGAAACGGGAAATCATTCTTGACATCCTCGGAGGGGACCGGATCCTAACCCTCTGGCATGCAATGCAAGCACTATACCCACTGAGCTATCGACTTTTTTTACTTTCCACCGGATTGTTTTTAGTATAAAAGAAATGTATTCTTGTAGGTAAACGACACAGCGATTTATCAAAAAGTAAAAAAAAAAAAACAAAAATGGCTCGAAATATCATACAAAACATTCGGTATTCCATTTTCAAAACGCATTACACGGACCATAGATAAAGAAAAGAAAGATGGCCGCCCGGGGAGGGAAGAGAAATGGGCGGCAAACGTCAAGCGTTTGATTTATTTGCGTTTTGTCAAGTTGGTATCACTCGCAGCGTAGAAAGGGAAAGATAAAAAAAAATACATAGAAAGGTACAAGGTCTGTCCGGATATATAAAATCAAACGGATGAGTGGATTTTTTGGAATGAAAAAAAAAACGGATGCTACTGACCGTGGAAAGAGAAGAACGATTTTCTCTACGTTTCGTCAGAGTCCTATCCGACGTCTTCAGGAGGCGTGTGTCTTCTACTGGCGATGAATTGTTGTTATTTGCTCGAGGTCAGTTTGCATGAGACCGGTCCGTAGTTTAGTGGTAACACTTCGGACTCTGAATGGGAAGGTTGTGGGTAAGATTCCCGGCGGAGCACAAAAAATATACAATTTAAGTATATTTTCAAATTTGCTCTTCGCTGGGTTGAAAAATTCATAAAACTTTTACCAATGACCGGTCACCAAAGGTCCATCCAGCCTTACAGCAACTGGGTCTTGCTTGAAAATTGGCGTTTGTAGGGACGACGATCAAGCTCTTACAAAGGTCGATAGCTCAATTGGTAGAAGCCTTAGATGTAGCCTTAGGTAGATGAGCCTTAGGTAGATGAGCCTTAAATGTTAACATATCCTTGCAGCTTAGATTATAGATTATATATTATAGATAGATTGCATTCCACGCCGAGAGCAAGGGTTCGATCTCAAAGGTTTACTCAGCCTTCACAAGAAATGAGAACCAGCCCTCCCGGGAACTGGGAAACCCCTACTTCAACTAAAAGTGGTTAGTGTGAGGCCGGCCCCTTGCCTGTACAAATAAATAGGCCACATGCGACCCCTTCGGGGATAACGCAGGCAACAAGTTATACTATATGTGTAGCTTAGTTGCGTTTTTTTTAGTTGCGTTGCGTCGAAGGTTGTAGGTACAATTATTGACCTTCGGTGATGCATGTGTGGATGTTTGTCCTTTATGGACTCCTAAACCATTGATTCCATGGCGACGAAACTTGCACAAGTTATTGTGTGTATGCCAACTTAGTCTTTTAGGTAAAAAAACTGAAGCGATAAAGGAAATAAGAGCATAAATATGCTTAAACTATTTTCACATGATGACAGGGAATTTTTAGACTAAAAAAAGTGTGCAAAGACACAACACAGTGGATTCACATGTGTGGAGATATTGCCACCCTTAACAGAATACGTTAAACTAGCAGTACAAAAGCTTGAAGTGTGAATCTATTGTAAGCCAATTCGCTGCCTTAGTTCTTGTTTATCGTATACGCCATTGAGAAAATTTACATGAGCAATGTTTGCTTGTGTACTGGACCAATGTGTCTTATGAAATCTAAAAATAGAAAAAAAAATATTTAAAACAACTCTCACATTATCGAGTTTTACGGGTTTTCTTAGCTCAGATTGTGTAGAATTTGATTCTTAAGACATCTGCATGAAAAAGTCACATTTGACAAGATTGGCGTATACGATAAACAAGAACTGGGGGAGCGAATTGTAAATAGTGTGAATTAGATTCAAGCGAAGTTTTATCAAATTGAACCCAAAGAAAATCGTAACAGAATATTTTAAAAGTAAGCGATTGTACAGTATCGAATTTTTCATATTAATGATACGAAAAAATATTCATAACGCAAGCAATTTTTCATGCCTTGATAAAAAGATGAAGGTAATTTATCAAAATCGTGTCGTTCTTATTAAAAATATTGTCACCTTCATGATCCATGTACATGCTTTTACGGTTCAAAATATATTTTTAGATGATGCCACTGGTCCGTAGTCTAGTGGTTAACACTTCTGACTCGTAAATAGAAAGTTGTGAGTTCGAATCCTGGCGGAGCACAACAAATGTACCGTTTATATTTTCAATTTCGCTCTTCGCTGGATTAACAGATTCATAAACCTTTACTAAAGACCGGTCACCAAAAGGTCCATCCAGCCTTACAGCAACTGGGTCTTGCTTAAGAATTGACGCTTTTTAGCGACGACCAAGCTCGTAAAAAGTCCGGTCAATAGCTCAGTTGGTAGAATGCTTGTATTCCATGAGGGTTCGATACCCACCGACGGTGTCAGAAATGATTTCCCGTTTCGGTGTATATTTCAAACCCAAAATAAATACCAGCAAGGTGTACTCAGCCTTGACAAGAAATGAGAACCAGCCCCCCCCCCGAGCTGGGAAACCCCCACTTCAATTAAAAGTGGTTAGTGTGAGGCCGGCACCATTACCCATAAAAATAAATCGGTCCCGAATCACAATACGACCCCTTCGGAGATAACGCAGGCAAGAAGTTACACTATATGAGTAGCATAGTTGCGTTGGGTTGCCACCAAGAAAGTAAAGTCCTAGGTGTCAGTGGACCATGGACTGAGGCTGCACCAGACATAGAGTCATTGTGAAATATAAGGCCGGTACCAAGATGTTGGCGTGATCTGGTCCTTAAAAGTCAGCAGACTGCATTGGCTGGGTCATGTCCCGAAAATGGTCTTTCAGAGCCTGGAAAAGATGGGTGAGATGACAGACCGAAAAAGTCACAGTTCAGTGAGAAAATGCTCATCAAGATGGCTGGACCAACAGCGGTGGCTGTGGTTGATCAAGGAGACCAAGAGTCATCCCGTTTTGTTGTGCCTATCAGTGGCGAAGGGTGCCATACAAGCCGGTTCCCATCGGCTTCGCTTTTGAAATGATGTAACAAAGTAGTTAAAAAATATAGGCACAAAGTAAAAAAATACATTTAAAACCAAAGGAACAAAACGTATTTTTCCCCATTGAAACCATGTAGTCTAAGTGCATTATTATTATTTTTGCCTCATTTTAAACGGGAAACCGAGAGGAATCGGCTTGTATGGCACCCTTCGCCACTGGTGCCTATGATGACTGACTTTCATTCTTTACAATGTACAAAAAGAAAACATAAGTAAACATGTTGTTGCGAACTTCGAGTACAGGCGCTCGTACACACAAAGGTACATCAAAATGACTACACACACCTATGCGTAGTATAGAATCATCTAGCAGACCCTGGTAGTGTGCGTAAATATTCTGGTGATGGAATAGTCCAGAACTTGGGAGGATGATCTCTCCGTTCTAGTATATAAGAGGTCAGAATGGTAGGACAGAAGGAGTTGTAATAAATACCTTTGCGAGATAACACATACACCAGTGACTTTCAAGTGAAAAATAAATTGTACATTGTAAAAAATAAATTGTTAAGAAAAGCCCTAAAATAAATTCCGGTATTTTTATTAAAAAGAACCCAGAAGATAACTTAACAATCTGAAATATTTTTTAGAGGAAGGTCCATGGATTATTTTTGTATACAGTCCTTGACAATATTTTGCGTCGTTTTTATAAATTATGCAAGGACATGACTTTTTCGCGCCCATCAATCAACTTTTGTTGTGCAAGATGTGGGCCAAACTTGATATATATTAAATTTCTATCAAAACCTTTTGTCAAGGGGAACGTTCGTGGAATACTTAAATTGGATTATTATTTTGGAGTCTCAATTTAGGTAGCCTAGACTTTGGTTATCACTTTTAAAGGCAGGCGCGTGCACTGGATAGAGGCAATTTACAGTTAATCTAATCTAATCTAAGCTGCAAAGATATATATCATTTAAGATTTATATTAAATGGATTCCCACAAGCAGACATGTATAATTTCGCGCTAACACATGCCGCATGTGGACCTACAATATAAAAACCCAATCTCAAATGAACATAAGCCCTGCAACTCTTGCCGTCCTTCCCTGAAACAGGGGTGACATTGGCAAAGTGAACCAATTTTTTATATTATGGGTGGTCAGCCGCATAACAACCTATATGTCAAGGAACATACATGACAAATTACATTTTTTAAATCAATTAATAACAATATATACATGTACATAAAAAAACTAAATCATAAAAACCAATTTCACTTTAACAAACCCTAGCCGCCAACATCACAGATCAACCGCCATTTCTTTCTATCCTTGCATACTTCTTTCATTTCCTCCAGAGTCATAACCTTCCTCATACAAGCTCTTCTTTTATTATGACTCTGGATATTCCATTCATTCGCAATTTCGGATATTTGGTCCATCCATACCTTTCTCGGTCTTCCTCTACCACGACATCCATCTATTCTACCAACATATACTTTCTTCGTCAGTCTTTCCTCATCCATTCTCTCCATATGCCCAAACCATCTCAACAAACTTCTTTTAATCTTCACTTTCACACTTTCTTTTGCACCACATTCTTTTCTTACAAAATCATTCCTCACCCTGTCACTCCGTTTTTTCCCAATCATACTTCTTAGAAAGTCCATTTCTTAGTTAAGATTAAATTATTCTATTTTGATGACAAGGTTCATCCAGCCTTACAGCAGGCTTGCTTGAGAATTGGCGCTTTGTAGCGAATGCTGAGCTCATTAAAAGTTAGGTCGAACCCCACCCAGGGTGTCAGTTTTTGTGGATAGATCACGTCGCAGGCGGGGTTCGAACGTGCGCTTGTTTCAATAACGAAAAGTCTCCGCGGGATCATACCAGCGTCAAAAAGTGCACTAAGAAAGGCTGAGGTACAAGAAGAAGAATGTTTATGCCTATCCGAGTATAATAAAAATAATATTAGGCTGATTTATTTGTTCAGCGCTGTTTTTGTGTGAATCACACTTCAAGAGCCCTCTGCGAGCTTGGTCGTCGCTATAGAAAGCGCCAATTCTCAAATGAGATTCAATTGCTGCAAGGCTGAATGGACCTTTGTAGACCGGTTTCGGTAAAGGTTCATGAATATTTCAACCCAGCGACGAGAAAAATATTTTTTCTTACTACGCCGGGATTCGAGCCCACTACCTTTGAATCACAAGTCCGAAGCGTTAACCACTAGACTACAGACCATATAATATCCGTGCTAAGAACGTTCCGACACTTTGCTGGCCCTCTGTCTGATTTGTTACAAAATTTAATAGAGTATACGTTGACCACATAGCAAATTGGATCTGCTCCTATGAGAGTGAAAAATAGAGATGCTGTGAATAGTTGTTACAGTGAATAGTCGAATAAAGATTAATCGCCAATCCCTATGGCGAATATCCAATAGCTGGCCTGTATTATTCGAAACATAATAATAGAATTAAAATAATGTTTGTTAACCGGTCTGTAGCTCAGTTGGTAGAGTGCTTGAATTCCATGCCATGAGCTCGGGTTCGAATTCGAATCCCACCTAAGGGTGTCAGAAATGATTTCCCGTTTAATTCATTGTGTGTTTCAAACCCAAAATAAACACCGGATAGGTGTACTCAGCCTTCACAACAAATGAGAAACCCCCTCGGGAGCTGGGAAATCCACATTTCAACTGAAACGGTTGACGTGAGGCTGGACCCCTTCCCCGTTAAAATAATCCTGATCCTGAAAAATGATCATAAAATGGAAATAATCCTGAATCGCCAAATACGACCCCTTCGGAAATAACGCAAGCAAGAAGTTTTGTTACATGTGTAGCCTAGAAGCGTTTAGCATTCGGTATTCGGCTTTACTCGAACTCGAAGTTCCGCTTACCATCAACTACGTGCCCAGGCACGCAGTTGATGGTAAGCGTAACTAGAATAATATGGAACAATACAGAAGTGTGTGGTTCACTATAGAATGGTCCGGAATATGCGAGAGGCGTCCCTTTAGACGCTATATATATTTATATATTTATTTTTATTTTTTTATTCTTGAAATAGTACATACATACATTTTAGCACATATATATGTTCTAATTATGTACATTTAATATATTATGTGTATTCTGTTTCTTCTCTTCTCAATTTATTCTTGAATATATTATATATTTTCTGTTATATATTTTCTCACTTTACTTTTGAAACCAGTAATTGTCTTTTCCTCTGTTATTTCCTTACCCATTTCCTTGAATTCCCTCATCGCTTTACACATAATAGAATTGTGTGATTTTGCTTTTTTTCTCAACGGCATTCTCATTTCGTGTTTGTTTCTAGTGTTATGTGCATGCTCCCTTTGGTTTGCTGATATTTTCTTCCAGAACTGGGATTTTTCATTATTTATCACTTTATACCCAAACATCATTGTATTATAAAATATTCTTTGTCTAAATGTTGTTTAGTTCCTCCACACAAGATGTTTAGTTCCTCCACCATTTCCTTCACACAAGT
Organism: Agapetus fuscipes; assembly: GCA_951799405.1. Taxonomy (NCBI): domain Eukaryota; kingdom Metazoa; phylum Arthropoda; class Insecta; order Trichoptera; family Glossosomatidae; genus Agapetus; species Agapetus fuscipes. The sequence goes on along the minus strand of OX637357.1, from coordinate 14,704,121 downwards.
ATATCTATTTTTTTTCATTTTTATATATTTGGACCGCAATTGTGTGCGAGACCAGGCCGATTAAAACATTCGGCATTACTCGAATACCGAATAGTAGCCGGTATTCTCGGCATCTCTAGCGGAAAAGAGAACTGCGAGAGAAGTTGCAAGTTGTAACAATGGCTACAAGATTGATTGCGCTTTTTCGGTTTTGTGACGTCGCGGATCCCCATTAGGGCCTTTCTTTGCCTCGCTCCTCTCTTTCCTTTTTTCCTTTCTTTCCTTTCTCTCCTCTCTTTTCTGCGACCAGAGAAAGTCGTGACTAGAATCTATTCCCGCGAATAAATGTTGGTGTCTGGAAATCTAGATGAAATCATAGTCACCATGAGATTTTCTGAAATACTTAAATATAATAATAATAATATAAGAATGATTTATTTGTTGGGCGCTGTTTTTGTGTGAATCACACCTCAAGAGCTTGGTCTTCACAGTAGAAAGCGCCAATTCTCAAGCCAGAACCAGTTGCTGTAAGGCTGGATAGACGCAACGCAATTAAAAAAAAAACGCAACTGAGCTACACATATAGTGTAACTTCTTGCCGCGTTATCCCCGAAGGGTCGCATGTGGCGAGTTGAACTTATTTATTTTTACAGGTAAGGGGGCCGGCCTTACGCCAACCACTTCAGTTGAAGTGGGGGTTTTCCCAGCTCCCGAGAGGGCTGGTACTCATTTCTTGTGAAGGCTGAGTAAACCTTTTTTTTTTTTTTTTGATTTTTGAAATAAACACCGAAACGGGAAATCATTTCTGACACCCTCGGTGGGATTCGAACCCGAGCTCACTGCATGGAATGCAGGCACTCTGCTATCTAAGCTATCGACCGGACCATTTAAAAGTTAGGCTGATTTATTTAGTGAGCGCTGTTTTTGTGTGAATCACACCTCAAGATTTATATATATACGTTGTGGTTATAGCCGCGGGGGCCAAGAGGGCTGATCTTTCTAGCGTGTTTCGAATGGAACAACGTTGGTTCGATTACCGCTTGGGTCACTTGACTTTAACTTTGACCCTGGTTCAACAGATGTTATTGGGTAATTATTATTTAATAATTCATTAATAATAAAACAAGAATGAATTATTAAATGATGATATTAATACCTGTTTCTGGCCAGGCAGAATAGGTTGGTGAATTGCATTCCTCTTCACAAATCTATTTTTTTAAATATAAAAAAAAAAAAAAAAAAAAAAAAAAAAAAAAAAAAAAAGAGCCCTCTGCGAGTTTTTCGTCGGTGTAGCAAGCGACAATTCTCAAGCAAGACCCAATTGCTGTAAGGCTGGATGGACTTTTAGAAACCGGTCTTTGGTAAGGTGTATGAATTTTTTACCCAGCGAAGAGCATATTTGAAAATATAAATGGTATTTTTTTGTGCTCCGCCGGGATTCGAACGCCCAGTCTTCTATTTACGAGCCATAAGTGTTAACCACTAGACTACGGACCGGTCGGTTCAAGTAGCTGATTTTTCAAGCGCATTTGGAATAGAATATGGTTTGTTTTCGCTCCAAGCGAGACGGAGTGTTCTGGACCTAATGTTCCTATTCAAACTCATCCGGGGTAACGTGTCTTGCTCCGAACTCCTGTCTGAAGTGGGAATCCGAGTGCCTAGGATGACGTCAAGAAACACCAAAATCCAGCTCTATATTCCGTCTCACAGAACAAATTCATACGGAAACTCATTCCTCTTGAGAGCTTCGCGGTTGTTCAATGAAACGTTTAGTGAACTGGATATTTTTTACCAATCGACCAATACTTTGAAAAAGTTAACGACGGCCATACTTTGCCCTTAATTCTTGATTAATGATGTAAAATAATAATAATAATAATTGTAATTGTAATAATAATAGAAACGTGTTCATGAAATATAATGAATTTTGACTAGAATTTCAGTGTGTAGGTATTAGTGAGTGGGAAGAATTAAAATTATAATTAAAAATATTGGCATGTTCAAGTGAATGTAAGGCTGATTTGATATATGTAATTCTGTTTTTATCTCTTATTGTTTGGTGTCATTACGGTTATCATGATTATTTTAATAGGTTTTTATATTTTATATTTTGTGTTTGAAAAAAAAAAGAAAAAAAAAAATATATCTTACTATCATTAGTATTTATATTTGTATTCTTTTTTTATTTTAATACTTATATTTAATGTCAACATTGTATGAAAAAATATCTTACTGTCATTAGTATTTATATTTATATTCTTTTTTATATTCTTTTTATTTTTAATACTTATATTTAATGTCAACATTGTAATTGGGAAGGTACAACATCAATTGTATATATTTTTATTATTGTTTTATATATTTTAATGTATTTTCCTGTTTTGTTGAATAAATTATTTAAAAAAAAAAAAAAAAAAAAGAAAAGAATAACGCTGGTTCGATCCCCGCCTGGGTCATTGACCATAACTTTGATCCTGGTTCAACAGATGTCATTGGGTAATTATTAACTAATAAAATAATCCATTAAAATATAAAATAATGAATTATTGATTAATGATATCAATACCTGTTTCTGGCCAGGCAGAATACGTATATGAATTGCATTCCTCTTCACAAATCTATTAAAAAAAAGCCACAACACACAACTACATATTCGTACAGTATATTAAATTATAAGGCATACAAAAATATTGCATGCGTTTCAATAAAAGTAGAGAGCGGATTTGTATGCCGCGGCTTTACGGTGCATGAGTGGCATATCACTTTAAACTGGGACTTTAGTTGTCAGTTCATTCCGAAGATATTAACACATAATTTCAAATGTCGGAGCAGTGGAGATGTATCCATCACGTTGTAATGGGGAGACAGGAGGTGCAGGGTTCGTAAACAAAAGGTCTACGAAAAAAATATCTACCTAATTTTTTTTTCGCAAAACGACTGATCTGTACAAACAGTGAAGAGCGGAAAGAGTTGTAGGGCTTATGTTCATTTAAGATTTGAATTTATTTTATTTTTAATAGATTTGTGAAAAAATAATGCACTTTGCCAATGTCACCCCTGTTTTAAGGATTGTCGGCAAGAGTTGCAGGGCTTATGTTCATTTGAGATTGGGTTTTTATAGAGTTCTTGAAATTCCACATGCAGCATGTGTAAGCGCGGAACTTATACAATCATGTCTGCTTGTTGGATTGAATTTAATTTGAATCTTAAATGTAATACATCTTTGCAACTGTGATTATAGATTTTGCCTGCCAGGTCTGCCTTCATGCGAAAGCAGTAGCTTGTGTGCATGCAATGACATCTGTTGAACCAGGGTCGAAGTTGTTGTCGATAGGCCTCGGTACAGGCCGGGTTCGCACCGGCCTTAGTGTCAATAACGCAAATTCAAGTGTCAATATCTTATCCCCTCGAACACCCCAGCGTCATGTTGTGTAAGTTCACATGCGGTATTTGATTGCGTGGCTTCTAGTATAGTCTACTGTGAGTTTGAATTTATGCATGTGTCCAGGCATGTAGTTGATGGTAAGCGTAACTAGAATAATATGGAACAATACAGAAGTGTATGGTTCACTTTAAAATGGTCCGGAATATGCGAGAGGCGTCTCTTTAGACGATATGTATTTGAAATAAAATTATTTTTCCTTAAACGTAGTTTAATTTTCACAGTAATATTTTATATCTCGAGCACTTTCGACCATCAATATTCAGGTCATTATCAAGAGTGATGTATGTCAAATTAAAATTATTAATAATTTTATTTAAATAAAATGAATTTTCACTGTGTGACTACACAAACCCTACAAAAGCTATGTATTTGGACTGCAATTGTGAGTCGATTTAAACATTGAGCCGTGAAGTCGATAAGCAAGAGCTATAAATCAGTACATTTTAAGCACATGTAAATAATCTTGAAAAATAAATTGCAGTTTGATTAAAAGAACCCAACTAAAATCATAACAATATACAGCTAAAATTCTTACACCAAGGTTCCTTCCCTCTGATTTGCCGTGAGGGACTATGTCTATTTGTGTCACCCCCGTGCGACGTCACGCTGCCTGGATGTTAATTCATCGGCGATTTCCGGCCGCCGTCGCCAGATGTCGTTACGTGTCAGCCTCGCTGCGCGCGCATCTCTAAACGTCAAACTGACAGATCAACTGCGCTACACTGTACCCAAAAACTTACTGTGAAATGAGACAATTTATTTATTTTATGCATCCGAAGGATCTTTTGAGGTTGGACCATATGTGTGTAGCTTTGTTTATCTGCTGACGTTTCGCTTCCAATAGCAGAAAGTATTCTCTAGGCTGTTTTTCAAAGCAACGCGGTGGTCTCCGCATCCGCTCACTGTTAAATATATAATGTGTTGTCATCTGAATCTAAATCTAAGTTGCAAAGATATGTATTATTTGAGATTCATATTAAATGTATTCCCACAAGCAGACACGCAAAATTTCGCGCTAACACATGCCGCATGTGGACCTACAATATAAAAAAAAAAACAATCTAAAATGAACATAAGCCCTGCAACTCTTGCTGACCTTCCCTGAATCAAGGGTGACATTGGCAAAGTAAACCATCTTTTTATAGTATCGGTGGTCAGCCGCATACCAACCTATAAGTCAAGGAATCATCATTGAGTAATAACATTTAAAGGAGAAGAGATTAACTTACTGCATTGACAAATACTATCGAACACATTTCTCTCCCCCAGTTCTTGTTTACCGTATACGCCAATCTTGTCAAATATGACTTTGTCATGCAGTTGTCTTATGAATCAAATTCTACATAATCTGAGCTAAGAAAAACCGTAAAACTCGATAATGTGAGAGTTCTTTTAAATATTTTTAAAATAAATTTCTTGTTTTTATAAGACACATTGGTCCAGTACACATGCAAACATTGCTCATGTAAAATTTTCTCAATGGCGTATACGGTAAACAAGAACTAAGGCAGCGATTTGTCTCAGTCCTGTCAAACGTCGCAGTTGTGGTCCGGGCATAGTACGCACGCGACAATCTGGCCACTTTTCTAAAATCATTTTTACATTTGCCCGAGTTTTTTTTGTACACATGGAAGTGTAGCTGTGAAGTTATTTGTTCTCTTTCTAACTAATGTATTTAATATTTAATAATTTAGTAATTTCTAGATTACAGATATTACATGTCAATGCTGAAAATCCATGATTTATATAATTAACAAAATGACTTCAATTTCGTAGGTCCGTAAGTTTTGAAACACCCTGTTAGAAAATACACGAAATAACTTATGTGGTAAGAGACAAGACGGAGACTTTTAAATTTATTTTTTATCATAATTTTTCTCGCGTCAACCGCAGGTATTCCTACATATTTAAAGAATATTATTATATACCTACTTACTTTAAAAATGTCAACACTTCATTCGCTTTTAAAATAGAAAAATACTTTTAAAAGCTATGTACCTATGTGAGTATTGCGTCCTATAGGATCTACCTCTATAATCTAAGTTGCAAAGATATCGCCACAGCTAATCTAATCGAATCTAATCTAATCTAAGCCGCAAAGATATATATAATTTAAGATGTATATTAAATGCATTTCCACAAGCAGACATGTTTAATTTCGCGCTAACACATGCCGCATGTGGACCTACAATATAAAAACCCAATCTCAAATAAACATAAGCCCTGCAACTCTTGCCGTCCTTCCCTGGAACAGGGGTGACATTGGTAAAGTGAACCATTTTTTACAGTATGGGTGGTCAGCCGCATACCAACCTATAAATTAAGGAACGTACATGACAAATTACATTTTTTAAATCAATAAATAATAATATATACATGGACATCAAAAAAACTAAAACATAAAACCAATTTCACTTTAATGAACCCTAGCCGCCAACATTACAGATCAACCGCCATTTCATTCTATCCTTACATACTTCTTTCATTTCCTACAGAGTCATAACCTTCTTCAGCTGATTCATTGATTTGAGGAATCGTAGATAAAACATTTAATTGGCGGAAACTTCTCATAGTAAGTGAATTAATTATAAGGAAGTGCTCATGAAGAACTTCTAACCTACAGGATTTTCCCATTTATTTAGTGTTTTCTCTCGTAGAAAATAAGGAAAAAGGTGTATTTATCAGCGAAACCAATGCTAGCTTAGTGTGTCACTTATTCAGTGTCGATGTATTGACATTTAAGGCTCATATTTAATGCATGCCCACAAGAAGGTACATGTATGTTCGCGCTAGCACATGCTGCATGTGTACGTACAACATAAAATCCTAATCTCAACTGAAGATAAGCCCTACAACTTTTGACGACTTTTCCTGAATACCGCATACCAACCTTTAAGTCAAGGAACATACACAGCAAATTACATTTTTAAAATCAACAAATTATAACATGTATGGACATCAAAAACTAACAGAAAACAAACATTAATTTTAAAAGCCTAGCCGCTAACATCACAGATTAACCGTCATTTATTTGTGTCCTTACACACTTCTTTCATTTCCTTCAGAGTCCCTGTACACGAGAATAACGATTTTGATTGATTATTTGTAACGCAACTAAGCTACGCATATAATGTAACTTCTTGACGCGGTATCCCCGAAGGGTATGTGTCGAGTGGAACCTATTTATTTATACAGATAAGGGGGCCGGCCTTACGCCAACCACTACAGTCGAAGAGGGAGATTCCCAGCTCCCGAGAGTGCTGGTACTCATTTATTGCGAAGGCTGAGTAAAACTTGCCGGCATTTTCTTTAAGGGTTTAAAAGAAACACCGTAATAGGAAATCATTTCTGACACCCTCGGCGGGATTCGAACCCGAGCTCACGGCATGGAATGCAAGCACTCTACCAACTGAGCTATCGATCGGACTTGGCCTTCTGAAATGAGGGGTGAGGCGTTGACCACTAGACTACCAGAGGTCGTTTAACGTTTCAATCATTTGCAGGACATTCCATATTTCACAATAAAGTATTTTCATTACAAAGGTGATACGTTTTTATGGAAGTCTTTGTTGTTTAGGCGTTTATTTAAATATATTGATATCCAAAGTGTAAGGAACTTAGTACAACAGCGCTTCTGGGGACGATTACGTAGCTGGAGAGCGAAGACATGGAGTGGAAGAGGATCCTGGATTCAGCCAAGATGGTAATGACGAAGTCCGTTTATGATGATGTTAGCGAATCTTCAATAAACTTCGAAATGAATCACTTTTATGCGAGAGTAAAGTCCCTTTGTTCGCATTCTTATTTAGAATCGCACTGATCGTTGATTCGACTCGGAACGACACACAAATATGTCAGATGTTGGCATGTTGATGTGATTTTAAAAGAGGTGCATGCGGAATGAGAATACACACAATGGCGGGCATTTTATTTGTATGACAGTTACGGGGAATCATAAAAGACAGCCGTTTTATAAGGGGTAGTGGGTGTGGTTATTGACTTGTTGTGAACTTTAAATTTTAAAATCCAGGCAGTCTGCAAATGCAGGATATTGTGATCTCCCGAATCGATTATTGTTCCACACTAGTGGCGAAGGGTGCCATACAACTCGATTCCCATCTAATCTTATCTAATCTAATCTAAGTTGCAAAGATATGTTACATTGGAGATTCACATTACATGCATTCTCACAACCAGACACATACAAGTTTGCGCTTGCACATGCCTCATGTGAACCTACAACATAAAAACCAAATCTCAAATGGGCATACACCCTGCAACTCTTGCCATCCTTCCCTGTAACAGGGGTGACATTGGCAAAGTGAAACATTTTTACAGCATGGGTGGTCAGCCGCATACCAACCTATAAGTCAAGGAACATCGGCTTCCCTTTTAAAATGAGGTAACAAAGTAGTTAAAAAATATAGGCACAAAGTAAAAAAATACATTTAAAACCAAAGAAACAATACGTAGTTTTCCCCATTGAAACCATGCAGTCTACTTTATTATTATTTTTGCCTCATTTTAAACGGGAACCCGATGGGAATCGGCTTGTATGGCCCTCTTAGCCACTGTTCCACACTTTATATCGGCCAGTCAAAGAAGCAACTGAACAGATTTCAGTCTGTTCTGAGACATCCGTTGAGAACATGGATTATTTAGTGAACTTCTTCCATCCATGTGGACCAGATACCGAATTAAAAAAAAGCAACTGACTCAACGTGGGTCCCACTCTTGAACCTCTTGCGAATGTTATCACCACTTGAATTGAAAGGTCCTACGAGAACAACATCAGCAGCAAACTAAGCAATGAGATAACCCACATGAAGTTCACTTTGCCAATGTCACCCTTGTTTCAGGGAAGGTCGGCAAAAGTTGTGGGGCTTATGTTCATTTGAGGTTTGGATTTTATTTGTAAGTACACATTCAGCATTTGTAAGCGCGAACTACACTTGTTGGTTTGTGGGCATACATCTGAGAGCTTTAAATGAATATATCCTTGCAACTTAGATTATAGATATTATTATAGATGTCAAACTGATAAGAGGGACATAAACTTAGGGTATACTTAATTCTTACTCCCCTGTGACAAGAAACATTTAAAATCTTTAGTCATCCTAGGCTGCAGTGTGTACTTGAGTGATTACATACTTGCCTTGTAAAAGTACTATTTTTGATCACATTAAAAATATTGTAACTTCCATACCAGTTCGAAATACATAAATTAATTTTCAGGGATTGAATTTGACCCGAAGGAGCATCTATTCCAAAATCAATTATTTTTGTACCCCTCCCCCCTTTTGAATAAAATGAGGGGGGCCAAGGTCATTTCAGTGTTTTTGTGTGATTTCAGGTTTTTTTTTATGGTAGATTTTTTTTTTAAATATTTAAAATCATGATGCAACAATCTAATCTAATCTAATCTAAGTTGCAAAATATATGTAACATTAAAGATTCACATTATACGCACTTTCACAAACAGACATGCACAAGTTCACGCTTAAACATGCCGCATGTGGTCCAACAATATAAAAACCAGAATCTCACATGGACATACTCCCTGCAACTCTTGCCGACCTTCTCTGAATTTTACATTGTTTAGTCTCGAATGAAGCTAGAAAGAAGAAAAACAAAATGTAACAAAAAATTTGTCTTTTTTGCATTTTTTGTGTTGACAGTTTTTAAGTTATACACTTTTTTAAACCTTTATAATTAAGATAAATAATCAATAAACACGCATGATTTTTTTCATCAATGTCACTCATTTACCACGACCATATTGTTTAAGAAACAAAAGGTTTCCAACGGGAAAAACACGAGAGGTTAAGGGTATATAACTCTTAATCTATAATAATAATAATTGGAAAATTTGTATACAGCGCCGTTTAGTGGCACTATGGCCACCCCAAGGGCGCTTTTATGTGTTGAAGCTTCTGTTAAACAAATGTGTCTTAAGCAACTTCCTGAAACTGCCAACACTGGTCTCTGTTCTCAACTCCAGAGGTAGACTGTTCCAGCAGGATGGACCAGCCGAACTAAAAGCCCTGTCTCCGAAACCGGTTCTCTTCCGTCGAAGTGGCAGTTGAAGCCTGTTTACGGCGTCACTCTATGCAGAACGAAGAGTGCGTCGTTTTCCACCTATCTGGTCGACTCTGCACAATTCACACAAGTACGATGGTGCAACTCCTCTGAAGGCGTTAAAAACAGAAACACATATTTTGTACTCAATCCTCTCTGGGACCCGCAGCCAATGAAGGCGCTGCAACAGAGGAGAGACATGGTCAGTTTTTCGTCCTCCCAAAAGTACTTAAGATTCCAATATCGGTGCCGGTCACCCTTCCAACCACAGATCACGGAATAAACTACCAACCAAAAAAATCATATCATTTTGTATCGAGTGCTGCCAGGTCCGCGGCAAAAGTGCACAAATGCACTTTCCGCTCACACCGCAAGCGGAAAAAGGCCATAACTCCGAAAATAAAATGAAATATTTATATGGGCGCGCGTGTAAAAACGAGACTTTACGATGTTTTTGTTCGCCGCGACTTGGGCGGCAACACCCATGCTGTCGTAAACACGGCTCTTGAAAAGCAAAAGAATTCCACAGCGTTCTGCTAAAAAAATATATGAAAGCTGTAGCAGAACATCTGTAGAGCGTTTTGAGTTTCTATGTTTTCCGTTTTTTGTTGAAACATGTAAATAAACGTTTAAATTTGGAGCAGAGAAAATATGAAGTATTATTTTACGCCTTGTAAGTTTAATGGTTTTTGACACTAAAACCATATTTTTTCCTATCAATAACAAGATGTACCTTTTACCGATACTGTCGCCTTTCCGCTAGAAGAGTAGCCAAAGCCTCTGAAGAGCTGCCTCCATTTCTTATTATCCTTAGATACCTCTTTCAATTCATTCATATCCATCACCATTTTCATGCATTTTCTTCTTTTACGCTCGCTTTGTACATCCCATTCTTTCACAATCTCCTCAATCTGATCACTCCATACTTTTCTCGGTAGTCCCTTACCTCTTTTTTCGATGCCAACCCGTTTCAGGGAAAGGAGGCAGGAGTTGCAAGTAGGGAATCCGATCCCGCATTTGCTGTTAGTAGAATCGAGATTAGTGGAATATTAAAATTTGTATGGTTTGTGTTATTGTTCCTTGGATTTTAAGTTGGTAAAAGGTTGACCACCTGTACTGTAAGAAATGGTTAACTTTGCCAATGTAACCCCTGCTTCAGGGAAGGTCGGCAAGAGTCGCATGTGACGTTTTTATTTTTTTTTAAGAAATCCTGTGCGGGAGACTCCCTAGATTCTAAAGACTCTAGGGGTCTATGACACTTGTTGTAGTGCCGCAGAGGTGTACAAGCTTGGTCGTCGCTACAAAGCGCCAATACTCAAGCAAGACCCAGTTGCTGTGAGGCTGGATGGACCTTTGGTGTCCGGTCATTGGTAAAGGTTTATGAATTTTTCAACCCAGCGAAGAGCACATTCGAAATATAAATGGTATATTTGTGTGCTCCGCCGGGATCCAAATCCACAACCTTCCATTTACGAGTCCGAAGTGTTGCCACTACGGACTACGGACCGGTCCAAGTCATTTTTTTTGTCATGTGATGTTCTATCATGTGAGGTTATGTCACGTGACGTTATGGCATGTGTTGTTTTGTCATTGTGCTGTTCTAACCTGTAACCCCGAATCGCCAAGTGCGACCCCTTCGGAGATAAAGCCACGCAAGAAGTTACACTATACGTGTAGCTTATTTGCTATTTTTTATATTTCAAATTTCAATTAATTTATGCTATTTTAAAAATAAACTAAAATAGCACATCGATGAGCCTGTATAAAGCGAAATTAAATGACGCTGGGTGAACCATTTCATTACATTAGGTCGGAAAATTTATGCCTCTTTGTTTTCACCCAATCAAGTAATTATATACAATTAAAATCTGAGCCAGCGCTTCTCAAATAGTAAAACGGAAAATAAAAATGCTGAAGCACAATTGTTTTCAAACATTTTAAATTATCTTAAATTTTTTTTTTTTTTTTGAGTATGTTTTGATTTTTATTGTTTAATTGTTTAGTGATTGTTTGTTTTATGTATTTAAATGTTATTAAGTGTTTGTATTCCTTGGCTTATAGGTTGGAACGAGGCTGACCACCCATACTGTACACAATGGTTCACTTTTCCAATGTCACCCATTTTTCAGGGAAATTCTGTAAGAGATTCAGGGCTTATGTTCATTTGAGATTGTGTTTTATACTGTAGATTCATATGCGGCATATTTAAGCGCGAACTTATACGTGTCTGCTTGTGGCAATACATTTAATATGAATCTCAAATGTAATAATATATTGTTATGATTTTATTTGGGGTTCTCTTTGAATTAAACTGCATTTTTTTTTAACAGAATGTATTTTACACGGTTCAGTTAACAATTTACAACAATTGAAAATCATTGCTTTCACGGCAAAATGCTTCAAGTGACTAATCTGGTGATGCCCAATTGCAGTCCATTTATATAGCAGGCGCGTGCATAGGGTATAGGCAAATACATTTCAGAATAAATATTTTCTAAATAAAATATAAATTAGTGCATCATTCTTTCAAGGGCTGGGACTAGTGGTGGGTGTGAGGGGTGAGGAAGGGAACAGAGCGCTGGGATCGCTGGTGACAGATTTATCATTATTATTTCTTGGAAACAAGGTCAGTAGAGGAGATGGATTAGGGATCAAAAAGTTATTTAGTAAGGAATTGACAGTACTTGAATTTTTATTAATTTCTATGGTCTCGAGAGCTGTTAAAGTCGGTCTGTATGTGTTTGTATGAAGAAGTTTGATTGTATGTTTATTAAAAGTATGTCCTGATTCTATGATGTGGTTGGCAAACTCGGAGAAGTTATTATTAGATAGACAACGCCTGTGTTCGTCCATTCTAATTTTTAAACTTCTATAAGTCTGCCCAATGTATACTCTATTGCAATCGCCACATTGAACTTCGTATACTCCACATTTTTGTAAAATGTCCATTTTCGATTTAGAATTACAAAGTAAGTTTCCCAATTTATTATTGGTGTAAAACGCAGGTCTGATAGAGTCGGGTAGAATTTTGGAGATTTTGGAAGAAATTTCACCCAAGAATAGTACTTTCCTCCAAGGTCGGTCTAGATTTTCTCCTATTCGTTTAAAATAACTCATTTGAAATTGACTGAAGTGCTAACGATGGCTCCAATCGAACTTGAATTTTGAATTTTAGATCTCAATATCAAGCTTAAATGGTTGCTTACCTGTATATTGCCTACCTATTAGGCGCATGCGCCTGTATGGGATGCACGCCCCTATTATATAGGTGCAAAAGAGATCTTTCTTGCATCTTCCAGATCTAAATATAGGAAAACATTCGATTTAACAACTGCAACGTCGGTGTTATGGCCAAGGGAGCCAAGTGGGCTGATATTTCTAGCGTGTTTGGAATAGAACAACGTTGGTTCGATCCCCGCCTGGATCATTTGACCATAACTTTGACCCTGGTTCAACAGATGTTATTGGGTAATTATTAACTAATAATTCATTAAAATAAAGAATAATGAATTATTTATTGATGATATGATAATACCTGTTTCTGGCCAGACAAAATAGGTTGGTGAATTGCATTCCTCTTTAAAAATCTATTTAAAAAAAAACTGCAGTTTTAGAAGTGCAGGGTATGAAAATGTGTAAGGTAGGTTGATGGTTTTAATTCGACTCTCCAGAGCGTTCACTATTGCCACCAGACACGAATGTGGGGCTGAGATACGCGGCTGATGGAGTCATCAACCGCCATCACCAATTATTAAAAAACGCCATTTTTGTTTGTTATTAGGTACGAAACATAAAAGAAAAAAAAATCTATTTTTATTCCTTGACTTAAAGGTTGGTATGTGGATGACCACCCATGCTGCAGAATCAGGGTTCACTTTGCCAATGTCACCCCTGTTTCAGGGAAGGTCGGCAAGAGTATTGTAGCGTGAATGTTTATTTAAGGTTTGGGTTTTATGTTGTAGGTTCACATGCGGCATGTACAAACGCAAACTTATGCGTGTTTGCTTGTGAAAATGTAAATAATGTAAATCCCAAATGTTACATATCTTTGCAACTTAGATAAGATTAGATAATGTCTCTTTTCATACATTTTTTTCTATCTGCGAATGAAAAAGTGTAACCTAATCTATAATCTGAGTTGCAAAGATGTTTTAACATTTAAAGTTCATATTAAATATCTCATTCATGATTAGGAGGGCCCTTGAGGTGTGACACACACAAAAACGGCGCCCTTTTGTCATGTATTAAATGTTAATTAAATAATTTATCCTCATATACATATTAATGCATGCCCACAAACAGACGCGTGCAAGTTCGCGGTTACAAATGCTGCATGTGTACTTTCTATTCAAAAACCAAACCTCAAATGAACATGAGCTTTGCAACTTTTGTGCTGATTCACTGATTTGAGAAATCGTGGATAAAACATTTTATTGGGAGTAACTTCTTATAGTAAGTGAACTAATTATAAGGAAGTGCTCATGAAAAACTTCTAAACTACAGGATTTTCACACGTTCTTTAGTGTTTTCTCTTCTAGAAAATAAGAAAAAAGGTGCATTTATCTGAGAAACCTACGTTAGCTTAATATGTCACTTATTCAATTTTACCTTTAAGGTATCGATATACCTCTTCTTTTGATATGTCTAATTTCAAAGAAAAAAAAATACAAACATAGGTACTGTTTGCTTATTTTAAAGGTAACGGTCCATTCAGCTTCAAATGTTTGCCCTCCACTCTACTGCAGCACTCGAGACGCACCTTTTGTTTACATTGGGTACGCCACTGCTACCTTCTCACTAAGAAAACACATTCCAACTTGACTCTCTCCCATAGTAAACACTCGAGAAAGCCATGGCAGTAACATGAAAACAAAATCTGATCTTGAAATAAAATATTCTGTAACTGTTACTTTTTAATTAAGGAACTAGGTATACATTGTTTAGTACAGTTACGGGCCATATTTTTTTTAGTAATGTCAATAATCTTGGGAAAAACGTTTTTCCATATTTACTCAAAAACTATTACCAAATTAAAAAAAAATGGCCCGTTACTGCACTAAACAATGTATGGTTCTGTAATGAAAAAGAAAAAAATATTTGCAAAATATAGCACACACGAAAAAAGCGATAAAAATGTGAAAAAACTCGTTTTTTGTAAATATTTTTTGTGGCAACAATTTTTAAGTTATATTTTTATGTAAATAGTACTTAGGTATAAACAAAATAAATAGGGTAGGTGCATATAGATACTAGCTGTAGGATGAATTCTTATTCAGTACCTAGAGTAAGGAAATATTATTTAAGTAATAATTGTATTGGAAGCTTTTGGAATATCATGGACGTTTCTAGACGAATTTGACTCTAGAATGTTTGATAGCCGTAGTTATAAAAGGCGTGAATCGCCTGCAGGTCAGGCAGTCTCTCCAAGTGTTAGTAGCCGTTACAGGCCAAGTCAGCGAAAGTCAACCATACATGTGAATTGGAAAATAAATTGTGAACCAAAATAAATTACTTTAAAATAAATCTCCGGCAGTTTTAATCAAGAAGACCAATATTTAACATTTTAAAAACATTAGAACCCTACAAACACAACAATGTGTTTGTTTTAACCTTTATATTTACATAAAAAAATATTAAACACGCCTGTTTTTTTTCATTACTGCCACTTTTATGCTTAGACCATTAAATTTAAGAAACAAAAACGGGAGATTTAGGGTATAAACCACTCTTAAGGTATCGATATCCATGCAACTTAGATAACAGATTATAGATGCGTGAGTTTGAAAAAAAAACAAAAAAAACACATACAGGAAACGAAGATTCCCCCAAACGATAGTTACCAAAAAAAGGCTGAAAAAAAAACATTTAAAACTCCCTTTATTCTCTAAACCAAACCATTCATTAGCCCTTCTTATTCTTATCTTTCCTTTTCTTTTTTCCGTGTCTAATTTATATCGTTTGGATCCGTTTTAACCTTCTCGCTGTCGCGTTATCTGGCAGTCCATAGATAATAAGGGTTCTGGTGACATTACACAATAGCCGAGCTCCGTAGTTAGATAGGTGAGAGGTTAGAACGGCATCGTGAAAAAACGACACATAACAGAACGACACATGACAGAACGACACATGACAAAACATCACATTCTATAAACGGCACATAAAACGTCAACGATACCATGTTGAAAGCACCGGTTCTCATCAGATCACCGAAGCTAAGCAACATCGGGCGCGGATGCTACTTGGATGGGTTACCGCTCAGGTACACCGCGTGTCGTTGACATCTTGGACCGGTCCGTAGTCCAGTGGCAACACTTCGGACTCGTAAACGGAAGGTTTTGGATTCGGATCCCGGCGGAGCACAAAAAATCTACCATTTATATTTCCAAATATGCTCTTCGCTGGGTTGAAAAAATTCATCAAGCCTTTACCAAAGACCGGTCACTAAAAGGTCCAGCCAGCCTTACAGCAACTGGGTCTTGCTTGAGTATTGGCGCTTTGTAGCGACGACTAAGCTCGTACACCTCTGCGGCACTACAGCAAGTGTCATATACCCCTAGAGTCTCAAGAATCTAGGGAATCTCCCGAACAGGATTACTTTAAAAAAAAAAAAAAAACACGACAGCGAACGACACGAACAGCACAAACGTTCATTTTTCTTCCACACACCGTTCATTTTTTTTTATAAACTCTACCAATTACAATACATGCATGAGTTCGATTTTCTCATGTCTCACTTTTTTCCATGCTGTATAAGGTGTTTTCTGTTTTGTTATGTTCCGTTTATGGTATGTGATGTTCTGTCATGTGTTGTTCTGTCATGTGTCGTTCTGTCATGTGTTTTCTGTGTCATGTTATGGGTCATTCTGTCATGTGTTGTTCTGTTATGTGTGGTTCTGTCATGTGTCGTTATGTTATGTGTTGTTTTGCCACTGTGTCGTTCTATCATGGATCCGCTAGATAAGAATATATTTATAACTTGGGTGCACCGCAAACGGACGACCCCGTGTAACATGGGATATCAAGGAATTTTGGGGCTTTTATCTTTTTGAATACGGGAGCACTTAATATGTACCAATCTCGTTTCGTTTACTTTTTCTCAATTTTATAATATTCTTCATTTGACTCGTCACTACAAATTGAATGTTAAAAAAGAAAATGCACGAGAAAATTGTGATAGATATGCATGAATTGAAAGAGAGGCTCTCGTCACCCCTAGCGGAATGGTGACAGACCCCCGTATTCACGATCAAAACTGGCACTTCCTTAAGGGCAAACCAGCGCTTAGATTGGGGAAATTCATTTCAAGAACAATACTTAAGGTAAAATTAGCGCTTAAGCGCTCCAAAAACTAGCACTCAGGTAAGTAAGGTCGACACGTATATTAACCAACGCTTAAGCGCTGTCAAAATATTCCGTCTTATTTCATTGTTATCACATTTTTTGTTTGATTGTGAATTTACATGAAAAAATGAATTCTTACTATAAACATGATTTTTACAAGTGTATTAACATTGTTTTGACGAGTTCATTTACATTGCTTGACCATCAGAATTGGGTTTGTTCTCCGGTATGGTCTAGGACCATACTGCAATGACAGATGAACTGTCAAAATATTCCGCCGCATTTCATCAGCACATTTTTTGTTTGGTTGTGAATTATTTACATAAAATAATGAATTCTTTCGATACAGTTGACTTCAACGAGAATAATAACATTGTTTTGTTCAAAAATAGTGTCCCAAGAAAATATATCAGAGACTGTAAAGACCCATTTACGTATTACGAAGAGGAAAAATTTAGAAGACGTTTTTGATTGAAAAAATGCGTCGTTCTGTATACAGTTTTGCCGTTGCTCATTGAGGGTTGCAAAGCCAACGATTTCTTCGATCTGTTATTTTATCTTCTATTACAGGTTTTTCTTTAATCAGAGCCACCAGCAGCTCCTTTTCCGCTGGAGAAAACAACATATTTTTGGCGCTGAAATCGATGAAAACACTTTACATTGGATATTACATAAATGTATTTTTTAAAACTAATAGAAATTGTAAACAAACAAATTCGTACTTATAATCTATAATCTATAATCTAAGTTGCAAAGATATATTCATTTAAAGCTCTCAGATGTATGCCCACAAACCAACAAGTGTAGTTCGCGCTTACAAATGCTGAATGTGTACTTACAAATAAAATCCAAACCTCAAATGAACATAAGCCCCACAACTTTTGCCGACCTTCCCTGAAACAGGGGTGACATTGGCAAAGTGAACCATTTTTTACAGTATGGGTGGTCAGCCTCATACCAACCTATAAGTCAAGGAATATGAATAATAAATTACATTTAAATATAAAAAAGAACAAAACCTTACAAAGAAATCTATACAAAAAAAGTCAAAAATTTCCTATGCAAAAAATGTAGCAAATGAATACACCAACATTAGAAATCAACATTGCAGATTAGCCGCCACTTCTTCCTGTCCTTGCATACTTCTTTCATTTCATCCAGAGTCATAACCTTTTTCATACAAGTCCTCCTTTTATTATGACTCTGGATATCCCATTCATTCGCTATTTCAGAGATTTGATCCTTCCATACTTTTCTCGGTCTTCCTCTACCACGACATCCATCTATTCTAGCAACATATACTTTCTTCGTCAATCTTTCATCACTCATTCTCTCCAAGTGCCCGAACCATCTTAACATACTTCTTTTAATCTTCACTTTCACACTTTCCCTTACACCACATTCTTCTCTTACAAAATCATTCCTCACCCTGTCACTTCGTTTTTTCCCAATCATACTTCTTAGATAGTCCATTTCTACTGTATGGACTTTACTAATTTCCCTTTCACTCACCGTCCAGGCTTCACTTCCATACATCAAGGTTGGCACTAGTATACCACCGTGCACCGCCAATCTAACATTTTTTGAGAGATTTTGGTTCCTGGCGATGCAAGCGGTCGCACCCAGTACACACCTGCCTTTCATTATTCTTCTTTCAAATTCACCGGCCATTCTTCCATCTTTTTCAAACTTACATCCCAAATATACAAACTCATTTACAACATCAACATTCATTCCATTAATTTTAAATTCATAATTCATATTTTCATCATCTCTTTCAAAAATCAAAACTTTCGTCTTTCTTGCATTCAACTTCAAATTATTACCTTTCAAAGCTTCGTTCAATCTAGAGAGCATCATTTGCAATTCCACTGCTGAATCAGATACAAGGACTGCATCATCCGCATACAGTAGAACGCTTACTTTGCTCTCTCCTATCATTAATCCACAATCATCAAGTCTAGCATCTCGAACACACTTGTCCATGACTATGTTAAATAGCCATGGGCTCATCACACATCCTTGCCTTACACCCTTAAAAACTTCAAACCATTCACTATACTCACCATCAATACGAATGCAGGCCATACTATTCTCATAGTTCGCATGCACCGCATTGAGTAGAGCTCCATTCACTCCGTATGCTTTCAAAACATCCCACAACATACCTCTGTCCACTGAGTCAAAAGCCTTTTCCAGATCCACAAAGGCCGTGAATAGTTTCCCCCTCACCGACAATTGTTTTTCAACAAGTTGTCGTAGAGTGAAAATCTGATCAACACAGCCTCTACCGGCCATAAAGCCGGACTGTATATCGGAAACCCTTTTGCTAGTAGTCAGAATCACATTTTTTATAATCACCTTACAGAAGACTTTTCCTGGTATACTGAGTAGACTGATTGGTCTGAAGTTCTGACAGTCTTTTTTGTCCCCTTTACCTTTGTAAATGGGAACAATGACTGCCTTCCTCCAATCCATCGGTACTACTCCTGCATTCACACAAAGCTTACATAATTCAAACATCCAATCTATCACACATTCACCTCCTGCTTTCAACATTTCACCATTTATACCATCAAACCCAGCAGACTTCCCATTCTTCAGACGTGAAATAGACACTTTCATTTCTTCTTTCAAAATCTTCAATTCATTCTCTTCATCTGTCTGTTCATAAATTCTTCTTTCACCCTGGCCAAAAATTTCTTGAAAATAGTTTTTCCATCTCTTGCATACTTCTTCATTCTCCCATACCATCTCACCGGCAGCACTTTTGACTCCCGGAGTGGTCAATGCAGAAGATTTATTTCTATCCGCATTGATCCACCTCCAAAATTCCTTCTTACTGTCGGTGAAACTTTTGTTAATCCTTTCATCAATCTTTCTTTGTTCATTCATCTTGCTTTCATAAATTATAGTCTTCGCCATTCTCTTAGCTATCTTATATTCGTCTTCTAGCTTTCTATCATTTCTATCATTCAGCCAATTTTCATAACACTTTTTCTTAACTTTCACAGCTTCTTTCACTCTATCATTCCACCAGGCATCTCCTTTCAATTTTCCACCTTTCGTTACCCCACATACTTTTTTAGCACATTCAATCATTCCTTCCTTCAGATCTTTCCACATGCTTTCAATATCTTTTCCACACACATTCTTCTCAAGTTCATTTACACTTAAAATTTTGTGGAGCTCTGATACATACTTCTCTTTCACATTTTCTTCATTCAGCCTTTCTACTTTTATTCTAGTCATTCTTACTTGCTTCTTGCGTTTCTTCTTTCTTACTTCACCTAGCATTATTTTAGCACATAAGAGATAGTGATCACTGCCTATTTCAGGCCCGCGGTAGACACGGCTATCTCTTACGGCTCCTCTCAATCTTTCATCCACACAGTAGTAAAGTAGTAATTGCGTTATACGTACTTATTTGTTGTCAAGTTTTATGCAAAGTTGATATGACATTGAAATTTGAAAGAGGCGGCAATGATAAGAGTGAAGTACGCCGAATATCGGTCGGAAGGTACTGACCAATTACAGAGCTGGGTTTTTTCGAGAGCCAATGACAAACCCGTACGTCTCCTGGGGGTTGGGCACTACGCTGATTACTGCTTGAGTGTTCTTTGTGAAACAAAACGCTCCAGAATGTCGACCCTTGAGTAAGTGTAGCGCTTGAGTAAGGCACTTAAATCAGTTTTGATCGTGAATACGGGGGAGAGTTACACTTACAGTAACCACTATGGTACTCTGTGTCTTATTTTAATCAACCACTCAAATAAAAAATTGGGTAATTTCATACATTAGATTAATTATATAAATTAAACAATCATAGTGAGTATAAATGATCATATTCTCCAATTGCTGAGCGGATGGATGGCTGACCCTTTGTGCCGACTCCAGGATGACGTCACTCCTGCCATTAGTGTGATTGTTTTGCTGGTGGGCGGCGTGCAGAGATAAGTTTTAATATCCGCGACACTTAAAAGGTTAAAAGACAGTGTCGCAGTCTAGTGGTTAACGCTTCGGATTTGTAATATTATTATTATTACTTACACTATCAATTTCTGAAATATCGAATGAATGGAATATCCAGAGTCATAATAAAAGGAGAGCTTGTATGAAGAAGGTTATGACTCTGGATGAAATGAAAGAAGTATGTAAGGACAGAAAGAAATAGCTGTTGATTTGTTATGTTGACGGCCAGTACCTACTAGGGTTTTTAAATTAGAATTTTGTATTCTGTATTTGTTTTGATGTTTATACAAATTATTATTTGTGATTTAAGAAATGTAATTTGTTGTATATGTTTCTTGACTTATAGGTTGGTATGAAGCTGACCAACCATACTGTAGAAAATAGTTCACTTTGACAATGTCACCCCTGTTTCAGGGAAGGTCGGCAAAACTTGCAAGGTTAATGTTCATTTGAGGTTTGGATTTAATTTGTAAGTACACATTCAGCATTTGTAAGCGCGAACTACACGTGTTTGTTGTGGGCATGCATTTGATATGAGCTTTAAATGTCATTATATCTTTGCAACTTATAAAGCACTTATTCATCAATTTAACCTTTAAGGTGCCGATATGTCCTAAAGCCAATAGACACAAAAAAAGTTCTAGAAAGTCTTAAATTAGCTCACTGCGTTCACCCATCATTATCCCAAAAACTTTTTTGAGGTTTTTATTAGATAATATATTTTAACCTGTCCTCGAATATGATCATTAATTTCCCAAAGAAAGAAGTCGGGTTTTCTTTGAAAATCTCCCCCCCCCCCCCCCCTCTCAGACCTCACTCGAGTTGAGTTTTTGATATTTCCCATTGTCCCCCTCCCCCCCACTTGACTGATCCCCTACCCATCTATTTGGGATCCCCAAAATATATCCGAACTGGGTGATAAATCATATTTTTTCGTTACACGTATGAGAAGCGAGGTTAAAAGAGAACACCTTGATCCATAACGTGAAAATAGTATTTTTGTAGTTTTTATTGTAATTCCTTGACTTATAGGCAGGTATGCGGTTTACCACCCAAGCTGTAGACAATGGTTCACTTTGCCAATGTCACCTCTGTTTGAGGTAAGGACGACAAGAGTTGCAGGGTGTATGTCCATTTGAGATTTGGGTTTTTTATGTTGTAAGTTCACATGCGGCATGTGCAAGCGCGAACTTGCACGTGTCTGCTTCTGAGAATGCATATAATGCAAATCCCCCATGTTACATATCTTTGCAACTTAGATTAGATTAGATTGGATTGGTCTTCCTAGTTTTTTCAGTGTATCTGACTTTGATATCTCTCTCCAAGTTTTTAAAAGTACTTTTCTTGTGATTCTAGTTTTTATTAGTATTTTTCTAGTTTTTTAGTCTTTTTCTAGTTTTTCTACTCTTTTTCTAGTCATTTCCAAGTTTTTCAAGTCCCTATATTTTCTAGTCAGTTTCTGTTGTTTCAAGATTATTTCTAATTCTTTCCAGACTCTCTGCAAAAAGTTCCTTATACTTTAAGAAAGCTTACATTTCAATATTATTTTGGCATCTGGGTTAAAAAATAGTTGAAAAAAAGTTTTGGAGCAGGACTTGTCACTTCGGGAATTTTCGTGTTTAGTCAACTCGAACTGGAGTATTTTGTGTAGGTACCGGTTAAATAAATGGTTACATAAAAAATAATTTTATTTGAAAATACTAGGGCTCAGAGATTTCTGAAATAATAATAATAAAAAAAACTGTTTTTTTATGCCTCTGCATTTAGGTGGTTTTCGCGTCAGACTAGATTTAAAATTGAGGTATAATTAGAGCAGGAGGGTTGTATTAATGGTGAACTTGTGCCCGCCCCCCCAGTAATGGATGGCCATTAATAAAAAGCACTACTTTAGGGGCATCCTAATAACGCGTTGTCGATAGAAATTAATTTAGGTAAAAGGTTGCATATTAAAGGGAAGGATATATAGGAGAAAAAAAAGTAGAAAGGGTTTATGGTAGGTGTACCAAAAATTGATTTAGTTAATTAAAAGATTCAAGGAATTTATACCAAAAAAAATGCAAAGGTATTCCATTATAGTCTATAATATCGATAACTTGACCAATCCGTAGTCTAGTGGTTAAACGTGACTCGTAAATGGAAGGTTGTGGGTTAGAATCCCGGTGGAGCACACAAAATACACCAATTATATTTTCAAATATGCTCTTCGCTGGATGGCAAAATTCATAAACTCTCTCCCAAAGACCGATCACTATAGATCTATCCAGCCTTACAGCAATTGGGTGTTGCTTGAGTATTGGCGCTTTGTAGAGACGACCAAGCTCGTTAAAATCTCTGCTGCACTACAACAAATGTCATAGACCCGTAGAGTCTCTGAAATCTAGGGAGTCTCCCGCGCAGGATTTCTTAAAAAAAAATACTAGAAAACGGACCGGTCTAGTGGTTAATCTAATCTAATCTAATCTAATCAAAGTTGCAAAGATATGTAAAATTGGGGATGCACATTACATGCATTCTCACAAGCAGACACGTACAAGTTCGCGCTCACACACATGCCGCATGTGGAACTGCAATATAAAAACCAAATCTCAAATGGACACCTGCAACTCTTGCCGACTCTTCCTGAACAGGAGTGACATTGGCAAAGTGAACCATTTTCTACAGCATGGGCGGTCAGCCGCATACCAGCCTATAAGTCAAGGAATAGTGGTTCATGATGAAATAATAAATAAATGAAATGTTTTTAGGGTGTTTTAATTATGTCCGGCAAAGGTTCACACAGTCTTCACAATTCGAGTGCCCACACCCTAAAGTAATTATGCATTATCCACGGTGTTAGCGTAAAATGCAGCAATTATGAGATCTCCAGTGGGCCCTGGTGCGCGTGGGTGGGATAGTGAGGCAAAATGTTGATGTTAGCGGAAACGTACTGAAAACAGACATTTTAAAAATGTCCATAGTAAAGTTTGATTCACATCGAGGTTGTTCCTTGACTTATAGGTTGTAATGCCGCTGACCACCCATGCTGTAAAAATGGTTCACTTTGCCAATGTCACCCCTGTTTCAGGGAAGGACGGCAAGAGTTGCAGGGTGTATGTCCATTTGAGATTTGGGTTTTTAGGTGTCTGCTTGTGAAAATGCATATTATAATGTGAATCCCCAATATAACTTATCTTTGCAACTTAGATTAGATTAGATTATGTGTCTAAGATGATTTCCCGTTTCGACGCTTATTTCAAAACTTACAATTCAAATACCTGCCAAATTTACTGAATCTCATAGAAATGAAAACCATCCCCCTCGAGAGCTGGAAAATCCCCACCCACGTGAAGTGGTTGAGGTAAGGCCGGACCTCTTGCCTGTGAAAATAAATAGGTGCCACGCCCTTTTGGTGACTACGCGGTAAGAATTTGAACTAAATGTACAGCTTAGTTTCGATGGATTACGACATCATTGTCATCTGGCACTGCCTTGTTGTGCTAGTTATTTGTGTCTGCTGGTCGCCATTTTAAGGACGGGCGGAAGGAGTTAAAAATACGGGCAAGGTTTACTCAGTCTTCCAAGAAATGAAACCCCAAACTCAACTTAAGTAGATGGCGTGAGGCCGGCCTCTTACCCATAACGCCACATACGACCCATTCGGGGATAACGCAGGCAAGATTTTTTTTAAGAAATCCTGTGCGGGAGACTTAAGGAGTCTATGACACTTGTTGTAGTGCCGCAGAGGTGTACTAGCTTGGACGTCGCTACAAAGTGTCAATACTCAAGCAAGACCCAGTTGCTGTAAGGCTGGACGGACCTTTTACTGACCGGTCTTTAGTAAGGGTTTTATAATTTTTCAACCCAGCGAAGAGCATCTTGGAAATATAAATTGTGTATTTTTTGTGCTCCGCCGGGATCCGAATCCACAACCTTCCATTTACGTGTCCAAAGTGTTGCCACTGGACTACGGACCGGTCCAAGAAATGCCAACGACACGCGGTGTACCTGAGCGGTCACCCATCCACGTAGCATCCGCGCCCAATGTTGCTTAACTTCGGTGATCTGTACCCTTAGTACGAGTTGCAAAACTTGAGTAAAGTAAAGTTTACGGAAAATATTAAAGAGTGATTTCTACGAAAATCTGCCGTTTTTGTTCCTTTTACTTTATGGTCTTACACTTTATGGTCTTAGCAAACGAGTTACAGTGATGAAGAAAATCAAGTTCAAACAAACAAAAACGGCAGATTTTGGGGAAAACTACTCTTTAATTCATTCCGTAAACTTAACTTTACTCAAATTTTACAACTCGTACTCAGGGTACTGATGACAACCGGTGCTTTCAACATGGTATCGTCGTTGATACGTCGTATGTTATACTAAATGTGTAGCTTAGTTGCGTTCTTTGAATCGTAAAAAAATGGATTGTTTTTTTTGACATTGCCGGTAGCTGCGATAAATAAAACGTTATTAAATTGTCAGTAATACGTGAAATTTATGACACCAGCATAGTTTGACAGCTGTCCGTGTAATTTGAGCCAATCAGCGTCGGCCATTTAAAAAAGGAACGAGACAGCGCCGCCATTCGTCAAGACGGCCATTTCAGGGAGCTCGATGTGACGCCATTTGCAATCAAAATGGAGGGAAAAGTGACGTTTCAACTAAAGACTTGCACGACTTAAAATGAACGTAGATGACAGCTGAGCGAGAGCAGTCCAGCAGGTACTGCATGTGGCTGCTCTAGCTTATACACCATGGCTCATTCTGGAGACATGGTCTCTCATCTTACTGTGTCCTCTATTTCACAGACTTATATATGTGGATACAATGATCATTCATTTCAGATGTTCTGAGCAGTCCAGCAGGTACTGCATGTGGCTGCTCTAGCTTATACACCATGGCTCATTCTGGAGGCATGGTCTCTCATCTTACTGTGTCCTCTATTTCACAGACTTATATATGTGGATACAATGATCATTCATTTCAGATGTTCTGAGCAGTCCAGCAGGTACTGCATGTGGCTGCTCTAGCTTATACACCATGGCTCATTCTGGAGACATGGTCTCTCATCTTACTGTGTCCTCTATTTCACAGACTTATATGTTTACTTATATATATGTGGATACAATGATCATTCATTTCAGATGTTCTGAGCAGTCCAGCAGGTACTGCATGTGGCTGCTCTAGCTTATACACCATGGCTCATTCTGGAGGCATGGTCTCTCATCTTACATTGACCACATTATCTGCGACACATACAGTGAATGGACCATCAGAGCTTGGAGAGGATAGTTGTGATGACAGACCCTGAAGGACGCAGGGCAGTGGGAAGACCCAGAGCAAGGTGGCTGGGACATATACAGTGAATGGACCATCAAAGCCTGGAAAGGATAGTTGTGATGACAGACCCTGAAGGACGCAGGGCAGTGGGAAGACCCAGAGCAAGGTGGCTGGGACACATACAGTAAATCAGAGCCTGGAAAGGATAGTTGTGATGACAGACCCTGAAGGACGCAGGGCAGTGGAAACAACCAAACAAGGTGACTAAATGGGTAAAAATACTCGTAAAGAAGGAAAGCAATCACAGAGTTGGCAACGGTTGATGAAGGACGCCAAGATCCACCTTGATTAGTCATGTAAATTTGAATGATGGTGATGATAGCAAAGTAAAACAATAATTGTCATGACACGTGACCAAAATATAATTCAACGTTTTCAATTCATTCATTTGAATACTGACAATAGAGCATTTAATATGACAATATCAATTTATGAAAAATCATTTTAATTTTTTACACAAATGGACATTGAACGCTTAAGTGCAGAAGCGTGGTGTGCATTATAAAATACAGACGATCCTTGTTTTTTAATTTTATTTTTTAACAAAAAAATGAATTGAAAGTAAAAGATAAATAAATTTGAACAAAACTGAATTCCACATCTTTACCCCTAGTGTAAACAAAACACAAACTCCATAGCTAAAATAGAAAAATGTATGAAAAAGACTTAGTCTCTAGGGGTGCTATTACAAGTAGGTACACATTTTATAAACATATATATATATATATTAGTTTTTATCTTCGCATTATCAATACGTTTTTTTACTAACGAAAAATAAATGCCAGGCTTGCCTGGAGTGTAGGGAAGAAATAAAATAGTCCTTGCGCATCATTAGGTAGTCAGCAACCCGTCTGGCAAACGATGTGACTTGTTGCCAACTCCCTACAGCGAAACATCGAAATTGTCCAAAAATACGTCAGCCGATTGAAAGGCTATTCTAATCTAAGTTGCAAAGATATGAAACATTAACGATTTACATTATATGCATTTTCACAAGCACACTTACAATATAAAACCCAAAAAAATGAACATACACCCTGCAACTCTTGCCGACCTTCCCTGAAACAGGGATGACATTGGCAAAGTGAACCATTTTCTACAACATGGGTGGTCAGCCGCATACCAACCTATAAGTTAAAGAACATAGACAACAAATTACATTTTTTTTCAATGGACGACTAATAATATGCATAAACATCAAAACCCTAGCCTTAGCCGCCTACATTACAGGTCAACATAGCAAACAAGTCGGCACAGCACTGAATGATACTTGTCGCATCATCACGGGATGTCTCAAACCTACGCCTATAGGAAAACCCTATACACTAGCAGGCATAGCCCCCCCACACATCAGGCGCGAAGTGGCTTCAAGGGTTGAAAGAGCAAAAACCCTGAAGAATTCACAGCACTGCCTTTTTGGACAAAATGGCTCCTCATCACAACGCTTGAAGTGGCGCCGCAGTTTCCTTAGCTCCGTGCACCCTTTGAATACGGAGCCGGCGGGTGAGAGATTGCACTTGTGGAATCTGGAGCGACCTATAAACTTTGTGCAGCCAAGCGAGAGCCTCCCACCTGGACGGGATCTTGAGTGGCCTGTGTGGAGAGCGCTCATCAGGCTAAGAACGGGTGTTGGCAGAGCTCGCTGTAACATGAGCGCCTGGGGAATCCTTCATCAAGATGACAGCACGCTCTGTGAATGCGGAGCCCAATAGTCAATGGATCATCTTCGGATCTGCCTGGCCTGCCCAACAAGCTGCTCACTGGCCGACCTAATGGAGGGTAATGGTGAAGCAGTGGATGTTGCCCAACACTGGGCAAGAGTAGTGTAGTGTCTGACATGACGAAGAAGAACATAGCAGATCAACCAACATTTTAACATTACGGATGATGCGAGAGGCATGAAAAAGATTGATTGAGGATAACTTGAATTGAGAAAGAAGAAATGGTAGAACATAATTATTAACAACTCCCGAAAAAAGAACCATGCACAAAAAACAGAATCGCTTTCGTCATTAATTTCATATTTCACACTCGTGAAGGCAAGCGTTGCATGCGCCGATTTTTGCAAAAGTTTTTTTTTGCAATTCAAAACACGTTCAGGTAATTTGCATAATAATGTCAGGATGCAATTATTGGTCCGGAGTAAAATGGTCAGAAAAAACGATAAAAAAAACATTATATTATATCCATATACCCGAAATGAATTCATAATTTTGTGCATTTTTATTGAGCTTAAAATAGTGATGAATCGAAGTGATTTTGTGTGTCAGTGGAGTGAAGATTGGAGATAATACTTAGATAGATTTAAATAGTAGAGATTTAGGTATCAGTGACGATGGAGTAAGGCTGCAGTAGACAGAGAGTCCTGGAAGATAGTGGTGAGACTACAAGGTGATAGTGACACCAATAAAGTAAATTCCTAGGTGTCAGTGGACCATGGAGTGAGGCTGCACAAGACAGAGAGTCTTGGAGGATGGTGGGGAGACTACAAAGTGATAGTGACACCAAGAAATGAAAGTCCTAGATGTCAGTGAACCATGGACTGAGGCTGTATAAGACGAAGAGTTCTGGTAGATGGTGGTGAGACTACAAGGTGATAGTGACACCGAGAAAGTAAAATCTTAGGTGTCAGTGGACCATGGACTGAGGCTGCACAAGGCAGAGAGTCCTGGAGGATGGTGGTGAGACTACAAGGTGATAGTGACACCAAGAAAGTAAAGTCCTAGGTGTCAGTGGACCATGGACTGAGTCTGCACAAGACAGAGAGTCCTGGATGGTGGTGGTGAGACTATAGAGTGATAGTGACACCAAGAAAGTGAAGTCCTAGGTGTCAGTGGACCATGGACTGAGACATGAACGATTACTCAGTCCCATCATGAAGTTACCTCGGTAATTGAGTGGTATTTACTCCCAGAGAGTTGTTGGCACAGTGGTTAGAGTTTAACATTCAAATCGACGTGCTGGGTTGGTAATTTTTAATGCAACCCCGCATTGCTAGGACAAGCACGTTGCCTACAAAGATAAAAGAGCAGGGTGGCTCAAAAGCGTTCTGCTTTAATATAATTTCACCGATTCCAAACACTACATCTTTAGTGCAGTGAAATTTTTATTCTCTGGACTTAACATTTCATTATTTTACAATTTAACCAATTGGATCCAACCATACGTCTTCTCTTTCTTCTTTTTTCCTTTCACATCTCCTTTGTATACACAAATTGTACGTTTTTCATCGTCCATCCTTTCCACATGCCCAAACCATCTCGTCACATTATCTTGCACCTATACTTTTACATTCTCTTTCAACTTACATTTCTCTTTCACCCATTTATTATTTACTGGGGCTGTTCTTAGACATTTCAGTAGTCGGTTGAGCCCACACTGTAACAAACTAATGATGCATTTGTATGAAGACCCGTCAATCCAAGATGGCCGCAAGTGAAAAGCTGATTAGTTTTCATAAAAATATTACCAAAATTCGGTAGGTAAGAATGACCGTGGGGATGAGACTTCCAGCCCAGGCATCATTAGTTTGTCAAACCGTGGGCTCAACCAACGAAAAAAACGTCTAGGAATTGCACAGTTTTTGCTGTTATACTCCTCAAATATTTAATTTCCACCATGCATACTTTACTTTTATAATGAATTATTTATTGATCATGCTAAAACATGTCGGTTTTATAGCTGAGGGAGTCAAGTCGCTGTTCTTTACTAGCGTATTTGGAACAGAAAAAGTTGAGTCGAATCACATCTGGCCCATTTGACCATAACTGCGACCGTGGTTCAGCAGATGTCATTGCATGCACACAAGCTGTCGCTTTCGTATGAAGACAACTGGCCAGGCAAAATAGGTTAGTTAATTGCATTCCTCTTCACAAATATATTTTCATCTCATGTAATCTAATCTAAGTTGCAAAGATATGTAACATTGGGGATTCACGCTTGCGCATGCCGCATGTGAACCTACAGCATAAAAACCAAATTTCAAATGGACATACACCCTGCAACTGTTATCGATCTTCCCTGAAACAGGGGTGAAATTGGCTAAGCGAAACATTTTCTACAGCATGGGTGGTCAGCCGCATACCAACCTGTAAGTCAAGTAACATACACGAGAAATTACATTTTAGAAGAAAACAAATAATAATATGGATTTACATTAAAATCAAATACATTTTTTTAATTTAAAATTTACAGAAATTTGAAAGACTTGAGAAAGCCTAGCCCTTGCCGCCAGCAATACAGATCAACCGCCATTTCTTTCTGTCCTTACATACTTCTTTCATTTCATCCAGAGTCAAAACCTTCTTCATACAAGCTCTCCTTTTATTATGGCTCTGGATATTCTATTCATTCGCAATTTCGGAAATAAAAAATAAAATTGGAATAGGTTGTCGCGCCACCCGTTACAAGATGGTATACATAAGTAGTAGGATGTAGGTACTATGTAGATGTGGTCGAGGAGACAGGAAGCTAGTCGTAAACTGTCTGCCACCGCACTTGGGAGGCCCGTGTCAGCGACGGGAAGACTCCGACTTCCTATGTGGGAAGAGGTCCAAGGAAAGTGGCCATATTTCTTTTCAAAAGCAGCGAAAGTGTTGCCGCAGAAAAATAAATTCAGAATGGTGTAATTTAGAAATTTCATAATATTAGTTTCTTTGAATTATAGGTTGGTATGAGACTGATTTCCCATATTGAAAAAAATGGTTCACTTTGCCAATGCCACCTCTGATTCAGAAGTTGGAAGGTCGGCAAAAATTGCAGGGTTTATGTTCATTTGAGTGCAAGAAGTACAAGGTACAAAACACTCACGTCTACACATACGCATGCACGGCAAGTATGTAAATACGCCTAGGCACACAATCATAAAAACACGCAGGCATGATAGATAGGTAGAGAAAGACCGAGAAAGGTATGGATGGATCAAATTTATGAAATAGCGAATGAATGGAATATCCAGAGACATAATAAAAGGAGGGCTTGTATGAAAAACGTTATGACTCTGGATGAAATGTATGTATGTAAGGACAGGAAGTAGTTGCGGCTAATCTGCAATGTTGATTTGTAATGTTGGCTTATTCATTTATGTGACATTTATTGTACAGGGAAGTATAATAATAATAATCATACAGTATTTTTATAGCGCCTTTTCATGACTCTTGGTCATCCCAAAGGCGCTTGCTCATATGAGCGAGCGAACAGGTGGGTCTTCAACCCCCTTCTAAAAGTACTCTCCAGATCCATTTCGCGCAGGTCATCTGGGAGGCCGTTCCATATCGTTGGAGCAGCCACCTTGAAGGCTCGATCTCCAAAAACGGTCTTCTTTTTCCTTCTTGGAACCTCTATCCGACTGCGACATGATGCTGCTGATCGCAGTGTTGCTGTTCTGCTGCTTGTGGTGGCTGGAGTTATCATATCCTTTAAATATTTCGGTGCGGTCCCGCGCAGGCTCTTGAAGACCAGCAACCCTATCTTATACTGGACCCGTTCATGAATCTTGAGCCAGTGAAGAGACTTCAGGTGCGGCGTAATATGGCAAAACTTTGAGGCACCATGTATAAGTCTGGCCGCGGCATCCAGTACAGACTGGAGTCCCTTCAGCTGGCCTCAGTATGGACTTTTTTTTGTATAGATTTCTTTTTAAGGTCTGGATGTTTTTCTATACTTATTAAATATTATTTATTAATTATATTCTTTGACTTATAGGTTGGTATGAGGCTGACCACCCATACTGTAAAAAATAGTTCACATTGCCAATGTCACCTCTGTGTCAGGGAAGGTCGGCAAAAATTGTAGGGTTTATGTTCAT
This sequence comes from Agapetus fuscipes, assembly GCA_951799405.1. Classification (NCBI taxonomy): domain Eukaryota; kingdom Metazoa; phylum Arthropoda; class Insecta; order Trichoptera; family Glossosomatidae; genus Agapetus; species Agapetus fuscipes. Next base: position 14,672,184 of record OX637357.1, on the reverse strand, counting down.
TTGAGGTTTCGATTTTATTTGTACATACACATTCAGCATTTGTAAGTGCGAACTACACGTGTTTGTTTGTGGGCATGCATTTGATATGAGCTTTAAATGTTGATATATCTTTGTAACTTAGATTATAGATGAACTTATATTGGAAACAACACAAAACATGCATGAAAGACGCTAAAGGGGGCCAAAACCCACCTATGAATCTAATAAGTAACAACTAATTCCAAACGTACCGTTTTCTACCGTGATTACATAGGTATTATTAATAATTTGTAAACTACCAGTTTCTGTCCACACAGTTTAAAACATACCAGAACTACATGGAAGCTAAAACGATCGCCAGAGGCGCTGTTCAAGTTAACATACATTTTTTTGTATAAAACATTGATTGAGTATGAAATGTTATTTTAATGCTTGGGTGTATTAAAGCAGTGGTTTTAAAATTGGGTGCCGCAGGATTATCACGGGGAACCATAGGTCCCTCTTTAATTCAGGATTGTATGAGGCTGACAACCCATACTGTAAAAATTGGTTCCCTTTGCCAATGCAATCCTGTTTCAGAGAAGGTCGGCAAAAGTTTATTTTAATTGTTAAATATTGAAAACAATAAGGTCCAGTATTTTCAACGTTAGCTTATGTGAAAAAATCTACCTACACACTTGACATAAGTGCGTCCTTCTCATTCAGTATAAAGTCGCTATGCTAACGATGAAAATACCAGGCCTAAGAGCTTGTATGAAGAAGGTTATGACTCTGGAGGAAATGAAAGAAGTATGCAAGGATATAAAGAAATGGCGGTTGATCTGTGATGTTGGCGGCTAGGGTTTGTTAAAGTGAAATTGGTTTTATGATTTAGTTTTTTATGTCCATGTATATATTGTTATTTTTATTCTTTGATTTAAAAAAATGTAATTTGTCATGTATGTTCCTTGACTTATAGGTTGTTATGCGGCTGACCACCCATAATATAAAAATTGGTTCACTTTGCCAATGTCACCCCTGTTTCAGGGAAGGACGGCAAGAGTTGCAAGGTTTATGTTCATTTGAGATTGGGTTTTTATATTGTAGGTCCACATGCGGCATGTGTTAGCGCGAAATTATACATATCTGCTTGTGGGAATGCATTTAGTATAAATCTTAAATGATATACATCTTTGCAGCTTAGATTAGATTAGATTAGATAATATACTTAATAAGTTATAAGTTAAGGTTTCTTTTAACAAATTATGTTTCCCAGGAGTTAAACAAAAAACTCATTCGGGAGTCTTGTTTTATTCATTGAACAATATTTAAAACTAGCCATACAACATACAATTTAAATAAATTGCACAGAATCTGTACTCGACTTTCTTGCAAAAATTTACCCACTGTATGACGTATGTAAAGCTAGAATCATCTACCAGCTTATGCCGTTTCAATAAAAATGTAATATATCAATAATAAATCAATTTTATTCCACCGCGGTGTGTACCTGCATACTCGTACAATATGGATATAGGCATATAAATACTTAAATGAATATAAATATTTTGTTGATTTATTTGAAAAAGTACCAATTACACAAGAAAGATCCTCGACTCATAGGTTGGTATGAAGCTGACCTCAGTACTGTACTGTACTGTATCCTGCCACCGTTTCATTAGGGGTGGCCGGTACCTCCGCAGATGCGCCTCCACTTTTTGCTGTCATCACCTTTTTCATACATACTCTTCTCTTATTCTCACTCTGCAGAATCCATTCTTTCGCAATCTCACCTATTTGGTCTAACCATTCTTTCCTCAGCCTTCCCCTTCTGCGCTTTCCTCTGACATTTCCTTTGTACACTTTCTTCGTTAGTTGTTCATCATCCTTTCTTTCAAGATGTCTGAACCATCTCATCGTACTTTTTTGTACTTTCATTCTCATATTCTCTTTTATACCACACTCGTTCATCACTCAAGCATTACGTACTCTATCACTCAGTGTCTTTCCAGCCATTGCTCTCAGGTAAGCCATTTCAACCGTACTTACATACTTTACTCAGCTCACATTCATTAAGCCTCACTTCCACCAACCAATATGCCATTGTGGACCGCCGATCTCATATTCTTCGTAAGTTTCCTATTTCTTGCAATTCTTCCAATCGTTTCCATTACACTTCTTCCTCTACTAGCGCGTTTTTCCAATTATTTCGTCAATTTCGCATTCGACTCAAACTTGCTTCCCAGATAATCAAATTCTTTCACGACCTCCACTCTTTTTTCATTCAGTCTTATCTCAATTTTCTCGCATTTCTCAGTCCTCCCAAAGTGTAAAAAATAATTCACTTTGTCAATGTCACCCCTGTTTCAAGGAAGGTCGGCAAGAGTTGCAAGTTTTATGTTCATTTGAGATTTGGTTTTAATTTGTAAGTACAAATTCAGCATTCGTAAGCGCGAACTTACACGTACCTGTTTGTGGGCATGCATTTCATATTAGTTTTGAATGTTTATATTTCATTGCAACTTATATTCTAGATTATTATAGATGGTCATTGAACCCTTCTGTATGCAAACTAGTACTTTGTATGGTGGGTAAACTTTTTAGTTATATTTTGAAAAAGTAACGACTGATTATTATTGGTATTTATAAAATTTTAAGAATCGCAGCCATTTATCTATTTTTAACCCTTTGACTACCAAGAAAATTGCTAATACATTTTGTATGGAAAAATTTCACTTTGTATGGCGGCTATACTTTTGATTCACTTTTTGGAAAAAATAATGATGGCAATATATAGGTTATTATTATTGTTTTACATTTGTACTACATTATTTTTTTATTAACCCTCTAACTGCCGAGAATTTTTCCATTATTTTTTTCTTTTATATGGCAACTCCCTAAATCGAGATTATGATGAAGAAATGATTATAATTATTAGATAGCACTATTATATAAATGGATTCACAAAAAAATTAAGAAAAATCGTCGGAGCCGTTTTTGAGAAAATCGAATTTTAAATTTTCAGCTCTTCGGAAGCCATCTTGAATTTTCAAAAAAGTAAAAAAAAAATGATTACGAATTAAAGTGATAAGCTTGTTCTTTCTATCAAATCTAAAACAAATTTAAATATCTTGCATTTTAATAGGTTTTTGTAATATTTTCGATTTAAAATTTCAGGTCGTGTAAACGGTGCTTTATATTTATTTTTCAAATTTTTTTTTTTGTAAATTTGTAGAAATTTATGTTGTGCGTAATATTGTAGAACATTATATTTTTGTTGACCCCTTAACTGTCGAGAAAATCACAATCGTTTGTTTTTTTCATATGGCAGCCCATAGACACAGATTAGTAAGAGTATTGCCATAACTAATTTATTAAGTTAAAAACTAATAAATGGCAACTCTGAAAATTTAAGAAAAATTCTTGGAGCCGTTTTTGAGAAAAGTGCAATTTTATGTTTTTTTTGTATGGCAGCCATCTTGAATTTTGAAGTTGGTGTAATGCCATGTTATTCATACTTAATACATGTCCAAAAAAGTTGATGTAGCCAAAATTTGGTATCTCTAGGTCTTATACTTTGGAAAGTGACACACACACATACATACATACATACATACATACATACATACATACATACATACATACATACATACATACATACAGACGGACGTTTTTGAAAGATAGTGTTTTTTGGCATGTCCTGCACCAGGACAACTCATTTCCGTGAAAACCTCGAAAATTTTTTTTCACACCAAATCATAACTTTCTTTATAGCCTTCGGCTATAGCAAGAAAGTAAAAATAGATTAATAAAATTATAATTACTGAAACTAACAAAAACAGAAGAGAATTAGCAGCTCATACCCAAAATAAAACAAAATCATCACACTGGTACAGCATCATTGTAAAAGGACTCTAAGAAATAAGCCTTTTGTGAGGGTTTTTCTTTTGATAGTATTCAATTAGGATGTTTTTAATATGTGAGGATATTCACTGCTAACTTTTCGTTCGTTCAAAATCCGCTTAAAGACTCAAGCCGTGCTCAAGAGAACTCTCTCACACCATTTGTGGCTCTGCTACAAATCACTTAATAATATCACTTATAAAACAGATAAGGAATCAAACATTTAAACACACTTTATTATTCCACAATCACAATGTATGTATAAGAAACCACAGCAATATTAATTATGACCAAATTCACATGCTTGTGGCTCTCACGCCAGGCAAGCTTCTTCTCTATCTTTGTTTTCCTTTTTCCATTAAAATTCAAATCTCATGTTCCATTCCACCAAACAAACAAATTCATCTCGTTACACTTTATTGCATCATTTTGTTGTTTATTTTTCATATCCCTCTTTAAGTTGCAGGGTTTATTGAGTCCATTGGGAAGCACTGGTGTAAGGCACCCACACGGTTGGCTATCACTAATCGATCATAGACACGCGAGCGGTGAAAACCATAGAGTAGAAATACTGAGGAAAGCGGACGCTGGCGCCTCGAGTAATAGGCGTTTAAAAATTGTATACTGGCAACTGGATCGGGAGCTAATTTAGCAACAACATCGGTCTACATCGCAACGCAACTAAGCTACACATAAAGTGCAACTTATAGGTTGGTATGAGGCTGACCACCCATACTGTAAAAAATGGTTCACTTTGCCAATGTCACCCCTTTTTCAGGGAAGGACGGCAAGAGTTGCAGGGCTTATGTTCATTTGAGGTTGGGTTTTTATAATGTAGGTCCACATGTGGCATGTGTTAGCGCGAAATTATACATGTATGCTTGTGGGAATGCATTTAATATAAATCTCAAATGATATATATCCTTGCAGCTTAGATTAGATTAGATTAGACGAGTCTAAACTAACCACTTTACTATAGAAAATGAAAAAAAAATCATGTCACCTTTTTTTTTTTAATTTATTCTTGTCCACACCCTTGTACGTCCGCGCTTAGAACTAGTTTGCCTTTGAGAAAATCAGATAAGTATGAACAATGGTCAATGAGACTTATAACCAATTAGTGGATAGTAAATTATAAACCACAATGTAATTACAATGGAAAACAAGATGGCGCCCAGATTATCCGGTCTTGGCGCTATCAATAAATTCAATAGATAAAATATAGACTTGTAGTTCATTTGCATTGAATGTGAAAAAAATAATTAAATCCGTTCCGTAAGACCGTTCCGTAGTCTAGTGGTTACGTTTTGGACTCGTTAATGGAAGGTTGTGGTTTCGAATCCCGGCGGAACACAAAAAATATACCACTCATATTTTCAAATTCGCTCTCCGCTGGGTTGAAAAATTCATACACCTTTACCGAAGACCGGTTATCAAAAGGTCCATCCAGCCTTACAGCAACTGGGTCTTGCTTGAGAATTGGCGCTTTGTAGTGACGACGACCAAGCTCGTAAAAAAGTCGATAGCTCAATTGGTAGAATGCTTGCTTTCCATGCCGAGAGCAAGGGTTCGATCTCAAGGTTTACTCAGCCTTCACAAGAAATGAGAACCAGTCCCCTCGGGAGCTGACAAACCCCCACTTCAACTGAAAGTGGTTGGTGTGAGGCCGGCCCCCTGACTCGTAAAAATAAATAGGTCCCGAATCGCCAAATGCGACCCCTACGGGGATAACGCAGGCAAGAAGTTACACTATATGTGTAGCGTAGGTGCGTTTTTTGATGGGTTGAAAAATTCGTAAAACCTTTACTAAAGACCGGTCATTAAAGTTTTACCCAGACTTACTGCAACTAGGTCTTGCTTGAAAATTGACGCTTTGCAGCAACAACCAAGCTCGTACACACATCTGTGTCACTACAACAAGTTTCATAGACTCCAAGAGTCTCTAGAGAAATCTAGGGAGTCTCCTACAAAGAATTTCCAAAAAAAAAAAACAATATGAATTTCTAGTATTAACATATCTTTGCAATGAAAAAGGTGATGAATATTGAGGAAATGAAAATGGTTTGTAAGGACAGAAAAAAAGTGGAGGCGCATCTGCGGAGGTATCGGCCACTCCTAGTGGAACGGCGGCAGGATACAGTGCAGTCCAGTTGCAACTTAGATTACAGATCATCTCGCGCCTACTTCCAGCTCAGCCCATTGAAATCTCGACAAGAATAGTTATAAGTTGCAGGTTTTGTTTGATGTCGCTTTCGCGTGTTCGCAGACAGTGTTGCCAGCCGTGGGTGGATCGATTGGTTAATTACAGGCGCTCTGGCAACACCATAATGGCGGAGGAGGTAGTCAGCCTCACGACAACACATGCACAATCTAGATCCGACTGTTTAATCGATGTCTTGACTGATTTCTAAATGTTATGGTTGCTGAAAGGCAGGTTTCTTTACATGTAAAAAAAAAATAGGTTCCACCAGGCACATGCGACCTCTTCTGGTACTAGTAGGTAATAAGTTGCAATGTATGTGCAGCTTAGTCTAATTTAATCTAAGTTGCAAAGATATGTTACACTGGAGATTTACATTACATGCATTCTCACAACCAGACACATACAAGTTCGCGCTTGCACATGCCTCATGTGAACCTACAACATAAAAACCAAATCTCAAATGGACATACACCCTGCAACTCTTGCCGTCCTTCCCTGAGACAGGGGTGACATTGGCAAAGTGAACCATTTTTACAGCATGGGTGGTCAGCCGCATACCAACCTATAAGTCAAGGAACTCGACTCGAGTCTCGTTTTCTATAAATGTAAATCAAGGAATCCGAGTATAAGAATATCGCTTAAATTATTTTTTATTACGTGCATCGAAAAAAAATATGAAAACTAAATCACTCCCTAGGAGTGCTGTCATGTATTTCATAAATTTTCGATTGACGCAATCGAGGGGTGTTAAAGTTAATAATAAAAGTAAATACCCCCCCCCCCCCCCATTGCGAAAACCCACCTCACACCCATTCCGTTTATACACTTTCATCCGGGGAAGCGTATCACAGAACGCTCATGCAATGCTATATTTTTTTTGTGGCGGATACCCCCAGTATGATTTGTTTTGAAAGCCAAGTATTATTTTTTTTTTAAATAAGGAATGATTTCAAATAAGTACTTACCATTCAAAATGGACGCGGTGTTATTTTAAGGAGAGGAATTTCTTACCTGCGAAAAGAGAAAAAAAAACGGTTATTAAAAAAGTGTTTATTTAAGAAAAACAATAGTGCTGACAATTTCAACTCTCATCGTCCAGAGCAATAAATCAAAAAAGAAAAGCCGTCGCTATGGACGAGCGGACAAGGCAGTGGGAATCCAATAGCCAATTTCTTTTAGTGTCTCAATACAAATACCAGGTCGGTCTTTTGACCGGTCCGTAGTCCAGGTGGTAACACTTCGGACTCGTAACTGGAAGGTCGTGGGTTCGAATCCCGGCGGAGCACAAAAAATATAGGTACCATTTATATTTTCAAATTTGCTCTTCGCTGGGTTGAAAAATTCATAAACCTTTACCAAAGACCGGTCATCAAAAGGTCCATCCAGCCTTACAACAACTGGGTCTTGCTTGAGAATTGGCGCTTTCTACAGCGACGACCAAGCTCGCAGAGGGCTCTTGAGGTGTGATACACACAAAAACAGCGCTCACCAAATAAATCAGCCTAATTTAATTTTTTTTTTAAATGCAACACAGCACTAAGCAGCTAACAGCCCTGCTTCAAAGGATCAGGACATCAACCTCCGCATCACCAACACCTCTGCGGCACTACAACAAATGTCATAGACCTTTAGATTATTTGAAATGTATGGAGTTTCCTACACAGGATTCGCATGAAATTGTTCATCTAGTCGTAAATACATCTGTGCTTGAAGCGCTGATTTAAAGTGATATGGCTTTAAGTAACGCATATTATTATAGAGTTTCCTCACATGTGGGCGAGTAGGCGCCAGCCTGGCATCGGTACTGAGGACCAAGTGTGGGAGTACGCTGAGAACTGCGGATTTCCAAATTTACGCGGTAAAACATCTCTCGTTCGACCACAGATTCCTTGTGATTAGCACGAAATATAATGGACGAAGAGATTGGTAGAGTGGAGACCTCGGGAAGATAAGAGAAGCAGAGGGAGACCTCCCACGAGATGGTCGGATGATGTAAGAAGGCTTGCTGGAGACTGGATTCAAAAACCGCAAGACAGAGATGGATGGAAAGATATAGGGGAGGCCTATGTTCAACAGTGGATGGAGATGGAGCACGAAATATCAAAGAGCGCATCCCGATGCAGTTGCATCGAGTCAGTAACTTCGTATTTTGCATTGTTTTCTCTAGTGGACGAACAGTACCCTGAGTACGAGTTGCAAAACTTGAGTAAAGTAAAGTTTATGGATTGTATTAAAGAGTGGTTTCCCCCAAAATCTGCCGTTTTTGTTTCTTACACTTTATGGTCTTAGCAAAAGAGTAACAGTGATGATGAAAGTCGGATTTTGGCAACGGGAGATTTTGGGGAAAACTACTCTTTAATAATTTCCGTAAACTTTACTGTACTCAAGTTTTGCAACTCGTACTCAGGGTACTGGTAGATCTAAAATCACTGCTGGGTCGGGTCACGACCATCGGGTAGGCCTTCCGCCGCTGAAAAAGATTATAGCGTTGCATGAGCGTTCTGTGATGCGCTTCCCCGGATGGAAGTAAGTCTTCACAAGATGACATAAAATCATCCTTCTGTACAAGTGGAGCTATTGCGACATCTATGAATGCATCACCGTAGGTCAATAAATTACCTCCAACCTTCGACCTCGAGCAAACAACAATAATTCAACAGTTCGTGTTTCTTCCTTGTAAAAGACACACGCCTCCTGAGGACGTCGGAAATGACTCTGACGAAACGTAGAGAAAATCGTTCTTCTCTTTCCACGGTCAGTAACATCCGTTTTTTTTTCATTCCAAAAAATATATCGATTGCATTTGCAACTTAGATAACAGATTATAGACGTTTAAATTTTTTACAATTGCAAAACTCGCGGTTTGTCCAGAACTACTACAGTCTGCAAAACCGGTACCGCTATTCAGCCCTAATTATAATAATAAGTATAGAAGTGCAAAATTATAATGTATGGAGAACACTTGTGGCTAAGTTCAGATGGCAGGCGATATGCGCAGTGGTCCAGTTTGTGACTTATCGCGCATCTCAGCACCCAGGGCCTTACACCAACCAGAGAGAGACGGCCAGAGATATTTAACCAACACTGCGGTTCATATTGACAATAATTATAACTACACAGTTAATTTTTAACAGGTCACATTATGAGAAATGAGAAGTAGGTACCGTCTCCTTCATCTTATCATTCAGGGTAAGATTGAGGGGAGAAGATCTCAGGGACGCCGAAGAACATCGTGGCTGAAGAACCTGCGACAGTGGTTCGGCAGAAGCACCAAGTCCATATTTCGAGCCGCAGCATCAAAAATCAAAATAGCTATGATGATCGCCGATCTTCGTTAGAAGTGGCACAAGAAGAAGAAGAAGAGTTTTTTTTTTTTTGATCGGATATTAAACGAACCGTTATAAGAGAACTTACATTATTCTCGACGTTTCGTTAGCGACGTAGGTAACGTCTTCAGGAGACACCCTCTCTGCGCGACGACTGAGGATGAATGATGCTTTTTTATGAAGACCTGTCAATCCAAGATGGCCGCGAGTGAACAGCTGATTAGTATTCTTACAAATAATACCAAAACTAGGTAGGTAAGAATGACCGTGGTGATGAGACTTCCAGCCCAGGCATCATTGGTTTGTCAAAACGTCTGCTCAACCAACGACTAAAACGTCTAAGGCCCGGTATTTTGAAGTATCGTAAAGTAAACTTAAATGCAATTTTAGTTAAATCATCATAATATTTCACTCACCAAATTTCGCCAATAAATATTTAGTAACTTGAACTTTCGATTTTCAAGATGGCGTCGCTTCACTGACAGCAGCTGTTCTTTTTTAATGTAAGGATACATCAAAATTGTTGCAAACTGAACATTTTTTGTGTCGTCTTCCAGCTTTATGAAGGTTAGGCATTTGATTTTTATAAACAGTTGTTTGTTTCAAAGCTTTTGAATAGCATTGTACCTAATTATGTCCAAGATTTGGGGGCGGGGCTTGTTGCTTCGGTAATTCTTGGTTTTTATTAACTCGAACTTGAGTATTTTGAATAATAGTTCAATTAGTAATAGTTAACTAAAATATTACTAAAGTTCCTTTAGAATGAGGCATGATAGACTCACTCACACCGTAGCTTATGATATGACAATTGGTCAACGCCAAACTGAACACAGAGAAAAAAGGGTTTTTTGTATCTCACATTGAAAGCAATAAAAACAACCATCAAAGGCATCATCATAAAATAAAGAGAACCATAATATAATTAAAAGAAACACTCTGGTTTTATGGGAGTATTATCATCCTTTAAGAGTTTATGAAGTCCGAAAGAGCGCACATTGAAGAATGAATAAAAAAAAGAATTTCAGTCGAAAGATGAAAAACTCCCTAGCTCTGAATTTTAACGTTTTCTTTAAAGAAATTCAACTTTAAATGAGATTGAATAAGTTAAAAGATGGTGGTGAGACTACAAGGTGATAGTGACACCAAGAAATTAAAGTCCTAGGTGTCAGTGGACCATGGACTAAGGCTGCACATTACAGAGAGTCCTGGAGGATGGTGGTGAGACTACAAAGTGATAGTGACACCAAGAAAGTAAAATCCTAGGTGTAAGTGGACCATGTACTGAGGCTGCCCAAGACAAAGAGTCCTGGAGGATGGTGGTGAGACTACAAAATGATAGTGACATCAAGATAGTAAAGTTCTGGGTGTCAGTGGACCATGGACTGAGGCTGCACAAGACAGAGAGTCCTGGAGGATGGTGGTGAGACTACAAGGTGATAGTGACACCAAGAAAGTAAAATCCTAGGTGTCAGTGGATCATGGACTGACGCTGCACAAGACAGAGAGTCCTGGAGGATGGCGGTGAGACTATAAGGTGATAGTGACACCAAGAAAGTAAAGTACTAGGTGTCAGTGGACCATGGACTGAGGCTGCACAAGACAGAGAGTCCTGGAGGATGGCGGTGAGACTACAAATTGATAGTGACACCAAGAAAGTAAAGTCCTAGGTGTCAGTGGACCATGGAGTGAGGCTGCACAAGACTGAGAGTCCTGGAGGATGGCGGTGAGACAACGATTAGTGACACTAAATAAGTGTGCCAGTGAAATACATACCACGGGCTTTTTCAGACACAACGCTTTCTGCCCGGTTTGTCTATGGATTACCGAACAAACTGTGTAAAAGCTTTCATACTTCTGCATACACTACTGACTTCCGATTTGGCTGTAACTGTAACTGTAATACTGTCGCCATTCCGCTAGGGGTGGCCAGAGCCTCTGCAGAGTTGCCTCCATTTTTTCCTATCCTGACATACCTCTTTCAATTCCTTCATATCCATCACCTTTTTCATGCATTTTCTTCTTTTACCCTCACTTTGGCACTGTATAAAAAAATAACACAGATAAACCAGGCAGAATGGTGGTAGAATGCGTTTAATGTGAAATTGCTGTAACACTGTCCAATTTTTTTTTTTTCAAAAAAAAGACTTAACCGTTTTTGGATCTTGAAACGAAATCACCCACTCACTTGAATACAAATAAATCCCCGTATAATTAAGTTTTATTTTCGAAGCTCGTAAATCGGCACCGCTATCGAATGTGTTACCTGCCCCAATGATAACAGCTAATTTGATTTGTATGTAAACACACTATCGACCGGGTACTTTTTGTTTTATTTTAATGTGCCATAAAAAAGAGTAAGGAATTTTTATGTCCCTTTCTTCACAGAGGAAATGGAGTGCATTCATTATTATTTTTTTATCATCTTTACGTGTAAAAATGCGAGTCAAAATAAAATTGTTTCCTCAGTAACTGTTACTCAGTGGCCGTTCCGATAGTGGTTGTCAGGGCCTTTGCAGATTTGCCTTTATTTTTCTCTATCCTTGCATACCTTATTCAATTTATTCACATCCATCACATTTTTCATGCATTTCCTTTCCATTTCATGACCGGTACTTAGTCTAGTATTATCGCTGCTGACTCGTTAATTAATTTATTTTAGGATGCGGTTCGCATTCAATTCTTACACATAGTTGCTTTTGAACTGTATAGCTTGAATACTAATCTACAGAACATCTCGGTCTTTATTTATAGGCGAGAATAAAGCTTATTTTTGAAACATTGAAAACTGGCACATGCGAGATTTCGATAAAACATTATTCTTAAGATATTCGAGTAAGCACTCACACAATTATGAACATATACAAATACAATTATTTAAGTGCCTACATCAAAAGACACACAACAAATGAGGAGGTTCTCCAAAGCATCGAAGGAGGAAGGCATCTGCTCAGGACCTTGTCGTCCGAAAGACGTGCAAGATGGATCAGCCATGTAATACGACAAGAAGGTCTCTTGCATGCCATAATGGAGGGAATGACCGAGAAAACCAACTCTAGGGGACGCCCACGCCAAGAATACCTGGAGGACCTGTTGGTGGACGTGCGCTGCTCATCATATGCAGACCTTAAAAGAGCCGCACAAGACAGGGAAGAATAGAGGAGAAGAGTGGAAGAAACTGCTGCAAGCCAATCCCAGGATTAAAACTAGAGAAGAAGAAGATCCAGAGACTTTACAGACTCACACAGACACAACTCACATAGACACACAATTACACATTCACAAAAACGTTAAATTAGATATAGAACATACAGTGCTGCTTTAAAAAAAGACTTAATGTTCGTTAAGGCGGAAAACACGTTGAAAGACATTGTTGCAAAATTTTGACGTTTTTTTTTTTTTTTCATTTTGAGGACATGCAAAAACTGCGAATATTTTCAAGACGGCAGATAACAGGTGTCCCTGCACGCATGCGCACACCAAGCAGGCGTGGGCGCGTCCTCCTCAACTGTAAAATTAAATAGATCACTATCGGAGCTGGCGCTTTAAATCAACACCTACAATAAATGGGAAATTTATTCCGATGCAACAAGTAGTGAGGTGCATTTTTACTGCAATTGCAGCGGATTCCCAGTAATCCAATTCTTCCAACGATGGGTTCGATTTCGATTCGTTTTGACAGACAAGTGTAAGTTCGCGGTTACAAATTCTGCATGTGCATTTAAATCCAGACCTCAAATAAACATAAGCCATGCAACTATTGTCGACCTTCCCTACAACAAGGTGACATTGGCAAGTGAACCATTTTTTTACAGTAGGGGCTCATACTAGCCTATAAGTTAAGGAGTACAAATAATCTAAATCTAAGTTGTAAAGATATGTTACATTGGAGATTCACATTACATGCATTTTAACAAGCAGACACGTACAAGTTCGCGCTTGCACATGCCGCATGTGAACCTACAACATAAAAACCAAATCTCAAATAGACATACACCCTGCAACTCTTGTCGTCCTTCCCCGAAACAGGAGTGACATTGGCAAAATGAGCCATTTTTACAGCATGGGTAGTCAGCCGCATACCATGGATGACGACACAAAATTGTCTATGCCAATTCACGTGAAAGAAAGAGAGCATTTTTTTGTGAAAGCTTGACCCAGCCTTACGCCAACTGGTTCTGAATCGCCGACAGCGCTGCCCGGCTGTCGTATTTGATATATCAGATGGTCGAGTGGTTAGTCAGCGGCCCACCTAGCGGTCAACTGGTTTGAATGCTCGTCTAGATGTCGTGGGCTCGAGTACGGATTTATTAAAGCACTCCAACGCACTGTCCTTCAAAGGGAAATTGCAATTTAAAACTATTCAAGAATGCCGCGACTGTTGCTGTAGCTGCCTTTTCACTAGGGGAGGCCCTAAACCTCTGCAAACTCATATCTTCTTATTATTAATCTGTGTGGAGGCAACTACTATAATCTAATTTTATCTAAGCTGCAAGGATATGTAAGATTGGGGATTAACATTACATGCATTCTCACAAGCAGACACGTACAAGTTCGCGCTTGCGCATGCCGCATGTGAACCTACAACATAAAAACCAAGTCTCAGATGGACATACACCCTGCAACTCATGCCGACCTTCCCTGAAACACGGGTTCCATTGACATAGTGAACCATTTTTACACGCATGGATGGTCAGTCGCATACCAACCTGTAAGTCAAGGAAATTAAAGTTAAAGGTAAAACTGGTAAATAAGGTCTGATTCACTGATTTGAGAAATCGTGGACAAAATATTTTATTGGGAGTAACTTCTCATAGTAAGTGAACTTCTTATAAGGAAGTGCTCATGAAAAACTTCTAAGCTACAGGATAGGATTTTTACACTGTTTTCGGTTTTTCTCTCGTAGAAAATATTAAAAAAGGTGCATTTATCTGAGAAACCCATGTTAGCCTAATATTTCACTTATTCAGTTATGCCTTTAAGGTATCGATATTTGTATGAATATGTAATTGTGTGTTTTGTTTGTCTGTGTTAGTATTTGTTATAAAGTTTGCGAAGTCTCTAATTGTTAAGCACTTAATATTAATAATAATTAACTAAATTTTTATGCGCCTTTTTTGTGATTTACATCACTAAAAAGGCGCATGTGGGCTCTAGCGGGAAAACAAGAATGCTTTGAGCATCTTCCTGAAGGCTGTCTCATCTTCCTGGACTCTCAGCCTCTCTGGGAGAGCATTCCATGCCGCTGGGCCGGCAACACGGAAAGAGCAGTTCTTATATAATTGTATTCGTATTGGTCGATACTGCTCGAGTGTTCTAGTAAAGTCTCGAATGTGTCAATTCTCAACGATTCGAGAATAATCCTTATGCCTGCTATAAAAAGGGCCAAAGTTGTCTGTAGCGTGAGAGTAGTCGAGCGACCGTTGCATTGTGTAGGTGTAAAATTGACTCCGTGTGTGAACCGAATCTTAAATAAATTGTGCACAATTTTTATTAAATTGAGCCCGGTAAAATCATATCAATACCTTCCAGTGGCGAAGGGTGCCATACAAGGCGGTTCCCATCGGCTTCCCTTTTAAAATGATATAACAAAGTAATTAAAAAATATAGACACAAAGTAAAAAAATACATTTAAAACCAAAGAAACAATATGTAGTTTTTCCCCATTGAAACCATGCAGTCTACTTTATTATCATTTTTGCCTCATTTTAAACAGGAAACCGATGGGAATCGGCTTGTATGGCACCTTCGCCACCTTTAAATTTTTTAGATAAAACTACTATTTAAACATTTATACATATAGCGTATCTTATACTGCAACATTGCTATCTAATTTATGGCAATAAAATAAAGTACACTGTCATAATAATATACAATAAAAGGTATATGAAAGATCCTACTATGTATATAATATCAGATAATATATAAAATATCAAAGCGTTTCTGCGTGTGCTAAATATTCAAAATGCGTTGGCTCCGACACCCACAACTTTGGAAATATCAAGTCTCCATACACGCAAGCAACAACTGCATGCTTCGGGTGGCCAGAACCTCTGCAGAGTTGTCTAGAAGTTTGGTATTAAGGCTGTTTTATTGTAGTTTAATTGTTGATTGAAAAAACCTCAAAGTACTGAGAAAAAAATGAAGACGTATTTGTAAAGACTACAAATATTCAATAGATTTTTGTGCAGAATTCGATCAAGAATCTTTTTTATGCGTTCATACGACCTCCTCATCATCCTCCTCAGTCTTTCTCAGTCCATTCTTGGACGTAAGCCTCCTCCAATCCTCTCCATTCCTGTATATTCACTGATGTGTTCAGACATCCTCTGCCTGCAGTTCCCTTGATGAAGTCCAGCCAACTCAGTTTGGTTCTCCTTATTCCCCGCTTAGGCATTCTGGATCACCACTGGACTATTCTTTTCGGCCACCTGTCATGGTCCTGCCTAGCGACGTGACCAGCCCAGCGCCACTTTAAGCAGGCTACTAGCTGTATGACATCTGTGACACCAGTGCGTCTACGGATCTCCTGGTTTGGGACCCTGTCTCTGAGGCTGATTCCCAGCATTTTCCTTTCAGTGGCTCTTTGGCACGTCCTCAGTCTGTTGATGCTATACTGAGTGAGCTTTTCTGTTTCCAAGCCATAAGTGGATACTGGAAGAACGCATGATATGAATGAGAATTTCTAAAGTTTGCTTTAACAAAATGTAAGAATAAAAACAAGGGTTGAGATGTGTATGTTGGCAATAAAAAATACACACCATAATTTGCTTGTTTAATCAAAACGATAAAAAATGAACTTTTGTTGGGTGTCCTGCAGGGATCTCAAATAGGTCAAATACTATTTATTATATTCTTGAACGATAGAATTTCTAAAGTTTGCTTTAACAAACTGTAAGAATGCAATGAAGTGGATGACGTATATGCTAGTTATTAAAAAAACACATGATAATAATGGTAACTTCTGAGATTTTTAACCATTTCAATGAAGGTTTGCATGGAGTAACTGCATTGGTTGGTCATGCAGATTTGTACAGACTTGAATGCCTACGTGCATCAACGTCTATGCAATAACCCAACCACATATTTCTCTTTAACAGTCAACCTGCGGATTATCCGACAGTCGTATACCATGCAGCGGTCTATAGACTTAAACCAGAAATATCGGTTGTGAGTAGGCGACATGAAGTCCGCACTTCAAATGAGAACTCCGCAGTTTAAACACAATAGGATAGGTTATGATATCGATCAGTTACACGAGAAACCTGTGTGCTAAACAACACAAAGTCTAGTGGATGGTGGTGGGACTACAAGTGATTCAGCAAGAAGGCAAAGTCGTAGGTGTCAGTGGACCATGGACTGAGGCTGCACAAGACAGAGAGTTCTGGAGGATAGTGGTGAGACTACAAGGTGATAGTGACACCAAGAAAGTAAAGTCCTAGGTGTTAATGAACCATAGTGAGGCTGCGAAGCTGTACAAGACAGAGTCCTGGAGGTTGGTGGTGGGGCTACAAGGTGGAAGTGACACCAAGAAAGTAAAGTCCTAGGTGTCAGTGGCCCATGGATTGAGGCTGCACAAGACAGAGAGGCCTGGAGGATGTTGGTTAGACTACAAGGTGATAGTGACACCAAGAAAGTAAAGTCTTAGGTGTCAATGGACTAGGACTGATGCTGCATAAACAAAGAGAGTACTGGAGGTTGGTGGTGAGGCTACAAGGTGATAGTGACACCAAGAAAGTAAAGTTCTAGGTGTCAGTGGACCATGGACACCAAGAAAGTAAAGCCATATATGTCAGTGGACTATAATATATTAAGTTCGGCCGGTCCGTAGTTCAGTGGTAACACTTCGGACTTTGAATGGAAGATTGTGGGTTCGAATCCCGGCGGAGCCCAGAAAAATATACCATTTATATTTTCAAATTTTCTCTTCGCTGGGTTGAAAAATTCATAAACTTTTACCAATGACCGGTCACCAAAGGTCCATCCAGCCTTATAGCAACTGGGTCTTGCTTGAGAATTGGCGCTTTGTAGCAACGACGACCAAGCTCGTAAACAAGGTCAATAGCTCAATGGGTAGAATGCTTGCATTCCATGCCGAGAGCAAGGGTTCGATCTCAAGGTTTACTCAGCCTTCACAAGAAATGAAAATCAGCCCCCCAGGGAGCTGGGAAACCCCAACTTCAACTGAAAGTGGTTGGTGTGAGGCCGGCCCCCTTACCCGTAAAAATAAATAGGTCCCGAATCGCTACATGCCACCCCTTCGGGGTTAACGCAGGTAAGAAGTTACAGTATATGTGTAGCTTAGTTGCGTTGCGTTTTGCGGCATTATTTTTGTAATTTTTGATTGCACGTTACGCATTCTTTCTCGGTTAGATTTCGGGACCGAGATGGTGAAAATGCAGAGGCGCGTGGTCCACTTTATCTGTAAAATTTATAGGCACCCTCGGGCACCACAAAGATAAGAATATATTCATTATTATTATTATTACATCGGCTGCGTTCAACCAAAAAAAATACTAACTCCAAAATATCTACCTCAAGCCTTTTTTTAAGTGTATTTTCAGCACAATTTGTTCACCATTCACAAGAGGAATGCAATTCACCAACCTATTCGGCCTGGCCAGAAAAAGGTACTAATAATTCATTATTGTTTATTTTAATGAATTATGAATTGATAATTACCCAAGATTATCTATTGAACCAGGGTCAAAGTTATGGTCAAATGACCCAGGCGGGGATCGAACCAATGTTGTTCTATTCCAAACACGCTAGAAAGAAGAACCCACTTGGCCCCCTTGGCCATAACACCGACAAATGTGTTCGTTAATCCATTTAAAATGCAACGCAAGAAAACTACGCATATAGTGAAACTTCTTGCCGCGTTATCCCCGATGATTTTAGCATGTGGCGAATGGAACTTTCTTATTTTTATAGGTAAGGGGACCAGCCGTACGCCAATAGTTCGATCCCTGCCTGGTTCATTTGACCATGACTTTGATCCTGGTTCAACAGATGTCATTGGGTAATTTTAAATGAATAATTCATTAAAAGATACAAACATTAATTATATATGATATTAATACCTGTTTCTGGTCAGGGAGAATAGTTTAAAGAATTGCATTTTATAATCTAAGTTGCAAAGATATATTAACATGCAAAACAAAACATAACAAAAAAAAAAACCACGCCCACAAACAGACATGTGTACATAAGTTCGCGCTTACAAAAGCTGAATGTGTACTTACAAATTAAAACCAAACCTCTAATGAACATAGGCCCTGCAATTTTTGCTGACCTTCCCTGAAACAGGGGTGACTTTGTCAAAGTGAACACCAGTTTTTTTTTACAGTATGGGTGGTCAGCCTCATACAAACCTATAGGTCAAGGAATCCTTTTCACAAATCTATTTGAAAACAAAAACATTTTTGAATCAAATGGTAGATAAGCCAAACAAGCACTGGGGGGACGCGATTTCCGTGCGTACATACATAGCTCTGTAACTTTTTTTTTGTTCCCTGAAACAGGCATTTTTTAATTGCTGTATTTTTCCACCCTCTTCTGCATGATACGGGCAACCTTCTCCTTCGGGAGCAGGGAAACCACCTGGCGTAAGGATGACTCAACTTTTTCCCTAAATTTGATGGATGTTTCCTCTAATGAGATAATGGGAGGGAGTCATTAGTGAAGAGAACAAAAATATAACAGAGAATGCAGAGAATAAGGAAAATATAACAGAGAATGCAGAGAATAAGGAAAATATAACAGAGAATGCAGAGAATAAGGAAAATATAACAGAGAATGCAGAGAATAAGGAAAATATAACAGAGAATGCAGAGAATAAGGAAAATATAACAGAGAATGCAGAGAATAAGGAAAATATAACAGAGAATGCAGAGAATAAGGAAAATATAACAGAGAATGCAGAGAATAAGGAAAATATAACAGAGAATGCAGAGAATAAGGAAAATATAACAGAGAATGCAGAGAATAAGGAAAATATAACAGAGAATGCAGAGAATAAGGAAAATATAACAGAGAATGCAGAGAATAAGGAAAATATAACAGAGAATGCAGAGAATAAGGAAAATATAACAGAGAATGCAGAGAATAAGGAAAATATAACAGAGAATGCAGAGAATAAGGAAAATATAACAGAGAATGCAGAGAATAAGGAAAATATAACAGAGAATGCAGAGAATAAGGAAAATATAACAGAGAATGCAGAGAATAAGGAAAATATAACAGAGAATGCAGAGAATAAGGAAAATATAACAGAGAATGCAGAGAATAAGGAAAATATAACAGAGAATGCAGAGAATAAGGAAAATATAACAGAGAATGCAGAGAATAAGGAAAATATAACAGAGAATGCAGAGAATAAGGAAAATATAACAGAGAATGCAGAGAATAAAGAAAAATATAACAGAGAATGCAGAGAATAAGGAAAATATAACAGAGAATGCAGAGAATAAGGAAAATATAACAGAGAATGCAGAGAATAAGGAAAATATAACAGAGAATGCAGAGAATAAGGAAAATATAACAGAGAATGCAGAGAATAAGGAAAATATAACAGAGAATGCAGAGAATAAGGAAAATATAACAGAGAATGCAGAGAATAAGGAAAATATAACAGAGAATGCAGAGAATAAGGAAAATATAACAGAGAATGCAGAGAACAGTATGAGGAAAATATAATATGGTTATGAGTCATAATAAAAGAAGAGCCTGTATGAAGAAAGTTATGACTTTGGAGGAAATGAAAGAAGTATGTAAGGACAGAAAGAAATGGCGGTTGATCAGTTATGTTGGCGGCTAGGGTTTATTAAAGTGAAATTTGTTTTATGCTTTAGTTTTTGATGTCCAGATATATTATTATTTATTGATTTAAAATTATGTAATTTGTCGTGTATGTTCCTTGACTTATAGGTTGGTATGCGGCTGACCACTCATGCTGTAAAAATGGTTCGTTTTGCCAATGTCACCCCTGTTTCAGGGAAGGACGGCAAGAGTTGCGGGTGTATGTCCATTTGAGATTTGGTTTTTATGTTGTAGGTTCACATGAGGCATGTGCAAGCGTGAACTTGTACGTGTATGGTTGTGAGAATGCATGTAATGTGAATCTCCAATGTAACATATCTTTGCAACTTAGATTAGATGAAAGAAGCTTTGTCTGACCTGTGCCCTATCTATAATCTATAATCTAAGTCGCAAAAATGTATAACATAACATTGAGTAACTCTGTCGCATATTACGTTTATTTTACATGCATTCTCTTAAGCAGACCCGTAGAAGTTCGCGCTTACACATGCCGCATGTGGACTTGCAGCATAAAACACCAATGGATAAAGCCCCGTAACTCTTTTCGACCTTCCCTGAAACAGTGGTGGACATTGGCAAAGTGAACATTTTTTACAGTATATGTGGTAAGGCCTCATACCAACCTATTAGTCAAGGAACACAAAAAATAAATAGAAACTTACAATTACAACAAAACGAAATTAAAGCATGAAATTAAAATTAAATGCCTTAGCCGCCAACGTTGCCAATTAACCGCCATTTCTTTCGGTCCTTGAGTGGGAAATATTGAGTAAATACTCAAACATTGCGTAAACCCTGTCGGAAAAGATTCCAGTTTATTTATTTAACAGAGAAGGAGACCGGCCTTACGCCAACCACTTCAGGTAAAGTGGGGGTTTCCCAGCTCCGGAGGAGGCTGTTACTCATCTCTTGTAAACCTTGCTGGTATTTAATTTCAGGTTTAAAATAACCACCGAAACGGGAAACATTTTTTGCCACATTAGCCTCAGTGGGATTCGAACCCGAGCTATCGGCATGGACTGCAAGCATTCTACCAACTGAGCTATCGGCCGGACGAGCCTTGCCGGTATTTTATTTTTGGGTTTGAAATAACCACCGAAACGGGAAACCATTTTTGACACTTTCAGTGGGATTCGAACTCGGGATTCCGGCATGGAATGCAAGCAATCTACCAACTTAGCTATCGACTGGACTAAACCCTATTTGTAAAATGAGCAAGACTAGTTATATGCTTATTTATAATATTACATTTTATTAGAAATCTAGAATTAATTATAATTTTAAGTGTAAATCTATTCACACAGTGAAATTCCAATGTATTATTTGAAAATTCGATTGGATAAAAACAGAGTTGCAATTAAAGAGAAATAAAAAAGTGAATTAAAACTCGGTTTTAATCCAATTGAATTTTCAAATAACAAGAAGAAGCTCAGGTGGTAGAGTGCTTGCATTCCATGCCGAAAGCTCGGGTTCGAATCCCACCGAGGGTGTCAGAAATGATTTCCCGTTTCGGTGTTTATTTCAAACCCCAAAATAAAATACCGGCAAGGTTTACTCAGCCTTCACAAGAAATGAGTACCAGCACTCTCGGGAGCTGGGAAACCCCCACTTCATCTGAAGTGGTTGGCGTAAGGCCGGCCCCCTTACCTGTAAAAATAAATAGGTTCAACTCGCCACATGCGACCCCTTCGGGGATAACGCGGCAAGAAGTTACACTATATGTGTAGCTTAGTTGCGTTTGCGTTTAAGAATTAATTAATTATGTTGTCTACTTGTATCTCTACAGAACATTTGCTCATGAGTTCTGCATAGAATACAGGTGTACCTGCAAGGCTCACCTCTAATTCCCCAATTAGGTTTAAATGCCATTCGCTACGGCAGATTCTTGCTCTAACGATTCCCTGATTGACATAACGATTTCGTTAAACGGCTGCGCTATTACAGGAGAATTAACGGCTAACGACTGAAGATTCGGTAATCGCTTAATCAATTGAATATGAGAGCTCATAAAAAAACGTAAGTACGCTTCACATACAGTGCAATTTCTTACCGTGATATCCCTGAAGGGGTTAAAAAAGAACCCGAACTATAAATTGATATATTTAAAGTCTTCTTTCTGGTAAAACATTCTAGTTAAACAAGAAATGGTTTTACACTTTGTTACATCAAAACATTAATCTTTTCTAACTTTTAAAACTAACTCTTCTATAATCTAGGTTGCAAACATGTATTAACATTTAAAATTCATAATATTATTAAATGCATACTCACAAACAGATACGCATATGTTTGTGTTTACACATGCTGTATGTGTACTTGCAAATTTAAATTCAAACCTTGAATGGACACGAGCCCTGACACTTTTGACAGGGTCACCCCTATGACCCTGTAAAACTGTTTAAAACAGGGGTCTAATCTAATCTAAGCTAAGCTGCAAAGATATGTATCATTTGAGATTCATATTTAATGCATTCCCACAAGCAGACACGCATATTTTCGCGCTCACACATGCCGCATGTGGACCTACAATATAAAAATCAAATCTCAAATGGACATACACCCTGCAACTCTTGCCGTCCTTCCCTGTAACAGGGGTGACATTGGCAAAGTGAACCATATTTTACAGTATGGGTGGTCAGCCACATACTAACCTTTAAGTCAAGGAATGAATAATCATTGTAGGCACCAGTGTAGGTAAAACTAAAAGCTTGAATTATTTAGTTTTTTTAGTAGCTAAGCAAAAAATATATGTTGTTTTCCTTTCATGATATAATTGGCTGGATATTTTCGTTTGAAATATGAACCGCTGTGCCTTGGTTCTGGTATTGAGGCGCTAATAGATATTCCAACGAAAGGAAAATAAATAACGGTGCCGTTAGGGTGTCGGGTTTCGTTAATTGAACTGTCTAACGACTAACGACCAGCGGATCTACAACGGCGCCTTCGTTATCCCCCGACCGTTACGAAAACACTGTACCTTAAAACCTCAATACGCAAACGTTTTGGTAAACGAGTTCGTTCTTTAAATCAATGCAATTAAGAATCATAAAGAGTCAATTTGATCCGTCCGTAATCTAAATTCTAGTGGTTAACGCTTTGGAATCGTAAACGGAAGGTCATCGGTTCAATCAAGAGTCATAGTGAAAGAAGAGTTTGAATGAAAAAGATTATGAGTTTGGATAGAATGAAAGAAATGGACAGAAAACACAAAACGGCGGTTGATATGCAGCGCACACACTGGTATTTCCGCGATCTAGGCGGCCATAAGTCCCATAATCGATTTTGCGAAATTAATAAAAAAAAGGATGAGAATAGAAAGCTCACATTCCTACGCACCTAATCTGAAAGTTTCTTTTTTCTCCCTTAACACCTCGCTCTGGTTTGTGAGTTTGAAATCGATGTTCTTGCGTTGCATTCGTCTTCGTTGCAATTTGCATTTTACAAACATAAGATTTTAGAATGAATATTTTTTTGTGTTTTTCATTTTGAGATTTGATAGGGATGGATTCTAATACCTCAGGTAAGCTTCTTCAAAACATCATATAAGGAATGCTATTTTATTCATTTCTTATAACAAAAAAATCATGTTCTTTAAAACTGGTTTTTGTTGTATATTTTTATTTTATATATTTTTTTTGGTGGAGTATTTGTAATATAGCCCGGCAAGACCCGGCTAAAATTTAGTTTGTTACATATAATTAATATATTTTTGCATTCAAAAACCAAAAAATCATGTGCGAATAATTGCGGATAAGCATGGTTTTGGCTTTTTGAAAATATTTAGTACTCTCATCTGTAAACAAGTTTTTTATCAGGTGTGTGATTTGAATTTTATTATCTTTTTTTTAATTAGGTATATCTTTGGGAAGCAAGTTAGTTACTCATAAATACTTGTTAGACCTCATGAACGTTGATAATTTGCCAAATATTGAAGAAAAACTTGAAAACTTAAAGGTCCCATTGTCATCGTCTGACTTTAATGAAGACCAAGTTGCGAACTTTAAAAAAAGCTTTGCCCGTTTCAAATTGGATATGAAGCAAAGATTGATTCAAGCGAAAAAAAAAGAAAATGTGTTTACTAAAATATAACAAGTCTTTGCTTGAGGATATGTCCGAGATTCCTGTGGTCGGACGTGCCCAAAAACGAGCAGGCTGACCTAATAAACCTTTTGAGCAATTGAGCAATTTCCTTGACTTTTATATTGGTGTGAGGCTGACCATCCATGCTGTAAAAAATGATTCACATTTCCAATGTCACCCTTGTTACAGGGAAGGTCGGCAAAAGTTGCAGGATTTAGGTTCATTTGAGGCTTGGATTTTAATTTTTAAGTCCACATTCAGCGTTTGTAAGGGCAGACTTACACGTGTCTGTTTGTGAGCATGCATTTGGTATGAGCTCTAAATGTTAATATATCTTTGCAACTTAGATAAATATAGAGTGAGCGCAGTAAAAGAGGAACGATTGAAGAGTTAAATTCGTGTTTTGAAAAAGATGAATTTCTGTATGTTGCGCAGGTGGAACTAGGAAAAGGCGGGAAAATAAATGCTTCCTAATTATTTGTAATATATAATTTAAGAAAAACATATTACAAATATTCCAACACGGACAACAAAGTAAAAAAGGGTTTTTTTCGAACAAAACATAACAAAGAGCGATCATCTCTCAAACAAGTTCGTATTCTTGGCACCCCATGACTCCCACAATGCACAAAGTGTTGGTTTATAGCACAGTACTTTTATCAACAGCCTTGCTTTCCATTGAACAACTGAGTGAGGAAGCAGGAGAGGCCCTTGATAATCATTTTAGAACGTATCGTCATGACATCATAAGAAATTTTTCACTTGAATTATCACGCATTATTTTAATCAAGTCACACTGAATAGACTCTTGCTAGGTTCCGATCCCTTGCTTAGTGGCAGAAGGACTATTAAAAAACAAAATAAGTACATTTTTATCTAAAACCATTTTTTTTTTTTTAAGAAATCCTGTGCGGGAGACTCCCTAGATTCTAAAGACTCTAGGGGTCTATGACACTTGTTGAAGTGCCGCAGAGGTGTTGAGGAGAAATGTTGTTGCCTTTAGAGGCATACAATAGAAAAAGTTCGGGTGAAAAAGATTTCGAAAATGTGACTCTAGCACAGTATATTTTTACACTTACTATTCAACTGTTTTTTCTATAATTTTCAATTATTGGTTTTCAAATGTGTATATAAGATGTTTATGTAATATAATATGTCAAAAACTGATTTGTATAATAAATTTATGGCTTTTTATAACTTAGAATATGCTTATATCAGTACTCGTAAAGTATAATCCAATAATATATTTATTTTTTTTGTTTTAAAGGTAGTAAATAATGTTTTATATGCTAAATTCATGTTATTTTATTTGATCGCATTAGTTTCGACCTATTTAAGCACAAAAATAATTTTGGCCGCCCAGATCGCTGAAATACCAGTATGTGCAGCGTTGGAACATGGGTTTTTACATCTCGAATGTCTGTTTTAAAAAATATATTGTTCTTCATTCATTGTTATTTTATTTTACTATAGTAGCTAAACTTTATTTTATAGAAGGATAATTTATTTGGCGGGCGCTGTTTTAATATGAATCACACATCAAGAGCCCTCTGCGAGCTCAGTCGTCACTTTAAAAAGCACCAATTCTCAAGCAAGACCCAGTTGTTGTAAGCCTGGATGGACCTTTAGTGAACGGTCTTTGTTAAAGGTATATAAATTTTAACCCCAGCGAAGAGAAAATTTGAAATATAAATGGTATATTTGTTGTGCTCCGCCGGGATTCGAATCCACAACCTTCCATTCACGAGTCCGAAGTGGTACCACTGGACTACGGACCGGTCTTTATGAAATATGAACCTTTTAAATATTGATTTACCTTTGCAAACATAGTTCATAGATAATCCTTTCTCACTGAGGTGAAGTGGAGATACCTACAAAGACTTAAAGTTTTCTATATAAAGATTGCTTTGAAATACGAACAAATATTCGTAACGTATATCGAGGCATCTACGTTCAGGAATGTTTGAGGGCGGAAGAAATTGTTTTCGTATAAAATATCAATATGTCGATAATAAATCAATATCTTTTGATAGCAACAATAATAACCAACAAGTTTTATTGGAAATTTTCCTTTTTCCCTTCTTACGATCTCCGTAATCTAAGTTGCAAATATACAGTGACATTTAAGATTCATATTGAATGCATGGCCATGAACCGAAAAACTTGCGACAGTAACTGTAGCTCTTTCTCTATTCCGCAATGGGGGTGGGGGGCAGAGTCTCTGCAGATTTGCCTCTATTTTTCCTAAGATAGATAATTATGGTTTGTGTATAAATATCTTTGCAACTTAGATGAAAGCTAATAGATTAAAGGTGTCATTTACAGCTTATGGCTGTTGGTGGTAATATTTTATTGTAGAGTATGCAATTAATTGCTTGTATTCCTTAACTTCTAGGTTGGTATAAGGCTGACCACCGATACTGTAAAAAAATGTTCACTTTGCCAATGTCACCCCTGTTTCAGGGAAGGTCGGCAAGAGTTGCACGGCTTATGTTCATTTGACATTGGGTTTTAATATTGTAGGTTCACACGCAGCATGTGTGAGCGCGAAATTATGCGTGTCTGCTTGTGGAAATGCATTTAATATGAATCTCAAACGATACATATCTTTGCTACTTAGATTTAGATTTTAGTATTGTGGATATTGTGGAGTCATAATAAAAGGAGGACTTGTATGAAAAAGGTTATGACTCTGGATGAAATGAAAGAAGTATGCAAGGACAGGAAGAAGTGGCGGCTAATCTGCAATGTTGATTTCTAATGTTGGTGTATTCATTTGCTACATTTTTTGCATAGGAAATTTTTGACTTTTTTTGTATAGATTTCTTTGTAAGGTTTTGTTCTTTTTTATATTTAAATGTAATTTATTATTCATATTCCTTGACTTATAGGTTGGTATGAGGCTGACCACCCATACTGTAAAAAATGGTTCACTTTGCCAATGTCACCCCTGTTTCAGGGAAGGTCGGCAAAAGTTGTGGGGCTTATGTTCATTTGAGGTTTGGATTTTATTTGTAAGTTCACAATCAGCATTTGTAAGCGCGAACTACACTTGTTGGTTTGTGGGCATACATCTGAGAGCTTTAAATGAATATATCCTTGCAACTTAGATAATAGATTATAGATTATAGATATCAGTAGGTATAACATTCTAAAAATCAACCGGTGTTAAAGCAATGCTGTAACTGTACATCTGTCGTCATTCCGCAAGGGGTGGCCAAAGCCTCTATAGAACTGAATCCATTTTTTTGTCCTTGCATTCTTTCTTTCAGTTCATATGTATCCATCCTTTTTTCATACATTTCTTTCTTTTACAATCACAATGTTTTAGTAAAAGCACCATTAAGAGAATGCATAAAAAAGATTGAGACTCTGAATGAAATGAAAGAAGTACGTAAGGATATAAATAAATAGAGGTTGATTTGTAACGCTGGCGGCTAGGGAAATGAATTTGAATTTCTTAGCTGTTTTAAAGTTATTTTTTCTATATATTTAAAAAAAATTGTGCTCCTTGACTGATAGGTTGGTATGAGGCTCACCTCCGTGCTGTACAAATTGGTTCACTTTTGCTAATGCCACCCGGGTTTCAGAGAAAGGCGGTATGAGCTACGAGGTTTCGCCAAAAAACAGTTAAATAAATAATCAAAAAACCATAAATATTGATGGTCAAAAGTGCTCGAGATATAAAATATTGTTGTGAAAATTAAACTACGTTTAAGAAAAAATAATTTCATTTCTAATCTAATCTAATCTAAGCTGCAAAGATATATATCATTTAAGATTTATACAAAATGCATTCCCACAAGCAGATATGTATAATTTCGCGCTAACACATGCCGCATGTGGACCTACAATATAAAAACCCAATCTCAAATGAACATAAGCCTTGCAACTCTTGCCGTCCTTCTATGAAACAGGGGTGACATTGGCAAAGTGAACCAATTTTTATATTATGGGTGGTCAGCCGCATAACAACCTATAAGTCAAGGAGCATACATGACAAATTACATTTTTTTAAATCAAAGAATAAAAATAACAATATATACATGGACATAAAAAACTAAATCATAAAACCAATTTCACTTTAACAAACCCTAGCCGCCAACATCACAGATCAACCGCCATTTCTTTCTATCCTTGCATACTTCTTTCATTTCCTCCAGAGTCATAACCTTCTTCATACAAGCTCTTCTTTTATTATGACTCTGGATATTCCATTCATTCGCAATTTCGGATATTTGGTCCATCCATACCTTTCTCGGTCTTCCTCTACCACGACATCCATCTATTCTACCAACATATACTTTCTTCGTCAGTCTTCCTCATTAATTCTCTCCATATGCCCAAACCATCTTAACAAACTTCTTTTAATCTTCACTTTCACACTTTCTTTTGCACCACATTCTTTTCTTACAAAATCATTCCTCACCCTGTCACTCCGTTTTTTCCCAATCATACTTCTTAGAAAGTCCATTTCAACAGTATGGACTTTACTAATTTCACTTTCATTCACCGTCCAGGCCTCGCTTCCATACATTTTTCATTTTAATTAATTCATTTTAAATTAAAAAACCTAGTATTATAAAGGTTGATGTTAATGTGAGGTTTTGTTTATTTGTATGCACACATGCATCATGTTTAGGCGCGAACCTACATGGGCCTGTCTGAGGGCATGCATTTAATAATGAGCCTTAAATGTTAACATATCTTTGCAGCTTAGATTATAGATAGATTCATTGGTTCTGGGTCAGTGAAACTTCTTAAATTCCATTTCGGACTTCTTTTAAAACCTCTTCATACGACCCCAAGTGGAAAACTTTGCCATTCTCCGTTTTTGAATAGCTCCGGGCCTTGAATGGAAATTGTTGGAAAAAAGTTCCGAGTTCCGCTTGAGAAAGAACAAGTTTTTTCCATTTTTTTGAATTTTTTTTGGTTTTCCATCATACTTTGTCCTTGCGTTCATTTCCTTGCATTAAGTTTTTGCGAAAATCTCCTTTTCATTTTATTTTTTATTTTTGAGTAGAAAAGATGAAAAAAAGGCGGTTGAAGTGAAATGTTGGCGGTTAAGGCTTTTAAATTTTGAACGTCAATTTTGGTACTATACTTCAGGAAAGATCAAAAGGTCAATCCAGCCTTACAGCAACTGGGTCTTGCTTGAGAATTTGGGCTTTCTACAGCGACGACCAAGCTTGCACAGGGCTTTTGAGGTGTGATACAAACAAAAACAGCTCTCACCAAATAAATCAGCCTTATTTATTTATTTTCAGGTCGGCAAAAGTTGCCGGGTTTATGTTCATTTGAGGTTTGAATTTTAATTTGTAAGTACACATACATCTCAGCATGAAATGCAAGCACTCAACCAACTGAGCTATCGACCGGACATACATCAATTAGGGCCTGTTGCACCAACCTCCAATCAATATTTAATTGAAACATCAAATTTGATTGCTTAGTTCTGGTAAGGCCCTCGGTTAAATATTTCTCGAAAGTTGGTAAAAATGTGATGGAATTTGAACAAGAAATATGATTCACATCAGCTGACTTACGTATATGCAATCAATTGTTTTTAAAGGTAGAAATCACACTTAATTTTGATTTTCGTCTGATTGGAGTTTGGTGCAACGTATCATTTTTTATTTAAATTAATTTCGAAGTTGTGTATACATAATATTACAAACAAAGTCTTTCTCAACTTCAGCTGAAGCATTTTACACAACCAGTTTTCTAGATATACACAAACTTAGTATGAAAGCGAACGCAGAAGGATGTACTCCAAAACCACCACAAGTCTTGCCTCATTAACTACAAACCATTATGGAGAAGGGTGAGCTGGAACAGCGCTTCAAGATCCATATAAAATACCATGCAGAACAAGGACTAGTGGAAAAATTCACAAAAATGTATAAAAGTTGTAAGAAATAGTCTTACGAGACTTTGAGCTTAACCAGAAACCAACTATAGTTTTTTGGTGTCACTATCACTTTGTAGTCTCACCACCATCCTCCAGGACTCTCTGTCTTACTCAGCTTCAATTCAATGTCCACTGACAACAATCATTTTACTTTCTTGGTGTCACTATCACCTTGTAGTCTCAACACCATCCTCCAGTACTCTCTGTCTTGTACAGCCTAAGTCCATGGTTCACTGACACCTAGGACATTCCTTTCTTGGTGCCACTATCACCTTGTAATCTCACCACCATCCTCCAGGACTCTCTGTCTTGTGCAGCTTCTGTACATCTAAGAATTCCCACTTAAACGACAGAAAACCATTTTGAACACGAAATTTCTTTGGAAAAATAAAACAGGTCACTCTCTACGTATATTTTCTTAGTTTTCACTAAAGATGGCGTTTGGGACCATTAACTTTGCTTACGACAAATGTCAAACCAAGCGCTAGGCGGGACCTTAACTCATTATGTGGCTTAGATATCTTATATACTTGTAGTATATTATATCACATATATATGGAGCCAAGACAAGGGTAACTTGCAGTAGTTCAAAGTTGAATGAACTATAAACGATTCGGGAGTTTCACTAACTTGATATTTCTCTTCTTCCTCTTATTGTTTGATATTTATTCATAACTAACCGGTCCGTAGTCCAGGTGGTAACACCGTAACTGGAAGGTCGTGGGTGCGAATCCCGGCGGAGCACAAAAAATATACCATTTATATTTTCAAATTTGCTGTTCGCTCGGTTGAAAAATTCATAAACCTTTACCAAAGACCGGTCATCAAAAGGTCCATCCAGCCTTACAACAACTGGGTCTTGCTTGAGAATTGGCGCTTTCTACAGCGACGACCAAGCTTGCAGAGGGCTCTTGAGGTGGGATACACACAAAACAGCGCTCACCAAATAAATCAGCCTAATTTTTTTTTTTTTTAACTATGTTGTTATGTAAATAGAAAATACTTATAAATATTTAGGTAGGTAGGTATATACAGAAATAAAAAGAAAGGTGGCAGGAGTTACAAGGCTTATCTTAACGCTGAGGCTGATAAGGATATATCACTGAGACTGAGATGCTGCAGCTCACAACAGGGATTTGATGCTTTTTGTACAACCGTTAGCATAGGTTTTTCCGACAGAACGCATTTTTCATCTCCACGCTGTCATCTGTTTATATTTTCTAATCTAATCTAATCTAAGTTGCAAAGATATGTTACATTGGATATGTTACACATGCATTCCCACCACCAGACACGCACAAGTTCGCGCTTGCACATGCCTCATGTGAACCTACAACATAAAAACCAAATTTCAAATGAACCCTGCAATTCTTGCCGTCCTTCCCTGTAACAGGGGTGACATTGGCAAAGTCAACCATTTTTACAGCATGGGTGGTCAGCCGCATACCAACCTATAAGTCAAGGAACATACACGACAAATTACATTTTATATGTAAGGATAGGAAAAAATGAAGGCAGCTCTGCAGAGGCTCTGGCCACTCCTAGCGGAATGGCGACAGAGTTACAGTTACAGTAACACACATGTGTTTTTTTTGTGAATTGTTAAAATGACAAAGGGAAACAAAAGTTTTTACGGTTTTTTTTTCTTTGTTTATATGAAATTTTCAGGGCTGTGAAAACACGTAGCGTGTCCTGCGAGTCGTAAGGGCAATCCACTCAAGCCGGTCCGTACATGTGACAACCCTTAGCAGTAAAAAAACACGTACGGACGTGACGTCATGAGATGCGACGAAAAACAGAAGAATAAAAACAAGAAATTTGAGATTCAGTTGAAATGTTTGTGGTTGTATCCAGACGCCATTCCGCTAGGTGTAGCCAAAAAAAAAAAAAAAAACGCAACTAAGCCACACATATAGTGTAACTTCTTGCCCCCGAAGGGGTCGCATGTGGCGAGTTGAACCTATTTATTTTTACAGGTAAGGGGGCCGGCCTTACGCCAACCACTTCAGTTGAAGTGGGGGTCTCCCAGCTCCCGAGGGAGCTGGTACTCATTTCTTGTGAAGGCTGAGTAAGCCTTGCCGGTATTTTTATTATGGTGTTTGAAATAAACACCGAAATAGGAAATCATTTCTGACACCCTCCTTGGTGGGATTCGAACCCGAGCTCACGGGGTAGAATGCAAGCACTCTACCAACTGAGTTATCGACCAGGACCTCCGCAAATGCGTCTTCATTTTATTCTGTCCTTGCACACTTCTTTCATCTCTTCCACATTCATCGCTTCTTTATTGATTGTATAGTTCACAGTGGTTCACTTTCCCATTATCACCCCAGTTTCAGCGAAGGACGGCAAGAGTTGCAAGGTGTATGTCCATTTGAGATTTGGGTTTTAATGTAGGTTCACATGCGGCATGTGCAAGCGCGAACTTTTACGTGTCTGCTTGTGAGAATGCATATAATGTGAATTTCAATATAACATATCTTTGCAGATTAGATTAGATATGCATTCACTTTGTAATAAAAAAACGAACAAAGCTATACATATAGTGTTATTTCTTGACGCTTTATCCCCGAAGAATTTCGCATGTGGTGGGTGGAACCTATTTATTTTACAGGTAAGGGGGTTGGCTTTACGCAAGGCACTGCATTTGAAGTGGGGTTTCCCAGCTCCCGAGGAAGTAAACCTGGCTGGTATTTTTTTTTGGGTTTAAAATAAACATTGAAACATCGGGAAATTATTTCTGACACCCTCGGTGGGATTCGGACCCGAGCTCTCGGCATGGAATGCAAGCACTCTACGGACTGACCTACCGACCGGACCGAGTCGATAACGACTAGATTAGATTAGATAAAATCTAATCTAATCTAATCTAAGTTGCAAAGATATGTAACATTGGGGATTCGCATTATATGCATTGTCACAAGCAGACCCGTATAAGTTCGCGCTTAAACATGCCACATGTGAACCTACAACCTAAATATCAAATGGGCATACACCCTGCAACAAAATCAAGGATTGAAGAACCGATAAGAAGAGTTAACACAATATTTCGAGAGCGTGCATTTGCAGTTGCTGGCCCTCTGGCCTGGAACCACCTGCCACATCATGTGAGAGAGCTAGAGAACCATGGAAAGTTCCGGAATGCACTGAAGACAAGCAAATTTCTGGCATCGTTTGTACAAGCGCCCTTGGAGTGACTACATCACGAAACGGCGCTATAAAGAAATCATTAACTCATCATCATCATCAACTCTTGCCGTCCTTCCCTGAAACAGCGGTAACATTGGCAAAATTAACCATTTTCTATAGCATGGGTGGTCAGCCGTCAAAGTCATTCGTTAAAATCGTTATTTTGTAGTTTTAAACATTTACTGTCACAAAGTTCGTACGTTAAAGAAATCGTAAATGAAAGAATATTCGTAGAACAGAAAAAACATTCGTAGGTCTACGCACTCGCAGTTCGAAACATTCGTCTACCAAATCATTCGTTGATCAAATGTTCGATTTTCAAAATAAAAAACTTTATCTTAGGCGACCCGTTGTAAACACTAGTCTATAAAATTGAGCTGTGCTTTTTTCGATCTCGTTGAATATTGCACGAGACGCAATAAAAAGCATTGTCAACTGCGCGTTTTGTTCGCGTAGTCGAGTTTAGTCTTCGACGATTTTACGAGTAGTCCTTTTTGTCGAAGCCGCCTATTGTAAAAAGCTGTAGTTAGTTTTTTTTTTAAGAATATTTTGTCAAAGATCGTTTTTTTATTAAATTATTGTAGTTCCACAGAATGAGTGATGAAAGACTAACGAAGAAAGTATACGTTGCGAGAATATGTAGATGGATGTCGTTGTAGAGGAAGACCGAGAAAGGTATGGATGGATTAAATTTCTCAAATACCAAATAAATGGGATATCCAGAGTCTTGCCAGAATAAAAAGAGAGCTTGGATGCAAAAGGTAATGACGAAGGCTGACTCTGGATGAAAAGAAAGAAGTATGTAAAGAGAGAGAAAATTTGCGACTATTCTGGAATGGTGATCTGTAATGTTGGCGGCTTATTCTTTCATAATTTTTAAGTGTATATAATTAATACACCCACCGAATTTTTTGTGTATCCGTTTTTTAAGGTTCTGTTGTTTTTCATGTAGATACTTAATTAATTAATTTATTTACATTCCTTTATTTGTACGATTTATACCCACGCATACTTGTTCCTTGTTCTAGTTCCTTGACTTATAGGTTGTTATGTGGCTGACCACCCATACTGTAAAAAATTGGTTCACTTTGCCAATGTCACCCCTGTTTCAGGGAAGGACGGCAAGAGTTGCAAGGCTTATGTTCATTTGAGATTGGGTTTTTATATTGTAGGTCCACATGCGGCATGTGTTAGCGCGAAATTATACATGTCTGCTTGTGGGAATGCATTTAATATAAATCTTAAATGATATATATCTTTGCAGCTTAGATTAGATTAGATTAGACATACTGTTAAAAATGGTTCACTTTTCTAATGTCACACCTGTTTTAGAGAAGGTCAGCAAAAGTTGCAGGCGAACTTACATGAGTCTGCTTGTGGGCATGCATTCAATATGAAATTTGAAAAACACAATGAAAAAAAATAATTAAGAAAACGTCCACCTTAGGGAAGTTAACCAAACGTTTTATCATTTTTCGTTTTATTATTTATTGGGAGTAACTTCTCATAGTAAGTGAACTAATTTTAAGGAAGTACCTACTCACGAAAATTTTATTAACTACAGGATTTTACCACTTTTTTAGTGTTTTCTTTCGTAGAAAACACTAAAAAAGGTGCATTTATCTGAGAAACCTATGTTAGTTTACTATGTTACTTATTCAGTCTTACCTTTAGGCTGGCCGCACACGCACGTTTTCCGTATTCGATTTCCTAATACGAAATTTCGAATCGGAATTCCGTGAGACAAGGGCTAACGTTCGTTTTTCTACATTCGGAATATCCACACGCCAGTACGGATAGTACTGAATACTGAATAGAAATTTCCGAACATATGCGCCGGCTCAAACAAAATGTATGCAAGCGCTGCGTTCCGCATGACGTCATGAGGTTTTTTCCAGTAGGTTTCTCCAAACGCGCCGGCTTGCACTCGAAACGTACGTGCGGAATTTATTCCGTTCGGAAAAAAAGCGAACATGTGCGTTAGTTAATGTATTTTCTACTGATTCCATGCGTTCGGATGTCCGAATACGGAAAACGAATTAGGAAAACGAATACGGAAAACGTGCGTGTGCAGCCAGCCTTAAGGTATCAATATGATAACATATTAGCGATTCAAAATGGCCACGTATGAATAGCTTACCGGGCAATCAATTTTTACAGTTACAGTATTGTTATAAGTAGTCTTCAGTTTTTTATAACAGTTTTTCCTTTTCAATTTGTTGTTTATTTGCAATAGTTTTACAATTTCAAGGCTTTGATGATACAAGAAGGCTTCGCACAATTTCGCGCGTTTTTTTACGACCCTGCCTGTGTCATGGAGATTTCAAACTGCTGCCGGACACCCAGATAATGTATTCCGCGCCAAAAAATGCAATCTAGAGTTTTCTACTCACGACAATGAAAACTAGATGAATACTTTACGAATATGAAGATGACCTACTAGGTCGAAAACGTTCGTAATTTGTTTAAAGATTTCAATCTTATTGAATAAATTTATCCGTGAAAATAAACAGTGTTTTTAATTAATCAAAACAATTATAAAATTAAACTTTACGAATAGTTGATTTCCAGATCAACTTGTAAAAGAGAGTGCTGTTTCAAAAGAAGTGTTTGCTAAATAAACATTTATTTTAGCGTTCCTTGACTTATAGATTGGTATGAGGCTGACCACTTTGCCAATGTCACCCCTGTGTCAGGGAAGGTCTACTTTTGTCAACGTTTCGTTATTTCTGTGTGTAACTTCTTGGGAGCTCGGCAGCCTTCTGACCTTGGAATTGATGTTTTATCGTCTCTTTATTGCTCCTTAACAATGAGATCGTTCCTTGACTTATAGTTTGGTATGAGGCTGACCACCCATACTGTAAAAAATGGTTCACTTTGCCAATGTGACCCCTGTGGGCTTATGTTTATTTGAGGTTTGGATTTAATTTGTAAGTACACATTCAGCATTTGTAAGCGCAAACTACACGTGTTGGTTTGTGGGCATACATCTGAGAGCTTTAAATTAATATATTCTTGCAACTTAGATTATAGATTATAGTTCTATGAAATTATAAATTCGGTTCATTTATTTTACACAATTTATTTTCTCCTTTTGGTTCCGACAGAGTTTTCACATTTGAACAGTACGACGGTTGATTTACATCTGCTCTTACAAGGAATCTTGGTCCCAATTTATACAGATAAATCAAGATAATTTCTGAAACATGTAGAATTGTTTCACATTACCTTGCTGGATTTCACCTGAATTTTCGATTTAACTCGCGGCAAGATGTTAAACTATATCGGTGCTATTCTTAGACATTTTAGTCGTCCGTTGAGCCAACGTTTTGAAATACTAATGATAAATTTATATGAGGATCTGTCAATCCACGATGGCCGCCAGTGAACAGCTGGTTTGTCTTCATATAAATATAGCCAAAAATCGGGAGGTAAGAATGACCGTAGTGATGAGACTTCCAGCCCAGACATCATTAGTTTGTCAAAGCGTGGGCTCAACCGACGACTAAAATTTATAAAAATAGCCCCGTTGCGTTGGGAAGGATGTTTGAAAAGAATGGGAAGATGACAAGGAAACTTGAGAATAGGATGTGTAAGGGAAAGCTAGTTGTCGGTGCAATAAGAAGAATACCAAAGAAGAAATGATTGATGATGGATCTGAGAATGGCGGTACACAATGACATATCGTTACCGACTTTGATGTATGGAAGTGAAGCATGGACAGTGAATTATAGGAATTAACGGACGACTAAAATGTCTAAGAATAGCACCGCATGTGTATCTTAGTTGCGTATGTTTTTCCAAATCTTAAAGATACAATTGCGTAGAATATAATATTTCAAAAGAAAACAAAACAAAGAAAATAAGTTTTTCTTCGTATATAAAAAAGCATGCCTTCCAGCGAGATTCATGAGCATACATAATACAAGGGTTTGAATTTTCATGCAGAATTTATTTCAGTTTCAAAGCTTTGAAAAACATAAAGAACCCTGAAACGTTTTTTGTCTTAAGCTGCGTTTTAATGTATTTTTCAAAGTGGGCTTGGCACAAATTCTACAGACAAAAAAAGTACCCAGTCACACGGCTGGGTTGCTGAGAAAATAAAAAAACTAATATTTTAAAAACTGAATAAGGGCTTTAGGCTTACACGGCCGGCTGATGATGCTGGAGTGATGCTTTCCGGGATCTGTTGCCGTGGTCTGTGGGAGCTGGAGCCCATCGTAGAAATGGGCGAAACATCCGGAAGCTCCAGCTCCCACAGACCACGGCAACAGATCCCGGAAAGCATCACTCCAGCATGTTAAAAACTGTTTTCGGGCTTTAATTTCTTGACTTGTAAGTCTTTCTTCTAAATCTAAATCTAAGCTGCAAGGATATATACATTCAAGATTCATATTAAACGCATTCCCACAAGCAGACATGTATAATTTCGCGCTAACACATGCCGCATGTGGACCTACAATATAAAACCCAATCTCAAATGAACATAACTCTTGCCGATTTTCCCTGAAACGGGTGACATTGGAAAAGTGAATCATTTTTTAAAAGTATGGGTGGTCAGCCGCATACCAACCTATAAGTCTAGGAATACAAGCAATTAATTACATTTCAGTATATAAAAAAAAAACCTACAAAACATATTCTATAAAAAAGTGAAAAATATTTTTTTTAAAGCCTCAGCCTTAAACGCATGAGTTCATTTAGCGCTCGAGGAAATAAATTAACTCATGACGATTTTTTCAATTTTTCTTTTACATTATTAATTTAGAATGAATCTTCATAATGTCAATACCCAAACCCTTATTTTTTTACACTGAAACAGTTTGATAGTCTCTTTGGAATATAACCCCAGCCTTCTGATAATAAACGCAAACGTTCTACAAACTGAGCTACATATATAGTTAAACCTGCAACGCAAACGAGCTGTGCAACTCTTAAAGCCTTCCCATGAAGCAGGGATTGCATTTGTAAAGGTGTAATAGCTAAAATAATAGCGCCTCGGCACTGCTTTCCCGGCTACATATTTATCTTTGTTTTCGCTAACACGGGATATAACTCAGTTAGGGGTTGGAACTACGCGTTTTCATAGAAAGCTATTATACACACCTGTGCCCGTAGAAGGGGTGACATGAAGGATTTCGAAACTGTACTGATCATAAGCGCTCTACTATTTTTTACCTTTTTTATAATTCAATTTTGTGATTGTAGATTATAACGAATTGACACGAAATTGCCCGTTTACCTGAAACGCAGGGTTTTTGAGTCATGCGTGCTTACACTTAGAAACAAAAGGGCTCACTCAGTATAGCGCCAATAGACTGAGGGCGTGCCAAAGAGTCATTAAAAGTAGGATGCTGGGAATCAGCCTCAGAGACAGGGTTCCAAACCAGGAGATCTGTAGACGCACTGGTGTCACTGATGTCATGCAGCTAGTGGCCTGCTTTAAGTGGCGCTGGACTGGTCACGTC
Source organism: Agapetus fuscipes (assembly GCA_951799405.1). Taxonomy (NCBI): domain Eukaryota; kingdom Metazoa; phylum Arthropoda; class Insecta; order Trichoptera; family Glossosomatidae; genus Agapetus; species Agapetus fuscipes. The sequence continues at coordinate 14,633,328 of OX637357.1, read as the reverse complement.
GCAAGGCAGGACCATGACAGGTGGCCGAAAATGGACGTTAAGTGGTGGTCTAGAATGTCCAAGAGAGGAGCGGGGAGACCCCAACTGAGATGGCTGGACGACATCAAGGGAACTGCAGGCAGAGGATGACTAACGTAGCAACCGATAGACAGGAATGGAGAGGATTGGAAGAGGTCTACGTCCAGGAGTAGACTGAAAAAATCTGGAAAAGAAATACATTATACCGCCATCTAAAAGTTAAACTGAATAAGTTCTGATGCACTAATTTAAAAAACCGTGGATAAAACATTTTATTGGGAGTATCTTCTCATAGTAAGTGAACTAATTATAGGAAAGTGCTCATGACAAACTTCTATAAACTACAGGATTTTCCCACTTTTTGTGAAGGTACATTTATCTGGGAAACCCAGTTTTACTTTTAACGTATCTATAAAATGCCTTATTTTTACAATTGACGAATGTATTGCTTGAATTATAGGTTGGCATGAGATGACCACCCATGCTGTAGAAGATGGTTTACATTGGGGCCGTCCATAAATTACGTCATCGATTTTTGGCGATTTTCGACCCCTTATCCTATAGTCATTATCTAATGACCCCTCCCCCCTCTTGCTGTAATAATGGATGAGCTTAATAATTAATAATGTTATATATCTTACATAATATTATGTATATTTTGTAGAAATTGGTATTTACAAGAATTACGTCACTTTTGGTACTCGTACGTCATTTGCCATCATCCGCAGACCAGACTCCCCCCCCTTTAATTCGAATGACGTAATATATGGACGGCCCCATTTAAAATGTCACCCCTGTTTCAGGGAGAGACGGCAGAGGTTGCAGGGTTTGTGTTCATTTGAGGTTTGGTTTTGAATATTATATATTTAGGCTGCTCTAGCTTATACTTTTACACTATCGTTCATTCTGGATACACACTGCATTTTCAAACTCTCTGTTATTATTAGTCCCTAAGACATCAAGCTTCAGAGGTAAACGGCTAGAAGTTGTCGTCTTCCTCGCTAAACTCTCTCACATATAGGAGAACACCAGCTGGAGCGCATCTGCCAAACTTTGCGAATGCCAAAACTCATTCTTGTAACGAACTTTTTGACGAGCGAACATTCACTTAAACAATAATCATTCATAAATGTTTTCTGTCAACGCTTTTTCAGAACATGGCAAGGTAATTAGCAGGACAGTGGTGGGAACTAGATTAAGATAGCTGGGGTGGAAGTCTCAATGAATATATCTAGTTGAAGATATGACGGAATAAAACATGGCGGCATATCAACAGCTGATACATTTAGTATGAAACAGTAATCAGCTGCATCAGAGAAGAGGATGTATGAAGAAAGTGATGAGTTAACACAATGTTTGGAGAGCGTGCATTTGCAGTTGCTGGTCCTCCGGCGGAAAGATCCGGAATGCACTGACGACAAGCAAATTTCTGGCATCATTTGCACAAGCGCCCTTGGAGTGACTCCATCACGAAACGGCGCTATAAAAAAAATCATCAACTCATCTCATCATCATCATGAAAGTTGAAAAGATGAAATAGATAAGCAAGGACAGAAAAAAGTGGAGACGCATCTGTGGAGGTACCGGCCAACCCTAGTGGAACGGTGGCAGGATGCAGATACAGAGAGATAACTGCGAATTTTAGTAAAGTTGTACAGACCGGTCCGTAGTCCAGGTGGTAACACTTCGGACTCGTAACTGGAAGGTCGTGGGTTCGAATCCCGGCGGAGCACAAAAAATATACCATTTATATTTTCAAATTTGCTCTTCGCTGGGTTGAAAAATTTATAAACCTTTACCAAAGACCGGTCATCAAAAAGGTCCATCCAGCCTTACAACAACTGGGTCTTGCTTGAGAATTGGCGCTTTTTACAGCGACGACCAAGTTCGCAGAGGGCTCTTGAGGTGTGATACACACAAAACAGCGCTCACCAAATAAATCAGCCTAATTTAATTTTTTTTTTAGCACCTTCCTTTACGTACATTTGGTGATACGAACCGCATTTAGTTTTTCTGTTGTTCGTAAGCGCGAGGTAGCATTCGACTTTAGTTGAACAGCACCTTCTTTTAGGTACATTTGGTGATACGAACCGCATCCAAATTTTCTGTTATTCGTAAGCCCGAGGTGGCCTGCGGTTCGCAGAGCCCAGGTAAACCATTAGACTAAGTGATATTAAGTTTTGGTGTTGCGAAACAGCGCCAAACTTTCAAGTCATCGCGCTGAATTTCGCCAAATTTATTTACATACCTCCCCCGCCAGCTTAAACTTCGTTATAACAAGATTATAATATGTACGTTGTATGGAGAGGAACGAAAATAAAGTTCGTTATTCAAAGTTTATGTTTTGTGACGCTTATAACATCAGCTGTTAAGTTCCTTGACTAATAGGTTGGTATGAGGCTGACCCCCCATGCTGTAAAAACTTGGTTCACTTTTTCCAATACTTCGGTTAACTTATAGGTTGGTATGACGCTGACCATCTAATCTAATCTAATCTAAGTTGCAAAGATATGTTACATTGGAGATTCACATTACATGCATTCTCACAACCAGACATGTACAAGTTCGCGCTTGCACATATCTCATGTGAGCCTACAACATAAAACCCAATCTCAAATGGACATACACCCTGCAACTCTTGCCGTCCTTCCCTGTGACAGGGGTGACATTGGCAAAGTGAACCATTTATCAAAAAGAACCATCTATGCTGTAAAAGATGGTTCACTTGGCCAATGCGGCCCGTGTTTCAGGAAAGGTCGGCAAAGTTGCAGGGCTTATGCTCATTTGAAGCTTGGTTCTGATGATTTAAATACCTCTTTCTGGCCAAGCAAAAAAAGGTGGTGAAATGCATTCTTCACCACGAATTTAATAAAAAGAAAAAAATGTGGCTCAGTTGGTGGAATAGCTTGAAAGATCAGGGTGGGACGCTAGAGGGTCAAAAATGAATACACTTTCGATGTTTATTTCAACTCAAAGACAGCGTTGGCACCTGTTAATAAAAGAGGCCAAGCCCCACCTCGGTTTGTTGCAAAAAGAAAAAATATGATATTCAAGGCTCAGGTAAAACAACGTCAAAATCACAGTTACAGATCATGGATTACGCCCTTCCAGACACACGCCTCCCCTTCTTCAAACATTTTTTCTTTATTGTATTTACTTTCCCTCAACAAGGACTGCGATTTCAGATCCTGTCTTCAGAGATAAGACAACCCTTCAGAAAATATATTTCAATATTCAGAAATGATAATAAATAATAAAATCACCCCGAACTCAGAAAATAGGGGCTGTGCACTAGGACGCAAAGGGAGGGATCAAAAAATATAAACAGAATCACCTTGAAGTCTCACCACCATCCGCCAGGACTCTCTGTCTTGTGCAGCCTCAGTCCATGGTTCACTGACACCTGGGACTTTACTTGCTTGGTGTCACTATCACTTGTAGTCTCACCACCATCCTCCACGACTCTCTGTCCAAGAAAATAAGTCCTAGGTGTCACTATCACCTTGTAGTCTCACCACCATCCTCCAGGACTCTCTGTGTTGTGTCCCTTCAGTCTATGGTCCACTGACACCTAGGACTTTACTTTCTTGGTGTCACTATCACCTTGCAGTCTCACCACTATCCTCCAGGACTCTCTGTATTGTGTACCCTCAGTCTATGTCCATTGACACCTAGGGCTTTACTTTCTTGGTGTCACTATCACCTTGCAGTCTCACCACATCTTCCAGGTCTCTCTGTCTTGTGCAGCCTCAGTCTGACTCACAATTTATATTTTTTCAATGAATTTATGAGAAATTTGATCAAACCTTGTTATTATAACTTGTTCGCTAGGCAAAACGCTCGTCGCGACTCTGGAATAATTCAAAACTACCTAAGTCGTTATCTCCAGTCTGCAGTCCTATTGCAGTGAATATTTCGCACATAGGTACTTTTGAATATAAGCAAGGCTCACTGTCAATACATCCTAACTTAAAACATCGTGCAGTAGAGTAAGCTTACAGCATACACTAATGTAGAGCTTAGTATAGTAACAAGGTGACAGGAAAGAACAGCACAGTGACAAAACAACACATGTCATAACGTCACATGACTGTACATCATATAACAGTTAATCACAAGACATTATGTCACAATGACAGTAATCTGTAATGTTGATGGCTAGGGTTTTTTAAATTAGAATTTTGTTTTCTGTTTTAGTTTTTGATGTCCATACATATTATTATTTATTGATTTTAAACATCTCATAGGTTGATATGCGGCTGACCAACCATGCTGTAGAAAATGGTTCACTTTGTCAATGTCACTCCTGTTTCAGGGAAGGTCGGCAAGAGTTGCAGGGTGTATGTTCATTTGAGATTCGGATTTTTATATTGTAAGTCCACATGCGGCATGTTTAAGCGCGAACGTATACGTGTCTGCTTGTGAAAATGCATATATTGTGAATCTTTAATGTTACATATTTTTGCAACTTACATAGATAAGATTAGACAGGTACCTACATCACATGAACAAATATCATAGGAAAAAACAACGCAGAAAAAAATCACAATGACAAAACATCACATGACAAACGACACAACAATTGAATAATCAATGGATATATTTGCCGTTGCCACCCCTTATTGGAGGTAAAGGAGGCATAAGTTGTAAAATTTACCCAAAATATACGCACGTATTCCATTTCCTCATGTTCTTTTTGCTGTTTTTGGTATTTTCTGATGTTTTGTCATGTAAGTACTGTTTTTTCATGTGCCGTTTATGGGCTGTGATGTTTTGTCATTGTGGCGTAGCCCCGGTATGGGAACGCTCCGCACATGCGAAGCAAGTTGATGTCGCGCTGTATGATACCTGCCGTATTGTATCAGGATGCCTCAAGCCAACGCCCACGGGGAAGTTATATCCTCTTGCAGGCATAGCCCCACCCCACATCAGACGCAAGGTGGCTTCGAGAGTCGAGAGACAGAAGGCTCTAACGTGCACACAGCACTGCATTTACGGAAGTGGCTTTTCATCACAGCAGCGCCTGAAGTCGAGACACAGCTTCCTTAGTTCCGTGCAGCCCTTGTCTTTGGATCCAGTGGCGGAGAGATTACAAATGTGGAAGGAGGAATGCCCGGAGAGCTTTGTGAAGCCTTCAGAGAGCCTACCTCCAGGAAAGAACCTCGAGTGGCCCGTATGGAGATCCATGAACAGATTGAGGACCAATGTTGGAAGAGCCCGGGCCAACATGCTGACCTGGGGATTTCTGGGACGGGAGGACTCTACACTATGTGAGTGTGGAGCTCAGCAAACAATGGAGCACCTGCGGTGTTGTCCCTCCTGTCCGACAAGCTGCTCCATGGATGATCTCTTTGCGGGAAACCAAAGAGCTGTAGACATTGCTCGTTACTGGGCCAATACGGTGTGAAGCTGACACGAAGAAGAATAATTGTGGCGTACCTTCCTGTTATGTTTCGTCATTGTGTTGTTTTGGAATGCAATGTATGTCATGTAATGTAATGTCATGTGTTGTTTTGTCACTGTGTTGTTCTAACATGGAACCTAGTAACAAACAACTAAGGTGGAAAGCAATGCTCTTAGAAGGAAGACATATAGCACAATGTATATAATTTACTACATAAACATTTGTCTTTCTGTTATACTACGAGTATCTCAGGGTTTTCTTTAAATCCTAGGCTGTATACGAAGAAATAAGATAAAAATCAAATTTTCCAGGAATTTCAAAAGAAGAATAAAAATGTAGGGATGTAAAAGTAAAACATCAAATATTCGGATTTTTTTTTTTATTGTCCGAGTTTGGAGAACCCGGCTTGTAACTAAGTATATTTATTTCTGCTGTATTAAACTCTATAATCTATAATCGAAGTTGCAAAGATTTATTAAAATTTAAAGCTCATATCAAATGCATGCCCACAAACAAACACGTGTAAGTTCACGCTTACAAATGCTGAATGTGTACTTGCAAATTAGAATCCAAACCTCAAATAAACATAAACCCTGCACATTTTTCCGACCTTCCCTGACACAGAGAAGACATTGGCAAAGTGAACCATTTTTTACAGTATAGGTGGTCAGCCTCATACCAACCTATAAGTCAAAATACGACTTCATTGTTAAGGATCAATAAAGAGACGATGAAACATCAATTCCAAGGTCAGAAGGCTGTCTAGCTCCCAAGAAGTTACACACAGAAATAACGAAACATAGACAAAAGTAGAAAGTGTGGACCACGGTTAAAACCCGAAAGAACTAGAACAAGCACTGGCAGAATTTAGGCATTGTTCTAGTAAAGCACTGATTTTTTTTTCGAAATTTACCCAAATAATGATTGAAACACTTCGACTGCTCCAAGGAAGACAGCACTAAGTCAAAAAAGATAGTTTTGCAGGAAAGCCAATTGAATGTTATTTATTCCATGGAGTACAATGCATAATTATTTTTTTCAATTCATTTATTCACGAATTCAAAAGAGATAGAGACACTGCTGTCATCTTGGAATGAAGATAATGATTTGTTACCTTCAGAAATGGAAATAAGTCAAAAACCTCAATTTCGAAGTTACTTCCTTCTTCTTTGGAGCAGTCGACTTGGTGACGATTGTTATTTATATTTATTTAATTAATTAACTCACAAATAGCACAAGATTACAAAAATTAGAATGGATGAGAGCAAGCAGACATGTTGCTGCTGTCAAGTTTCGAGAGAGAAGAAAGTAGGAAACAGCTGTCAAACACTGGCATGAAGTTTGTAGCAAAACACCATAGACAAAAATACAACTGTGTCATTGGTATGTATGCTCAATTCTTAACAAGTACATTAATCTGGCCGTGAAAGGCTACAAATTTTTTTTTTAACGGATTTCCGGATATCCGGTCTCGTCAGTAACCGGGCCATCTCTGCGCTACGCACAATTCCTATTCAGATCTCTCGCAGATTGAAAACAATCTTCATAAACACGAACAGCCTCCGCTTATCTTCGGCAGAGATCGGGTTTCCATGGCAACCAGGGAAAGTCGGAAGTCTAGGAGACGTTCTCATCTAATGAGAAAACTACGCAGGATAATTTTGGAAATTGTAACCTATTCACTTTTATCTACAATCTATAATCTAAGTTACAAATTATTTTTTTGTACACAACAGGTTACCCTAGTTACAGTGCACCCTCACAGCCATCATCGACCCGTAGTCCAGTGGGTAAAGCTTCGGACTCGTAAATGGAAAGTCGTGGATTCGAATTCCGGCGGAGCAACAATTTTTAATTTATATTTTCAAAAATGCTCTTATCTGGTTTGGAAAATTCTTTATCTCTAAAAAAGTGCTGTCACAAAAGCTCCATCAAGAACTACAGCAACTGGGTCTTGCTTGAGAATTCGCGCTTTGTAGCGACGGCCAAGCTTGTAAAACATGTACGGTTGATAGCTCAGATGGAAGAATGCTTGCATTCCATGCCGAGAGCAAGGGTTCAAATCCCACCGAGGGTGTCAGAAATGATTTACTGTTTCGGTGTTTATTTCAAACCTTAAATAAATACCGAAAAGGTGTATTTAGCCTTTATAAGAAATGAGAACCAGCCCCCTCGGGAGCTGGGAAATCCCCATTTAAACTAAAAGTAGCTGGCGTAAGGCCGGCCCTCAAGCCCGTAAAAATAAAAAGGCCTTAAATCGCCACATGCGACCCCTTCGGGATTAACGTAGGCAAAAGTTCCACTATATGTGAAGCTTAATAGCGTTTTTAAGTTGCAAATTTAATTTTTTTGTGCACAACAGGTTAACTTTTCAAATGTCACTCCTGCTTCAGGAAAGGTCCGCAAGAGTTGCAAGGTCTATGTTCTTCTCAGATTGGGTTTTATGTTGAAAGTCCACATGCGGCACGTGTAAGCGCGAACTTATACGTGTCTGATTGTGGGAATGCATGTTATATGAATCTGAAATGGCATACATCTTTGCAACTTGGATTATTGTAGATATGGATACTTTTCTCGGTCTTCCCCTACCACGACATCCATCCATTCTTTCTAAAATACTAAACATTCTCCCTCTATTTGATATTTATGGCACCGACAACTTCTGCCGCTGTTCGCTAATCGAATCTGCAGTTTATTCTGATAAGGGTGGCCAGAATCACCCCAGGCCACGTGCGCTAGTTCAATTGCAACCCTCAAACCAGACGCGCCTTGTTTATCTAAGCCTGGTACAACAAATTAAGCAAGAAGAATCTATATGCACTAAGATTGCAAAAAAATAACTGCGCGTGAACAGCTGATCTTGCGGTCAAATGTGATCCATACAATTTGTATGAAGAGCATAAACATATTTTTGTCAGTGTGTACGGCTTACCTTGTTTTGATCTATAATAATCTATAATCTAAGTTGCAAGGATATATTCATTTAAAGCTCTCAGATGTAAGCCCACAAACCAACAAGTGTAGTTCGCGCTTACAAATGCTGAATGTGTACTTACAAATAAAATCCAAACCTCAAATGAAAATGTTCCTTGACTTATAGGTTGTTATGCGGCTGACCACCCATAATGTAAAAATTGGTTCACTTTGCCAATGTCACCTCTGTTTCAGGGATGGACGGCAAGAGTTGCAAGGCTTATGTTCATTTGAGATTGGGTTTTTATATTGTAGGTCCACATGCGGCATGTGTTAGCGCGAAATTATACATATCTGCTTGTGGGAATGCATTTAATATAAAACTTAAATGATATATATCTTTGCAGCTTAGATTAGATTAGATTAGATTAGAAATGAACATAAGCCCCACAACTTTTGCCGACCTTCCCTGAAACAGGGGAAACATTGGCAAAGTGAACCATTTTTTACAGTATGGGTGGTCAGCCTCATACCAACCTATAAGTCAAGGAATATGAATAAAAAATTACATTTAAATATATAAAAGAACAAAACCTTACAAAGAAATCTATACAAAAAAAGTCAGAAATTTCCTATGCAAAAAATGTAGCAAATTAATACACCAACATTAGAAATCACCATTGCAGATTAGCCGCCACTTCTTCCTGTCCTTGCACACTTCTTTCATTTCATCCAGAGTCATAACCTTTTTCATGCAAGTCCTCCTTTTATTATGACTCTGGATATCCCATTCATAATAAATGATAATTTGCAATTTAAGGTTAGAAGAACAGTATATATTGTTATGAAATTGACAAGTGCTATATATGTTAGGTAGGTAGGTAGTTGTACTATAGTTGAGTATAGCCGTGTAGTATAGTTGGAGTAATTATTATAGGTACCTAGGTAAAGATGTATTTAAATTATATACTCGAATTAACTAGAAATCATAATCATTATGTACTCGAAGCTTTTGGAGCGTTCGAGAAGGTTCCAGCAAATTGACTTCTAGCAACTACTGTCTTTAGGAGTATATAAGGCGCAAGTCGCCTGCAAGTGGGTCAGTTGATATACGTCGCTCTGCTTCTGAACAAGAAAGACATTGTAAGTGAAGACCAACCGTGAAGTAAATGTAAAGTGCTAAACCATAAATGTGAATTGTTAACAATAAATATAAATTGTTAAATAAATTTAAGTGTAAAATAAATATCCTGTAAAGAAGACCAGTTTTTTTTTAATTTGAAGACATTTGAACCATAAAAACACAACAATATAATTTATTCATACAATTTGTATGGACAACATTTGACAGTATGATCAGCTGTTCACGCGCGACCCCGTTTTATCGATTCCATCTACCTGTATGATTGGTAGATACCTCGAGACTGTAAGGCGTTTTTCAAATAAATAATTAATTCTACCTTTCATCTCATTGCAACAAATAAAATATTATGATTGACGGGTTCAATTTGATAAAAAAAACTTCCGTTGATTTATTTCACACAAGACTCTGTTCACATTTGGTTTGTTCACAGAGTACTGTATTGCATTTTTGCAGTGTATTGCTTGCCAGCCCCGATACAAGTCTAACGCTACAGACAGCTTTGGCCCTTTTATAGCAGGATACAAGGATTGTTCTTGAAACATTGGGAACTGGAACATGCGTGGTTTTGCCAGAATATTCGAGCGAATGCTCACACCATCGAACAAATAAAAGTACGCTTATTTAAGCACTTACATCTAGAGACACACTCGCACAAGTAAAAATACAAAGCCACACAATCAAACATTCATAAAAAAATTTAAGGAAAAATATTAACTAAATACTTACTTAATTCTGTTGATTTAGATCAAAGAGAAATATGAAGATAGGTACATACCTGAAACAAAGAAAAATTATTGCTTACAACATAATTCATCTTTTTATTGATTAACGTAACGCAACACAACTAACCTGCACATTTAGACAAACCTCTTCACCAAAGGAATCGCATTTGGCGAGTGGAACCTATTCATTTTTACAAGCTAGAGGACCGGTTTTACGCCAACCGTTTCAGTTGAAGTCGGGGTTTTTCAACTCGCGAGGTTGCTGGTAATCATTTCTTGTGTAGGCTGAGTAAGCCTTGCCGGTTTTTTTATTTTGGATTTGAAATAAACAAATAAACACCGAAAATGGGAAATCATTTCCGACACCCTCGTTGGGGTTTGAACCCGAGCTACGGGCATGGAATACAAGCACTCTACCAACTGAACTATCGACCGGACAGTCTTTAAATTTAGTCCTTGATCTTGTATCCAGCCGCTAATGGGGTAAGTGTTCCTGCGTAACGCTGGCCCCCTTACCTGTAAAAATGAATTGTGTTCATCCTCGGTCGACGAGCAGAGAGGGTGTCTTCTGTAGACGTTAGCTACATCGCTAACGAAACGTGAAGTATAAAATATTTTCTCTTATAACGGTTTGTCTAATATCTGTGTAAACAAAAATAACTGTGTAGTTTTTATAATTGTAAATACGTCAAACGACCGTACTTCCAACTTAAAACTTAAAAATGAATACGTTCCGCTCACCACATGCGACCCTTTCGGAGAAAACACGGCATGGAGTTACACTATATGTGTAGCTTATTAGCGTCCGAAGTGTAAACGCTTTGATGCGACAGTAAAATTTTTGCCGCCTTTGCTTGAAAGCCATCTGAAATCCTTTCCTATTAAAAACGTGGAAAAAAGACGAGAGCCGGTCTTCAAACGAAGCGTGAGTACAGTACCTATGTCAAGTATACGGTTCCATGGTAGAACGATACACTGACAAAACGACACATGACATAACGAGACATGACATAACGACACATGACAGAGCGACAACATGAGAGAACAACTCAATGACAGGATATCACATGGAAAATTACCATGACCAAACATCGCAATGCCAAATTTTACAATGACAAAACATCACATACCTAAAACAGAACATACCATAAATGGCACATGAAAAAAAACTACATGACAAAACATCACAAAACGGAAAACACTATGAACTTCACAATGACAAAACGTCACATACCTTAAACAGAACATACCATAAATGGCACATGAAAAAACACCACACGACAAAACATCACAAAACGGAAAACACTATGAACGGCATGAAAAAAAACGTGAGACATGAGAAACATTAGAAAATGGAACTCATGCATGTAGTATTTGGTAAAGTTTATAAAAAAAATAACGCCCCCGATTATCATCACTACAGAAAAAAAAAACTTTAATTGTTTTGCAATGTACCGTTTATGGTGTGCTCGGTTTTAGGTATGTGATGTTTTGTCATTGTGATGTACTTTCCTGTATTGTTTTGTCATGTCATGTAGAGGTCGCGTCATGTAAAAAGAACGCTGGCGGCGAGCTGCGCAGTAGACGATTTAGCGGACTTTTTGGTACTTGCGCGACTGTAACCCATGCGCAAACACACCCCCTCCACTTCCCCTCAGCGTTCTTTTTACATGGCGCGACTTGTACCGTAATTATGATTTTCTGTCATGGGATGTTCTGTCACGTGTCGTTCTGTCATGTGTAATTCTGTGTTCGTGTGTCGTTGTGTCATATTGTCGTCTTCTCATGTGTCGTTTTGCCACTGTGTCGTTCTAACATGGCACCACACCCTCTACATCATGAATACATTCTACAATACTCGTACATAACGTTTAAACTTCATAATAGCATTTCACCAAAAATGCATGGAAATTGAAGCAGAGCCTCTCAAGGGGGTTTTAGAATCCATGCAATTGTGCTAAAACGCTATGCATCGCGTTTAAACGACTTGTTTTAGAGTAGGGGAGGATTATGACGAGGCTAGATAGGACAGAAAAATAGATGGAAGAGAACCGGTGGAATTTCAGAATTCGTTGTTTTGATATTCGTTCAAATTGGTTAAAAAATAATGTATTTTTACGAACGTATAAGTTCGTGGGGCTTGCTTGTGTGTGTGTGTGTCCACCTCTTGTAAAGTCTACATAATAACGTAAAGTCTAACATAAGTCTACGTAAAGTATATGTACCTAGGCACGTAGTTTGTTAGTGTGCAACTGGAATAGTGTCGAACAGCTAGTATAATAATTAAATGGATGATAGTAGACTAATAGTCCGATTTAAAATAATCTAGAACACGCAAGAATGGTCTCTTTCGTATCCATATAAGCGAGCCGCAATGGTAAAGAGGGCAGAGTCGATAAATTTGACTGTTTTTACTAGTATCTTTAAACTAAGTCCGAACAACATGTTATTTAATTCAAACAACGATACTTTGATATTCGTACACGCTTATTTTCAATAATTATAACTACACAGTTAATTTTTTTGGCCGCTATTACACAAACCGTTATGAGAAAACTTACATTATTCTCGAGGTTTCGTTAGCGACGTAGCTAACGTCTTCAGGAGACACCCTCTCTGCAAGACGACTGAGGATAACCTAAACCAAAACCTAACAATCTTTAAACTAAGTTCGATCTAATCTAATCTAATCTAAGCTGCAAAGATATATATCATTTAATATTTATATTAAATGCATTCCCACAAGCAGATATGTATAATTTCGCGCTAACACATGCCGCATGTGGACCTACAATATAAAAACCCAATCTCAAATGAACATAAGCCTTGCAACTCTTGCCGTCCTTCCCTGAAACAGGGGTGACATTGGCAAAGTGAACCAATTTCTTACAGTATGGGTGGTCAGCCGCATAACAACCTATAAGTCAAGGAACATACATGACAAATTACATTTTTAAAATCAATAAACAACAATATACCTATACATTGACATAAAAAACTAAATCACAAAACCAATTTTACTTTAACAAACCCCAGCCGCCAACATCACAGATCAACCGCCATTTCTTTCTATCCTTACATACTTCTTTCATTTCCTCCAGAGTCATAACCTTCTTCATACAAGCTCTTCTTTTATTATGACTCTGGATATTCCATTCATTCGCAATTTCGGATATTTGGTCCATCCATACCTTTCTCGGTCTTCCTCTACCACGACATCCATCTATTCTACCAACATATACTTTCTTCGTCAGTCTTTCCTCATTCATTCTCTCCATATGCCCAAACCATCTTAACAAACTTCTTTTAATCTTCACTTTCACACTTTCTCTTGCACCACATTCTTCTCTTACAAAATCATTTCTCACCCTGTCACTCCGTTTTTTCCCAATCATATTTCTTAGAAAGTCCATTTCAACAGTATGGACTTTACTAATTTCAATTTCATTCACCGTCCAGGCCTCGCTTCCATACATCAAGGTGGGTAAAAGTATGCCACTACGTACCGCCAATCGAGCATTTTTAGATATGTTTTGATTTTTGGCGATACAAGCTGTGGCACCCAGTACACACCTGCCCTTCATTACTCTTCTTTCAAATTCACCGGTCATTCTTCCATCTTTTTCAAACATACTTCCCAGGTATACAAACTCATTTACGACATCAACATTCATTCCATTAATTTTAAATTCATCAAAACGCTATTTATTCAAAAAACGACGCTTTGATATATATTCGTACACGCATTAAAAAAAAGATTAAAACGCGCATATTGAGGTGCGCATGTGAAAGGGAAAGTACGAAATAGATAATAAAAGATATCAGCGAGACAGACAGAAAAGGGGAGCGTAGGGACAAATGAGTGCATCCCTCCCCCAACACTCAGTACACTAATCTCTACAAAAAACCTCCCGCCAAAAGCCCCTCTGTGATAACTTAATAACGCGAATTCTGTGCTGTGATTCCGCTCGGTTTTTTTTGTGGGTAATTTAATTTAAAATGTGTGCTTTGTGATGAAAAATTTATTAATTGTTTGCTTTTGAAAGATTACTGTTTTGACAATTACTTACTACTGAATTTAAAAGGCTGCTACAACACAAAATGTCGTAATAATATTGTTACATATATTTTTACTGGGGTTCTCTTTTAATTAAACTGCAATTATTTATTTTAACAGAATTTATTTTACACATATTTTTTAACGCTGTTGGTCTTCCTAATAAATAATAATAAAAAATAAAAATAAAAATTTACAAGAGATTTCTAGCTCTGGCTTTCGAAATTCACGTTTCAATGTTTTATAGACATTCTCTGGCCTGCACACGACTTCGGCTTACATTTATACTCGTTCATACGGACGGTTCTCGACTGTTCTCGAACATGGTGGATGATTCTAATACCAGAGCGTTCCACCATATAATAAGGATTACGAATATACTAATCCTACCATGGATAATACTAACTTGTCAGACTGTTTTGTGTATGCATGCACAGTCGCACGTAGGTACTCCAAGTTCGTAACAATATAAATACTAGGATGATTATTTGGTAAGCGCTGTTTTTGTGTGTATCACACCTCAAAATGCCTGTGCGAGCGTGGTCGTCGCTATAGAAAGCACAAATTCTCAAGCAAGATCCAGTTGCTGTAAGGCATGATGGACCTTTGGTGACCGATCTTTGGTTAAGGTTTTATGAGTTTTTAACCCAGCAAAGAGCATATTTGAATATATAAATGGTATGTTTATTGTCCTCCACCTGGATTTGAACCCACAACCTTCTCTTTACGAGTCCAAAGCGTTACCACTAGACTACGGACCTATGGACTACGCACGACAGCTCGGGTAGATTTTGACCACCTTGATCAACCACAGACGCCACTGCCTGTTTAAAGCCTTAAAGCGCACGGCAATATGCCACGTTAATCTGGGTCTTCCCACTGTCTTGCGCCCCTTTGAGTCCATCATCACAACTTTCTCTCATTCTGGAGACATGGTCTCTCATCTTACTGTGTCCTCTATTTCGCAGACTTTACATATGTGGATACAATGATCATTCATTTCAGATGTTCTGAGCAGTCCAGCAGGTACTGCATGTGGCTGCTCTAGCTTATACACCATGGCTCATTCTGGAGACATGGTCTCTCATCTTACTGTGTCCTCTATTTCGCAGACTTTACATATGTGGATACAATGATCATTCATTTCAGATGTTCTGAGCAGTCCAGCAGGTACTGCATGTGGCTGCTCTAGCTTATACACCATGGCTCATTCTGGAGACATGGTCTCTCATCTTACTGTGTCCTCTATTTCGCAGACTTTACATATGTGGATACAATGATCATTCATTTCAGATGTTCTGAGCAGTCCAGCAGGTACTGCATGTGGCTGCTCTAGCTTATACACCATGGCTTATTCTGGAGACATGGTCTCTCATCTTACTGTGTCCTCTATTTCACAGACTTTACATATGTGGATACAATGATCATTCATTTCAGATGTTCTGAGCAGTCCAGCAGGTACTACACATGGCTGCTCTAGCTTATATTGCCTATCAACTATTTCGCAAACTGGTATGAATGCGAAGCTTCTCATGATTTCTCCCCCATGGAATCGTGCGTCCCTTTACCACTCGCAGTTCTGGTCGTTTACGCCCTCCGGCTGTCGCAAGCACTTAATTCTGCCCGTATTTGCAAACACAGAGATAAAAGTATTAGTGAGGGTGCAACTCTTGGCCCGCTCTCCCCTATTCTGTAGTAATTACTCGACTCAAAGTGAGAGCGTGCACTGTTGGCCAATCGATAATTGAGAAAAATGATTTTTTTTGTCCACAACCCTCATTTTATCTTTTTCTTCTTCTGTTTTAATTTCAAAAATTGTTTGCAGCAATGGTTATCGATATATTTAGGCATTTTTGCCAGTAATTCATATTTGGCTGATTTATTTGGTGAGCGCTGCCGTTGTGTGAATCACACTTCAAGAGCTTCCTGCAAGCCTCTTCTTTGTGTTTTTTTCCCTTGGATGCTGCGGCTCAAAACAGGGACTTCCGTGCTTTTTTTGAACCATTTTGGCAGGTTTTTTTTATCCACGATGTCCTTCAGCGTTTCTGATGTCTTCTCCCCTTAATTTTACCCTGTATGCTAAGATAGAGAAAGCGATATTTCTCATTTCTCATAACGTGACCGAAGTAAATCAGCTTTCTCTGCTTAATGGCCAGGTAGGTTGGCAGATGTTCCTTTGTGGTGACTTTGTTCTTGTTCTATTGGAGGACTACAGGTTTTATGTGTCTGACGACCACACCTGAGGGCCAAGACATGATTTATTTCATGTCCCAAAAAGCCGTACTGATGTCGTGGCGCAACACCCTGTGACTCGGAGTATAAAGCTCTTAAATAAGTCCAATATAGACGTCTATATAGAAAAAAAAACTATTGAGTAATAACATCGAGGAGCAGAAACTAAATTACTGCATTGATACATACTATAGCCCACATTTGCCTCAGTTCTGTCAAATGTTGCAGAGGTACAAAATAAGGCCATTTTGTTCAAATCCATTCTGTGCTTCGACATCCTACTATAACACATGCCATTATTTCTGAAAATAATGCTTTTTCCATTGAAATTCGCCAATTTAAATGATCACAATATTTATAACGTGTGTCAACTCTAGCTCTGTTTGGACTGGTAGGGCAATCATTATTATTCGCAATAGTATCAACTTTCTAACAACATTTTTACATGCGCCCGAGTTTTTTTGTACACATGGAAATGCAACTGTGAAGTTTTCTTACTAATGACCATTTTCGTAAGTAAGTTGAAACAGATATGTAATGCATATTTTCGTTAAAATAATTTCTAGCCCAAGTCAATGGAAAAAACAATGTCCTAGGACAGTATCAACCGCAGCTATCTGTGGATTTTGATGGGAAAAGGTTATTCGTGTTGCGATGGAACCATTTAGTGGAGGATATCGTAAACCTGCATGAATGTGTCAGACAGACCCCTGCCAGCGTAGCACGTTCGCATTCGGAATTATCTATTAAATGTGAACAGAAATATGAATATTTGATGCACTCTGCTATCTCGTTACGTATAAAATGCACACGGCCATAGCCGCCTATCATAACAGGAGCCATGGAACGAGAACTGACAATGAATGAAGTAGGCCGAATTTAGAAAACTAAAATTGATTTGTAATTTTTAATAGGTTATGTAATCAGGATCCTTAAAAATGTTTCTATTGCATTTTTACTAACGCTACGAAAGCTAAAAATATAAGACAAACATGACAGTATTATTTTATT
Organism: Agapetus fuscipes; assembly: GCA_951799405.1. Lineage (NCBI taxonomy): Eukaryota > Metazoa > Arthropoda > Insecta > Trichoptera > Glossosomatidae > Agapetus > Agapetus fuscipes. The sequence continues at coordinate 14,615,827 of OX637357.1, read as the reverse complement.
GATTGTAGGGGCATTAACTTTAAAAGAAAAACAGCTTTGTTTTCGATTAACTTGTGAGTATATATGTATATTTTATACCACAACCGGTTTTGCAAACATCCGTTTGCATTGTCCTGACGATGCAAACGGATGTTTGCGAAACCGGTTGTGGTATAAAATATATATACTCACAAGTTATCGAAAACAAAGCCGTTTTTCTTTTATCCTTAATGACAATACTATGTTTACACTTATACAAAGTGTATTGCTGGGTTCCTTGATTTATAGTTTGTGATGAAGCTGAAAAAAGTTTTTTTTTGGCATTCCTATTAATGTGGTTTTTACAATGTTTTACGATTTTTTTATGTCATAAGCACATTTAGGACAAAAAATGCCAAAATCTTGTCGGTTGCACCAAAACCATGCTTCCAAAACGCCGTTGTTTGCTTGGGCATTGTATTGTACCTACATAGATTGTATTGTACTTAAATGTAATATTGTAATGATGACTATATAGATAGACATATATATAAGTATCACTTGTACGGCGGACACGAAGTAAAGAGCACATTAATAAACCATTTAATAATTAAAACTATTTTATTAATTATTAACTGAAATAAATACTAACAAAAATATAATACAGGCATAAACAACAATAAAAAATCATCGGAGAGCTATGGGAGTTAGCGCATTAGAAAGAGCGGAAAAATTTAAGTAGGATAGCATTCATAACACATTTTTGACCAAAACGTCGCTTATTTCGCTACTTCCTTTTAAGCGTCGATATGTTAGATTTCAATTTTAGACGGCTATGACATCACAAATGCATTGCATGTGCGGTACTCCGATCACGTCCTATTCGTAGAGCCACACAGCGTCCCCCGAGGGGGAATTAAGTCACCCGGGGGGCCACACGGGGGGAGGGGGGAGAGTCACCCGGGGGGAGGAATCAATTTAGGGGACATGGGCGATACGCAAACCCCCCCTAAATGCGAAATGGACCAACCGAAACGTGGATGATTCAATTACCGACTGAATGTATCAAAATAGAGGATGATGGTGATAAAATGTGGGTTTAATACTCCATAAAGAATAATAGATTGAAGATTGAGGTCCTGGAGGATGGTGGTGAGACTACAAAGTGATAGTGACACCAAGAAAGTAAAATCCTAGGTGTCAGTGGACCATGGACTGAGGCTGTACAAGACAGAGAGTCCTGGAGGATCGTGGTGAGACTACAAGGTGATAGTCAACGACGATACCATGTTGAAAGCACCGGTTCTCATCAGATCACCGAAGTTAAGCAACATTGGGCGCGGATGCTACTTGGATGGGTGACCGCGTGTTGTTGGCATTTTTTGGACCGGTCCGCAGTCCAGTGGCAACACTTCGGACTCGTAAATGGAAGGTTGTGGATTCGAATCCCGGCGGAGCACAAAAATATACCATTTATATCTTCAAATATGCTGGATTAAAAAATTCATACACCTTTACCAAAGACCGGTCACCAAAGGTCCATCCAGCCTTACAGCAACTGGGTCTTGCTTGAGTATTGTCGCTTTGTAGCAACGACCAAGCTTGTAAACAATATCTCTGCGGCACTATAACAAGCGTCTTAGACCCTTAGAGTCTCCCGCACAGGATTTCTTTAAAAAAAAATGATTATAAATAATAGACAGAAGTCGAAGAGATACTGGGTGTTGGAAGTTAATAGAAAAGCATGTTGTTTTCCATTTTCCATAATAAAATCTGCATTATCATACGAAAACAGCACTCAGATGGTCCCCCTTGCATCTGTCGTGGATGCGTTTCCCTTCACCCATAATTGAGTTGGATTTGTCGGTGGCTTAGTGGTTGATATGCAAGTCCATTTGCTGCTAATATGTCCCGCAGGGACGCTGGTTCGATCCCGCGAGAGTGAAATGTCCCCATGGGAATTTATATGGGTGGTAATGTGTATCGGGAATGTTGGAACTCTGCCTAGAAAGGGATTTCTTTGGCATCAACAAAATGGATTAAAGGCGAAGTTCTAGGTTAGTTTCTAAAAATGAGAATAACTTGGTGCATATTTCCTAAAAGCATTAACCGGCGTGTTTCATTACGCCATTTGGGCAAGTGGAATCCAATTAATTTCCACATATAAAAAAACAGCCTTTATGCAACAACAAGACCAAAAAAAGGTTTTAATCCAATCGGAATCAAACTTCACACAATCCATCACTAAGTTAATCTTCACGTTTTCTCAAAATTTGGTCAAAAACTGTTGAGTACTCGTAACCTTTATTCGAAGTGAGTTTATTTGAACATAAAAAAACGCAACTAAGGTACACATATAGTGTAACTTCTGGCCTGCGTTATCCCCGAAGGGGATGCATGTGACGATTCGGGATCTATTTATTTTTACGGGTAAGGGGGCCGGCCTCACACCAACCACTTAAGTTGAAGTGAGGGTTTCCCAGCTCACATGGGCTTGCCGGTACTTTTATTAAGGTTTTGAAATAAACACTGAAATGGGAAATCATTTTTGACCCCCTTGGTGGAAAATGCATGAACTCTAGCAACTGAGCTATCGACCGGTCAGTAAAACAATACTTGATTCGGCTCATAAGCCTTGCAAGCTCAAGGCCTCCCGCCCCACAACCCTCCAGGACTCTCTGTCTTGTGCTGCTTCCCTCCATGGTCCTCTCATTTCCAGAACTTCGGCGTCGGCTTCTGTTATGCCCACCGCATCCTAGGACGTCCGAGTGGTTTAACACCTGAGGGGGCACTATCCAAGACAGTTCTGATGATTGTGGAGTCCTCTGCACGTACTACATGTCCGGCCTACTTAAGTCTTCTTGATTTCATTACAGTACAACAATACAATATTAAAAAAAAATAATAAAGCGGAGCTTGCAATCCCCTGCTAGGTGGAAATCTAGCATATCCCATAGCACGTTTTCAATATTCATTAGATGCGGTATATGAAACAGTAGTGAGGGCATGGGACCACTATCCAACCCCTTAAAAATGCGGTTCCATGGTAGAAAGACACACTGACAAAACGACACATGGCAGAATGACAAATGACAGAACAATACATGATAGAACGACACCTGACAGAACATCACATGATAGAACAACACCGAAAATACATCACTATCACTATCTAAACCAGAACATACCATAAACACTACATAAAATACGTCACATGACAAAAATCACAATCGTTTATTTTGCCTGCTATACCTACCCACTGAACCGATAAAAAAATATGCATACTATGCCACTCAAACTCTAGTTTTAGGTTAAAGCGGGATAAGTTGCAAAATCAACGTTTGTGTTTTCTGATGTTTTATCATGTCATTTTTTTACATGTACCACTTATGGTATGTTCTGTTTTAGGTATGTGATGTTTTGTCAATGTCATGTACTTTCCTGTGATGTTTTGACATAGTGATGTACTTTCATTGTGATGTTCTCTCATATGATGTTCTGTCATGTATCATTATGCCAAGTGTCGTTTTGCCACAGTGCCATGCGTCGTTCTGTAATGTATCGTTTTGTCCTATCTTATTCCGGCTGCGTTGTTCTTCTATCATGTATCGTAATGTAATATGTCCTTAAAACATTTGTCGTTTTGTCACTGTGTTGCTCTAACATGGGACCATGAAACAGTAGCATGAGACCACCCTCTACCCCGTAAAAATGCGGCCAGGGGGAGGCTTCCTAATTATTTTATGCCTTTCTTATGGTGTTTTCGTTACACTCGAATTAGGGGTGGACTTTCTAGACCTGGGGTAACAATTTTTACAGCGAATGAATCACGACTAAGCCTGTGGCTTTGGCGTCGTTTAACTTACAGACTTTTTCTTTCCTAATGCTTTCTTTATTTTAAACCGGTCCATAGTTCAGTGGTAATGCTTTAGACTCTTTAATTGAAGGCTGTGGGTTCAAATTCCGGCGTAGCGAAAAAAAAACAATTTGTATAAACAAATATGCTCTTCGCTGGGTTGAAAAAATCTTTTGAAAAAAAATTGTGGTGACGCTTTTAGTTACATATTTGCAACCTTTATAATTAAGATAAAAAATAAAGAAAAACGTGTGATTTTTACTATTTTACTCAGACCATAAAGATTTAAAAATGTAATTTGTTGTGTACGCTCCTTGACTTATTAGGTTGGTATGCGGCTGACCACACATGCTGTAGAAAATGGTTCACTTTGCCAATATCACCCCTGTTTCAGGAAAGGTCGGCAGGAGTTGCAGGGTGTATGTTCATTTGAGATTCGGGTTTTTATATTGTAGGACTACATGCGGCATGTTTAAGCGCGAACTTAAACCAACAATCCCACAAGGAGTGCCACCCGAGGTATGCTATTAGCTTCAGTAACATCGAACCATTTACTTTTAGAGTCATGGGCACGCCTCCGACCTAGAGGTTCTTGTTTTGTCGTGCCGTTGCTTTCACTTCACGGGAAGGCCTTTCGCCACTTGAGAAAATATATAGCTTTGCATGAGCGTCCATGTGCTGTGGGTCCTTCTGACACATACATACAGGACGGGTACGAGGAGGGTTTGAGCATGTCTGTTTTGTGAAAATGCATATAATGTGAATCTCTAATGTCACTTATATTGCAACTTAGATTAGATTAGAGATTAGATTAGATAAATTTTAAGAAACAAAACGCTTTTAACAAATGAAACGGCTAGCTTATATTGGATAAACATTTCCTGTTCTATACTATAAATCTTTGTTTATATGCATAATTAAATACAAGTACATTGAATTGATGTCATTTGGAAGGTCCCAACTTTATAAGGTCATTCAAAGACCCATCAATTATACAAAACATCCATCCTTTGGTCCCGAAATTCCGGGGTCTGGGCGGCACTAAACGTGAGACCTCTTTTTACCACGTAGTCCCATAAAGGCCGGCCCTGATTTAGGGGCCTTAAAGACCCCTGGCTGTATTTATTTACGGTAGGGGTTTGTTGTGTACGTGGGACCCCGCATTGTCCTGCAAAACCCCTTTCCTGGACCCCTGGCTTGTAAGTAAAATCATAATTTATGTAACGTCTGGGTGTTTGCGGGCTAAGACCCCCGAAAAGTATTCAAAATATCGCACGTGTATTGTTAAAATAGTAAATATTATATTACAGTTTTTTTTTCAGTTAATTTTTTCAGGAAATTTGATCTAAAAGTAGGAGATACAGGAGGATTTGGGAGAGGATACAAAGTGATAGTGACACCAAGAAAATGAAGAACTAGGTGTCAGTGGACCATGGACTGAGGCTGCACAAGACAGAGATTTCTGGAGGATGATGGTGAGACTACAATGTGATAGTTGTGCCCTTGCGGTGAACTCACAAAACGGCACTAAAAATATAAACAAATAATAAATTTTTTTTAAATTATTAGTGACACCAAGAAAGTAAAGTCTTAGATGTTAGTGGTCCATGGACTGGCATGGACTGTGTGTAGCTTCACGGGAGGGCCTTCGCATCTCACATAACTTTTGAATGCGAGTCCTGTGACACATCCCCGGATGGGATGCATATACAGGGCGTGGGTCAGTGGAGGGGAGATTGACCCCTGAGAGAAGGTGTTGGTCCATGGACTGAGGCTGCACAAAACAGAGAGTCCTGTAGGATGGTGGTGAGACTACAAGGTGATAGTGACACCAAGAAAGTAAAGCCCTAGGTGTCAGTGGACTATTGACTGAGGCTGCACGAGACAGAGAGTCCTGGAGGATGGTGGTGAGACTACAAGGTGATAGTGACACCAAGAAAGTAAAGTCCTAGGTGTCAGTGGACCATTGGCTGAGGCTGCACGAGACAGAGAGTCCTGGAGGATGGTGGTGAGACTACAAGGTGATAGTGACACTAAAAAAGTAAAGTCCTAGGTGTCAGTGGACCGTGGACTGAGGCTGCACAAGACAGAGATTTGGAGAATAGTGGTGAGACTACAAGGTGATAGTGACACCAAGAAAGTAAAGTCCTAGGTTTCAGTGGACCATAGACTGAGGCTGCATACAACAGAGAGTCCTGTAGGATGGTGGTGAGACTACAAGGTGATAGTGACACCAAGAAAGTAAAGCCCTAGGTGTCAGTGGACCATTGGCTGAGGCTGCACGAGACAGAGAGTCATGGAGGATGGTGGTGAGACTACAAGGTGATAGTGACACCAAGAAAGTAAAGTCCTAGGCGTCAGTGGACCATACTGAGGCTGCACACAACAGAGAGTCAAGAAATCTAAACACAGACGCTATTGTTAGAATCTCGGAGCCTTGTTTACACTTTCTCATGGACTTGACAGATAATGCCTATATGTACAGTATGTAAGCACAATTTGTTTGTGGAAACAGAGTAGAAATTTTGTCGACGGTGTAAAATAAACAAAGTTTTTTTTTAGTTTTCTAAAAGATGTGACATTGACCCCTAAACACATGCTCGACGGGCGTCATTCTTTCACTTTTAAATCTACAGCCGTTCTCTAGGTTCATTAGAGCGTCGATTACCCGAATTAATTAAGGAACAGATATGTTGTGAGTTCGAATCCAAGCAAAGTAAAAAAATACCATTTAGATTTAAAAATATGCTCGTTGCTGGGTGAAAATCTTATATTCGTTTACAAAAGATCGATAACTTAAGGTCCATCCAGCCTTACAGCAACTGGGTCTTGCTTGAGAATGGACGTTTTCTACAGCGACGACCATGTATGATTCACACAAAAACAATTTCAAACCCGTATTCATACCCGTTCTGTGTGTTTGTATCAGAAAGCACATGGACGCTCACACAAAGCTTTATATTTTCTCAAGTAGTGCAAGGTATTCCCGTGAAGTAAAAGCAACGGCTAGACTAATAAAGGATTTCTGTAAATCCAGCTTGGCAAAAGGAAGCGCAGATCATTGAAAAGCGTAGAAATTCTCCCTTGTTTCAGTTGCAGGGTGTGTGTTCATTTGAAGTTTGGGTTTTTATGTTGTAGGTTCACATGCGGCATGTACAAGCGCGAACTTATACGTGTTTGCTTGTAAAAAAATCATATAATGTAAATCCGGAATGTTACATATTGTTACGATTTTTGGGGTTCGAAAGTCTTTCAATTAACAACACTGGTCTTCTTTTACAGTTATTTATTTTACACTTTTAAATTTATTTTAAGAAAGACAGTCTCGATTATTCCATTACACTGGTTTTAGTTGACTGGTCGAACTTGTTCGTTGTATGGGTTAAGCTCACAGATGACTGACTCTAGTGCAAGCAACAAGCGTCTTATATACTCTTCACAACAGTATTATCTAGAAACTATATTCGCTAGACAGTTCCAGAATTAAGGAAAGATTCAAGTAGGTACGTAGTAATCATTATTTCTAGACGCTTCAAGTACTTTATTTAATTATTCCTACCCACACATACTTATGAGGATTCCTATTACATAGCTATAACTAATACCTATACTTATTTACACAACAATATCTTTGCAGCTTAGATTTGATGCAAGTACAAGTACAACTGCGAGCCCGTTGTTAGAGTGTTGAACTTAATGCATTCACTGTGTACCCCAACACATATTGTGTACAGTACATTTCTTGTGTGTATCCCATGGGACACACAGCCATCTCTATTGTTGTACTACAAATTATTAAACAAACAAACTCCGGGCATATGTTTATTGTTTACACAGAGAAGTTATATTATGTAGGTGTTTGAAATGTTCCACGGCAATTCGGTCACAGACACTTCGTCTACAGACAGCTCGTCCAAGGATAAATCGGTCACACGACACTTCAGTTATCTACACAATATTTCGGTTACAGACAATTCGGCTACAGTTAACTCGACCACGGATACATCGTTCACGGACAATTTAGTCACGAAAGTTCAGAAATACTGGGCCTTGCTTGACAATGGCTTCTTTTTTTTTGCGATACCCAAGCTCGTAGACGTCTCTTGAAGTGTGATTCACACAAAAACAGCGCTCACCAAATAAATAATTCTAATATCATTATTATTAATTGTTAAGGCTTTACAAATCTAAATTTTCCCTGTTTTATAAATAGAGATGTTTTGTATACTCGTACGTAGATTTTAATTTTTATTGTTCAGTGTTTGTTTGTTTTATATACGTAAATGTAATTGATTGTTTGTATTCCTTGACAAATAGGTTGGTATGTGGCTGACCATAACCATCCATGCTATAGAAAATGGTTCACTTTGCCAATGTCACCCCTGTTTCAGGGAAGGTCGGCAAGAGTTGCAGGGTGTATGTTTATTTGAGATTTGGGTTTATATATTGTAAGTGTCGGTGCTATGGCCGCGGGGATCAAGTCGGGTTATTTGGAACCGGATAACATTGGTTCGAATCCCGCGACGATAACTTCGACCCTGGTTCAACGGATGCCGTTGCATGCACACAAGCTTCTGCTTTCGCATGAAGACAAATGGCCAGGCAAAATAGGTTGGTGGATTGCATTCTTTTCCACAAATCTATTTAAAAAAAAAAAAAGTCCACACGAGGCATGTTTAAGCGCAAACTTGTGCGTGTCTGCTTGTGAAAATGTATATAATGTGAATCCCCAATGTAAATATCTTTGCAACATAGATTAGATTAGATTAGTTATCTGTGGTCGAGCTATCTCTGACCCATTTGCCGTGGCACGAGATATAATACACTAGGTGTTTGTGAAGGCTGGGTGCACCCATACGCGCCGCGCCGGGTTGTGTTGACTCGCTGGATATATCACAGCGCTCATCTATCTTGGTTAAGACGTCTAATGCGCTGGATAATGGTGAGAGACTTGGGTGTTAGCATCGTTTACACTGCACTACAGAGCCAGTGGAGTAATCTAATCTAATCTAATCTAAGTTGCAAAGATATGTTACATTGGAGATTCACATTACATGCATTCTCACAACCAGACACGTACAAGCTCGCGCTTGCACATGCCTCATGTGAACCTACAACATAAAAACCAAATCTCAAATGGACATACACTCTGCAACTCTTGCCGTCCTTCCCTGAGACAGGGGTGACATTGGCAAAGTGAACCATTTTTACAGCATGGGTGGTCAGCCGCATACCAACCTATAAGTCAAGGAACACACACACACGACAAATTACATTATATACATCACTAAATAATAATATCCAAATACAAAATATCCATTTACAAATAAAAACAAATTCCAATTTAATAGACCCTAGCCGCCAACATTACAGATCAACCGCCATTTCTTTCTGTCCTTACATACTTCTTTCATTTCCTCCATAGTCATAATTTTCTTCATACAGGCTCTTCTTTTATTATGACTCTGGAGTAGGTAAAGATTATCCGTAGCTGATGATCATCATACCTGAAGATGACCTACTAGGTCGAAAACGTTCGTAATTTGTTTAAAGATTTTAATATTTTTGAATAAATTTATCCGTGAAAATAAACAGTGTTTTTAATTCATCAAAAAATTATAAAATTAAAGATTATCCGTGTTATTTTTTTAAGGAATCCTTTTGGAATTTGTGGACTGACGTCAGAGTGCCGCGGTCCTTATCGCTCCAAATGAACACCTTTGACAAGAAGAATTGGAATGGCTCTACCAGTACCTACCCTTAGTACGAGTTGCAAAACTTGAGAAAAGTAAAGTTTACGGAAAATATTCAAGCGTGATTTCTCCCAAAATCTGCCGTTTTTGTTTCTTACACTTTGTAACTGTAACTGTAACTGTATTTCTGTCGCCAATCTGCTAGGGGTGGCCAGAGCCTCTGCAGAGCTGCCTCCATTTTTTCCTATCCTTACATACCTCTTTCAATTCATTCATATCCATCACCTTTTTCATCCATTTTCTTCTTTTACGCTCACTTTGTACATCCCATTCTTTCACAATCTCCTCAATCTGATCACTCCATACTTTTCTCGGTCGTCCCTTCCCTCTTTTTCCTTTCACACTTTCTTTGTATACATACTTTGTGGTCTTAGCAAAAGAGTTACAGTGATGAAGAAAATCAAGTTCAAACAAACAAAAACGGCAGATTTTGGGGGAAATCACTCTTTAATAATTGACGTAAACTTTACATTACTCAAGTTTTGCAATTCGTACTAAGGGTACTACCACATTAATATTATTTATTGATTTAAAAAATGTAGTTTATCGTGTATGTTTCTTGACTTATAGGTTGGTATGCGGCTGACCACCCATGCTGTAAAAGTGGTTCACTTTGCCAATATCACCCCTGTCTCAGGGAAGGACGGCAAGAGTTGCAGGGTGTATGTCCTTTTGAGATTTGGTTCACATGCGGCATGTGCAAGCGCGAACTTGTACGTGTCTGGTTGTGAAAATGCATGTAATGTGGATCTCCAATGTAACATATCTTTGCAACTTAGATTAGATAAGATTAGATCCTTTTCGGGAGGCTCCCCAATTCTTGAAAGTCTTGCGGGTCCATGTCACCCTAGAAAGGTGCCGCAGAGGTGTTGCTTGAGATGTTGCTTCTGTCGTGAGGCGCTGCAAGGAAGTGCGGTGATTGATGTTGGTTTTGAATAAAACCGGATTAAATTGGGAAGGGAACACAGATACTGGTAGACCATTCCATAAACGGGCAGTTTGGCAAAGGAATGAGCAATGAAAACGCCAAGTTCTCATTGTTTTGAGATCAAGGGGAGCAAAGGGATGAATGAGAGCCCTACTACGAGTTTCCCTTTCTGAAATGCGAAGGGAAGGGATTAAAATATAATTGAGGCACAAGAAATTCGCAACGAAGCTACACATAGAGTGGAACATCTTACTTGCGTTATCCCGGAAGGGATCGAATGCGGCGATTCGAGATCTATTCATTCGGTAGAAGTGGGGGGCTTCTCATTTCTTGTGAAGGCTGAGAACACTTTGCCGGTTTTTGTTTTGGGTTTGAAAAATACACCGAAACGGGAAATCATGTCTGACACCCTCGGTGGGGATCGAACCCTTGCTCTCGGCATGGAATGCAAGCACTCTACCAACTGCGACATCGACCAGACTTTTTCCGAGCTTAGTCGTCACTACAAAGCGCCAATTCTTAAGCAAGACCCTATTGCTGTAAGGCTGGATGGAACTTTGGTGACCGGTCATTGGTAAAGGTTGATGAATTTTTCAACCCAACGAAGAGCATATTTGTAAATATTAATGGTATTATATTTGTGCTTCGCCGGGATGCGAGCTCACAACCTTCCATATGTTACGAGTCAGAAGTGTTACCACCAGTGACGGCTCGTCAATTTTTCATCGAGCAGTGCATTTTTATACTAGCCGTCATTGATTACCCCCCTAAAATTTGTAAGTATTGGATCGTGGCATTATTACTGGGGGTGCAATGCACCGATGCACCTTACCTGGAGCCGCCACTGGTTACCACTGGACTATAGACCGATCTGAGTGATCAGAACATTATTTTTTTAAGCCATTTCCTTCTTGTTCTTCTTCTATTGGATCTTAGACCAGCTGTTCTTCCATCAACAGGTCAACCTTGTAGACGTTTCTCTCTTGACGTTTTATTGGCGACGTAGCCAACGTCTTCAGGAGATACTCTCTCTCTGCATGACGACTGAGGATGAAAGATTCGACGCGGAGAGGGGGTGCCCCCTTTTTTAAGTCCACATTTTTCATGTTTATTAATTTAAATCTCGAAAAATGAAATACAGAATAATAGTAAATGTACACCCACCTGCTACTGTCAATGTTGCGTTCCTACTGACGGCTTTCCCAGCCTGATTTTCGGCGACGCACCAATACACACCACTGTCCTGCTCCTTCTTGCCGTGGACCACACTGGAAAGAAAGAGATGAATACATTTTATCAGATTTTTTTAATTTAATTTATTAAAAAAAAAAATTGTGAAGAGGAATGCAATTCACCAACGTATTCTGTCTGGCCAGAAACAGGTATTAATATAATCATTTAATAATTCATTATTGTTTATTTTTAATGAATTATTAAATAATAATTACCCAGTAACATCTGTTGAAGTCAAAGTTATGGTCAAATGACCCAAGCGGGGATCGAACCAACGTTGTTCCATTCGAAACACGCTAGAAAGATCGGCCCACTTGGCCCCCTCGGCCATAACCCCGATAATAATTTAATGTTAAGTTTAGTTGGGTTCTTTTAATCAAACTGCAATTTATTTTTCAAGATTTATTTCACACAATGTCGGTTTGCAATGTACTGATTTCTAGCTCTTGCTTATCGACTTCACGGCACAGTATTTTAATCGCCTCTGGTCAATCACACAATTGCGGTCCAAATGTATAGCGTCTAAACGGACGCCTCTCGCATATTCCGGACCTTTCTATAGTGAAACACACACTTTTCCATATATTCTAGTTACGCATACCAAAAACTGCGTTCCTGGGTTCGGAATTTATTGGCATTTTTAAGAGAGCACTGAAACGGCACCTTTATAAAATTTCTCATTCGTGCTTGGGAGGGCTCTTGAGGTGTGACACACACAAAAACAGCGCTCTCTTATCATGTAAAAAATAAATAAATCTCCTTGACTTATAGGTTGGTATGCGGCTGACCACCCATGCTGTAAAAATCGTTCACTTTTGCCAATGTCACCCCGGTTTCAGGGAAGGATGGCAAGAGTTGCAGGGTGTACCTATGTCCATTTGAGATTTCGTTTTTATGTTGTAGGTTCACGTGCGGCAAGCGCGAGCTTGTACATGTCTGGCTGTGAAAATGCATGTAATGTGAATCTCCAATGTAACATATCTTTGCAACTTTGATTAGATTAGATTAGATATATATACTACAATGACTGTTATCCCATTCTAGTGTGACATTTGCCCGCCGAGTACAAAGTTCCAAATTCAAATTTTCTGCGAGACCATTAAGCTTGCATAAAATTCAACCATATTAGAGCTAAAAATTGGAATACCTCCAAGTGGTTATTTGAATGTAAAATTGTTAGTTTTCCCGCCAAAATTAAGTCGAAAAGAGCAATGAAAATTACCGACTGACCCGCTCGGCATTTTGCCATATTACGATGGAAACTCATTTTAACAGCTTTTATTTCAAACGAGCTAGTCCTAACTTGTTGCTTTCAAAGGCATTAACTGTAAAATGCATTGCTTGCAGAGTTTTCCAACAGATGGTGCTTTTTTAAAAAGGAACGCATTTAACAGCGCCAACTTCAGAGTTAAAAGTGTTATTTGCACTGTTGCAATGAATATGTTATTTTGTGTTTTTGCTTATCTATGAGCTGTGAAGTCTAGATGTAAGGAACATGTATGATTGTATTTGTATTTGTGTGTAAGTGTTTACTCGAATATTCTGAGTAGAATGATCTGGCGAAAGGGCCTGTCCATATATTACGTCATTCGCATTTAGGGGGGGGGGGGGTCTGGTCTGCCGATGATGGCAAATGATGTACGAGTATCAAAAGTGACATTGTTCTTGTTAATACCAATTTCTACAAAATATACAAAATAGTATGCAAGTAATATAACATTATTAATTATTAAGCTCATCCATTATTACAGCAAGAGGGGGGGGAGGTCATTAGATAATGACTATAGGATGATTGTAAGGGGGGGGGGGGTCGAAAATCAGCCAAAATCGATGACGTAATTTATGGACGGCCCCAAATCTCGCATGTACCAGTTCTCAATGTTTCAAGAATATGTAATTTTGTGTTTATGCTCATCTATTATCAAATCTGGGAAGTCTAGATGTTAGGTACTTACATATATGATTGTATTTGTGTGTAAGTGTTTACTCGAATATTCTGAGTAGAATTTTCTGGCGAAATCTCGCATGTACTAGTTCTCAATGTTTCGAGAATAACCTTTATTTTCACCTATAAATAGAGACCCAGATGCTCTGTAGCGAGATAAGTATCTAAGTCGTCGAGCTATACAGTTCATAAGCAGATCTGTGTACGAATCGAATGTGACCCGTATCTGAAATAAATAGTGCAAAATAAATATCGGTCCCGAATCGCCACATGCGACCCCTTCGAGGATAACTCAGACAAGAAGTAACACTATATGAGTGGCTTAGTTGCGTATTTATTTACCTTTCTAATTTCGCTGTCATTTGTAGTCCATGCTTCACTCCCATGCATCAATGTTGGTAACAATATGCCATCGTGTACCAGCTTCCTAATTGCATGTATTTGTTAGTAGCCGATTTTAATTTGAAATATTATGTTCATTTGACATTAAACCATATTTATTTGGCATTTGAACGAAATTACAGGCAAAATTTGACAGCTACAATAATGCAGCGAGTTTATAAATCAGACAGAATGTGTTATTTTCAATTCCGATTCACACAAACTGCAAACATATTAAAATTTTATGACAATTTGAAACGGTTAATGTGCAAAAATGATTTTTAAATTATCAGGAGAGCAATTTAATCATTATTAATTTAAAAGAAATGGCGGTTGATGTGTAATGTTGGCGGCTAAGACTAGGGTTTTTTAAATTCTGATGAAAAGGAAATGAAAGGTGGAAGATTGAAAGGTGGATTTCGAGGTGGAATGGCAAAGTGAAAGAGGCTGTGAAAGTGAAGAACCAAGAGCTTGTATGAATGAGGTTATGACTCCGTATGAAATGAAAGAAGTAGGTAAGGACAGAAAAAAATGGCGGTTGATCTTTAATGTTGGCGGCTAGGACAAGGGTTTTTTTTAAATTAGAATTTTGTATTCTCTATTTGTTTTGATGTTTACGAGTATATATATTATTATTTGTGATTTAAAAAATGTAAATCATTGTATTATGTTCCTCGACTTATAGGTTGGGATGCGGCTGACCAGTGACCATCCATGCTGTAGAAAATGGTACACTTTGCCAATGTCACCCCTGTTTCAAGCAAATACGGCAAGAGTTGCAGGGCTTATGTTCATTCGAGATTGGGTTTCTATATTGTAAGTTCACATTCGGTATGTGTAAGCGCGAACTAATACGTGTCTGCTTTTGGGAATACATTTAATACGAATCTTAAATGTTGCATACTTTTGCAAATTGTATTACAGAATACTGATGAAAATGGGTCCCGAATCGCCACATGTGACCCCTCCAAGGATAACGCAGGAGTAACACAATCAGTGTAGCTTAGATAGGTTGCAATGGTGGGGATCAAACTTCTGCATGTGGCGATTCGTTTAGTCTTTTATTTTTACGGGTAAGGAGGCCAGCCTCACGCCAACCCCTTTAATTGAAGTGGGGGTTTCCCAGCTATCAAGAGTGCTGGTTCCATTTCTTGTGAAGGCTGAATAAACGTTGTGAGTATATATTTTGGGTTTTAAATAAACACCGAAACGGGGAATCATTTGACACCCTCAGTGAGGATCGAACCCTTGTTCATTCTGCCAACTTAGCTATCAACCGGACTTTTTATGAGCTTGACCGTCGCTGCAAAGTGCTGATTCTCAAGCAAGACCTAGTTTCTGTTAGTCTGGATGGAGCTTTGGTGACTGATGATTGGGAAAGGTATATGAATTTTTTAACCCAGCGAAGAGCATATTTGAAAGTACAAATGGTATATTTTTGTGCTCCGCCGGTATCCGAAACCACAACCTTCCATTTACGAGTCCGAAGTGTTACCACTGGAATACGGACCGGTATGTACCAACTGAGCCATCGACCGGACTTATAATCTATAATCTAAGTTGCAAGGATATATCATTTAGAGTTCTCAAATGCATGCCCACAAACAAACACGTGTAGTTCACGCTTACAAAGGCTGAATGTGTCCTTAAAAATTCAATCCAAACCTCAAATGAACATAACGCCCTACAACTTTTGCCGACTTTCCCTGACACAGGGGTGACATTGGTAAAGTGAACCATTTGTTACAGTATGGGTGGTCAGCCTCATACCAATCTATGAGTCAAGGAAGTCACTTCAAAAGGAATAAAGGAAGAAGATTTTTTTTGGATTTTGTTTTATTTTGAAAAAAATAATCCAATTCACTTAGTTGGACATAAAAGTGTTAGATTGAACGTCGGAGCTCGCAAATCAATTTGTTTTATTTTACGAGCGACATTTATTGACTCGGTAACCGAGCCCCTTTTGGACCGGGGCCTCCCAAATGCGTCCATGCCAAGGAAATTTATTCTTTTTATGTTTTCCTTCACAGTCCATGTGATATTCGATATTGCTGCATTGAATTCGGGCAAAAGAAAGAAAATGTTTATTTCTTTTTTGATGTCAAATTATTGTTCGTACTTTGACGGTTTGAATAAGGCCGATAACCCATATATATCTATAATCTAAGTTGCAAAGATATGTTATCGTTTAAGATTCATTGGGTGCATGCTTACAAACACACTCCTGTAAGTTAAAACGCAACGCAACTAAGCTAAACGTATAGTGTAACTTCTTGCCTGCGCTATCCCTAATGGAGTCACATGTGGCGATTCGGGACCTATTTATTTTACGGGTAAGGGGGCCGACCTCACGCCAATTACTTCAGTTAAAATGGTGATTTCCCAACTACCGAGCGGGCTGGTATACTCATTTCTTGCGAAGGCTGAGTCAGCCTTGCCGGTATTTTATTTTGGGTTTGAAATAAACAGCACAACAGGAAATCACTTTTGACACCCTCGCCTCGGTGGCATTCGAACCCTAGCTCTCGGCATGGAATGCAAGCATTCTACCAGTTGAGCTATCAACCTTTTTACGAGCTTGGTCGTCGTCGCTACAAAGCGCCAATTCTCAAGCAAGACCCAGTTGCTGTAAGGCTGGATGGACCTTTGGTTACCGGTCTTTGGTAAAGGTTTATGAATTTTTCAACCCAGCGAAGAGGAAATTTGAAAATATAAATGGTACATTTTTTGTGCTCCGCCGGGATTCGAACCCACAACCTTCTATTCAGAGTCTGTATTGTTACCACTAAACTACGGACCGGTCATTACTATCTATCTATAATCTATAATCTAAGTTGCAAGGATATATTCATTCAAAGCTCTCAGTTGTATGCCCACAAACAAACACGTGTAGTTCGCGCTTACAAATGCTGATTGTGTACTTACAAATAAAATCCAAACCTCAAATGAACATAAGCCCTGCAAATCTCACCGACATTCCCTGAAACAGGGGTGACATTGGCAAAGTGAACCATTTTTTACAGTATGGGTGGTCAGCCTCATACCAACCTATAAGTCAAGGAACTATTATTATTATAAAAGCCTTTCAAGCGACATTGTATCAATAAATGTTTCTTTGAAAGTAAAACTATCGTCAGACTGTAAAAGGCAGATCAAGCGTGAAAGATACGATATGGGAGTGGCGGAAAGCATTGTCGAGGCAGCTGAAAAACCCAGCCAAGTTTTATACGACTTTCTCTTTTATGGAATTTTCCAGCTGAACAGACGGTAAAAGGCAAAACTTTTCCAATGAAAAAGCTACTGGAAAACTATCCGGCAGGAAAGACTATTTCAAGTGTAAAACTTTACGTTTAAATTCAACCGAAATTTGACGCAAAAAATAGATAAGAACTGAAACTGTCACTAGAGGCGCTCTGTTAAGTTCTGTACATTTTTTCGAATACCTAGCTTTTGACTTGTGGCACTGGCTTCAGTCTTTGGAATGCACAAAGTTTATGCAATTCTTTAAAAGTTTTGTTAAAATGTGAACTATTTTCGATGATATACTCAATGTTCTGTAGTCTGGTGGTTAGCGCTTTGAACTTGTTTACGGAAAGTCGTGAGTTCGAATGCCGGCGAAGCATAAATAATACAACAGCGGATTCACAGTAATCCTGTCCTTAGATTTAAATTATTATATTTCGTATTATGTGTATCATTATTCACGCTACTCGTGATCTAGCAACAATCCCACAAAGATTGCCACCCGAGGTATGCTATTAGCTTCAGTAACATCGAACCACTTACTTTTAGAGTCATGGGCACGCCTCTGACCTAGAGGTTCTTGTTTTGTCGTGCCGTTGCTTTCACTTCACGGGAAGGCCTTTCGCCACTTGAGAAAATATATAGCTTTGCATAGCGTCCATGTGCTGTGGGTCCTTCTGACACATACATACAGGACGGGTACGAGGAGGGTTTGAGCATTACCAGCTCAGGTTCGAAGCCCATCGAGGGTGTCAGAAATACTTCGGTCACATTATGAGAAATGAGAAGTACCGTCTCCTTCATCTTATCATACAGGGTAAGATTGAGGGGAGAAGATTTCAAGGATGCCGAAGGACATCGTGGCTGAAAACCTGCGGCAACGGTTCGGCAGAAGCACCAAGTCCCTATTAGTCCCAGTAGCATCCAAACTAAAAAAAAACATGATTTTTGTTAAGAAATCGTGTGCGGAAGGTTCCTTAGATTTCAACGACTCTAAGGGTCTATGACACTTGTTGTAGTGCCGCAGAGGTGTTAACGAGCTTGGTCGTCGCTGCAAAGCGCCAGTACTCTAGCAAGACCCAGTTGCTGTAAAGCTGGATGGACATTTAGTGACCCATCATTGGTAAAGGTTTTATGAATTTTTCCACCCAGCGAAGAGCATATTATTGTTAATATAAAAGGTTATGACTCTGGAGGAAATGAAAGAAGTATGTAAGGATAGAAAGAAATGGCGGTTGATCTGTAATGTTGGCGGCTAGGGTTAATTATTAAAGTGATATTGGTTTTATGATTTAGTTTTTTTTTTGGTGTCCATGTATATATTGTTATTTGTTGATTTAAAAAAAAATGTAATTCGTCATGTATGTTCCTTGACTTATAGGTTGGTATGCGGCTGACCACCCATGCTGTAGAAAATGGTTCACTCTGCCATGGTTCTTCATTTGAGATTGGGTTTTTATATTGTAGGCCCACATGCGGCATGTGTTAGCGCGAAATTATACATGTCTGCTTGTGGGAATGCATTTAATGTAAATCTTAAATGATATATATATTTGCAGCTTAGATTAGATTAGATTAGATTAGAATGGTATATTTGTTGTGCTCTGCCGGAATTCGAACCCACAACCTTCCATTTACGAGTCCGAAATGTTGCCACTGGACTATGGACCGGTCATGATCGCCGATCTTCGATAAAAAAGGCGCGAATAGAAGAATCCTCGCAAAGGACACACAATGAATAGATGGTTTACCTGAGGAAGAACAGGGATCCCTCCAGCATGACCCTGTTCCTGTGCCCCTTCTGGTCCGAGTCCGCCGTGCTGACTAGCTCGCCGTCCTTGTACCACTGGATGACGGGCTTGGGCTTGCCCTCGGCCTTACAGTTCAGAGTCACGGGGTCGTTCTTGGCCACCACGCTGTTGGAGGGGTGCTCCGTGATGCGCGGGGAGCGGAACTGGCCTGGAAAAGAGGAAGAAGATGATGCTGTTAATGTCTTGGCGACAATAACTTCGACCCTGGTTCAACAGATGGCATTGCATGCACAGAACTTCTGCTTTCGCGTGAAGACAACTGGCCATGCAAAATAGGTTGGTGAATTACATCTCTACATATTTTTATGTAAATAGCAAATACATATAAATATTTAGGTAGGTAGTTGTATCATGTATAGCTGATGAGAGTTGTATGTAAGTAGGTTCAACTATTATAAGTACCTAGGGTAAAGAGATATTCATAATTATGTACTCGATGCTTTTAGAAGACCGTTATCTCGAAGGTTCCAGCAAAATTGGCCTCTAGCAATTTCTATTGCTGAGGTATTAAAGGGCGCGAACAGCTTGCAGACAGTCAGTCTTCATACGACACTTTAAACACGAAAGAAAGTGTAAGTGAACACAAACCATCTGTGAAATAAATGTGAATTGCTGAATAAATGTAAATGTGTAAAAAATAAATCTAAGTGTAAAATAAATATCCTGTAAAGAAGACCGTTTTTTTTTAATTTTAAGACTATTAAGCCCGAAAAACATTACAATATAAATTAAGTATCTCTACAATAAACGACTACTGTAACTGTAACTGTAACTCTGTCGCCATTCCGCTAGGGGTGACGAGAGCCTCTGCAGAGCTGCCTCCATTGCTTCCTATCCTGACATCCCTCTTTCAATTCATATCCATTACCTTTTTCATACATATTCTCTTTTTACGCTCACTTTGTATATCCCATTTTGTCACCATCTCCTCAATCTGATCACTCCATACTTTTCTCGGTCGTCCCTCACCTCTTTTTCCTTTCACACTTCCTCTGTTAATAAACTTTGTCAGTCTATCATCATTCATTCTTTCCACATATTTAAACCATCTCATCACATTCTTTTGTACCTTAACTTTCACATCCTTTTTCAACTGGTCATGCAAAGTTGGTTGGTAAATTGCATTACTACATATAAGTTAAGTATTCATACAATAAACAATTACATATTTCGCAGCCCCGGTGCTTGCTTGGCTTATCAACCATTTTATTCAAAGACGACCTTTCAATAATAAGTATTGTCTCAAAAATCACATTCTACACAATCTGAGCTAAGAAGAAAACGTAAAACACGATAATGTGAGAGTTGTTTTAAACATTTGTATATTGTTATGTAAATATTAGAATAGGTATTAGCTATCACTATGCAATAAGAATCCTCATAAATATGTGTGGGTAGGAATCATTGAATAAAATACTTGAAGCATCTAGAAATAATGATTACTACGTACCTACTTGAATCTGGAACTGTCTAGCAAATATAATTCTAGATAGTACTGTTTTGAAGAGTATAAGAAGGGTGCAAGTTGCTTGCAGAGCGAGTATCCTACGAGCTCTACAACTACATTGAACAACTTAAACAGTGAACAGAAACCAAGTGTAATGGAATAGTCGAGACTATCTTTGTGAAAATAAATTATTAAAAGTGTAAAATAAACAACTGTATAAGAAGACCAGTATTTTTATTGAAAGACTTTTGAACCCTAAAATCGTAACAATATGTCAAATCAATTTCTAGTTTTCATAAGATTAATTGGTCCAGTACACATGCAAACATTGCTGATGTGAAATAACCTCTGATGGACATAAGCTAAACAAGCACTAAGGGGAAGATTAAAATTTTCCGTGAAGAATTTAATACACTATCTATCTATAATCTAAGTTGCAAAGATATATTAACATTCAAAACTCATTTCAAATGCATGCCAACAAACAAACAAGTGTAAGTTCGCTTTTACAAATGCTGAATGTGTAGTGTACATACAAATTAAAATCCAAACCTAAAATGAACATATAGTACCCTGCAACTTGTGCCGGACTTCCCTGGAACAGGGGTGACATTGGCGAAGTGAACCATTTTTTACAGTATGAGTGAGCAGCCTCATACCAACCTTTAAGTCAAGGAAAATATCTCTGATGCACATTAGCCAGACAAGCAATAAGGGTACGATTTGTCATCTTCATTTTCCGTGAAGAATTTATTTTAATACGCCTATTGAAAAAATAAATTTCAGCAAAAACAAACACTTAGTTAAAAAAAAAATTGAAACCGTCTGTGTGGATTTCTTTCATTTTACAAAGCACTCTGCATTACAAGCCTCATCATTCTTCCTAATCCTCTCGGCAGCCATTAGATTTACTCCCCGCACAGTTTCCTTATGGTTCTGGCCACCCCCCGCCTGGATTAGGGCCTCCTCCAGGGGTGCGAGGAATGTATTATAGCTACCTGAAGAGGGGGAGAAACTGTGGATGGATCCTAGAAGATACTTTAGGTGCTGCGAGTGTTTTAAATTGTGTTGGAAATCGTTTGAAAATAGAGTAGAAAAAATATTTAATAGATATGGAAATGCTTGGAAAGTTGTTGAAAATTGTTTTGGAAACGTGTTGCAAATTGTGTTAGAAATCTATTGAAAATTGTGCTGAAAGTGTGTCAAAAATAATGTAGGAAATCTACTAGAAATTGTGATGGAAATCTATTAAAAACATTTTGAAAATTGTGTTGGAAATCTATTGAAAATTGTGTTGGAAATCTATGGAAAACATTTTGAATATTGTGTTGGAAATCTATTGAAAATTTTGTTGGAAATCTTTGAAAATATTTTGAAAATTGTGTTGGAAATCTATTGAAAACATTTTGAAAAGTGTGTTGGAAATCTATGGAAAATTTTGTTGGAAATCTATTGAAAACGTTTTAATAATTGTGTTGGAAATCTATGGAAAATTTTGTTGGAAATCTATTGAAAACATTTTGAAAATTTTGTTGGAAATCTCTTGAAAATTTTGTTGGAAATCTATTGAAAACATTTCGAAAATTGTGTTGGAAATCTACAAATATTAATAAATGACTTTGTTTTGCAAATTTAATTAAAAATCTATGAAGTCTAGTATTAGAAGTCTATTTCAAATTGAATTTAAAATTTATTCAACACTTACAAAATAAATAATTTAAAAATATTACGGAAGATTGTCGCAAGAAACTAGGTTTTTATCACATTTTTTGCGAATCAATACATTTATCACATTTTTCAAGAAAATATCAACTAATTAAGCAGTGCTGCCAACAAAAGTGCACATTTAAAATAATTTTGGGGGTTTCCCCCTCCTCGAGAAGTCGGGTTCATCATCATAACAAGCGGATTATAGTAATTCAATTTGGGGGAGGTAATTTTTCAAGGGTGAAAAAAATATATGAAGCTTAAAAAAGCACCCCTGGCGGAGGGTGAGTTTAGCTAAATTAATTGATTCAGTTCACTGTAAGACTTTTTATGTTACGAATTATTTCCTAACTAATAGGTTGGTATAAGACTGACCACCCATACTGAAAAATACACTTCACTCTGGCCAATGCCAACCCGGTTTCAGAGAAAGCTTGAAGGAGTTGCAAGGTTTGAAGGAGTTGCAAGGTTATGTGAGGTTTTTTGTCTTGCATAAGTCCGACTCAGATCGATAGCTCAGTTGGTAGAGTGCTTGCATTCCATGCCGAGAGCTCAGGTTCGAATCCCACCGAGGCTGTCAGCAATGATTTTCCGTTTCGGTGTTTATTTTAAACGCAAAATAAAACACCGACAATTTTTACTCAGCTTTCGCAAGAAATGAGTACCAGCCCCTTCGGGAGCTGGGAAAGCCCCACTTTAACTAAAGTGGTTGACGTGAGTATACCTGTAAGTATAAATAGGTTCACTCGCGACGTGCGACCCTTTGGAGAGAATGCGGTGAAAAGTTGCACTATATGTGTAGCTTAGTTGCATTAATAATAATAATTAAACAATTTTATATAGCGCCGTTTAGTCCCGGTCCGTAGTGTTTTGGTTAACAATTCTTACTCGTGCTTGGAACTCTTGGAAGGA
Organism: Agapetus fuscipes; assembly: GCA_951799405.1. Lineage (NCBI taxonomy): Eukaryota > Metazoa > Arthropoda > Insecta > Trichoptera > Glossosomatidae > Agapetus > Agapetus fuscipes. Next base: position 14,592,653 of record OX637357.1, on the reverse strand, counting down.
AGTGGGTTCGAATCCCGGCGGACCACGAAAAAATTTTTTTTTTTAATTTGCTCTTCGTTGGGCTAATCTGCCTCTACCAAAGACCGGTCACCATAGATCCATCCAGCTTTACACCAACTGGGCTTTGTTCAAGATTTGGCGCTTTCTATGGCGACGACCATTTCTATGGTAAACGAGTTTACACCAACGTGCGTCCGCGAAGACAACTAAAACCGCCACGGCGCTTTGAAAACTCGCCCTGAAGATGCTTTCTGCTCGTGAAAGCGAAACGTCGGCAGATGTGGGAGCTGCAAGTGGAACATGGTCAAACCCGAAAGAACACAACAGTGATTTATTTATTAATAACTTTTTTATTAGCGGCACTAGCCACACCCAGGGCGCTTAAATTTAGCTTTGAAATTTCATCTACTTTTAACAGCCAACTTTGTTAATAAGAAATACAAACTTGCAAGCAATTTACAAATGCGCAAGACTAGGGGGAATGGGGTGGGTGGGGGTGTGAAAAACTGCACAGAAATAAAGAGAGAAATATGCTTCCGAGTTATGAGACAGAACGGTGAAATGTGCGGCACGTGGCAGCACGTGACAGCACGTGCATTCCGTGCACGTGTGTGCAGAAGTTACGTGAGACGTGGCATGCTTCTACCTGGGAAGGTAATGCATGTGTGACAGGGGCGGACTGTGTCACAGTGAGAACTTTAGGTTTCTTTTCTTTTTTTTAAGCTAACACAGACAGAAGGGATGAAACTGAAGAATGCACGTTCATGTTGAATGGTACGAAAGTTGAAATTGTGGATGAATTTAGATACCTGGGAAGTATGTTTGAAAAGAATGGAAAGATGACAAGGGAACTTGAGAATAGGGTGTGCAAGGGAAAGCAAGTGGTCGGTGCAATAGGAAGAATAGCAAAGAACAAGCGATTGACGATGGATCTGAAAATGGCGTTACACAATGGCATATTGTTACCGACTTTGATGTATAGAAGTGAAGCATGGACAATGAATGATAACGAAATGAGTAAAGTATGTACCTACGGTAGAAATAAAGCATTTGAGAAGCATGACAGGAAAAACATTGAGGGACAGAGTTAGGGATGAATGGGTAAAAAAAGAATGTAATTTGAAAGAGGATGTGAAAATTAAAGTACAAAAAAATGTGATGAGATGGTTTGGGCATGTGGAAAGAATGAATGATGATAGACTGACAAAGTATGTATACAAAGAACATGTGAAAGGAAAAAGCGGAAAGGGACGACCGAGAAAAGTATGGAGTGATCAGATTGAGGAGATTGTGAAAGAATGGGATATACAAAGTGAGCGTAAAAGAAGAAAATGCATGAAAAAGGTGATGGATATGAAGGAATTGAAAGAGGTACATGTCAGGATAGGAAAAGATGGAGGCAACTCTGCAGAGGCTCTGGCCACCCCTAGCGGAATGGCAGCAGAGTAACAGTTACAGTTACAGTAACAAAAAACAGATTCACTCGCTTCTACATATTTTTAACAAGCTTTACCCGGCCACGCGTTGCTAATCTAATCTAATCTAATCTAAGTTGCAAAGATATGTTACATTGGAGATTCACATTACATGCATTCCCACAACCAGACACGTACAAGTTCGCGCTTGCACGTGCCTCATGTCAGCCTACAACATAAAAACCAATCTCAAATGGACGTACACCCTGCAACTCTTGCCGTCCTTCCCTGAGACAGGGGTAACATTGGCAAAGTGAACCATTTTTACAGCATGGGTGGTCAGCCGCATACCAACCTATAAGTCAAGGAACTATTAACATTAGAAATTCATAATTCATTATTCATTGACTTATAGATTGGTAGAAAAAAAAAAAAAAAAAATTGCTGTGACTCTAATCTAATCTAATCTAAGTTGCAAAAATAAATTGGTGTTGATTGCATGTTATGGTATCTAATCTAATCTAATCTAAGTTGCAAATATATGTAACATTGGGGATTCGCATTATATGCATTTTCACAAGCAGACACGTACAAATTCACGAGGGTCTGACGACCTCGGTGGGGATCGAACCCTTGCTCTCGGCATGAAAATGCAAGCATTCCACTAAGCTGAGCTATCGACCGAACTTTTTACGAGCTTGGTCATCGCAACAAAACGTCAATTCTCAAACAAGACCCAGTTGCTGTAAGGCTGGATGGACCTTTGGTTACCGGTATTTGGTAAAGGTTAATGAATTTTTCAACCCAGCGAAAAGAAAATTTGAAAATATAAATTGTATACTTTTTGTGTTCCGCCGGACTCCGAATTCACAACCTTCCATTTACGAGTCCGAAGTGTTACCACTGGACTACGGACCGGTCCGATTATTTTTCAACAGCATTTGTATCACCTACTTTTGCCTAGTTTGCCCCTTGTTTATTTTTTTCGGACCCCCAATCTTGTGGGGGAGAGAACCCAGTAAATCTTGGCTAGGATAAACACCCCAAACAAATTCCAGAAATATGGCGAAGTACATTATTTATGTAAATATTTAAAAATATAAATGGTAAAACATTGTTTTAATTCACTTTATTTTATTTGTTTATGCTCGAATATTTTCGCCTAATGAGGCATCTTCAAGAGCAGAATGGTTACAAATATATTTTTATAAAATAATTTTCAAAACAATTTTCAAAACAACTTTTTTTTTCTCCAAAACAAAAGCAAAATTCATTGACAAAAATTTTTTTTTAAACACAAATGTAAGATTCAAAAATGCATTATTGTTAGGTGTAATGAAATTAAAAATTTGAATACATTATTATTATATATTTGTAACCATTCTGCTCTTGAAGATGCCTTATCAGGCGAAAATATTCGAGCATAAACAAATAAAATAAAGTGAATTAAAACAATGTTTTACCATTTATATTTTTAAATATTTATAAAAATGGACTTTCACTGTGTTAACAGATCAACACTAAAAAATATTACATTATTTATGCATTGAAGTTTATTTTCATTTTTTTTGGCGGTTTCTTTACTTTAAATCTGTGTTTTTTTTTGGCATTTGGCATGTTGAATGTAAGATTCTAACTAATCTATAATCTAAGTTGCAAGGATATTACATCGACATTTGTGTTGTAGGTCCACAAGCGGCATGCGTAAGAACTTACACGTGTTTGCTTGTAGCCGTAGGAATGCATATAATATGAATATAAGGGCATATTGCATCAAACTCCAATCAAACCAAAATCAAAATTTAGTGTGATCTCCCATGAAATCAAAATTTTTATTGGATATATCAGTTGCGAAGGCAAGACAAGCCGATTCTCATCGGTTTCTCGTTGAAAATAAGGCAAAAATTATAATAAAGTAGACTGCATGATTTCAGTGGGGAAAAATTACGTATTTTTTCTTTGGTTTAAATGTTTTTTTTTTTACTTTGTGCCTATATTTTTTAACTACTTTGTTACATCATTTTAAAAGGGAAGTCGATGGGAACCGGCTTGTATGGCATCTTTCGCCAATACGTAAATCAGCTGATGTACATCATCTTGACGGTTCAAATTCCATCATATTATTACCCACTACCGAGAAATATTTAACAGAGGTCCTTACCAGAATCAAGGAATCAAATTTGATGTGTCAATCAAATATTAATTGGGTGTTGGTGCAATCGGCCGTTAATGTAATATATCTCTGTAACTTAGATTATAAGGCTTATATTCAGTGCACGCCAACAAGTAGACACGTGTTCATTCGCGCTTACACATGCTGCATTTACACTTCCAAAAATAAACCAAACCTCACATCTAAATCTAAATCTAAGCTGCAAAGATATGTATCATCTGAGATTCATATTAAATGCATTCCCACAAGCAGCATGCATAATTTCGCGCTTACACATGCCGCATGTGGACCTACAATATAAAAAAAAAACAATCTCAAATGAACATAAGCCCTGCAACTCTTGCCGACCTTCCCTGAAGCAGGGGTGACATTGCCTAAGTGAACCATTTTTTTACAGTATGGGTGGTCAGCCGCATACCAACCTATCAGTCAAGGAAATGACATGATTTTTAAAATTACAGTAGAGCGTCGATTATTTGGACTGATTGGCCGGTCTTTAGTTTAGAGTGGTTATGTGTTTGATTGACATCGGAGCACAAAAAAAAAAAAAATTGTGGTCTCCTTTTTTTTTTAAATAATTTCTAAGTACAGCGATTAACATAAATTCGTTGAAAATGATTTATTCACCTATACTGTTGTTTTCGGTGACAATGTAACCGCAAAATTATCTGCTAGTGATGAGACATTGTTTTTCTAAATAAATGACTAAAACCAAAATACTTACATTTAAAAAACAACTATGTCCGGTCGATAACTGTAACTGTTACTCTGTCGCCATTCCGCTAGGGGTGGCCAGGGCCTCTGCAGAGCTGCCTCTATTTTTTCCTATCCTTACATACCTCTTTCAATTCATTCATATCCATCACCTTTTTCATGCATTTTCTTCTTTTACGCTCACTTTGTATATCCCGTTCTTTCACAATCTCCTCAATCTGATCACTCCATACTTTTCTCGGTCGTCCCTTCCCTCTTTTTCCTTTCACACTTTCTTTGTATAGGTACATACTTTGTCCGTCTATCATCATTCATTCTTTCCACATGCCCAAACCATCTCATCACATTCTTTTGTACCTTAACTTTCACATCCTCTTTCAAATTACATTATTTTTTTACCCATTCATTCCTAACTTTATCCCTCAGAGTTTTTCCTGTCATGCTTCTCAAATGCTTCATTTCCACCGTACATACTTTACTCATTACGCTATCGTTCACTGTCCATGCTTCACTTCCATACATCAAAGTCGGTAGCAATATGCCGTTGCTCACGGCTTTTTTGTTTCAAAGTCCGAAGCGCAAACCACTAGACTACGGACCTTTGTGTGATAGAGCATATTATTTTTATAATACATCCCATCTCTATTCCCAACCGCAAGACAGAAATAACGATAGTGATGTCCCCTATTGTCATTTTTGTTAACAAATTTGTTTACTTTTCAAACAATGCCGTAATTGTTTACGACAGTGTCAACATAACGAAATAAACAACTCGTCCCCGTAACAAACATTTCATAAACATTATTGTTTATTTGTTTGTTTGTTCGTTATACCAAAACATCGTTGAAACTGAGAAATTATGTTTAAAAAGAATGGGAAGATGACAAGGGAACTTGAGAATAGGGTGTGTAAGGGAAAGCAAGTGGTCGGTGCAATAGGAAGAATAGCAAAGAACAAGCGATTGACGATGGATCTGAGAATGGCGGTACACAATGGCACATTGTTACCGACTTTGATGTATAGAATTGAAGCATGGACAGTGAGTGACAGTGAAATGAATTGTGTCTATAATCTAAGTTGCAATGATATATTTTATCATTCAAAGCTCATGTCAAATGCATGCCCACAAACAAACTCGTGTAAGTTCGCGCTTACAAATGCTGAATGTGTACTTTCAAATTAAAATCCATACCTCAAATGAATAAACTAAATAAACTCAGCAACTTTTGCCGACCTTCCCTGGAACAGGAGTGACATCAGCCTCATACCAAGCTATAAGTCCAGGAATTGTGTGTACGGCGGAAATTAATCTTAGCAACTTAGACTAAAGATTTATTAAACTTGAAATAAAACATCCTTTAATTTCGAGTTGAAAAAAAAATGAAATGCAACTGACCCATCCCCCACTTCTCGCACACCACCCCATATAAAATGTGCTTTCTCGCACCTGAAAAATCCGGTGCACGGAAAGAATGAGCCGCGTCGTAAATTATGAAGGCGGTTGTATTAAAAAGTACCCGAGCTTGCAGAGCAGACTTTAATATACTTCCAGACGTTTTTTTTTTTTGGAAATTTCTCATATCTGGGATATTTAAGCTGACGATAATGGAGAAGATTTTTCGTTTTCATTTCAAAGCTTTACTAATTTTCCCAAAAAAAATACATTAATATTTTGTATTGTGTGTGTATTAACACTGTGAAAATTCATATTCAATATTTTTATATTTTTTAGGATTTAAATTAAGACACTGTTTTATATTTTCACGTATACAATGACTTGACGCTGGGATGCTCAATGGGTTAAGGCGTTAGTTAAATAGGTTGGTATGAAACTGACCACCCATGCTGTAAAAAAAGGTTCTCTTTGCCAATGTCACCCCTGTTTCAGGGAAGATCTATAAAAGTTGCAGAGGTCTTGTTCATTTGACGTTTCGTTAGTCCGGTCGATAGCTCAGTTGGTAGAGTGCTTGCATTCCATGCCGTGAGCTCGGGTTCAAATCCCACCGAGGGTGTCAGAAATGATTTCCCGTTTCGGTGTATATTTCAAACCCCAAAATAAAATACCGGCAAGGTTTACACAGCCTTCACAAGAAATGAGTACCAGCCCTCTCGGGAGCTGGGAAAACCCCCACTTCAACTGAAGTGGTTGGCGTAAGGCCGGCCCCCTTACCTGTAAAAATAAATAGGTTCAACTCGCCACATGCGACCCCTTCGGGGATAACGCGGCTAGAAGTTACACAATATGTGTAGCTTAGTTGCGAGTTGCGTGCATTGACATCTGTTGAACCAGAGTCGAAGTTATGATCAAAGGGCCAGGGCTGGAAGTCTCATCACCACGGTAATTCTTACCAACTAGTGCAGGCGCCAAGCAACAAGTCTGTGTTTCGAGCCGCAGCATCTTAAGTGAAAATAGCCATGATGATCGCCGATCGTCGATAGAAGTGGCACAAAAAGAAGAAGAAGAAGTGACGTCATCTCGCCTAAGGTGATTTCGCCTGATTCCCCTCACACCCACACCATCCCATAAACAAGCTCCGCTAGTCCGGATCGTATGACAGACTGTATAAGTCCGTCTCTCTCTCTGAGGCGCGAGCATTGTTTTGAGTGAATTTAAATTTTAAACTGAAGGCAGGTCGTAAAAAGGGAGACTGCAGTAGCGCGCAACCTTTCAGTTTCATTAATTCCGTCTATTCATAATCAAGCGCGGCCCGGCAATGCACGAGATCACCGCTAGCGTCCTTGTCTTGCGCGTTACAACACCAATGATTCATCAGCTTTCTCCCTCAGACTCACGGTTTTTTAGCTATCCCATGAGATTTATCAGATATTTAGAATATCCCTGTGCACTAAGCGATATGCACGAGAGTATAATTATAATATAATCCGATGTATTATGCTTGCGCGAACCTTACCAAGCGCTTCATAGATGTCGTTATTCATTTATTATTGTTTTTTTTTACTTCAGCGATCTTTAAAAATTTATTCCACACAGTATTTTCATTAAAAGTAAATGCATTCATGTTTGCTAAAATTATGGCAAAATCTAGGCAGTTCACTGTACGGATGCACGTTATTGGCAAGCCGCTTCTGTTCATCATCCAAGTAGCGGAGATGTATGAATTAATCAATAAGATTCATAGTAAAGTGAGCGACAACGATCTGAGTAAGGTATCCCCCACTTCAACTGAAGTGGTTGGCGTAAGTGAGGCCGGCCCCTTACGTGTAAAAATAAGTAGGTTCTCTCGCCACATTTTACTACTTCACCTCATACACATACAGTGTAACTTCTTGCCGCGTTTTCCCCGAAGGGATCGCATGTGGAAAAAACATGTTTTTTATGTCCAGCAGTGGACAAGAAGTGGCTGACTAAGTAAGTAAGTAAGTATGTGTATTTAAGTGCGAACGAGCATTGTGGGCATGCATTATTTATGAACCTTGAATGTCAACATATTTTGCAACTTTTATTATAGATTACTGACAGAAAAGGTTGGTAAAAGCTGTCAGTTGAATAATATGCAAGCGGTGACTTTGACGGCGACTGAGTTGGGACTCGAACCTGTGCCAGCCAAGTGGGCCCGGCTGAAGGTTCACCTACGTCTGCCAACGCTGTCAGTGGGCGGACAGACACCTCGCCATATTCTTCTTTGCATTTCCACCACATCGAAGATTGTCTACTTAATTTAGCTTTAATTCACTAAGATATTGAATACATTAAATCAATACGTACAAAAGCTGCTCCGGCTATTTTTAATATTTATATGCTGTAATCGTAATTATTTTGGTGACAAAAGTGTGTGAAAGTATAATCGAAGTGTTAACAAATGGGACTTATGCTATTATTTTGATAACGGTACTGTGGAACTGGATAAAGTCTTTATTAACATATTTACATAGTCCTATTGAATAGTCATCGTCCAAGCACCTATAAATCTGAGTATAGGGTGGTCACAAAGATTACTGTGTATTTTTTTGTCTAAATAATCGGTGAGAAGACATAAAATGACTGCTATGGAATTTATTACTGAAGCAAAAAACATACTAATGAATTTGAACTCGATTATTAATGATACCAACAATAAATTTAGCAAAGACCACATAGCAAAGCTCACACCAAGGCTTACCGACCTTTCGGGTACCATCAGCCAAATGGCTGTGAAGATGGGTAGCCTGGAAGGAGAAGTACAGGCGTACAAACAAATTGTTAATAATCCTCCCAAATCAATACCCAAATCGAATCCTTCCGACATGTATGAGGCCATTGCTGAGCTGGAAGATCGAAAGGAGAGGTCTAAAAACGTTATAATTTACAACTTACCTGAAGGTACTTCTAACACAATTGAAGGTATTAAAGAGGATGATGATTCAACTAAAAACACTATAAATCTTATCGATTCTTCAGCAACATCGGATATTGTGAAAATTTATAGACTGGGAATTAGAAAAACTGATTCATGTCGTCCAGTTAAGGTTGAATTTAGAGACCCGATAACAGTGAAAAAACTATTAAACTTCAAACGTATTATACCCAATGGAATAAAATTAAAACCAGATCAAACATATCAACAGAGGAAACAATTGATGGAGTTAAGGTCTGAGTTGGAGGAGAGGAAAAAGAAGGGAGAGGTTAATTTAACCATAAAGTATATAAACTCGTCACCAAAAATTGTTTCAAGCACACCAAAAAACTACAGAGACATAAATTAAACTGCTTGTATCAAAATCTGAGAGGTGTTTGTACTAAAGTGAGTGAGTTTTCCTCAATAGTACCAACCCTAGCATACGACATTCTCATTTTTACGGAGACTTGGCTTCACCCAAATATCCACACTGCTGAACTGGGGCTCTTCTCTTACACTACATACCGCCTGGACCGAAATGAACTCAATAGCACTAAAGTGAGAGGTGGTGGAGTGCTGATCTCAGTGAATAGAAATCTCAATTCCCGCAAACTCAAAACGATCAACTCTGATGTTGAACAAGTTTTTATCTTAGTGTCTTTTAGTGGTTTTAAAATGGTGTTGGGTACAGTGTATATTCCGCCCTCTGCTGATATAGCGGTCTATCGAAGTCATTGCGATGAGGTGGAGCGATTAAAGATTGCCTATCCTGACGCTAAATTTCTTATTGTGGGAGATTATAATCTTCCAAATATTAATTGGATGGAACTGGGATCGGACTCATCACCGAATCCTAATAGATGTAATTTAACTGAGCGTGAAAATACTGTATTTGATATGTCTCTTCTTCTAAACCTTAATCAAGTTAATAGAGTTAGAAATGCAGGTGATAGAATACTAGATCTAGTTTTTTGTAGTAATATGTCTGCAATTGTTAACGAATCAGTGGAAGCTGTTGTTCCTCCGGACAGTCACCATCCGATTTTGGATATTGTCATTGATATTACTAAACCGCAGGTCTGTAATGTTGACTCTCCAGAATCCTATCGGAATTTTGTCAGGGCTAATAGGGTAGTTGCAGTGGTAGGGAAAACGGTTGAAAATAATATGGTTCTGTAGAGTACATTTTAAGGATCACAACTATATATTTTTAGTGTAGTCAAAATAAAAATACCATTGATAATTTTCAAAAATAAAATGCGAAGAATTTTAGTCGCGCCAAAACGCAGCGCGTTCGACTTCGCGAATCTTGACGTCAAAATGACGTCAAGATTCGCCGCTGGGCGCGCCGATACCTACACTCCGAAAATGCATCGCCGTCATATCTGCCTAAATAAACAAAATGACCTTTTTTCCGGAAATCGAGAATACGCTAATTTTAAAGAACTTTAGTGTAAAAATTAATCAAGATAAACTTTTTTTAAAAACGCAGATGCATTTTTAAAAATGTATTCTACCATATTATACAATGAAAAAAATATGTGATACTTCCCTATTATGAAGGTGTAAACAAGTTTTTGTCTGAGGCCAATTGGTCATTCATCAATGCGAAAAATAATAATTTAGGCGAGATGGTTGAGGAGTTTTACAGCATTCTGAATGGAGCCATTGATTTGTGTATACCAGTTACAAAAGTTAGAAAATCATCATTCCCTAAATGGTATAGCCGTGATCTAATTGATTGTATCTGTGAGAAGAAACTTGCTCATAAAAAGTACAAGGAGACCAGATTAGCGCCAGATTATGAGAATTTCAATTTTCACAGAAAGCAGTGTAAGAAAATCTTGGTAGCGTGTTATAATGAATATATTAATGGCATTGAAATGTCTGTTAGGTCTGATGTAAAAAAGATTTTCAATTATTCACGATCTCTCAAAAATGAGAGTCAGAAAACTATATCTAATAATAATGTGGGAGAAGTACCAAACCTATTTGCTACGTTTTTTAAAAGTGTTTTTACTACTGATAATACTGGTCAGTCCTTTGATTTCTCATCTCACATTGATTTTCAGCTCTCGAGCTTGTCATTTGAAGTGTCTGATGTTACATCAGGTATAAAATTAATGAAACCTTTAACTTGTCCTGGCCCTGATGGGGTTCCGGCATTTTTTTTAAAGAATTGTGCTTCTAGTTTGACACAACCTTTGTGCACTATTTTTAATTTATCTATATCTTCTGGATGCTTTCCACTTATCTGGAAGACATCCTACATCACTCCAATATTCAAAGGTAAGGATAGGAAGGATGTCACAAACTACAGACCTATTAACTTGCTCTCGGCTATTCCCAAACTGCTTGAAAAACTGATTTTATCGAAAATTGGATTTGTGGTCACTAGATCTTTAACTAATTGTCAACATGGCTTTTTACCCAATAGATCTACGACCACTAATCTCATGTCTTATGAAAATTCTTTGTCGGGGGCTCTTGGTAGACGTAAACAGATCGATGTTATTTACACAGATTTCGCTAAAGCTTTTGATAGAGTTTCTCACAATATCTTGCTTACGAAGCTGGAAGCAATGGGAGTATCTGGTAGCTTTTTGTTGTGGATTAGGAGTTATATTATGAATCGTTCCCTGATCGTGAAAATAAATAACTCTGAGTCTGATCCTTTTACACAAACTAGTGGTGTCCCACAGGGATCTCATCTTGGTCCGCTGCTATTTTTATTATTCATTGACGATATTGTTAATGTTGTCCAGGACTGTAATGTACTTTTGTTTGCGGATGACATTAAAATTTTTCGTGAGATCGACTCAATCAACGATTGTATTAAACTACAATCGACACTTGATAGATTAAATAACTGGTGTTCACTTAATCATCTTAATCTTAATATATCCAAATGTCAAGTGATGCGTTTTTATAGAATAAAAAACCCATTGATTAAAGATTATGTTATTAATCATAACTTATTAAATAATGTTTTAGTCATCTCTGACTTGGGGGTTCTGTTTGATCATAAACTCTCATTTGTCGCCCACATTAACGATATCCGCGCTAAAAGTATGAAAATGCTTGGCTTTGTTTTCCGAATTACCAAAGATTTCCGTGATTTACAAACAATAAAAATTCTTTATACTTCACTGGTCCGTAGCGTTTTAGAATACTGTTCTACCATCTGGTCTCCTCACTTCTCGGTCCATATTGACAATATTGAAAAAGTTCATACTAATCTAATCTAATCTAATCTAAGTTGCAAGGATATGTTACATTGAAGATTCACATTGCATGCATTCTCACAACCAGACACGTACAAGTTCGCGCTTGCACATGCCTCATGTGAACCTACAACATAAAAATCAAATCTCAAATGGACATACACCCTGCAACTCTTGCCGTCATTCCCTGAGACAGGGGTGACATTGGCAAAGTGAACCATTTTTACAGCATGGGTGGTCAGCCGCATACCAACCTATAAGTCAAGGAACAATACTAAATTTTTAAAAATCGTTAATTTTAAACTAAATATTCCTATTGCTAATTTTGACCCCATCTTCCTTAACTCCTTACTTAATTTAACTAGTTTGTCTAATAGGAGAAAAATTATTGATTTACTCACACTCTATAAAATTAAGAATGGTCTAATAGATTGCCCGATGTTGCTTGAAACTATTAATTTTTTTGTTCCGCGACAGGGATCTCGTCAGATAGTTCCTTATCGCCCTGTAGCTTCCAATACAAATGCACAATATAACAGTTGCATAAATCGCCTTCAACGTAGTGGTAATACCTGTACACTGGACTTTGACCCACCCAACAATAACTTTGATAGGTATAGAGCTGGTCTGTTGAGGTACTTTTTGGATGAATAGTGTTTTTATTTCTGTTGCTTGTATATTTCATTTGATTTTTGATTTATATTTTTTGATTTATATTTTTTGATTTATATTTTTTCTCTAGATAGTAACTTTGATTTTTATTCTTATTTTTATATAGTTTTTGTTATTGTGTTTATTTGTTTCATTTTACTTTCATATACTTTACATCTTTTTGGTATTTTTATGTATTTGTGTTATTTTTGAAACTATGTAACCATTTCATGTAAAAGGCACTAAGTGCCGTTAATAAATAAATAAATAAATAAATAAATATTCAAGTTTAGTAATATTTTAGTTAACTATTACTTGAAATATTTAGCAAAATACTCTATTTCGAGTTAACTAAAATCGAGAACGACACATAACAGAATGACACATGACAGAACGACACATGACAGAACGACACATGACAGAACGACACATGACAGAACGACACATGACAGAACGACACATGACAGATCGACACATGACAGAACGACACATGACAGAACGACACATGATAGAACGACACATGACAGACCGAAACATGACAGTACGACACATGACAGAACGATGCATGACAGAACGACACATGATAATAATAATAATATCAGGCTAATTTATTTTAAATTACAAATGATAAGAGAGCGCCGTTTTTGTGTGTGTCACACCTCAAGGGCCCTCTCCGATCATGGATAAGACTTTCTAAATAGGTGTGTCTTGAGTGCTCCGCGAAATACATCCATAGATTTGGAGTTCTTCACTCCGGGTGGCAGTCTGTTCCACTCCACCGGACCCGCAACACGGAAAGCGCGGTCTCCGAAATTTGTACGAATCTGACGGCGTGGCTGAACCAAATTGACTAATTCATCGCCCGCGGATCTGAGTGTCTGCCTCCTTACACCCATCTCAACAGGCAACATCATGTCAGTCAAATAAGGTGGAGCCAAGCCATTGGTGGCTTTATATACCATCACACAAACACGGTAGACCACCCTCTCCGGGAAACGAAGCCAATGTAGTGTTTTTACAGCGGAGTGATGTGAGCGAATTTGGGTATCCCGAATATGAGTCTTGCTGCCGAATTCAACACAGATTGAAAGCGATTGAACTGCTTCTTTGGCTGACCACTATAAAGCGTCGAACAATAGTCAATCCGAGACACCACAAACGCGCCCACTAGGGTCTTGACTGCATCTGACGGTAAACACTTTCTAATAGCCTTAATTTGGCGTAGTGAAAAAAAGAAGAAGCTATTGTGGCATCTATTTGCCTCTCCAGTGTCAGATTCCGGTCCAGTAAGACTCCTAGAAGTCTCACTGAATCAGAAGGCTGGATTAGCTTACCTCCTATGGAGAGTGGTACTCCGTTCACTAATAGGTGATCACGCCTAGATGTGACTGCCCACATTATCTCCGTCTTATCCATGTTCAACTAGATAGATCAACACATGACAAAAAATAACTATGACAAAACAACATAGAAAATACATGACTATGCCAAACCAACACAAAGGCAAAGCATCACATACCTAATACAAAACATATCATAAATGGCACAAAAAGAACATCATTTGACAAAACATCAAACCTGTGATATTTTATCATGTGATGTCCTGTCATTGTGATATTCTGTCATGTCTTGTTTTGTCATGACGTGTCGTTATATCACGTGTCGTTTTTTGTCACTGTGTCGTTCTATCATGGAAACTTAAAGAGGAGATGAAGGTATCCAACGCAAAAAGACGTGAACCAAAAAAAAATGAAAAAAAGACCTCAGAAGCAAAGGCGAGCCGAAACTTGTTTCTGACACTCATTATTGAAGCGAACACCTTTTATGTATAAATTACATTACTAAGTTTTTATTTCGTCCTTTTTTTTATATTTATTTTTTTCGTTTGCCATTTAAAATTTCACCATTTTGGAGATACGCAATTTTACTTTGAACCACTAGTAAGTCTATAATCTATAATCTAAGTTGCAAGGCTATATTAACATTTAAAACTCATATCAAATGCATGCCCACATAGAAACACGTGTAAGTTCACGAGGCTGACAACTTTAATCTAAGTTTCAAAGATGTATTGACATTTAAGGCTCATATTTATTGCATGCCCACGAGCAGGCGCGTGTAAAATCGCGCTTACAGAGGCTGCATGTGTACATAAAAAATAAGCCAAAACCTCACATAAACATAAATTTTGCAACTCATTTCCCTGAAATGGAGTGGCATCAGAAAAAGTAAACCAGATTTTTACAGCATGGAGGGTCAGCCTTAGTCACCTATTAGTCAAAGAGCTGAAAAAAAAACACTCATGCTGTACAAACTTAGTTAACTTTTGCCAATGCCACCCCGCTTCATGGAAAGACAGCAGGAGTTACAAAGTTTATAAATGCAGTATGTGTAAACGCAAACATATATGTGCCTGCTTCTGAAACAACATCTGAAATGAATGATCATTGTATCCACATATGTAAAGTCTGTGAAATAGAGGACACAGTAAGATGAGAGACCATGTCTCCAGAATGAGCCATGGTGTATAAGCTAGAGCAGCCACATGCAGTACCTGCTGGACTGCTCAGAACATCTGAAATGAATGATCATTGTATCCACATATGTAAAGTCTGTGAAATAGAGAACACAGTAAGATGAGAGACCATGACATCTCCAGGTTACTTATAAAGTCCATGACACGTTTTACTCCGTGACAGGTCCATGACGCTTTGACCAGGGACCATGGTCTGCATTCCTGGCGGTCAGTGTGTGACACACAAAGCAAGCATTACATTTTATTATATTATATTACATGCACAGCGTAAGAAAATAAATGATCGAGTTTGATATCGAAAAGCAGGGTTGTACCAAAAATTTCGATTATGGAATCCCGGCTTACAATCCGAGATGTTATCATTTTTGTCAGTTTTTTCAAGTCAGTAATTTGAATGATTTAAGAAGTGTGTAAGGACAGAAAGACATGGCGGTTGATCTGTGATGTTGGCAGCTAGGGTTTTTTTAAATAAGAATTTGTTTTCTGTTAGTTTTTGATGTCCATACATATTATAATTTGTTGATTTTAAAAATGTAATTTGTTGTGTATGTTCCTTGACTTATAGGTTGGTATGCAGCTGACCACCCATGCTGTAGAAAATGGTTCACTATACCAATGTCACCCCTGTTTTTAGGGAAGGTCGGCAAGAGTTGCAGGGTGTATGTCCATGTGAGGTTCGGGTTTTTATATTGTAGGTTTAAGCGCAAACTTGTGCATGTCTGTTTGTGAAAGTGCATATAATGTGAATCTTAAATATTACATATATTTTGCAACTTAGATTAGATTAGAAGAAAAAGAAGCATACATTTCATAAAAGACAATCCTTGCAATCGTCAAGAATAGGCCGCTGGTTTATCATATATACATACAAAACCATCCCATCATCTTCATTACTGCTTAGACAACATTCCATCTTTTTTAGCAGCAAATCCCTATTTAGGCATGCAGCATATTCAAGTTTTAAAATCAATGATGATATTTGATCTTCCATTAATGTTGAATAAAATAGATAAATCTCTAGAAATATGCATGAAAAAAGTACAAAAGGGGCCGTCCATAAATTACGTCATCGATTTTGGCCGATTTTCGACCCCCCTCCCCCGTACAATCATCCTATAGTCATTATCTAATGACCCCCCCCCCCCCCCTCTTTCTGTAATAATGGATGAGCTTAATAATTAATAATGTTATATTACTTACATAATATTTTGTAGAATTTTTGTAGAAAAACGACGTAACTTTTGGTACTCGTACATCATTTGCCATCATCCGCAGACCAGACTCCCCCCCCCCTTAATGCGAATGATGTAATATATGGACAGCCCCAAAGATGATGAATTAATCAAATGAATAAAATGAAAAATCTTAAGAGTGGTTTTTACCCTAAATCTGCCGTTTTTGTTACTTACACTTTATGGTCTTAGCAAAAAAGTGACACTAATGTTTTTTTTAATCTAAATTATAAAGGTGAAAAAAATTATGTAACCGAAAAATTGTCACCGCAAAAAAATATTTAAAAAAAAACACGTTTTTTCACATTTTTAATAGTTTTTTCCGTATATGTTCTATTTTTTGGAAATATATGTAAAGGAACTACAACTACGTATTAAGCTCCTTTAATAGGTATTCTTGTTTATTTGTAGCGCTCGGTCGGCACTCAGGTATTTACCTACTTTCTGGTGAACAGCCATTAGCCATTTTGCCGGACGGTGCGCGTGCAAGTCGATAAGATTGTAAAAAGAATTAAACGACGTGATTGTAGTTTCCTATAAATAATAAGCAACTTCAACTGTCTTAAATTCTAAACAAATATATGTTTTCATAAAATTAAAGTTATTTAATTTATCTATAAATTACAATCTTACAAAACTACAATTTCGATTAAAATGAATAAACTACGGTTTAAATTTGTCGTATTGGGGTCCACGGATGGCAAAACTAATGTGATATGCATAACCTCAATTGAAACACCGATCGGAGGTGTTTTTGAAATCCCAGATGATTTAAAGCCAGTAAGTAAACATACTGCCATATACTCCTCAGATATATTTACAAAAATAAAAAAATCACTAAAAAAAAGGCATGAAGTGCGCTCTATATGGATTCCTGTAAATGCAGAGTTGAGGAAAGTATATCTGGATGACGGAGACAACTTACAATTTGGTGACCAATATTTAAATGAAATTACAGAAGAAACAAAGGCTTCACATACTAACAATGCTATCAAGACGACAGAGGAGAAAAATATAGAAAAAACTGCTGAGAGATTTTTCATGGACAAATTCTCAAATAAAACATGTAATGCGGATCAATGGATAACGAACTTTGAGAACGAGTGTCTAAGGTTTGAAATTAATGATGATGAAGAAAAAATTCAGGTATTAAAATACCTATTAGAAAAAAATTGTCTTGATTGGTACAACAGTATGCTAATAAAAATGACGTTGAGCTCCAAATGGCAAGACTGGAGAGAAAATTTTACTGAAACTTATGGAGGAGAAGGTTGGTGTCGTGTAAAATATGCATTTAGATTTAAATTTCAAGTGGGATCAATGCTGGAATATGCCATAAAGAAAGAGCGGTTGTTATTGGAAATTAATAAAGATATTGATATCAAAACAATGATAAATATGATTGTTATGGGATTACCAGACAACGTAATGGATAAAATTGATAAAAATACTGTAAAAACAACCGCAAGCCTGTACAATGAAATAGGGAAATTGGAACAACTTGTTGAAAACAATAAGGATAATAAAAAAAGTACCATGTATTCTGACACCAGACCCAAACAAATTGAAGAAAAAAAACCATGCCGTATCTGTGTTAACGTGAAAAAAGGGAAACGTTACCACCCTGAGGAGAATTGTTGGTTTAAAGAAAAGAATTTAAAACCAAATTTAAGAACTGTTAATAATTCTAAATTAGAAATTGAATTGAACGATAATAATCAAAAAAACTAGAGGTACCACCATTAATAAAAGTTAATTTGCTATTAAATGATACTTTAAGAGTTTCTGGAATATATGATTCTGGGTCGAATGTTTCATTAATTAATGCAAATTTATTGAAAATACAGCCAAAGGAACTTACAAGTAATATGCAAATAGTAAACTTGAAGACTATTAATGGTGGGAAGAAAACAAAAGGTTTGATAACACTAAAAATAAAAATCTACAATATAGAAAAAAATATGGATGTATTTGTAGTAGATAATGAAAATTTTGATTACGATTTTCTAATTGGTTTGGATTGTATCAAAAATTTCAGATTAATCCAAAACGAAGAATTACAAATTATCCAATCTAACAAATCAGAAGAAGACAAGATGAGCATAAAAGAAGAATCACATATTCTACATTCTGAAGAACAAGAAACAAAACACATACACAAATGTGAAATAAATTTCAATGAACACATAAAAGAAGGGGATTTCAAAGTAAGTAAATTAAACATTGAACAAAAATCAGAAATATACAAACTAATTGTTCGGGATTTGGTCGGGATGGATGGTCGCTGGTTTCTTTAGTTAAAATTCTTTACTTTTTTGTTACGGTTGAACTTTAATTTTTATAAGTGTACAACAATTGAAACAGACAATAGTAGAGAAGAACACTTACAGCAAGAGAATAGGAGAAGAACACTTAAATTGGCAGAATCTTTGCTTTTATATTAGGGCATTCTAACCCTGCTAAATTTCTGTAACAATAACTCACTTCTAACCAATGGCAGGCATTGACCAATAACAACGTTGTGACGTCAGACCATAGACAATTTGGAGTTGCTATATTCACAACATATATCCCTTTTTCTTACCTACCATAACTATAAATAACATAAACTCACTCTAATATCGGCATTATATTTATTATTGAAATAGTCGGAATATTACCCGACACTGGCGCTCCCGCTGTACGTGGGAATTCGCCAAGAAGAAGAAGAGGATTAATTGTCTCACTTTTTTGAACTAATGTTATTTTTTCCTTCTTTCATACCTCTCATATTTTCTCAAACATACTGCCCCCAAAAAATATAAATGGTTCAAACAATTTTATCAAGCAATTCAATTAATCCTAGGCATAACACTTACACCTAATTTGCATATTACTTGCACACACTTAACTTTTTTTTATTTCAATTTTTTCTCAATACATTTTTTCTTACAATCATATTCATTTAAATTGATTCAATAAATTAATTTAAATAAATTTAATAATTGAGCTTCATTAAATAATTCAATAGATAAATTAAATAAATAATCTTAATTCAAATTGCATTCTCATTTGTTTCCCCTTTACAGAAATAAAAGTAAACATTCATAACATCTGATACATAATAATTTCAAATATTCAATATTCATATTCAAAATACAGGCTCATGCAACCTACAATAATCTTTTAGTATCCATTAAAATTATATATTCATATCAGTTTTTTAATTCAATAAACTTGAAGTTCAAAGGCTTTCTGGCATAATATGAAATTCTTTTCAAATAAACCTCTTACTCTGGTTTTTTTTTTTTTAATTATAAATCATATAGCTTTAACATGTTAGAAAGAATTCCTTGCACTCTGTTTACATGTTATAACTAAGGTTCCATATTATATTTTTAAATGCATCACACAGATTTTATACAAAAATCTCCCTTTTTTTTTTACAAACAAAATAATTTTATAACTTCATCATAATTTTGGTTAGAAGATTTCTATTACACATTTGTGAATCTTCAGGTAATTTGCATAATACTAGAGACAGTTTTTAAAGTAACTACTCTAACCAACTTATCACTTTCAGGATGAATCTACATCACCCTACCTAGTTTTCCACCTGAAGGGGACAACCATGTCCTCTCTTATTAACACCAGATCCCCAATTTTTATATCATCCTGCGAACCTTGTTTCCATTTACTACGGGTGGTGCAAAGTATGTAAATATTCAACTGTCCACCTCTTCCAAAATGACTGTAAAGTTGACTCAACAGTTGATATCTATTTAATGTTCCTATTTTTAAATGATCTGTGGAGGGTTCTGGCAATGCAATGATAGGTGATCCGATTAAGAAGTGACCGGGAGTTAAGGGGTTAAGATCTTTTGGATCGTTAGACAGTGAAGTGATTGGTTGAGAATTCAAACAGACCTCAATCTGAGTTAGAATAGTGTAGCACTCTTCAAAGTTGAGAATATGTATACCCACAATTTCCTTTCCAAAGGAATTTCTGTACTTTTCACAGCTTTTCCCATAGTTCTCCATGAAGCAAGTAGCTGCAAATAGCTGAGTTTAAGAGTTTAGCATTTCAGATTTTGCACACACAAAATTTGAAATATAATGAAATATATGTGTTGACGTTTTCCTCGACGGGAAATGAACCTCTTAAAACCAATTTAAAATAACTTGTTGACAATCGAAGACTAGTCCCTTTTCCTCATGTATTGCTTCAGTTGCAAGCAGACAAAAAAAACAGCAATGTAAGTTCTGTATTGAACCTTACTTCTGATATTTCTACTTTGCCATTATCGGACCGACATAGTCCACTCTGGTAATCGAAAAAAAGTCTTGATGGGTTTACCCTCTGAACTGGTAACTAGCCCATTTGTTGCTGTAAGTTTTTGGGTTATTTCTGAAGTTGACAATACAATCTTTACATGAGTACAACAATGATTTACATGATATTATCCAATAATCTCAAAGTATAAATGACAACTATGTAATTGTACCTATATGAAGGTTTTTTTTTTTTTTTTCTGTGGTAATCCTTTACAATTAATTTTTTAAAGCGAATGCTGGGAATGTAATATAATGAAATTACCTTTTTTTTTCTTCTGGCATACTAACATGTTTTTGTCGACTACCAATCTTTAATCTTATCCTCATCTATCTAAGGATTTAATGATAACAAACTAAAAAACCCGGAACCAGAAATCAAGCAACAAACTAATGTTCTTAGCTTTCCTTTACATAAGTTTCCTTTTCTGGAGCGAAAATTTAATGTGCTTACATCATAAGTTTTCTAAGGGCATAAGTGTTGATTCTCTTTGTTAGGTCTTACACCTCAACAAACATGATTCCTTTAAATTTATTTCAATTAAAAAAAACTTGAGAAACAACAACAAAACTGAGGAACAATTCATATCGAATAATGAATTATAACCAAACTGGAGTACCATACAATAAGTTAGGATTCACTCCTCAACTCCTCGAACCTCAAAAAAAACATGTTGTAATTCTGTGATACTCACTTAACGTAAAAACCTTGAGAAACAAATGCATATTCATTCTTATTAACTATACCCACAACCAAAGTATCATAAAACAAATTAAATTAGGATTCACTCCTTGAGACATTAAATTATTGTCCTTTTAATCGGACATGTTTCCATATCAATAGCTTAGTTCTCGTAATAATTTTGTTTGTGACAGTATTTAATTCAATCTGCCATAATTCCTTGGTTTTATCTCCCCAGAATACCTTTGGTAGAGACTTATCTTTCTCTCGTATGACAATTTGCCTGTACATGATTCGTTGGTCTGCAGTCATCATTCTTCGATGGCTGCGAAACCCTAAGAGAACATTTAAAATGTCTGACTGAATAGATTGTTCCACCACTGTGATGTCATTCAAAGACATCCTAGTGCTTGTTCCGGCGCTATCACCACACACCACTTTCAATCTATCAGTAGTTGCTCGCTTTTGTTCAGCTCCACTATGCAGCAAACAATATGGAGTTTGCGCGCCACTATCACTTTTTAACAAAAACACATGACTAACTGTCAAATCCTCATTAACAAATTCCTGACATGGCTCTATCTCGCCAGAGCACCCTTGTAATTTGGTATCTAACGATGGTCCACACTTCATGGCTCCATCCTTAGAGTCCCCAAAAGCACTATGGGATTGATCCTTCCGACCAATTCCCACTTGAAATCCACCGTCCTCACTATTGGCTGTCGTGCTCCTAAACAACTCCTCGAAGGCTCGTTCCTCCAAAGAAATATGTTTAATCTCAGTTGTGCTGTCTTCAGTTGTATCAACTAAATCTTTGAAATATTTACTTGGTTCTGAAGCATCTGAAGCGCTCCTCGCCGCGGTGGTCAAGATGGTCTGCACTGGTGATTGTAATGCTGCAGTAACAAACCCAAGAGCAGATGGATTGTGTGTGATTTCGTCTTTCTTGTCCGTGCGAAGAACCTTCCAGAATACTTCTTCACCAAGCTGCATGGACATTGGACCCGGTTCCTCGAACTGCAGGTCTGTCCGCTGTTCTCGTCTCTCTGGTTGATTAGCTCTGAAATCCGTTTTAAATTTTGGTGTATTTATTTGTTCATTAATTGAGGGCATTTCGTTAATTTTGACTTCATTTTCAATGGACTGTAATAATATTTGTTTTTCATTTTTCTCCAATTTTCTTTTTGCTAGAACAATTAATTTCACAAATTCTTCTTCTAACAAAAACCTATTTGAAACTTGGGATGAATTAACTGTTTCAGAATTAATCTCTACTTGAGTCTGATATTCATCGAACTCATCGAACAATTTTTCAAATCTGGACAATCTAAATTGTAATTCCATTTCGTCGATGTCCATATCTTGTAAT
The DNA here is from genome assembly GCA_951799405.1 of Agapetus fuscipes. Classification (NCBI taxonomy): domain Eukaryota; kingdom Metazoa; phylum Arthropoda; class Insecta; order Trichoptera; family Glossosomatidae; genus Agapetus; species Agapetus fuscipes. The sequence continues at coordinate 14,570,009 of OX637357.1, read as the reverse complement.
TTATCCAAGTACCTTTTAAAAATTTGTATTCTTGATGGAACTACTTTTAACCATTTTAATACTGAATCCATTTTTTATTGAATTATTCGCCAGATAAAACAATAGTTAATGTTAGTAATGATTTTCTATTTCATTCTATTCAACTCAAAGTAGAATCAATTATTTGAAACAATTGTGACAATTTTCTATTACCGCTAGGTTTACAAAATAATTTTAAAAATCTCCCAATAAAATTAAAATTTTACAGGACTACATTACAATTTACAATGCTCATCTCCTCTATGGCAGATATGACAATTATTATTTACCTTCAAAATCACACAATTAATAACTTTCAATCAAGCAAAGCAGAATTAATTATTTAAAAAAGATTATACAAATTGTAAGCGGGTAGACCCATATAAAATTGCGACATTTGCACATCTAGACTAGTGTAAAAAATTAAAAATTTTAAAAATGCAAATTTGATTTCATATAAAATTCCTTTTTTACATAACACATCGGTGATATTAAACAATATCCACAATTTAATAATTTAAAATTTTATATTGGCTTCTTCTATAATTAACTGAACCAATTTGTGATGTTTGATTTGAACTACCCTTTTTGTTCCTTAAATTTTGTTCTGTGGGTAGGTACTTTTTTCAACATTCAATAATCAAATAAAACAGAATGAACAAAAAAATTTACTCATCTTGGATTTCCCGGACTCCATTCCCTCTGGACCGGTCCCTGGTTGATGAGTCGTCCTTTTTCTTCTCTCCGGTGGTAAGCCCCCCGGTTGAGTGCGGTTCTGCCGGCAGCCCAGTTGATCCCTGCGATTCCTCTGGCGCCTGCCCGGCTCGCGATCTGCGGTGGCACCTGACGTCCTCGACGTGGTCACCAGCGCAGCCTCGTAGTTGTGGCCTGCCAACCTTGGCCCAGCCCAATTGGTGATGCAGCTCAGTCGAATCCTTGCGATTCTTCTGACGCCTGCCTCGCGATCTGCGGTGGCACCTAACGTGGTCCACCAGCGCAGCCTCGCCGTTGCGGCCTGCCAAACTTGGCCCAGCCCAATTGTTGTTGCAGCTCAGTCGAATCCTTGCGATTCTTCTGACGCCTGCCTCGCGATCTGCGATGGCACCTTGGTCACCAGCGCAGCCTCGCCGTTGTACTTGATGTACTCTTCGCTTCTTTGTTTCCTCTCCTCCTTCTCCTGCCTTCAACCGGTTTCTAGTAACAATTTGTTACTTTTTTATCCGGTGAGATGGACCAAATGTTCGGGATTTGGTCGGGATGGATGGTCGCTGGTTTCTTTAGTTAAAATTCTTTACTTTTTTGTTACGGTTGAACTTTAATTTTTATAAGTGTACAACAATTGAAACAGACAATAGTAGAGAAGAACACTTACAGCAAGAGAATAGGAGAAGAACACTTAAATTGGCAGAATCTTTGCTTTTATATTAGGGCATTCTAACCCTGCTAAATTTCTGTAACAATAACTCACTTCTAACCAATGGCAGGCATTGACCAATAACAACGTTGTGACGTCAGACCATAGACAATTTGGAGTTGCTATATTCACAACATATATCCCTTTTTCTTACCTACCATAACTATAAATAACATAAACTCACTCTAATATCGGCATTATATTTATTATTGAAATAGTCGGAATATTACCCGACACTGGCGCTCCCGCTGTACGTGGGAATTCGCCAAGAAGAAGAAGAGGATTAATTGTCTCACTTTTTTGAACTAATGTTATTTTTTCCTTCTTTCATACCTCTCATATTTTCTCAAACACTAATAGATACTTACAAATCAATATTTGCAAAAGATAAATATGACATTGGAACGGTCAGAGAATATGAAGCACGTATTGATCTACTTATGGACAAATATTGCTGTAAAAGGCCCTACAGATGTTCAATTGAAGACAAAAAGGAAATAGAAGAACAAGTGGCAAAGTTACTAGACAAAAAGCTTATAGAGGAATCTTATAGTCCATTTGCGGCACCAGTAACATTAGCTTTCAAAAAAGAAGACAACAAAAAATCAAGATTATGCATAGATTTTAGAGATTTAAACAAAATAGTGGTACCTCAAGCGCAACCATTCCCACTGATCGACGACTTAGTGATTAAGACAAGAAACTCATCATATTTTACAACGCTAGACATCAATTCAGCCTTTTGGTCAATCCCGCTGAAAATTGAAGACAGGAAAAAAACTGCATTTGTGACGCAGGACGGGCATTATCAATGGACGTGTTTACCTTTTGGGTTAAAAACATCACCAGCTATTTTTCAAAGGATACTAGGTAACATTTTAAGAAAATATAAGCTTACTGATTATGCAGTTAACTACATAGATGATATCCTAGTATTTTCCAAGACTTTTTCCGAGCACATTATCCATCTCACACAATTGTTAGAAGCTATAAAAAGTGAAGGCTTTAGATTAAAATTTACAAAGTGTACATTTGCTGCAGACTCAGTGAAATATCTCGGTCACATAATACACAATAATACAGTACGACCAATAAGAGATAATCTTGTTTCTATAAAAGAATTCCCCACACCGAAAACTCAGAAAAATGTTCGACAATTTTTGGGAAAAATTAATTTCTATCATGAATATATACCTAAAAGTGCGGTAATTTTAGAACCTCTTCATAATTTACTTAGAAAAAATCAGAAATTTAATTGGTCTGCAGATTGTCAAAATTCTTTTGAACAAGTTAAGAACTTATTATGCTCTCAGCCAATATTAGAAATATTTGATCAGAATTTGCCAATAAATATTTACACCGATGCATCCTTAGAAGGTATTGGAGCAGTGCTAAAGCAAACACAACCAAATGGAAAAAACAAACCAGTGGCATACTTTTCAAAAAAATTGAATCTGCTACAAAAGAAAAAGAAAGCTGTTTATTTAGAATGCTTAGCCATTAAAGAAGCAATAAGATATTGGCAATACTGGTTAATAGGTAAATCATTTACAGTATATTCAGACCATAAACCATTGGAAAATTTAAATATTAAAGCTAGGACAGATGACGAGTTAGGAGATTTGACATATTATTTATCACAGTATGATTTTAAAATAAAATATGCTCCAGGAAAAGAAAATTTAGAAGCAGACTGTTTAAGTAGGAACCCAGTACTGGATGCAGACAATGATACTGATGAACAATTACAAATTGTAAACATGATCAATTTAAATGATATCGTTACAGATCAGAAAAACAATGAACATGTACAAAAAAATAAAACAAAACTATTATTAAAACACAATGTTTACTATAAAAATCTTAGAAAATGTGAAAAAATTATTTTATCAGAGAATTTCAGTAAAAAAACTTATTAAAAATGTACACGAAAACATGTGTCATTTAGGAGAAAAACAAATGCAAAACAAAATTAGTACAGTTTATACAGCAAAAAATTTAACAATAAATATTAGAAGACATTGTAAAAGCTGTGAGATATGTATAAAGAATAAAAAGAGAGGGCAAAACAAGTATGGTCTGATGTCACATTTAGGCCCTGCCACAAAACCTTTTGAAATAGTGTCAATAGACACGATTGGAGGTTTTGGAGGCTCACGATCAACTAAAAGATATTTACATCTTCTAGTAGACCATTTTACACGATACGCTTATATTGTTACCTCTAAAACACAAAATGCTAATGATTTTATTAAACTAGTCAATAATGTAATAGATTCGAATACAATTGGAATGCTCCTTACCGACCAATATCCGGGTATAAACTCGAAAGAATTCAAAAATTTTTGTAATAAAAATTCAATAACAATGATTTTTACTGCAGTGAACGCCCCGTTTTCTAACGGTTTAAATGAAAGACTCAATCAAACATTAGTCAACAAAATCAGATGTAAAATCAATGAAAAAAGTCAAAGAACAGCATGGACAACCATAGCTCATCAATGTGTAGATAAATATAATATGACAGAACATACAGTTACGGGGTTTGCACCAAAATACCTCATGGATGGTACAGATGTTTCACTTTTGCCAAATGAACTTAAAATAAATAAAACAAAAGATGATTGGATTAGGGATAGAAAAATAGCATTAAACAATTCTATATAGTCACATAATTACAATACACAGATTTTTAATAAAAATAGAACTCAATTTAATTTTGATGAAGGGGATATGGTGTATGTAGAGAATGGGAACCAATTAAATAGAAATAAATTAGATGAGCTGAGAATTGGTCCATTTCAAATTACTCAGAAGATTTCAAATTCAATTTATGAAATAAATACAGGACATAAAAAAATGGAGTCAAATCTCTTCCATATTACAAAACTCATACCAATTCTCATATAAAAAAAAAAAAAAAAAAAAAAAAAAAAAAAAAAAAAAAAAAAAAAAAAACAACAACAACAACAACTTATACTTTACTTATATACAATAACTAAACAATTTATACATATTTAAGTTATATTACTCTATTACTTATGTTTGCTTAAGAGAAAATTTTGAGGAAAATTTTCTTTTGAAGGAGGGAGATGTAAAGGAACTACAACTACGTATTAAGCTCCTTTAATAGGTATTCTTGTTTATTTGTAGCGCTCGGTCGGCACTCAGGTATTTACCTACTTTCTGGTGAACAGCCATTAGCCATTTTGCCGGACGGTGCGCGTGCAAGTCGATAAGATTGTAAAAAGAATTAAACGACGTGATTGTAGTTTCCTATAAATAATAAGCAACTTCAACTGTCTTAAATTCTAAACAAATATATGTTTTCATAAAATTAAAGTTATTTAATTTATCTATAAATTACAATCTTACATATATTTCTTCTTTTAAATTACAGAATTATACATTGTTTATCATCTTACTGGCCGTTTCTTTTATAAAGTCAATAGCTTTTGGGTAAATATGGAAAATCTGAAACTACTTAATAATTAATAAGAAATTTAATTAATTAAAAATAAAAAAACAATGGGCATAACTTACTTTGTTTTTCTTTCACAAAATGTTTCTTAAATTTTAGCGATTCAACTGACGTCAAATTAAACTATAAAAAGAGACGTTTTAGAAGTTGGCGATGTTAGTTTCAATTTTCACAACGTTCAGTTTGATGTATACACTATAAATACATCGTCCCCATAGTGCTTGTTTGTCTAATGCCCATCTGATGTAACTTTAAGAGCCCTTTGTGATGTGTGTCGAACCGTATATTATATTTATTGTTTTTTTTTAAGAAATCCTGTGCGGGAGACTCTCTAGATTCTAGGGACTCTAGGGGTCTATGACACTTGTTGTAGTGCCGCAGAGGTGTACAAGCTTGGTCGTCGCTACAAAGCGCCAATACTCAAGCGAGACCCAGTTGCTGTAAGGCTGGATGGACCTTTTAGTGACCGGTCTTTGGTAAAGGCTTTATGATTTTTTTCAACCCAGCAAAGATCATATTTGGAAATATAAATGGAATACTTTTTGTGCTCCGCCGGGACCCGAATCCACAACCTTCCATTTACGAGTCCGAAGTGTTGCCACTGGACTACGGACCGGTCCAAGATTTATTTAATAGGAGTTTTTTTTCTATTATACTCAAGATTTATTTAATAGGGATTTATTTAAAAGGTTTTTTTTCTTAAAAGTGTCAACCCTGCCGCCGTACCAATAACATTCCACAAAATACAAAACCGAGAGTTGACTTTAACTCCTGCTAACAAAGAGATCGTATCTGTGAGTAGGCAGTCTTGATATTTATCTTTTGTATGTACAACGTATGTTAAAGTACAAAAATACAAACATTATATGAAACCGCATACTGTGTGCATTGCAAGTACATTTACAAACAAATATCCAGTATTACCTTTAATCTAAGTTGCAAAAATATCGCAATCGTACTGGATAAACATCTTCCAAAGAGGAACTTCTGCAATCATCAAACAGAAAAAAGTAATAATAATTTTGTAGAACAGAAGAGGCTCATTTCGAAAACAATAGTTACTTGACTTATAGGTTGGCATGCGGCTGACCATCCATGCTGTAAACAATGGTTCACTTTGCCAATGCCACCCCAGTTTCAGGGAAGGACGGCAAGTTGCAGGGTGTATGTCCAATTGAGATTTGTGTTTTTTTTTTATATTGGATTCACATTATATGCATTCTCACAAGCACACACGTACAAGTTCGCGCTTGCACATGTCACTTGTGAATCTACCACAAAAAACTCAAATCTTAAATGGACATACACCCTGCAACTCTTACCGACCTTCCCTGAAACAGGGGTGACATTGGCAAAGTGAACCATTTTCTAAAGCACGGGTGGTCAGCCGCATACTAACCTATAAGTCATGGAACATACACAACAAATTACATTTTTGAAATAAGCTAATAATAATATTATGTATAAACATTAAAATAAAATACAAAATTCTGATTTATAATTAAAAAAAAAATGTACAAAAGACCTAAAGAAAGTGCAAATAAATAAAATAAATTGTACAGTGGACTGCACATGACTTTATAGCACAAAATACGGTCATGTTTAGGTCATAGCCAATTTTCATAACAAAACATTTAGTTGTGTGTAAGTAATGAAGCTAATCTTTTTAAGCAATTGCAGTATTATCATTGATCCCGTTTGTATCAAAACTAACACTTTGTTTGGTGGGTACCTATACTTTTCATTGATATTTTGAAAAGTTATGATTGATTATTATATGGGTACAACTTACTAGATTTTCTCGTAGCCTAGTATTTTATATTAGGCGTTTTAGTACCAAGAATATTACAATTATTTTTGTATTAAAATTTGTCACTTTGTATGGTGGCTACACCTTATAATATTTATTTGAAAAAAGTAATGATTAATGTATGTAGGTATATATTAGAGCTTTTCAATAGTGAAACATTATTTTTTAGTTAACCCGTTCTCTGCCGGGAAAATTTAAAATATTGTTTTCTCTTGTATGGCAACCCCCAAAACAAAGAGTATTAAGAGGCAATGCTTATTGTCGTTTTATATAACAGTCCTTCGGACTGCTATAAAGTAAAAATGCCACACACAGAATCATTCTCATATCGAAGCACTCGTATTGTAAGTCACCCAACGGTAATAAAAAGGTAATTTCGAAACGTCAGCCATGCAAATTACATTCGGGTCAAAAATTTAACCCTATCGCTGCCGACAATGGAATGAAAAGATCCGTCTCTGAGAGGATTAACCCCATGCGATCCCTGAGAGATGCGCGCCCATTGTGTGGGAGGGGAGATCTCCGATAAAGATGCGGATCTTTTTTTGAACGGTCATAAGTGGTTTCTATAAGTACCTACCGGTAATAATTTCTTACAGGTGTATGGAGTTGTTTATGGTATGGATTTTTCATGATGATAATTATGATGATTGTTGAGATGGTTTGGGCATATGGAGAGAATGAATGAGGAAAGACTGACGAAGAAAGTATACGTTGCAAGAATAGATGGATGTCGTGGTAAAGAAAGACCGAAATATCTTAAATAAAACATACACCCTGCAACTCTTGCCGTCCTTCCCTGTAACAGTGGTGACATTGGCAAAGTGAACCATTTTTACAGCATGGGTGGTCAGCCGCATACCAACCTATAAGTCAAGGAACATACACGACAAATTACATTTTTTAAATCAATAAATAATAATATACCTACATGGACATCAAAAACTTAAAACATAAAACAAATTTCATTTTAATAAACCCTAGCCGCCAACATTACAGATCAACCGCCATTTTTCCAGTTTTCATTAGACACATTTTAGTCCAGTACACATAAAAACATTGCTCATGTGAAATTACCTCTGTTGGAGATAAGCCAATCATGCACTAGACTCTAGTGCATGATGAAAGAAGATTTGTGGCTCTTTACAAACTTTGAAATTTGTAAATTGTAATTTTGGCTCTTCCGAATATAGAAAGATTGCCGACCACTGCACAAGAGTGACGAATTATTATTACTTTTACTGTTATAATTATTATTTTGGGATCGTAATAAATCTAATAGGTGTCCATCTGCCTGACAATAAAAAACAAATTTAAATAAAGTAAAAAAAGAACGGAATTAAATTGAAAGAGTGGGTACGTGTCTTTCGGTCAATTAAAATGTTTCTACCACTGCGCCCACTCTGACACATTCCAACACTGATATTGACTCCGTGACAGAGTGGAATTAGGAGTCAAACATAAAAAAAAAACTTTGACATTTTAGTCGTCGGTTCTTCTACTTCGTTTCAGCTTCACACCGTATTGGCCCAGTAACGAGCAATGTCTACAGCTCTTTGGTTTCCCGCAAAGAGATCATCCATGGAGCAGCTTGTCGGACAGGAGGGACAACACCGCAGGTGCTCCATAGTTTGCTGAGCTCCACACTCACATAGTGTAGAGTCCTCCCGTCCCAGAAATCCCCAGGTCAGCATGTTGGCCCGGGCTCTTCCAACATTGGTCCTCAATCTGTTCATAGATTTCCACACGGGCCACTCGAGGTTCTTTCCAGGAGGTAGATGAAAAGAGTGATGAAATTAGATGAGATGAAAGAAGTATGCAAGGACTGAGGATGCCTTTTTAGGCGAAAACGTTTGACAAAGTTAATGAATATATAAGTGAATTTAAACTGCGTTTTATTTAATTAATTATTAATAAAGTTACTTATCTTATCTTACTATTTGTCAACGACGTTAGCCATGTTGAAAGCACCGGTTAACATAGATCACCGAAGTTAAGCAACATTGGGCGCGGTCAGTGCTTGGATAGGTAACCGCTCAGGTACACCGCGTGTCGTTGGCATCTTGGACCGGTCCGTAGTCCGTAGTGGCAACACTTCGGACTCGTAAATGGAGGGTTGTGGATTCGGATCCCGGCGGAGCACTAAAATATACCATTTATATTTCGAATGTGCTCTTCGCTGGGTTGAAAAATTCATAAACCTTTACCAATGACCGGTCACCAAAGGTCCATCCAGCCTTACAACAACTGGGTCTTGCTTGAGTATTGGCGCTTTGTAGCGACGACCAAGCTCGTACACCTCTGCGGCACTACAACAAGTGTCATAGACCCCTAGAGTCTTTAGAATCTAGGGAGTCTCCCGCTCAGGATTTCTTAAAAAAAAAAAAACTTATGATTTTTTTTTTTTTATACTGAGAAATAATATGGAGAATTTTCCTGATTCACTTCTGTGTTAGCTGCCTAAAGCATCTTTACCCTTTGCGTCCCAAGCGTCCCAAACTGAGAAGAGGGTCAATGAGTGAGATAGTCGATTGAGACGTATCGTCGGCCATCACTGCACTATACTACGTGGGAGTGGGCGGCTCTTATGGAGTTATGGCGTGAGTAAACATAGTCAAACACTAAGTGTTAACTCAAACGTAAAGTTTAGCGTTTACTTAAATGAACGAAATGATTGAACCTACTACCTTCCGGATCCGTAGCGTTTACTATTAAACTACCAACGGTCATATCGATACCTTAAAGGTTAAACTGAATAAGTTACATATGAAGCTAGCATGGGTTAACCAGATAAATGCACCTATTTCCTATTTTCTACGAGAGAAAACACTACAAAAGAGAGAAAATCTTGTAGTTTAGAGGTTTGCGATGTGCACTTACATGACAAACCGCAACAAACAGACACAAATGGCTAGCACAACAAGGCACTGCCTTTAAAAGAGGTTGGCAAACAACAGGGACAGATGGCTAGCACAAGGCACTGTCTTATCAAGAGGATGGCAAACAACAGAGACAGATGGCTGGCACAATACGGCACCGCTTTTACAAGGGAATGGTGACCAGCAGAGACAAATCGATAGCACAACAAGGAACTGCCTTTAAAAAAGATTAGCAAACAACAGGGACAGATGGCTAACACAAGGCACTGTCTTATCAAGAGGATGGCAACCAATAGAGACAGATGGTTGGCACATCAAGGCTCTGAGGAAAGCAAACAAAAATACACAGATGGCTAGTACAACAAGGCACTGCCTTTACAAGAGGATGACAAACAACAGTGACTGATGGCTGGCACAATACGGCACCGCTTTTACAAGGGCATAGTGACCAGCAGAGACAAATCGATAGCACAACAAGGAACTGCCTTTAAAAGAGAATAGCAAACAACAGGGACATATGGCTAGCACAACAAGGCACTGCCTTTACAAGAGGTTGGCAAACAACAGGGACAGATGGCTAACACAAGGCACTGTCTTTACAAGAGAATGGCAAGCAACAGAGATAGATGGCTGGGGCAACAAGGCACTGCCTTTAAAAGAGAATAACAACGAACAGAAACAGGTGGCACTGCTTTGAAAAGAAGACGATGAGTGGCGCTGTCTACATTTCCATAATGAAGCTAGCATGGGTTAACCAGATAAATGCACCTATTTCCTATTTTCTACGAGAGAAAACACTACAAAAGAGAGAAAAATCTTGTAGTTTAGAGGTTTGTCATGTGGGGCACTGCCTTTACAAGGGAATGGTGACCAGCAGAGTCAAATCGATAGTACAACAAGGCACTGCCTTTAAAATAGGTTGGCAAACAAAAGGGACAGATGGCTAGCACAACAAGGCACTGTCTTATCAAGAGGATGGCAACCAATAGAGACAGATGGTTGGCCCATCAAGGCTCTGAGGAAAGCAAACAAAAATACACAGATGGCTAGTACAACAAGGCACTGCCTTTACAAGAGGTTGGCAAACAATAGGGACAGATGGCTAGCACAACAAGGCACTGCCTTTACAAGAGGTTGGCAAACAACAGGGACAGATGGCTAACACAAGGCACTGTCTTATCAAGAGGATGGCAACCAATAGAGACAGATGGTTGGCACATCAAGGCTCTGAGGAAAGCAAACAAAAATACACAGATGGCTAGTACAACAAGGCACTGCCTTTACAAGAGGATGGCAGCCAGCAGAGACAGATGGCTAGCACAACAAGGCACTGCCTTTACAAGGGAATGGTGACCAGCAGAGACAAATCGATAGCACAACAAGGAACTGCCTTTAAAAGAGAATAGCTAACAACAGGGACAGATGGCTAGCACAACAAGGCACTGCCTTTACAAGAGGATGAAAAACAACAGAGACAGATGGCTGGCACAATAGGGCACCACCAAGGGAATGGTGACCAGCAGAGCCAAATTGTAAGCACAACAAGGCACTGCCTTTACAAGAGGATGGCAACCAACAGAGACAGATGGCTAGCCTAACAAGGCAGTGTCTTTACAAGAGGTTGGTGATAAACAGACACAGGTGTCACTACTTTTACAAGAAGACGATGAGAGGCGTTTTCTAAATTTCAACGTATTTTTGATAAACGCAATGAGAGAGTTTTAACGTGGTATTTAATACTTGGACTACAGATTATGATCGCTGATACATACCAAGTTCTTGGGTATACATAATATTGAGTTATACAGAGTGTAATCAATTCATACAGAAGTCTATACGCTGACCAATGTGCCAGTGAAGATCAACCAGCACACTTCGCGTCGAAAAAAAAACATCGCATCTGTGGATAAAAGCATTAGTTTGTTTATAATATCGTAACACAATGTTTGGAGAGCGTGCATTTGCAGTTGCTGGTCCTCTGGCCTGGAACCACCTGCCACATCATGTGAGAGAGCTAGAGGACCATGGAAAGTTACGGAATGCACTGAAGACAAGCAAATTTCTGGCATCACATGCACAAGCGCCCTTGGAGTGACTACATCACGAAACGGCGCTATAAAAAAATCATCAACTCATCATCATCATCATCGCAACCTTAAAGGTAAAACTGAAAAAGTACTGATTCACTGATTTGTCAAATAGTGAATAAAACATTTTACTGAATGTAACTTCTCATAGTAAGTGAACTAATTATAAGGAAGTGCTCATGAAAACTTCTAAACTATAGGATTGTCACTCTTCTTTAGTGTTTTCTCTCGTAGAAAATAGGAAAAAGGGTGTTGTTATCTGTTTACCGATGCTAGCTTAATATGTCTCATATTCAGTTTTACCTTTAAGGTGTCGATATTTTTAAGGCATTCTGTGCGGTAGACTCGTAATTTAGTTGTCTATGACACTTGTTGAAATGCCGCAGGAGTGTTGGTGCTTGTGAGGTTGCAGTTAATGTACTTGCGAGTACTCGGTGACAGGAAAAAATAGCGCAGTGACAAAACAATACATGCCTTTACATCACACGACAGTACATCAAATGACAATCGAAACCATGAGTCTTTCGATTACGAGTCTAAGCAGTTAACCAGTGGACTATAGACCGGTCCGCATAAGGCACCGCCTTTACAAGAGAATGGCGAGCAGCAGAGACAAAATGTGGCTAGCACAACAAGGCACTGCCTTTAGAAGGGGATGGCGACCAGCAGAGACAAATGGCTAGCACAACAAGGCACTGCCTTTAGAAGGGGATGGCGACCAGCAGAGACAAATGGCTAGCACAACAAGGCACTGCCTTTAGAAGGAAATGGCGACCAGCAGAGACAAATGGCAAGTACAAAGAACTGCCTTAGAGCCCGTCGGATTCGTATTTTAATCGGAGGTTCCAGTGGCAGAGCATTATGTATGGAGCTATTCACACTTGTCGGAACCGATTTTGTCCGAAATGTTCTGCCACTGGAACCTTCGATGAATATACGGATCCGACACCCGACAAGTGGGAACGGGCTCTAAGGCAGATCATATTAAGTCAAAATTCACCAACTGTAATATTAATTTTAAAAATGTCTGCATGTTGAAATTATTAAAAAGGTTTTCCTGCACTGCTTGTAGGGTATGGTATTAATGTATGTATTTGATCCCAAGACGTTTTAATTAACATTTGGGAGTGAGACGTCTGGAGCCCAAAGGGTTAATTGATTGATCGGAATCTCTATTAGTGACGCCCTTTTCGTTAGGGGTGGCCAATAAAAACAATCAACCTCAACGCGCCTCAGTAATGGCGTTCTGAGAAACCATTTCAAGCAATGAACTTCAAAGCAAAGAGTTCCTTGACTTATAGGTTGCTATGCAGCTGACCACCCATTCTGTAAAAAAAATGGTTCACTTTGCCCATGTCACCCCTGTTTCAGAGAAGAACGGCCACAGTTGCAGGGTGTATGTCCATTTGAGATTTGGGTTTTTATGTTTTAGGTTCACATGTGGCATGTGCAAGCGCCGTACGTTTACGTGTGTGCTTGTGAGAATGCATGTCACGTGAATCCCCAATGTAACAAGTCTTTGCAACTTACAACACAAAATATATGTTTTAAAATCAATGTGTATTTTTACTCTTATAATTAACTACTCATTCTCTTAGGTTCTATGTTGAAGGTGTGGTACGGTGGTGAGACTACAAAGTGATAGTGACACCAAGAAAGTAAAGTCCTAGATGTCAGTGGACCATGGACTGAGGCTGCACAAGACAGAGACTGAGGATGGAGGTGAGACTTCAAAGTGATAGTGACACCAAGAAAGTAAAGACCTAGATGTCAGTGGACCATGGACTGAGGCTGCACAAGACAGAGACTGAGGATGGAGGTGAGACTTCAAAGTGATAGTGACACCAAGAAAGTAAAGACCTAGATGTCAGTGGACCATGGACTGAGGCTGCACAAGACAGAGACTGAGGATGGAGGTGAGACTTCAAAGTGATAGTGACACCAAGAAAGTAAAGTCCTAGATGTCAGTGGACCATGGACTGAGGCTGCACAAGACAGAGACTGAGGATGGAGGTGAGACTTCAAAGTGATAGTGACACCAAGAAAGTAAAGACCTAGATGTCAGTGGACCATGGACTGAGGCTGCACAAGACAGAGACTGAGGATGGAGGTGAGACTTCAAAGTGATAGTGACACCAAGAAAGTTAAGTCCTAGATGTCAGTGGACCATGGACTGAGGCTGCACAAGACAGAGACTGAGGATGGAGGTGAGACTTCAAAGTGATAGTGACACCAAGAAAGTAAAGACCTAGATGTCAGTGGACCATGGACTGAGGCTGCACAAGACAGAGAGTCCTGGAGGATGGTGGTAAGACTGAAAAGTGATAGTGACACCAAGAAAGTAAAGACCTGGGTGTCAGTAGACCATGGACTAAGGTTGTACAAGACAGAGAGTCCTGGAGGATGGTGGTAAGACTACAAGGTGACAGTGACACAAAGAAAGTAAAGTTCTAGGTGTCAGTGGACCATGGACTGAGGCTGCACAAGACAGAGAGTCCTGGAGGATGGTGGTAAGACTACAAGGTGACAGTGACACAAAGAAAGTAAAGTTCTAGGTGTCAGTGGACCATGGACTGAGGCTGCACAAGACAGAGAGTCCTGGAGGATGGTGGTAAGACTACAAGGTGACAGTGACACAAAGAAAGTAAAGTTCTAGGTGTCAGTGGACCATGGAATGAGGCTGCACAAGAAACTAAAAACAATAAAAGGAAATCACGATATGTCGAATCAGCGATATCTTTGTTAGTGCTCTTACAATTTTACTGGTTCGTTTATTTTACGGCCTACTAGTCAATAAAACTGCCGGCGCCATACTGAAAGAAATAAATAGAAAACAGAAGCATTTACTATCAGGACTGTCATAAAATCAATTGATTTGAAACTATATAGTGAAAACATTTACTTGAAGCAAATATTTAGGAAAAACTATCCTGATTAACAAAATCTTCTATAATCTATGTTGCAAAGGTATATTAACATTTAAGATTAGCGACAGGTCCGTACTCTAGTGGTAACGCTTTGTCCTCGTAAATGGAAGGTCGTGGGTTCGAATCCCGGTGAAGCAAAAAAAAAATACAAATTATATTCTTACATATGCTCTTTTTGGATTAAACAATTAATATACTTTTGACCAAAGACCAGTCAACCAAGGTCCACCAAGCCTTACAGAAACTGGGTATTACTTGAGAACTAGCGCTTTGTAGCGTGGACCAAGCTCGTCTTGTCTTGTATCCTGTCGTCATTCCTCTAGGGGTGGCCGGTACCTCCACACAAGTGCCTCCACTTGACTCTGTCCTTGCATACTTCTTTCATCTCATCTAGTTTCATCACTCTTGTCATGCACGCTCTTCTCTTGTTTCCACTCTTTAGATTCCATTCATTCGAAATCTCACTTATCTGATCAATCCATTCTTTCGTAAAAAGTCAATAAGTAGAATCATGCATTCCGTTCCAAGAGCAAGGGTTCGATTCCTCCGAGGGATATTAGAAATATAATAATAATAATCTATAATCTAAGTTGCAAGGATATATTCATTTAAAGCTCTCAGATGTATGCCCACAAACCAACACGTGTAGTTCGCGCTTACAAATGCTGAATGTGTACTTACAAATAAAATCCAAACCTCAAATGAACATAAGCCCCACAACTTTTACCGACCTTCCCTGAAACAGGGGTAACATTGGCAAAGTGAACCATTTTTTACAGTATGGGTGGTCAGCCTCATACCAACCTATAAGTCAAGGATTTTCCGTTTCGGTGATTATTACAAACCCAAAATAAATACCGGCATGGTTTACTCTGCCTTCACAAGAAATGTGAACCAGCGCCATAGAGAGCCGAGAAACCCCCACTTCAACTGATGTGGATGGCATGAAGCTGGCCCCCTTAAACTTTAAGATAAATAAGTAACAAACAAGAAATAGCACTGTATGGGTAGCTTAGATGCGTTTTTTTAAGTTGCGAGCTCTCTGTGGGCTTATATTGTATGTGAACGAAATGTCATCGACCACAAAGTCGTGTAGACGAACTGCAGTGTGACCGATTTGTCAATGGACGAGCTGTCTCTGGACAAATTATCTTTGACCGAATAGTTGTGACACTTTACATTACTCATTCATAATGGTGTCTGTTCTGATGAAATATCCTCACTTATACCTCCTCCTCTCGTCACAACAAGGGCAACTCGTAGAACGGCTCACATCCAACCATTTGCAGTCGATATCAAAACTATGAGAACTTGGTGTTTTCACAACTCATTCCTCTGCCAAACTGCCCGCTTATGGAATGAGTTACCGGTATCTGTGTTTCCATACCAATTTAACCTTGCCCTTTTTAAATCCAATATCAATCACCATTTCCTCTCAGTGTCTCAAAACAAAGCAACGCAACACACACCACAGCATTGCGCAGCTAACGACCCTGCAACCGGATAAGGACAACTGCCACATCACCAACACCTCTGCGGCACTATAACAAGTGTCATAGAACCCTAGAGTCTCTTGAATCTAGGGAGTCACTCGCAAAGGCTTCCTTAAAGAAAAATCCGGAGACATGATCTCTCCAAAATCACTACCTGAAGCACTTTTCTGCTAAATTCCTTAAGCTTTGGATATCAAACCAAGTCGGAGCTTGTTAGCGCTTGCGAAGAATTGCATAAATTAAAAAAAAATCATAGTAAATACACCTTATTTTTGGACATGAATCGCTATCTCGTCGCTTTAAGGTGGGACAGAATTTAGCAGAATAGCGCTTCAGGATCTTAATGTCTTTTATTAAGAAACCTTCTTTATGAAGCAAGCCCTACAAAGGAGCTTCTGCCAACCATTAAGCAGAGGAAGCTTATGTACTTCGGTCACATTTTAAGAAATGAGAAGTACAGACTCCTTCCTATTATCATACAGGGTAAGATTGAGGGGAGAAGATCTCAGGGACACCGAAGGACATCGCGGCTGAAAAACCTGCGACAGTGGTTCGGCGGAAGCAACAAGTCTCTGTTTCGAGCTGCAGCATCTAAAGTCAAAATAGCCATGATGATCGCCGATCTTCGATAAAAGTGGCACAAAAAGAAGATGAAGCAACAAAAGGGAGAGAATTATTAAATAATTTTATTCATTAAATCTTACTGTTAATTACAAACGTAATAAAGATGTTAATATTTCCACGAATATTAATGTTTTTTTTATTACATTATCAGAGCGACGTTGTGCATTTAATGAAAGCAATAGGAAGCTGTAATTAATGAGCAAGTAAAAGATTTTGTCATAAGAAATAAAAAAATAATTGTTTGACATAAAAAAATAATTGTCCAAATAATTCCTTAAAAGTGGCGCCGAGCATTGCTAGAATGAAAAGACAAGTCTAATCTAATCTAATCTAATCTAAGTTGCAAGGATATGTTACATTGAAGATTCACATTACATGCATTCTCACAACCAGACACGTACAAGTTCGCGCTTGCACATGCCTCATGTGAACCTACAACATAAAAATCAAATCTCAAATGGACATACACCCTGCAACTCTTGCCGTCCTTCCCTGAGACAGGGGTGACATTGGCAAAGTGAACCATTTTTACAGCATGGGTGGTCAGCCGCATACCAACCTATAAGTAGGGACTGGAAAAAAGTGGTGTTATTTTTTGCAAAATTCGCGTTATTTTTTGGGGAAATTCGCGTTATTTTTGATCAAAAACAGGGAAATTCGCGTTATTTTTCATGATAAACGGGGAGATACGGTGTAATTTTTAGGGTTGATTTGATTAAAATAAAGGTTTATGATAGATATTACTAATATTTACAATTTATTATAAAAACAACAATATGTAGGTACCTTAAAACACAATGAATAAACAACATCTGAATCAATACGCGTTACAACTTACAAAAAACATTGATTGAAAAAAGTAATAATATTTTAATGACACTCCGAATACCCTGCAATATCCTTCAAAAATATTAAATTTTTGTGCATTTAGTCTCTAGATGAGGGTTATCTATTTTTTTCGAGGGATGTTGGCTTTTATGAAAGCCAAGTTGTGCTCTTGGCTAATCCAGCAACAGCTTCACTCCTTGATGTATTTTCCTTCATTGATGTCACGATTCAAGTCTGTTTGGATGTCCAGGACAGTTCTGATTATCATTTTTTTTTAATAAAATAGATTTGTGAATAGGAATGCAATTCACCAACCTACTTTGCCTGGCCAGTAACAGATATTAATATCATTAATGAAAAAAATCATTACGAGTATTGTTTATTTTAATTAATTATTCATTTATAATTACCCAATTACATTTGTTGAACCAGGGTCAAATGACCCAGGCGGGGATCGAACCCCGCGTCTAGCGTTCTAGCGTGTTTCAACGTTGAAAGATCAGCCCACTTGGCCCCCTCGGCTATAACACCGACCAATTTTTCCTGTGCTTTGCACCTTGCAAAGGGTTTTCACAGGAATCTTTTCTTTCCCACAAAATAGTTGCGTTGCAGAAGCGACACAAAGCAACTTTTTCGCACAATTTC
The DNA here is from genome assembly GCA_951799405.1 of Agapetus fuscipes. Taxonomy (NCBI): domain Eukaryota; kingdom Metazoa; phylum Arthropoda; class Insecta; order Trichoptera; family Glossosomatidae; genus Agapetus; species Agapetus fuscipes. The sequence goes on along the minus strand of OX637357.1, from coordinate 14,551,803 downwards.
TACCAAAAGTACAAAAATTCGCGATATTTGCGTAAAACCTCAAATTTCGCGTTATTCGCGTAAAAACATCAAAATTCGCGAATAAATTCGTTTTATCGCGATCGCGAAATTTTCCAGTCCCTACCTATAAGTCAAGGAACACACACACACGACAAATTACATTTTATACATCATTAAATAATAATATTCAAATACAAAATATTCATTTACAAACAAAAACAAATTCCAATTTAATAAACCCTATTCGCCAACATAAACAATAATAAAAGCTTTATTGATCCGTTAATAGATGGTGTTTTCTTTAGATTTTGTTTATACTCTGATACCCTTAAATAAAATAAAATATATTAAAAATAATAACACGTATAAGTTCGCGCTTGTACATGCCGCATGTGAACCTACAACATAAAACCCCAAATCTGAAATGAATATACACGCTGTAACTCTTGCCGACTTTCCCTGAAATAGGGGTGACATAGGCAAAGTGAAACATTTTTTACAGCAGGGTGGTCAGCCGCATACCAACCTATAAGTCAAGGAACAAACACAACAAATTACATACATTTTATAAATTTTTTTAAATTTCAATGTTTCTTTGAAACTAAGATTACAGAGAGAAAGAAACAAGTACAATAAATACAGATAAAAAGTTCATTGTATAAAATAATGACATTTCTACATCGTAACTTCTAAAGTAATGACACGATAATTGATTTAAAATATATATTATTATCGTCAACTATTCCATTGACATTAAATTCTATCAAGCATCCATGTCAACCACATATCAGACAAGTTGAAAAGGTCACAACTGATAAGCTTCGATGGGTTTAATGAAATCTACAACTCTGTAGGAATACTCAATGACCATAAAACACTAGAAACTGATCTTTCACAAAAGAAAGAGTCCTGGAGGATGGTGGTGAGACTACAAGGTGATAGTGACACCAAGAAAGTAAAGTCCTAGGTGTCATTGGACCATGGACTAAGGCTGCACATTACAGAGAGTCCTGGAGGATGGTGGTGAGACTACAAAGGGATAGTGACACCAAGAAAGTAAAGTCCTAGGTGTCAGTGGACCATGGATTGAGGCTGCACAAGACACAGAGTCCTGGAGGATGGTGGTGAGACTAAAAGGTGATAGTGACATCAAGAAAGTAAAGTCATAGGTGTAAGTGGGCCATGGACTGAGGCAGCACAAGACAGAGAGTCCTGGAGGATGGTGGTGAGAATACAAGGTGATAGTGACATCAAGAAAGTAAAGTCATAGGTATAAGTGGACCATGGACTGAGGCTGCACAAGTCAGAGAGTCCTGGAAGATAGTGGTGAAACTACGAGGTCAAGTGACACCAAGAAAGTAGAGTCGTAGGTGTCAGTGGACCAAGGACTGAGGCTGCACAAGACAGAGAGTCCTGGAGGATGGTGGTGAGACTACAAGGTGATAGTGACACCAAGAAAATAAAGTCATAGGTGTCAGTGGACCATGGACTGAGGCTGCAGAAGACAGAAAGTCCTGGAGGATGGTGGTGAGACTACAAGGTGATAGTGACAAAAATAAAGCACATTTATTTATGTCTGTATAGTTATTTGAAAGCCCAGAGCTTTGTCTGGAAATAAATTGGAGGAAATAGTTCGAAAGCATTTTATGCCTTACATGGAGGATTTGAAAAATAGACTATTGTTAGAGGGTAGTTCAAATACAAGGCAAAATAATATTGAGAAAATATAAAGATCAGAGGAAACACATTTGGTGCTGTTTTTTCTTCTATGAAAGAGCTTAAAAGAACTGTCGTGGATAGCCTGTTTGAGGATATGCATTTAATATGATTTTTAAATGATAATATATGCAGATAATAGATCTTCTTAAGGCAGTGTCTTTATGTGCCAGTTGTTTGACGCTGTTGATTGCCAACCTATTGTAAAGTCAGTGCCTCTTTGTGCTAGCCATCTGCCGCTGTTGATTGCCAACCTTTTGCAAAGGCAGTGCCTTATTGTGTAAGCGATCTTTCTGTGAGTGACTTATAGGTTGGTATGAGGCAGACCATTCATACTGTAAAAAATGGTTTACTTTGCGCCAATGTCACCCCTGTTTCAGGGAAGTTCGGCAAGTGTTGCAGGGCTTACGTTCATTTGAGATTGGGTTATTATATTGTGGGTCCACACGCGGCATGCGTGAGCGCGAAATTATGCGTGTCTACTTGTGGGAATGCCTTTAAAATGAATCTCAAATGATACATATTTTTTCAACTTTGATTTAGATTTAGTCACCCCTGTTTCAGGGAATGTCGGCAAGAGTTGCAGGGCTTATGTTCATTTGAGTTTGGATTTTATTTGTAAGTACACAATCAGCATTTGTAAGCGCGAACTACACGTGTTTGTTTGTGGGCATACATCTGAGAGCTTTGAATGAATATATCCTTGCAACTTAGATTATAGATATAGATCTGACGTTGTTGGTTACCAGCCTCTTGCGAAGGCAGTGCCTTGTTGTGCTAGCCATCTGTCACTGTTAGTTTCCATCCTCTTCCTTATAGACTATATTGAGATTATAGGTGGTCAGCCTCATACCATCCTTCAACTCAAAAAGATGACAACAATGAAAAATATGCGACACTAAAGTACGCGTTCACATTGATCGGCCCCTCCTAACTTAAGGCCGGTCGCCCGCGGGGAGATTGCTCCGAACCCGATGATAACTTAATTTAACGTTATTTATTGTTGAGCCCTAACACATTACATGGACCCGCCATACCTGACTCATTTATAATCACATTGTTTCAGAGAAAAAACGAACAGACTAGATAAACGACCTCTCCATACTGAGAGAGAGTTACAACAGAGCCATCCATAATGGAATTTTGGATATTATTACAAATGTATAGGTTCATGCTTAGGCGTGTTTACTAGATGATGATGATTTCTTTATCAGCGCCGTTTCGTGACTCAATGTCACTCCAAGATCAGAATACTGAGGTCAGCTGCTTCTTGATGCAGCTGACCTCAGTGTTTGTCCGCGCGAGGTTGTAGTAGCTGGAGACACCAGCTCCATCAGGTACCCCGGAGCACTCCCACGCAGTGCTTTGAAGGTGAGCAAATCGACTTTAAAAGTGATCCTCTCAGGGATTTTCAGCCAATGCATAGCTTGAAGATGAGGAGTGATGTGGCAGGACTTTGCAGCCCCATATTTGAGTCTAGCTGCGGCGTTCTGCAGCAATTGAAGCCTATTGAGCTGATTTTTGGGCTGGCCAGCATATATCGCATTAAAGGCATTTTACATTAAAAGCTCCGCCGCTCCAATGACTTGGAATGCTATTCCCTCCTCACTGAGAGAACCTGATTTCGAGAGACTGTTTAAAAGAAGTCTCAAGACTCACCTATCATATGGACAAGCGCCTTTGCAGAGACACACTGTCATAAAAGGCGTTTTACAAATTTTGTAATTATTATTATTATAAGGGCGCTTAGTAGTTTACTGGACGAAAAAGTATGTCTTCGTCCTCCTCTTTAGCTCCTCAATCGTCCAGGACCTCCGGCTTTCCAGTGGCTAGCTGTGTAGGTACATATGTGTGTGTGTATACGTGAGTGGTTGACGCTTTGAACTGTTAGTACTTCTGGAACTCTCTGGAAATATCCATTCTAGAGGCGCCTCGTCTGGTCAGAAACACGCGACAATAGGCCTTGATCGCATAAAAATATAGGCTGTAGTGCTGTGAAGCATTATGTAGCTCTTGAGCTGCGAAACCAACAAAGCCGAAATAGAACAGTGAACCATATGTATATGTAATCGACTTGTTAAAAATAAGTACGGTGAAATAAATAAAACCGAAATTTTATTGAAAAAGAACCCGAGATAAAATCATAACAATATTATGTGGGCCCGTCATCACAACTATCCTCTCCAGGCTCTGATGGTCCATTCACTGTATGTGTCCCAGCCACCTTACTCTGGGTCTTCCCACTGCCCTACGTCATTCAGGGTCTGTCATCACAACTATGCTCTCCAGGCTCTGATGGTCCATTCACTGTATGCGCCCCAGCCACCTTGCTCTGGGTCTTTTCACTGCCCTGCGTCATTCAGGGTCTGTCATCACAACTATCCTCTCCAGACTCTGATAGTCCATTCACTGTATGTGTCCCAGCCACATTGTTCTGAGTCTTCCCACTGCCCTGCGTCCTTCAGGGTCTGTCATCACAACTATCCTCTCCAGGCTCTGATGGAACATTCGCTTTGCCTTATTTACAACCCAGTCAATGTAGTCTGCTGACTTAATTGACCGGACCCCATCAACATCTTTATGGATCAGTTTAGCATTTATTAACGGTTTTAAATCACTGCTTTAGCGGTCGCCTTAGCATCCTGTGTGTAGATTTATTTTTACGGGTGAGGTAGATGGTACGGTACTGACCACGTTGCGAGTTTTGGCGCCCTAGGCATTGCCGATAATCAGAAATCGGCAACATTTGCAACGCAATTTTATTTATTTATTATTTTAATAAGCAGCTTATTTTGAAATGCAATTTTATCAATTTACTTTTTTTTAATATCGCACACACAAAGCCCTGTCTTTACAGGAAGGTGGCAACTCGCAGAGGCAAATGGCTAGCACAACAAGGCGCTGCCTTTACAAGAGGATGGCGACCAGCAGAGACAAATGGCTAGCACAACAAGGCGCTGCCTTTACAAGAGGATGGCGACCAGCAGAGACAAATGGCTAGCACAACAAGGCGCTGCCTTTACAAGAGGATGGCGACCAGCAGAGACAAATGGCTAGCACAACAAGGCGCTGCCTTTACAAGAGGATGGCGACCAGCAGAGACAAATGGCTAGCACAACAAGGCGCTGCCTTTACAAGAGGATGGCGACCAGCAGAGACAAATGGCTAGCACAACAAGGCGCTGCCTTTACAAGAGGATGGCGACCAGCAGAGACAAATGGCTAGCACAACAAGGCGCTGCCTTTACAAGAGGATGGCGACCAGCAGAGACAAATGGCTAGCACAACAAGGCGCTGCCTTTACAAGAGGATGGCGACCAGCAGAGACAAATGGCTAGCACAACAAGGCACTGCCTTTACAAGAGGATGGCGACCAGCAGAGACAAATGGCTAGCGCAACAAGGCGCTGCCTTTACAAGAGGATGGCGACCAGCAGAGACAAATGGCTAGCACAACAAGGCACTGCCTTTACAAGAGGATGGCGACCAGCAGAGACAAATGGCTAGCGCAACAAGGCGCTGCCTTTACAAGAGGATGGCGACCAGCAGAGACAAATGGCTAGCACAACAAGGCACAGCCTTTGGACGAAGTTGATGATCCTTTTGTGGGGATCGAATCCAAATCTTCTAGCATTGAAGAAAAGCGTTTAAAAGCATCAATATTGTAACAAACGTTAGAGTTCATGGGGTTTGAACAAGAGTTTTAGGCTTACACGGCCAGCTGATGATGCTGGAGTGATGTTTTCCGGGATCTGTTGCCGTGGTCTGTGGGAGCTGAAGCTTCCAGACGTTTTGCCCATTTCTACATACTTCACGCTGAAGGAGCCCATCGTAGAAATGGGCGAAACGTCTGGAAGCTCCAGCTTCCACAGACCACGGCAACAGATCCCGGAAAACATCACTCCAGCTTCATGGGGTTTGCTTGTATGTATGTGTGTCCGCCTCAAGTATAATAATTAAATAGATGATAGTAGACTGGTCTGGTACAATCCACTGTATAATAAACTAGAACAAGCAAGAATGGTCCCTTTCGTACCTATATAAGCGAGCCGTAACCGTACAGGCGGCAGGATTATTGAAACATTGAGCCGTGAAGTCTTCAAGCGAAGAGCCAGAAAATGTAACCTCCACGGTTTTAACAACTGATCTACCGACGATCGCAAGCCGATGGTTGGCCGTCGCTTCCAACGGTCCATCGATAATCTCTTCGGTATAAAACTCCGTGGTAGCTACAATTATGGTAGCATCTGAATATTCATGGTAATGCGGCATTTAATTCTGCTACAGCCCCGAGGCGGTGCAAGATGGTCGATACGACTCCGACGAAACGTCTCCGCAAGCGCCGTGATTCATGCGCTTAAAAGTATGTGTATCGTGCATGGGTTTATCATTTGAATTAATGCAAGAAATTAATTCATGTACAGCCTCGATAATCCGGCGCACTCAGTAGTCCGGCAGGATTCTTACTTTATAAAAGTCCGAAAAACTGTTTTAAAGTTTTGTATTGTATGTATATTATCTCGGAAATGGAAGGGTTAACAAAAATATAATGTTCTACAATATATGAATTTCTATACAGAATGAAAATACTTTAGAAAATGACATTAGGGTTCTCAAGAAAGAAAAAGTTATTCAGGGTTTTTTAATACACACCGAAGGGAATCATTTCTAACACCCACGGTGGGATTCGAACCCGAGCTCTCGGCATGGGAATGCAAGCACTCTACCAACTGAGCTAGAGATATCTTGTGTTACTCTGCGATCTTAAAGCCATAAAATTGGACTCCATTTTGATGAGTCAGACCCACTTAGGACTCCAACACCAGATGTGTCCGTATACTCAGATGGGTTCTATGCAATCGATACTCATTTCGTGTGTAAGAGTGACATCACCGGTCCGTAGTCCAGTTGTAACATTTCCGACTCGTGAATGGAAGGTTGTGGGTTCGAATCCCGGCGGAGCACAACAAAATATTATTTATATTTTCAAATGTGCGCTTGAATGAATGGAATATCCATAGTCATAATAAAAGAAAAGCTTGTGTAAAGAAGGTTATGACTCTGGAGGAAATGAAATAAGTATGTAAGGACAGAGGGAAATGGCGGTTGATCTGTAATGCTGGTGGTTAGGAATCAGGTTTATTAAGCTAGAATTTTGTAATAAATAAATCACTTTTGTGTTCTTTCGGGTTTGACCATGTTCTACTTGCAGCTCCCACATCTGCCGACGTTTCGCTTTCACGAGTAGAAAGCATCTTCAAGGCGAGTTTTCAAAGCGCCGTGGCGGCCTTTGATGTCTTCGCGGACGCGCGTTGACGTAAACTGGACGTAATCTGGTTAAAATTTTGTATTCTGTATTAGTTTTGATGTGTACACATTTTATTTGTGATTAAAAAATGTAACTAGTTGTATATGTTCCTTGACTTATAGGTTAGTATGTGGCTAATCATCCATGCTGTAGAAAATGGTTCACTTTGCCAATGTCCCCCGTGTTCTAGGAAAGGTCGGCAAGAGATGCAGGTTGTATGCTCATTTGAGATTTGGGTTTTTATATTGTAAGTCCACATGCGGCATGTTGAAGCGCGAACGTGTACGTGTCTCATATTCTCTTTTATGCCACACTCGTTCATCTCCCAATCATTGTAAATACGCAAACTCTTAAAAATGTAACAACAAAACATTTTGCTTCTTGCCTAGCAACACCATTGAGAGTGACGTCACGATCTTTAGGTACATTGAATTAATGTCGAGTCCATTTCTGTTTTATCCACGGGTTTCTTGGGAAAAGAAATGGGAGCATATCCATTTCTGGATAGTTGTAAATGTATCAAATAAATCCATCTCGGTGTATGGAAGCAAACTTTACTCCGCCGCTGTATATAAACTGCGAGAAAGACGGTGTAAGGTACGGATGTGCAATATATAAAAACCTTCAGTTGCCAAACTTTCAAAATATGTTTTTGAATCTAGAAGAATTGCAAAACTTAAACAGATATTCTACTGATATTGTGAAGATTCATATTAAATTATACAATTTATAATGTAGGTTTTAACGTATATTAACATTTAAAGAAAATAGTATTCCTTGACTTATAGGTTGGTATGAGGTTGACCACCCATACTGTAAAAAATTGTTCACTTTGCCAATGTCACCCCTGTGTCAGGCAAGGTCGGCAAAAGTTGGAGGGTGTATATTCATTTGAGGTTTGGATTTTATTTGTAAGTACACATTCAGCATTTGTAAGCGCAGACTACACGTGTTTGTTTGTGGGCATGCATTTAAGAAAGATTATTATAGATATTAAATGCATGCTCACAAACAGGCACGTATAAGTTTGTGCTTACACATGCGCCATGTGAACTTACGAGATAAAAAATGATCTCATATGAACACAACTTTCGCTGACCTTCGCTGCAACAGGGGTGACATTGGCAAAGTGAACCACTTCTTATAGTATGGGTTGTCAGCCACAAACAAACCTATGAGTCAAAAAAATGTAACTATGATATTTTTTTATTGGTTTGTGTTGGGAATCGAACACATATCCTTCCGAATACAAGTACGTAGCAATAACCACAGGATCATAAATTCTATTAATAATTGTGTAAATTGTGTTCCTTGACTTATAGGTTGGTATGCAGCTGACCACCCATGCTGTAGAAAATGGTTCATTTGCCAATGTCACCCCTGTTTCAGGGAAGGTCGGCAGGAGTTGCAGGGTGTATGTCCATTTGAGATTTGGTTTTTATGTTTTAGTTTTACATGTGGCATGCGAAAGCGCGAACTTGTACGTGTCTGCTTGTGAGAATACATGTAATGTGAATCCCCAATGTTTCATATATTTGCAACTTAGATTAAATTGGATAAACTAATAGCATATTTAGGTGGAATTGAAAATATTAAACATTTGAGAGACACTGCATTCTTATAAAGTTGCGAAAGAGTACACTGTATGTGTGATTTATCGTCAAAGAGTCGTGAAGGAAAAAGACGTATTCGCAAAATCGTAAATCACACAAAAATATTATAGCTCAAGTGTGAAATGTAAATTTAGAATATTTTATAGGAAATTTTATTCTCAAAATTTTATACACATCTTTGATGTCGTTTCTATCATGGCTCATTCTGGAGGCATGGTCTCTCATCTTCCTGTGTCCTCTATTTCACAGACTTTACATATGTGGATACAATGATCATTCATTTCAGATGTTCTGAGCAGTCCAGCAGGTACTGCATGTGGCTGCTCTAGCTTATATACCATGCAACTCATGCCGTCCTTCCCTGAAACAGGGGCGACATTGGCAAAGTGAACCATTTTTACAGCATGGGTGGTCAGCCGCATACCAACCTATGTATAAGTCAAGGAACATAAACGACGAATTACATATTTTTTTACATCAATAAATAATAATACTTATCTATGGCCATCAAAACTAATATAAAACGAATTTCAATTTAAAGAACCCTAGCCGCCAACATTCTGAAAATATAAATGGCATCTTTTTTGTGCTCCATCGGGGTTCGAACCCACAACCTTCCAGTGGCGAAGAGTGCCATACAAGCCGGTTTCCATCGGCTTCCCTTTTAAAATGATGTAACAAAGTAGTTAAAAAATATAGGCACAAAGTAAAAATATACATTTAAAACCAAAGAAACAATACGTATTTTTCCCCCATGCAGTCTACTTTATTATCATTTCTGCCTCATTTTTAACGGAAAACCGATGGAAACCGGCTTGTATGGCACCCTTCGCCACTGCAACCTTCCATTTACGAGGCCGAAGTGTTACCACTAGACTACGGACCGGCCAAAGGAGTCGAAACACCTTATATTGCTGAGTAGGGTGATGTATTACTATTCGCAGTACAATGTTTCAGTCTTCCAGGTAGGTTTCAGGATCGTATTACAGGTACAACGTTTCGACCCCCACTTTTAGACCCGTGAAGGGTCTAATTTATGCCATCCACTTAGCCGGGGGTCCGCAGGCCTAATGCAGACCTCCACAGCCCCTAAATCAGCCGCCTTTCAACGGGAAATCCGGAAAAACAAAACCCGAGAAAAACAACCGGCAGTTTATCTTGTTTTCAGTACGGGTTACACTGTGAAAGCATATTATGGGTTATTTTTGTAACGTGTGTTGACGGATGTATGTACCTTTATTTAAAAATATTTATTATATTATCTTATTTTAACGATTTAGAGCTCGTTCCGTATGAAGCTATTCACACTTATCGGAAACCGATTTTGTCCGAAATGTTCTGCCACTGGAACCTCCGACTAATATACGGATCCGACACCCGACAAGTGGGAACGGGCTCTTACGGGTTCTGTTGTTGCGTTTCTGTTGTTTTTACTGCAGTTGAAGTGGAGGTTTCCCAGCTTCCGACAGAGATGGTACTGATTTCATATGAAGGCTGAGAAAGTCTAATGTAATAGCTGCAAAGATATATATCATTAAAGATTTATATTAAATGCATTCCCACAGGCAGACATGTATAATTTCGCGCTAACACGTGCCGCATGTGGACCTACAATATAAAAACCCAATCTCAAATGAACATAAGCCCTGCAACTCTTTCCGTCCTTCCCTGAAACAGGGGTGACATTGGCAAAGTGAACCATTTTTTTACAGTATGGGTGGTCAGCCGCATACCAACCTATAAGTCAAGGAACATGCATGACAAATTACATTTTTTAAATCAATAAATAATGTACATGGAGATCAAAAAAAAAAAACTAAAACATAAAACCAATTTCACTTTAATAAACCCATTTCGGGTATTATATTTTGGGTTTGAAATAAACACCGAAACGGGAAATCATATCTGACACCCTCGGTGGAGGTCGAGTCCGAGCTCTCGGCATGGAATGCAAGCACTCTACCAACTGAGCTGTCATAGATTCCTATTCAGGAAAAACCTTTTACTTTGACAGAAAAAAACTGCTGACTTTAATGTTCAAAAATAAACCGCAGACTTATTATTTAATTTAACAAACTAATCATTGCATTTTAAATCCAAAAAAAACCTTCAACTTTTACGTTCACAAAAAACCCTGACTTATAATTTCCCCAACTCTGACAACTGAGCTAACGACCGCAGAAATTATTTAATAAATACCTGGAGAATGTAGTTCATGAATTATCGCTACGATTTTCTGCTTCTTATCCACAATATGATTTGATTTCATAGTTCATACCTGAAACAAAGAATTTAAAAAATATTAGTTCAATTACAACACATATTCTCAGTTCTCAAAAATCACTCCACTGCTGAAAAGGCTTCACTGGCTCCGTATACCTGAGAGAGTAAAATTTAAGCTGTGTGTAATGACACATAAGGTGCTGCATGGATCAGCTCCTAAATACCTGCATGAACTAATTTAAAAAAATGTGTTGACGAAAGAGGTTGGACACTGAGGTCAGCGCAAACCATTGGCAGCACCCTGGAGCTTCCGAGGAGAAGCCCGATTACCGTGTTTGGTGATCGGGCTTTCGGTGTTGTTGCGCCCATGGCCTGGAACTCTCTGCCGGCAGGACAAGGACAACGGACAAGGAGGCAGTTTTCAGAAAAGCCCTGAAAACGCATTTGTTTCACAATCTGCAGCGCCTTTGGAATGACCAACGGTCATGAAAAGGCGCAATAAAAATAACATATATTTACACAGATACACCTTGCGTTCAAATTTAACGTAACATCTATAATTAATCTATATTAATCTATAAACATACGATATAAAAACCACTGGCCAGTAGAAAGACAGTCCTGGAGGATGGTGGTGAGACTACAAGATGATAGTGACGCCAAGAAAGTAAAGTCATAGGTGTCAGTGGGCCATGGACTGAGGCTGCACAAGACAGAGAGTCCTCGAGGATGATGGTGAGACTCTTGTTATAGAAGTATTGTACGAGCGTATGGTAGTATTAGTGCAAACGTGATTCTAATCACGCTGGTAGATAGGTATAATCTGGCTCTAGGTATGATGGTAGAATTAAGGTACATAGAACGGCGGTCTGGTATGAGCAAGAGATTGAATGATCTGGATTATGCAAGAATGATCACTTTTGTGCCTACATATACGGACTGCAAATGGTGGACTAGTCGCTTTAAGCATTTTGCCGTGAAGACTAATCTAATCTATGTTGCAAAATATAAGTAACAGTAGAGATTCACATTATATGCATTTTCACAAAACAGACCTGAAGTTCGCGCTTAAACATGCCGAATGTAGTCTGTGGTAGTAGTTATCAATTGTTGTAAATTGTGAACCAAACCGTGTACATTAAATTCTGTTAAAACAAATAATTGCAATTTAATTAAAAAGAGAAACCCAACTGAAATCATAGCAGTATTGTGAACTAGAAGATAGAAGATTTAATTAGTGCTTTTTCAAGTAACAAGAAGACAAGTTGTACATGCAAGAATGATAGAAAAGTATACTTGAAAAATAAGGTTTTTTTTTAAAGCTGTACAAATATCTAGAGTTTTCTTAGAGCAGCTGTGATCGTATCAATTTTGTAGAGCTTTCCGTTGAACGGTTTCAGCGCAGTAGATTTATCTGGTTGCTTAGCGAGAGACCCTTATCGATATGTAGGGGATGAAATGGCTAGTGGGAATGGATACAGGTAATGGGGTGAAGGGAATAGGGTATTGGATATCTGAAGGTAATAATGTTATCCAATGACAATGTAATAGGGAATTCCCTGGGAAACGAAATTACGAAAAAAATGGTTGTGTTGCAGGCAGTGCTGAAATTTCAATCTATTTTCTGCTTTCAGTGCCGCTTTTAATGTAGATCGACTGCTTATAATGTAAACTCTAACAGTGCTATTCTCAAACAGTAAAACCATGGCTTATCCGCAGCCTACAGTGTATTTTCTAATTTAGTCTAATCTAATTCCTTGACTTATAGGTTGGTATGAGGCTGACCACCCATACTGTAAAAAGTGGTTCACTTTGCCAATGTCACCCCTGTTTCAGGGAATGTCGGCAAGAGTTGCAGGGCTTATGTTAATTTGAGGTTTGGATTTTATTTGTAAGTACACAATCAGCATTTGTACAGCACGTGTTTGTTTGTGGGCATACATCTGAGAGCTTTGAATCAATATATCCTTGCAACTTAGATTATAGATTAAAGATTATAGTAGGGGTCTATGACACTTGTTGAGATGTTCATACACATTATTATTTGTTGATTTTAAAAATGTAATTTGTTGTGTATGATGCTTAACTTATAGGTTGGTATGCGGCTGACCACCCATGCTGTAGAAAATGGTTCACTTTCGCGATGTCACCCCTATTTCAGGGAAGGTCGGCTAGAGTTGCAGGGTGTATGTTCATTTCAGATTTGGGTTTTTATATTGTAAGTCCACAGGCGGCGTGTTTAAGCGCGAACTTATATTCTGCTTGTGAAAATGCATATAATGTGAATCCTTAATGTTATTATTCTTTGCAACTTAGAGTAGATTAGGTTTGATTAGATACTTGATCATAACGAATATTTTTCATAGCGGGTAATATTATAAAAAAAGGCGTTTGCGTTGACCTTACCACGAAAAATAAATCCAACTTATTTCTCCCTTAGTCCTCACTACCCTCGAGGCAATTTCCCAGTAATTAATACTAGATGGGGTCGTTAGATATTTTCCCAAAAAATCATATTAAACGAAATATCAACAAAAAAATAAGTACGAACGAAAATAACACTTATTAAATATATAACAAAATAAAACAGAATTAATTTTTCACGATTCTATGTCTTGTGTGTGTTTTGCCTTGTATTTGTACTACCATCTAATAATTTAGCCTATCTTTCAAAATAGGACTTTACTTTCTTGGTGCACTATCACCTAGTAGTCTCACCGTCATCCTCCAGGACTCTCTGTCTTGTGCAGCCTCAGTCCATGGTCCACTGACACCTAGGACTTTACTTTTTTGGTGTCACTATCACCTTGTAGTCTCACCACCAACCTTCAACACTCTCTGTCTTGTGCAGCCTCAGTCCATTGTCCACTGACACCTAGGACTTTCTTTCTTGGTGTCACTATAACCTTGTAGTCTCACCACCATCCTCCAGGACTCTGTCTTGTGCAGCCTCAGTCCATTGTCCACTGACACCTAGGACTTTCTTTCTTGGTGTCACTATAACCTTGTAGTCTCACCACCATCCTCCAGGACTCTGTCTTGTGCAGCCTCAGTCCATTGTCCACTGACACCTAGGACTTTTCTTTCTTGGTGTCACTATCTCCTTGTAGTCTCACCACCATCCTTCACCACAATCTGTCTTTAAAGTCTATTTGGACCCAAAAAAAACACTCGGTTTTTTACAGAAAACTTTCATATAAAATTAAAATACAATTTCAAAAAGAAACTTATTTTACAACATTAATTATATTCTTGGTTTGCCTTGGAGGAAATGATTTTATCATTAGAATAATATATGACCCCGGCTTCCAAATCAAACAGCAATTATACAGGAAAAACTTTGGGGTAATTTTTTTCAACTTTCCCTCCGATTTGAAAGTGACCCCAAGTGTATGACAAAGGCGCGTCGTTAAAATTTCACGCCTCGACGAGTTTTAGAGGTTTTTTTTTTGTGCTACGCTAATGGAGTTTTTGTGGACGATTAAAAAAGTTTATCGGATGGAATAATTAGTTCGTATATTTGTATGAGAGATATGTATATAGGCATGGTATTTTTTTTACATTTTGAAACCTATCTGTTGCTGTTACTACGAGTATTTTGTTTTTCATCATTACACTCCTTGACTGATAGGTTGATATGACGCTGACCCCCCATGCTATAAAAATCGGTTCACTTTTGCCAATGCCACCCCGGTTTCAGGGAAAGGCGGCAGGAGTTGCAAGGTTTATGTTCATGTGAAGTTTTGTTTATTTGTATACACGCATAAATGTCACCCCTGTTTCAGGGAAGGTCGGCAAGAGTTGCAGGGCTTATATGTTCATTTGAGATTGGGTTTTTTATATTGTAGGTCCACATGTGGCATGTGTGAACGCGAAATTATGCGTGTCTGCTTGTGGGATATGCTCATTTAATATGAATCTCAAATGATACATATCTTTGCAGCTTAGATTTAGATTTAGATTTAGACGCATGCAGAATGTGTAGGCGCGAACCTACATGTGCCTGTCTGTGGGCATGCATTTAATATGAGCCGTAAATGTAAACATATCTTTGCAGCTTAGATTATAGATAGACCCGGAAATTTTTGCACATCACTAGGATCAAACATCACAGGAAAGTACATCACAATTACAACAAATCACAAGCCAAAACATCACATACCTGTCGGGTCCGTAGTCCAGTGGTTAACACTTCTGACTCGTAAATAGAAGGCTATGGGTTCGAATCCCGGCGGAATACTGTATCATTTATATTTTCAAATTTGCTCTTCGCCGGGTTAAAAAATTCATAAACCATTACCAAAGACCGGTCATCAAAAGGTCCATCCAGCCTTACAGCAACTGGGTGTTGCTTGAGAATTTGCGCTTTCTATAGCGACTACCAAGCTCGCAGAGGGCTCTTGAGGTGTGATTTACACAAAAACAACGCTCACTAAATAAATCAACCTAATGTTATTATTGTTATACCTACCATAAACGACAAAAGACAAAACAATGTCAGGATGATTGTATGTTCTGTGTTATTTTGTCATAGTGACGTTTTTTCATGTGTTGTTCTGTCATGTGTCGTTCTACCATGTGTCGTTATGTCATGTGTCGTTTTGTCACTGCGCCGTTCTACACTGTCAACTAGGGCTATAGCGACATCTATGGATGTATCTCCGAAGGTTAATAAAAATACCTACAACCTTCGGCCTCGATCAAACAACAATAATTCAACAGTTCGTGGTTCCTCCTTATAGAGGACACACGTCTCCTGAAGACGTCGGATATGACTCCGACGAAACGTAGAGAAAATCGTTCTTCTCTTTTGCAGGGTCAGTAAAATCCTTTTTTTTTTATTCTTAAAAATGTCTAACGACCGTAATCATAATTTAAAATCTTTAATATAATATGTCAATTATTCAGTTTTAAATCGAAGGTATCGAAATAAAATGCAACTCTTGCCGACTTTCCCTGAAACAGGGGTGGCATTTGCAAAGTGAACCATTTTCTGAAACATGGATGCATCAGCCGCATACCAACCTATAAGTGATGTACATTTTCTTTTTTATTTTCTTTTTAATATCGGAGTTAGGTAGATATGTATTTTATAAAAGTTTAAGTTTTAATCAACAGCAAGCAATCTTCCTACGAAATAGAGCCATTTTCTGATATTGCCTCAGTAAAGAGCGTTCGCATTTCACTTTTACTAGTTCGCATTAAAAATTACGACTGGAATTTCGTAAAATGGCAACTTTTTATTAATGCCATAATAAAACTCGTCACCTGCATAATACCAAGCCCTCAATATCCGTTATACGTCAAGGGAATCACTCGTAAAGCGAAACATGGCAAGGTAAAATTTCAACTAGAACCACTGTAGTTTAAATCAATAATCTTTATTGATTCCCATTCATTCTTAACTCTATCCTCCAGAGTTTTTCCCGTCATGTTTCTCAAATGCTTAATTTCCACCGTACATACTTTAATCTTTTCGCTATCATTCACTGTCGATGCATCACTTCCATACATCAAAGTCGGTAACAATATGCCATTGTGTACCGACATTCTCAGATCCATCGTCGAATCTAATCTAATCTTATCTAAGTTGCAAATATATGTATCATTAAAGATTCACATTATATGCATTGTCACAAGCAGACACGTATAAGTTCGCGCTTAAACATGCCGCATGTGGATCTACAATATAAAAACCCGAATCTCAAATGAACATACACCCTACAACAACTCTAGCCGACTTTCCCTAAAAGAGAGGTGACATAGGTGAACCATTTTCTACAGCATGGGTGGTCAGCCGCATACCAACCTATAAGTCAAAGAACATACACGACAAATTACATTTTTGTAAATCAATAAGTAATAACACTTAAGGACATCAAAACTAAAACAGAAAACCAATTCCAATTTAATAAACCCTAGCCGCCAACATTACAGATCAACCGCCATTTCTTTCTGTCCTTACACACTTCTTTCATTTCCTCCAGAGTCATAACCTTCTTCATACAGGCTATCCTTTTATTATGACTCTGGATATTCCATTCATTCGCAATTTCGGAAAAGATACCAAGAAAGTAGAGTCCTAGGTGTCAGTGCACCATGGACTGAGGCTGCACAAGACAGAGATTCTCACTCTCATCCCTCATTTCGCTATCATTCACTGTCCATGCTTCACTTCCATACATCAAAGTCGGTAACAATATGCCATTGTGTACCGCCATTTTCAGATCCATCTTTAAAGCATCCGAATATGGAAGTCTCCGCATATTTTGATGCTGTGGCTGCAGCTAATGCGTTTTCCATGCGGACTAGTACATATTCGTTATAATCTCATCATACCGTCACGTTTATTGCTCCCGGTATTTATTCACTAGGTTTGCGGACGCTCCACTGTGCGCCCCTACACAGCTCGGCCGCTGCATGGAAATTAGTATTGATGGGGCACAGTGGGGCGATTGGAAGCACAATATTGCGGGTAATTACTTGATTTATTAACCCATTTATTTGTACAGGTGGGGTAAATATTGACGGCGGACGATCGACCCAATAAGTTGGCTATGATTCGTACAATATTATAGAAAATCAGTAAATTTTAACTTGTAAAACTAAATAAGTGATGACTCACTGATGTGAGAAGTCGTGGATAAAACATTTTATTGGGGGGAACTTCTCATAGTAAGTGAACTAATTATATGGAAATGCTCATGACAAACTTCGAAGTGTGAAAGGAACAAGAGGTAAGGGGCGACCGAGAAAAGTATGAAGTGATCAGATTGAGGAGATTGCCAAAGAATGAGATATACAAAGTGAGTGTAAAAGAAGCATAAAAAATGTGATAATCTATAATCTAAGTTGCAAGGATATATTCATTCAAAGCTCTCAGATGTATGCCCACAAACAAACACGTGTAGTTCGCGCTTACAAATGCTGATTGTGTACTTACAAATAAAATCCAAACTCAAATGAACATAAGCCCCGCAACTTTTGCCGACCTTCCCTGAAACAGGGGTGACATTGGCAAAGTGAACCATTTTTACAGTAGGGTGGTCAGCCTCATACCAACCTATAAGCCAAGGAATACGAGTAATAAATAACATTTAAGTATAAAAAAAACAACAAAACCTTAAAAAATAAATCTATACAAAAAAAGTCAAAAAATGTAGCCAACTAATAAACCAACATTACAAATCAGCATTGCAGATTAGCCGCCACTTCTTCCTGTCCTTGCATACTTCTTTCATTTCATCCAGAGTCATAACCTTTTTCATACAAGCTCTCTTTTTATTATGACTCTGGATATCCCATTCACTCGCTATTTCGCAAAAATTTAGTCCATCCATACCTTTCTCGGTCTTCTTCTTCCACGACATCCATCAATTCTTGCAGCATACACTTTCTTCGTCAGTCTTTCCTCATTCATTCTCTCTAAATGATGGAAATTAATAAATTGAAATTAAGGCAGCTCTGCAGAGACTCTGGTGACCCCTAGCGGAATGGCGACAGAGTTACAGTTACACGTATTTGAGAAATCATAAATAAAACATTGAATTGGAAGTAACTTCTTATAGTAAGTGAACTAATTATAAGGAAGTGCTCATGAAAAACTTCTACACTACAAGATTTTCACACTTTATAAGTGTTTTCTCTGTTAGAAAATAGGAAAAAATGCATTTATCTGAGAAACCTATGTAAGCTTAATATGTAATTTAGTTTAACCTATAAGGTATTGAAATTAAATAGAACTCCTTAACTTATAGGATCTTCTTAGCTCAGATTGCTGCAGATTACGATTCTGAAGATTATTTCAATGAAAGGTTATATTTAAATTAAATGGTAGATAAGACAAACAAGCATTGGGTGGTACAGTCGGAAACATCGCACTTTTATGTGACTAGGGTCCGGAGCAATTAATAAAAAACAATTTTTTTAGAAACCTGACATCGCAATTTTTTCGTCTCTAGAATTAGCACAGAGTCCATTAAAAAAAAAAAATAATCCTTCCCACAAAGAAAAATAGCTTTTCTACATAATTTTTAATCTTCAGGATTGAATAAAGGGTAAAATTTAAGGCAATTTCATAATTTCTGGGTAATTTCCCCTTCTGGGAATGAGTTTTATTGGATTTGGGGCAAAATCGGGTGCAAGCCAACAAGTTTCACCCCAAAAAGGGCAAAATTCCAATAACAACTTAATCAATCGGACTTCAATTGGCCCAGTTTGAAGTACTTAAAGGCAGAAAGGGGCAATCTGTGGGGCAGAAGTACGCAAGAAAGGGTTAATGAATGCAATTCAAAGATTTTCAACACTAGACTGCGCACATTCAAAATATCCCTTGGCTATATGACGTTCTATTATTTTTATTATATTCTTCACGCTACCCGTGTGTATATCGTGAAAGATCGAAGTTATACGCGTCTGCTTATGGGATTGCATTTAATATGAATCTTAAATGTAATATATCTTTGTAACTTACGGTGCTATTCTTAGACATTTTAGTCGTCCGTTGAGCCCACGCTTTGACAAACTAATGATGCATTTGTAGGAAGACCTGTCAATCCAATATGGCCACAAGTGAACAGCTGATTAGTCTTGATACAAATATTACCAAAATTCGGTTGGTAAGAATGGCCGTGGTGATGAGACTTCCAGCCCAGGCATCATTAGTTTGTCAAAGCGTGGGCAAAACCTACGACTAAAATCCAAGAAAATCCCCGTTTGGGGATAACGCGGCAAGAAGCTGCACTGTATGCGTAGCTTAGTTGCGTCATGATTGTTTAAACATTGCAAAAAGGTAATAAAACGTACATTTCTTCTACTCATAGACCGCACCTCTCTTTGTGTTGGCCTATGCTAAGTAAACCTCGCTTATCCGGCATTTACTTAAGTGATACACTCATTAAAGCAACACTTAAGATAACGCCCAAGCTGCGATTAGCACTTTTCCTTAGATTACCAAGGTAAACACGCCTAATTTGCTTTCTCATATTGTCAAGAGATAAACCACAACGTTCAAAATATGACCTGAAATTAAAATTTGTTACCTGTACCCTTAGTACGAGTTGCAAAGTTTAAGAAAAGTAAAGTTTACGGAAAATATTAAAGAGGGATTTCTCCCAAAATCTGCCGTTTTTGTTTCTTACACTTTATGGTCTTGGCAAAAAGAGTTACAGTGATGAAGAAAATCAAGTTCAAACAAACAAAAACGGCAGATTTTGGGGGAAATCACTCTTTAATAATTGCCGTAAACTTTACATTACTCAAGTTTTGCAACTCGTACTAAGGGTACTAAAGACGGATATTCTCCGTAAGTATATTTGAGGATGATTTTTATTTTTTATTTTTTAGGAAGCGACGTTTTGGTCAAAAATGAGTTATGAATGCTATCCTACTTAAAAATTTCCACTCTTTCTAATGCGGCAACTCCCATAGCTCTACGATGTTTTTTTGTTGTTGTTTATGCCCAAGCAAACAATTGCGTTTTCGTAGTACGGTTTTGGTGTAACCGACAAGATTTTGGTCTTTTTTGTCCTAAAGACGCTAACAAAAATCTTTAGGTACTTAATCGCTTACGTAGGTATGTACCTGATAATAATGATTTGTATTTGTCGAATCTAATCTAATCTAATCTAAGATGCAAAATATAAGTGACATTAGACATTCACATTATATACATTTTCACAAAACAGACATGTTTAAGTTCGCGCTTAAACATGCCGCATGTAGTCCTAAAATATAAAAACCCGAATCTCAAATGAACATACACCCTGCAACTCCTGTCGACCTTCTTTGAAACAGGGGTGACATTGGCAAAGTGAACCATTTTCTACAGCATGGGCGGAAGATTAATTAAATTTGGAATCGAATGTTCCGTTGAAGTCTTACAAGATAGTGTACAGCGTTTCTACATGTTACAAGAATGATCTTTATTTTTGGTATAAATTAAGGACCGTTATTCCACGTAGCTTCAGAAATCAATCAATCGTCGAACTATACCATGCAAATGCAAATATGAACCGAAAGTGATAAAATAAATTGTGCAAAACAAAAACAACCGCAGTTTTTATTGATTAAAAACTGCATAAAAACATAACAATTTATTACCGCAAAATGCCGGCAAAATTTCTCAGTTTATAAATCAAACTCCATACATTGAGCATTAATATTCAAAATCGGTTAGATCCACAGACAAAACAAAAGCGGACAAATCCATTCTGGTGGCATAAAGCTAGCTAACGGAGCGTGCGGCACGTCCAATTAAAGGGAACCGCACGCGTGAGGCTGACTACCTCATTGTCTGTGGGGGTGGGGTGGTGTTGGCCACCCCTTCAGAAAGCAGACAGGCATTCTCGATGTGTAGCTCATGGAAAATAAACAGGAGATAACCTCTCGCATTTGGAGGGTTTTGAATTTGTACAGCTTTGTATTTTCAGGTATTTGTACGTTGTACCTACTTTTCAGGTTTTTTTGCAGGTATTTTTATGTTGTAGGTTCAAATGAGGCATGTGCAATCGCGAACTTGTACGTGTCTGCTTGTGAGAATGCCTATAATGTGAATTTCTAATATACCTAGTATAATATCTTTGCAACTTAGATTAGATTAGATTTAGTACGAGGAACGGTTAGGAATCAAAATAACGTAGATGCATTTGTGTATTTTATAAAATTTGTGTGATTTTTTTTACATGGCGTTATCATTTACGCTCACTGGAGTCGCTGTTGAATTTTTTTATGGAAGATAACATATTTGAAATTTTATATTAGTTTTAAAGAGAAAAACAATTTTTCTTTAAAAACTATTCAGCACGGTCAAAATCCAGAACCAAAAAAATCAAGCATCTGAATCCGGCCGTGAAAGCCTACAAACATTAAAAAATTCATTATTATTTATTAATTCATAGTTTCCCTAATTCGGGCCTGCATTCAGGGGGGTGTACCCCCCCATGTAGTCTGTCCGTTACCATGGCAACACCCCACAGTCCCAGTCCGGCCCTAGCAGCGATAATAACAACATATACACACCTCCTCCCACCTATGTACTTAATTTTATGGCGAATTTAGACAATTTTATTGCAGGTACGAACATGGGGTAAGAAGGATACCTACCGCTGTTGTTCAGGCGCGTTCTCTACATAGAGGAAAACAATATTATAATCTAAGTTGCAAAGACGTTTACAATTCATTTTCAATTTTGGTATGAGGCTAACAAACCTTACTGTAAAAAATATGGTTCTAATCTAATCTAAGTTGCAAAGATATGTTACGTTAGGGATTCACATTATATGCATTTTCACAAGCAAACACGTATAAGTTCGCGCTTGTACATACAGCATGTGAATCTAGAACAGTGGTTCCCAAACTTTTAATTTCGCGTACCACTCACGAAATTATAAATCAGTGGCGTACCACTGAAGTGTATCAGTTAAAAAAAACGTTCAAAATGGTAAAGTTCAACAACTGGTAACAAATCGCTCCCCCAGTTCTTGTTTACTGTATACGCCAATCTTGTCAAATATGACTTTTTGATGCAGTAAATGGTAAAGTTCAACAAAAACTGCAACAACTGTTTATGACAACATTATGTTTATTTATTAATTATTAAAAAAAATAATACAATACTCTTAGGACTTAGTGCGAAAAATGGTACTGCATGTTCAAGACAAGAGAGGAAATATTTGGCTCAGTTGTACTTAATTTTAAGCGTGAAATTGAAAAACGTTTTATTTAATTATTTACTATATATTTCCTCTGGCCATGACTGCTTACGTACCACCTTACGAAGCGTCGCGTACCTACCACTGGTGGTACGCGTACCATAGTTTGGGAATCACTGATCTAGAACATAAAAACCCAATCTCAAATGAAAATAAGCCCTGCAACTCTTGCCGACCACCCCTGAAACAGGGGTGACATTGGCAAAGTGAACCATTTTCTACAGCATGGGTGGTCAGCCGCATACCAACCTATAAGTCAAGGAATATCTAATAAATAATCTAAGTAACAAAGATATGTAACATTGGGGATTCACATTATATGCATTCTCACAAGCAGACACGTACAAGTTCGCGCTTGCACATACCGCATGTGAACCTACAACATAAAAACTCTAATCTCAAATGGGCATACACCCTGCAACTCTTGCCGTCCTTCCCTGAAACAGAGGTGACATTGGCAAAGGGAACCATTTTCTACAGCATGGATGGTCAGTCTCATACCAACAAGAAAGGCCAAATCTCAGATGAACATAAGCCCTTCAACTTTTGCTGCTCTTCCCTGATAAAGGGGCGACATTGGCAAAGCGAACCAAACAATGTAGCTCGGGCATCTAGAAAGAATGGACATTGAAAGACTTATAAAAATATTATACGCACGGACTACATTTCAAAGTTTAAGAAAAAATGTCCCATAATTCATCTTTCGCAGACAAATTTTCCCGGAAAAAAATTAACGTCTCATTTCCTGTTCTTGATCAATTCAAATAAAGAATGATAATTTCCGCCATTTTGCCAAGATGGCCGACGGCGCGTTCCTTTTTTGAAAGTGACAGTTGATTTGGCGCGCAACGCTGAACTCACGGATTGCAACTGACAGCAGCTGGAGAGAAATTAAAAGTCGAGCTGTTTCAAGAGACGGGATTCCCGCTAATCCAATATAGACTCTATTGCAGAATAATGTAAGACATATTGTTGCATATATTGCATTAATATATATATTCAAAGATATCTATAATATAGAAAAAATGTTGTCATTCAACTAAGGCTGGTCAAAACCTGTATAAAGTCATTTTCACTTCTTTTAAAAACATGAAAAAATATTTTTTTCCGGCCGATAGTTCAGTTGGTATACAGCTTGCATTCCATGCCGAGAGTTTGGGTTCGAATCCCACCGAGGGTGTCATGAAGAAATGAATTCCCGTTTCGGTAATTATTTTTAAAATCCAAAATAAAATACCAGCAAGGTTTACTCAGCCTTCACAAAAATGAGTAGGTATCAACAGGACAATTATTTCATTACAGTCAGGAGCTGGAAAACCCCCATTTTATCCTGAGAAAGTGGACCAATTCTATTATACAGCATGGAAGACAGCCTCATTCCAACCTTTCATCCAAAGAACCCATTTGTGAACAAAAAAAACTCGTTAACTATTTGGTTAGCACCTCGGCGGGTTGACATCACAATTTCATAATTTTATTATTTTAATTTTTTTCAAAAGGTGCCATTAGCAACTTTGAGAGACATGAGCACGCCTCTGACAAAGCGGTTCTTGTTTTGTCGTGCCGATGCTTTTAACTAAACAAGAAACCTTCCACAATTTGTAAAAAAATAAAGATTTGTATAAGCGTCTATTTGTTGTAGGCCCTTCTGACACATACCTAATAGTATTGTTATGTAAATAGTAGATTAATATAGGTGTGCATCGTAGTTAGTGATAGTTATTATAGTATTATTTCAAAAGAAGATTAGTATAGGTGTACACCGTAGGTAGCAATAATTACAGACCTAAGAAATCTAGAAATTAAATGATTCTTTTGTACTCTTGAAGTTGGTAGAATGTTCGCGAGTGTACTGGCAAAATTAGCTCCTAGAGACTTCTCTCTGTGAAGTATATAAGGCGTAATGTTGAGTGCACCCATTCAGTGAGATAGTTGCCTTTGATTTGAAGAGTGTAAGCGATACTGAACTGTGAAAATAAATTTGTGTTACCAAAAGTGTTAAAAATAAATATAGATTGTAAAAATAAATTAAGTGAAAATGAAGATCCTGAAAGAAGACCTGTATGTTTTAATTTAGAGACTTTTCGAACCCAAAAGCACTACAGTATGTACATTCACGACGGGTACGAAGAGGATTTAAGCATTCTATAAAATGTACAATTTCATTGTTTTAATCCTAGAGTAAGTTTTTTGTTGATGCAATTTCCTTATTTTTCTCTTATTCGATAGATAATCCATTTTCCGATATTGCTCAACGAATCGTGGTCCGGAAGTCGGATGTAGGAATCCGAACGAACCGGAAGTCGAATCGGGGGCATAGACAAAAACAAAATGGAGGTAATTTCAGACATGGATGAGCATATAAATGAGATTTTCTTCTGGAAAAGGCTATTAACTTTGTTTTCAGGATAAACACGGCGCAAATACTGAAAGAAGCTTTCCAGGTTTGTATTATGTGAAGCTTAAGGTATCAGTGAACCATGGAGTGAGGCACCACAAGATAGAAGGCCATGGAGGATGGTGGTGAGACTATAAGGCTATAGTGACACCAAGAAAGCAAAGTCCTAGGTGTCAGTGGACCATGGACTGAGGCTGCACAAGACAGAGAGTGCTGGAAAATGGTGGTGAGACTACAATGTTTTAGAAAGTTTATTTCCAGAATATTTTTATCTACATTATTTTTATTTCTCGGTTAGATTGATTTGAAATCTAATTATTTATTTCTCATGGCAGTATAGAACTTTAATACTCTTTCAACAATTCAGAATGAGATAAACAGAAAAATAAATGTATACCCACACTCCCCAGAGTGCTATCGGTTCACATGTCGTTTTCAACACTTAATAAATCCATCAAAACGACAGGGGAATGATAAAACGAAATTTAAATAATGCCTTAAAAATAAAAGTTTAATTTTTTAACAGCATTTCGCCACTGGTTAAAACTGTGCTATCTTCAGCTAAGTGGTGACGCGAGATATCGTGGGTTTGAAGAAATAAAACCCAAAAAAAAAATTTGCACTGCAATTACTGTTACTGCATCCTTTCGATGTTCCACTAGAGGTGGCCGGTACCTCTGCAGATGCGACTCCATTTTTTCTGTTCTTACACATCTCTTTCATCTTTTCAGCATTCATCGCTTTCCTCACATGTAGGTACAATGTACATAATCTTCTCTTATTTTCACTCTGCAAGTTACACTATTTCTCCATTTCACCTATTTGGTCTATTTGGTAGTGCAAACATTTGAATCAGAGAAAAATGTGATGGCACTTGGCTGGGTTGCGGGGACTTGTGATTGTCGCCATACTTAAATCTGTGGATCATCCATGGATTCGAATATTGTGAGTAATACTTTAAGCAAAGGAAAGCAAAACAATAAAAAAACCCAATCTCAAATGAACATTCGAATAACAAATGAATATTCGTGTCTAAAAATAAGAAGTACTGTGATTTTTTTTATCTATGGAGTTCTTTCGCAAGCGCTAGCAATCTCCGACTTGGATTGATTTACAAAGTGCAAGGAATTTAGCAGAATAGCGCTTTTAATGGTGCGTAAAGGGTGCCTCTTTTATCTGTAGAAATAAATTGGAAAAAAGCGCTCTTGGAGTGACTACATCACGAAACGGCGCTATAAAGAAATCATCAACTCATCATCATCATCAAATTGATTCTATACTTTAATTGGCGTAGTGAAACACGCCGGGTAGGTACTGCTAGTAATAATATAAAAGACTGCAAAGTAACAATGTATTTTATCCTTTTCTAGATAGTACATAGGTGTAATAGTAACTGTTGTAGGTACGATAGTTTGTCTAGTGAGACTATATAAAAAGAGCGCTTTGTACCTGTTTAATGTTTTCGTACGTCCTAAGAGCATTCTTTGCACGCTAGAGTTTTATTTCAATAGAGGGTGGATCAATTCAACACACACAAAAATATTTCCTAAATTAACAGCACGTTATTCGTCACGTTCCACGTCAACGATGTTACCATGTTGAAAACACCGGTTCTCATAGATCACCGAAGTTAAGCAACATTGGGCGCGGATGCTACTTGGATGGGTTACCGCTCAGGTACACCGCGTATCGTTGGCATCTTGGACCGATCCGTAGTCCAGTGGCAACACTTCGGACTCGTAAAATGGAAGGTTGTGTATTCGGATCCCGGCGGAGCACAAAAATATACCATTTTTATTTCCAAATGTGCTCTTTGCTGGGTTGAAAAATTCATAAACCTTTACCAAAGACCGGTCACTGAAAGGTCCATCCAACCTTACAACCACTGGGTCTTGCTTGAGAATTGGCGCTTTCTACAGCGACGGCCAAGCTCGCAAAGGGCTCTTGAGGTGTGATACACACAAAAACAGCGCTCAACAAATAAATCATCCTAATATTATTATTATTTATTTAGTAAAGTCCATACGGTAGAAATGGATTACTTAAGAAGTATGATTGGAAAAAGACGGAGTGATAGGGTGAGGAATGATTTTGTTAGAGAGGAATGCGGTGTAAGAGAAAGTGTGAAAGTAAAGATTAAAAGAAGTAAACTTAGATGGTTTGGACATTTGGAGAGAATGAATGAGGAAAGAATGACGAAGAAAGTATATGCTGCAAGAATTGATGGATGTCGTGGAAGAGGAAGACCGAGAAAGGTATGGATGGACCAAATTTTCGAAATAGCGAGTGAATGGGATATCCAGAGTCATAATAAAAGGAGAGCTTGTATGAAAAAAGTTATGACTCTGGATGAAATGAAAGAAGTATGCAAGGACAGGAAGAAGTGGCGGCTAATCTGCAATGCTGATTTTTAATGTTGGTTTATTGGCTTGCTACATTTTTTGCACAAGACATTTTTTACTTTTTTTGTATAGATTTATTTTTAAGGTTTTGTTGTTTTCTTATACTTAAATGTTATTTATTACTCGTATTCCTTGACTTATAGGTTGGTATGAGGCTGACCACCCATACTGTAAAAAATGGTTCACTTTGCCAATGTCACCCCTGTTTCAGGGAATGTCGGCAAGAGTTGCAGGGCTTATGTTCATTTGAGGTTTGGATTTTATTTGTAAGTACACAATCAGCATTTGTAAGCGCGAACTACACGTGTTTGTTTGTGGGCATACATCTGAGAGCTTTGAATGAATATATCCTTGCAACTTAGATTATAGATTATAGATTATAGATTTATTATTATTTATTATTATTGATATTAATGACATCACGATCAAATTTCCGAAATAGCGAGTGAATGGGATATCCAGAGTCATAATAAAAGGAGAGCTTGTATGAAAAAGGTTATGACTCTGGATGAAATTAAAGAAGTAGGTATGTAAGGACAGGAAAAAGTGGCAACTAATCTGCAATGTTGATTTGAAATGTTGGCTTATTCATTTATGTTACATTTTTTGTAGATTTAAGTAATGACTTTTTTTGTATCTAATCTAATCTAATCTAAGTTGCAAAGATATGTTACATTGGAGATTCACATTACATTCATTCTCACAACCAGACACATAAAAGTTCGCGCTTGCACATGCCTCATGTGAACCTACAACATAAAAACCAAATCTCAAATGGACATACACTAATCTAATCTAATCTAATCTAAGCTGCAAAGATATATATCATTTAAGATTTATACTAAATGCATTCCCACAAGCAGATATGTATAATTTCGCCATCCATCGATATACACCATCGATATATCTATTTTATTTAGATCAATGACATACACCCTGCAACTCTTGCCGTCCTTCCCTGAGACAGGGGTGACACTGGCAAAGTAAACCATTTTTACAGCATGGGTGGTCAACCGCATACCAACATATAAGTCAAGGAACATACACGACAAATTACATTTTATACATCACTAAATAATAATATCTATGGACAACAAACAGATTTCATTTCAAGGTTTTTTGATTTTGTATCCTTAAATGTTATTTATTATTTGTATTCCTTGACTTATCTGTGGATATGCGGCTGACCACCCATGCTGTAGAAAATGTTCACTTTGCCAATATCATCCCTGTTTCAGGGAAGGCCGGCAGGAGTTGCAGGGTGTATGTCCATCTAAGATTTGGTTTTTATGTTGTTAACTTACATGTGGCATGCGCAAGCGCGAACTTGTACGTGTCTGCTTGTGAAAATGCATGTAATGTGAATCATCAATGTTACATACATATCTGTATAACTTAGATGAGATATTAGATTCGGTTGGTAAGAATAACCGTGGTGATGAGACTTCCAGCCCAGGCATCATTAGTTTGTCAAAGCTTGTCGGGGTTATAGCTGCGGGAGCCAAGAGGGCTGATCTTTCTAGCGTGTTTCGAATGGAACAACGTTGGTTCGATCCCCGCTTGGGTCACTTGACTTAACTTTGACCCTGGTTCAACAGATGTTATTGGGTAATTATTATTTAATAATTTATTAATAATAAACAATAATGAATTATTAAATGATGATATTAATATCTGTTTCTCGCCAGGCAGAATAGGTTGGTGAATTGCATTCCTCTTCACAAATCTGTTTTAAAAAAAAAAAAAAAAAAAACAACGTGGGCTCAAAGGACCACCAAAATGTGTAAGAATAGCACCGCTAGAGTCTCTGAAATCTACAGATTCTCCCGCACAGGATTCTTCAGAAAAATATTTTTAATCAGTGTATAGAATGATCCACCCAGATCGAAAAAAAGAGCACGCGGCGAAAGCGTCGAAACTTACAATGAAATAGGAAACTACTGTCGGAAGAGATACGACGCTTTTGTTTCGACATAGACGCAGCCGAATGGTGTTTATTTCGACATAATTCTATAAACATGTCGACACCGAGTAAAAATCTACAATTCGAAGCTATTTTCGAGTTCGGAATGCGAGCAAAAATAGACACACTTACAAGAAGCTTTTAAAATAAGTGCAGACAAAATTTTTGATTAAAAATTGTTTTAAATTCTGTGATTGATATTCTGTCTATAATCTAAATCTAAGCTGCAAAGATATGTTAACATTTAAGTGCATGCCCACCTACAGGCACATGTAGGTTCGCGCCTACGCATTCTGCATGGGTGCATACAAATAGAACAAAAACTCTTGCCGACCTTCCCTGAAACAGGGGTGACATTGTCAAAGTGAACAATTTTCTACAGCATGGGTGGTCAGCTGCATACCAACTTATATAAATCAAGGGACGCACATTCATGTTGTTTTAACTGTCGACGACGACGAAATGAAAATGAAAATTGCGGTACACAATTGTATATTGTTGCCGACCCTGATGTATAGAAACGAGTCGTGGACGGTGTATAAAGGAGAAGTAAATAAGGTATGCACCGTAAAAATGGCTCATTTGAGAAGTGTGACAAGAAAAACACTGAAAGATAGAGTGAGAAACGAATGGGTTCGGAATGAATGCGGAGTAAAAGAAAGCGTGAAGTGAAAGTTCAAAGAAGTGTGATGCGATAGTTTGGACATATTGAAAGGATGAATGAAGACCGACTGACAAAAAGAGTGTATAAAGGGAATGTAATAGGTAAGCGTGGAAGGGGAAGACCTAGGAATGAATGAATTGATCAGATAAGTGAGATTGCGAATTAATGGAATTTACAGAGCGGAAACAAGAGAAGAGCGTGCATGAAAAGAGTGATGAAATTAGATGAGATGAAAGAAGTATGCTGGGACAGAGTCAAGTGGAGGCACTTCGCTGCCTTGGTTCTTGTTTACCGTATACGCCATTGAGAAAATTTTACATGAGCAATGTTTGCATGTGTACTGGACCAATGTGTCTTATAAAAACAAGAAATTTATTTTAAAAATATTTAAAAGAACTCTCACATTATCGAGTTTTACGGTTTTTCTTAGCTCAGATTGTGTAGAATTTGATTCATAAGACAACTGCATGAAAAAGTCGTATTTGACAAGATTGACAAGATATACCTACGGTAAACAAGAACTGGGGCAGCGACTTGTGTGGAGGTACCGGCCACCCCTAGAGGAATGGCGGCAGGATACAAGACAAGACAAGACTCACTTCCAGACATCAATACAATTCTATACATACTATTCTAGATTTTTTTAAAAAGGAAATATTTAGTGTTTAGATCAAACTTAAAATACGAAGAATTCTAGAGCGTTTTATTATTTATTTGAAAGATAGATATAAAGGTAGTAAAAAACAGACTCGAACCTAAGACCTCCTTATCGCTTAGTCTACCTACCCACTCGACAATGGTTGTATTCACCATATTAAGATCGCTCTAGCGAAGTCTTTTTTTTTTGTATGGAATAATATGGATACAAATAGTTGTATAAGGAAGGTTAGTTTGAAGGGGCAGGGTTTTTATAACCCAATAAGGAAACACGGGCGCAGGGTTGTGCTGTGTGAATCCGACAATAGCTCGAATCCTACAATCCTACAAAAATTATACTCAAGAGAAAAAATGCTAAGGTCCGGTATCAATAACAAAATAAATAAATAAATGTTTGCCTTTTTTCCAAGCAACTCGGCAGTTTGACGTCACAATTGTTTGGCTTTGACCTTTTTAACTGTAACTGTTACTTAAGTCGCCATTCCGCTAGGGGTGGCCAGAGCCTCTGCAGAGCCGCCTAAATTTTTTCCTATCCTTACATACCTCTTTCAATTCATTCATATCCATCACCTTTTTCATGCATTTTCTTCTTTTACACTTGCTGTGTAATGGAAAGATATATGTATTCCCACAAGCGGACACGTATAAGTTCGCGCTTAAACATGCCGCATGTGAACCTACAATATGAAACCCAATCTCAAATGAGCATAAGCCCTGCGACTATTGTCGACCTTCCGTGAAACAAGGGTGGCATTGGCCAAGTGAACCATTGTTTACAGTATAGGTGGTCACCCTCATACCAACCTATAAGTCAAAGAATATCCAGTCAATTGAATCCTACAAGCCTACATAACGGTTTTTCTAATATCCGAAAAGTTTTATCACCTCCTGTTGTGTAGTTATTATAATTACAAATATTGTTATGTAAATAACAAATACATATAAATATTAGGTTAGCTAGGTTCTAGGTAGGTGTATTAGTTATAGCCGATGAGAGTTGGAGTAATTATTATAGGAACCTAGTGTAAAAAGGTATTCAAATTTTTGCAGTGGAGGCTTTATGTTCTGGAAGGTTCCAGCAAAATTGGCTTCTAGCGACTACTATCAAGGGAGTATGTACTATCTTGGGAGTATAAACGGCTGCAATCGGCTTGCAATAGTCAGTCTTGATACGACGCTCTGCTTTTGAACAAGAAAGACAGTATCAGTGAAAGTGAACCAACGGTGAAATAAATGTAAATTGCTTAACTATAAATTTGAATTGTTAAAATAAAATATAAATTGTTGTATAAATCTAAGTGTAAAATAAATATCCTGTAAAGACCAGTTTTTTTTGTTGTTTAAAGACTTTTTGAACCCTAAAAACACAACAATATGTCAATCGACCGTTGAATGTTAAAACACATCTTTGCAACTTAGATTTTAGATTATCAAATATTGAGTATTGATTGATATCGCTGTCTTTTATCCTGCCGCTTGTTCGTTATCTTATCATTTCTTTTGTCACAAAAAAACTTAAACCATTACTCGGGAAAATAATGTTTTTTTTATATATGTTTCCCCATATTGCTGATAAAATTAATCATTTAATGGATTCTAAAAAGTGTACAACAATTAATGCAAACAAAATATAGTTTCTACGAAGTCCGGTCGATAGCTTAGCTGGTAGAGCGCTTGCATTCCATGCCGAAAGTTCGGGTGTCGGAAATGATTTCCCGTTTCTTTGTTGATTTCAAAACATAAAATAAAATACCGGCTACACAAATACAAATCTTCACGAATCCTAACAAACATACAAACAAAATTTCCGAACCCTACCAATCCTACAAAACCAACCTATCCTACCAATCAACTAATCTGAAATCTTCCGAATTCTACCAATCCAACAAAACCAGCCAATCCAACCAATCGATTAAACCCAAATCATCCGAATCCTTGCAATCCCACCAATCCTAAAAATAAAAGAAAACGAATCCTACCAATCCTACAAATAAAAGAAAACGAATCCTACCAATCCTACACATAAAAAACGAATCCTACAAACAAAAAACGAATCCTACAACTCCTACAAAACTTACCAATCCTACCAACCAATAAAATAAAATAAAAACCGAATCCTACCAATCCTACGAACCCTACAAGTGCAGCACTCCCCCTGTTCAGCCCCTAGCGCTGTCTGGTCCCAGATTAATGGTGTCGCCATACTTATCTACAAGACGATGGCAATAAGGAATATAACAAACCTGTGTGAGTGTGCGCCCGGCTTAAGGAGACGGCACGCAACAGGAATATCGGTATGAGGGGGACTATGTAGAACGGCACAGTGACAAAACGACATATGATATTCCCTTGACTTATAGGTTGGTATGAGGCTGACCACCCATACTGAAAAAAATGGTTCACTTTGCCAATGTCACCCCTGTGTCAGGAAAGGTCGGCAAAAGTTATAGGGCTTATTAAAAAAAAAAAAAATGGCTGATTTATTTGGTGAGCGCTGTTTTTGTGTGTATCACACCTCAAGAGCCCTCTGCGAGCTTGGTCGTCGCTGTAGAAAGCGCCAATTCTCAAGCAAGACCCAGTTGTTGTAAGGTTGGATGGACCTTTCAGTGACCGGTCTTTGGTGAAGGTTTATGAATTTTTCAACCCAGCGAAGAGCAAATTTGAAAATATAAATGGTATATTTTGTGCTCCGCCAGGATCCGAATCTACAACCTTCCATTTCACGAGTCCGAAGTGTTGCCACTGGACTACGGACCGGTCCATTGATTTGTTGTTTCTTATGTTCATTTCTAAAATCTAAATCTAAATCTAAGCTGCAAGGATATGTATAATTTGAGATTCATATTAAATGCATTCCCACAAGCAGACACGCATAATTTCGCGCTCACACATGCCGCATGTGGACCTACTATATAAAAACCCAATTCTCAAATGGTCATAATCCCTGCAACTCTTGCCGACCTTCCCTGAAACAGGGGTGACATTGGCAAAGTGAACAATTTTTTACCGTATGGTTGGTCAGCCTCATACCAACCTATAAGTCAAGGATGTACTTTCCTGTATTTTTTTGCAATAGTGATGTATTGTCATGTGTCGGTCTGTCATGTGTGGTTATGTCATGTGTCGTTTTGTCACTGTGTCGTTCTAACATGGAGCCCGGTATGAGAGGGGAGGAGAGGTGCGTCATTGGTGCCTTATCCGGCTATCGTGACGTTGTACATCACTAGCGGTCATAATTGTGATAATCTATTAATTCAATCTGTTGCTGATTTGTGTAACATTATTTCTAGATCATATATTAAAGTAGATACGTGTAGGTTTGCGCTTAAACCAGATTAAACATAATCACAGTTGTCACATAATTCCTTGACTGATATGTTGGTATGCAGCATGTGTAAGCGCGAAATTATGCATGTCTGCTTGTGGGAATGCATTTAATATGAATCTCAAATGATACATATCTTTGCAGCTTAGATTTAGATTTAGATTAGACAGTTGTAAACAGTTTCACAAGTCCTTAGTCTAGTGGGTAGCGCTTCGGACTAAATATAGAAATAACTCAAAATCTGTGGGTGTCTTTCGCGGAGCACTCAAGACACACCTTTTAAAAAAGTCTTATCCGTGATCGGAGAGGGCCCTTGAGGTGTGACACACACACAAAAACGGCGCTCTCTTATCATAATATGTAATTTAAAACAAATAAGCCTGATGACTTACAACATAAAGCCCTAATCTCAAATGAACATAAGCCGTGCAACTTCTCTGAAAAAGGTTAACATTTTTTTACAGTAGGTATCTATGGTCAGCCTCATAACAAACTATAAGTCAAGGAACAATAAAATCTTTATCTATAATCTAAGTTATAAACACAGCCGGGTTTCTATAGAAAAGGCGAACAAATATAGTTATTGTTTCCTAAGGATTCTAGTATCCCATAAAAAATCATCAAGCTTCCTTTCTAGTCCTTCTGTAACATAACATCGCCTTATCAAGTACGGTCGCAAGCCAAATAAATGTGTGCGTTTGCCCACGCGCCGCTCCATACAAAGGCGTTTCCCTAACTGACTGCTTATTCCGGCTCGCACCGTACCTGTACTACACAGTATGGAGTAGGGTCATACTTCTGAAACAGCTATTACTGCAAGGAACATACTGAGGTACAAATGTGCTCGGAAAATGACCTGGGCGCCAAATAAGAAAAAAAATTGAGTACAGTACTGTTATGATTTTAGTTGGGATTCTTATTTAATAATACTGCAATTATTTATTTTAACAGAATTTATTTTACACGGTTTGGTTCATATTTTACAATGAATGTGATATAATCTCTAATCTATAATCTAAGTTGCAAGGATATATTCATTCAAAGCTCTCAGATGTATGCCCACAAACAAACACGTGTAGTTCGCGCTTACAAATGCTGATTGTGTACTTACAAATAAAATCCAAACCTCAAATGAACATAAGCCCTGCAACTCTTGCCGACATTCCCTGAAACAGGGAATATATAATAGATATCCAGAGTGATAATAAAAGGAGTTCTTGTATGAAAAAGGTTATGACTCTGGATGAAATGAAAGAAGTATGCAAGGACAGGAAGAAGTGGCGGCAGTCTGCAATGTTGATTTGTAATGTTGTTTTATAAATTTGCTACATTTTTTGCATAGGACATTTTTTACTATTTTTTGTATAGATTTCTTTTTAAGGTTTTGTTCTTTTTTTAAATTTAAATGTTATTTATTATTCGTATTCCTTTACTTATAGGTTGGTATGAGGCTGACCACCCATACTGTAAAAAATGGTTCACTTTGCCAATGTCACCCCTGTGTCAGGGAAGGTCGGCGAAAGTTGTAGGGCTTATGTTCATTTGAGGTATGGATTTTATTTGTAAGTACACATTCAGCATTTCGCTCCCCCAGTTCTTGTTTATCGTATACGCCAATCTTGTCAAATATGACTTTTTCATGCAGCTGTCTTAAGAATCAAATTCTACACAATCTGAGCTAAGAAAAACCGTAAAATTCGATGATGTGAGAGTTCTTTTAAATATTTTTTTAATTAATTTCTTGTTTTCATAAGACACATTGGTCCAGTACACGTGCAAACATTGCTCATGTAAAATTTTCTCTACACGTGTTTGTTTGTGGGCATACATCTGAGAGCTTTAAATGAATATATCCTTGCAACTTAGATTATAGATTATAGACCTGGTTTCTAGCTCTTGCTTTGGACTTCACGACTCAATGATTTATGCATCCCATACAGGCACTTACGCCTAATAGGTGGGCAATATATGGTAAAAAAAAAGATTTAACATTGATATTCAGATTAAGAATTCAAAACTTAAGTTCGATTGGAGACATCGTTAGTACTTCAGTTAATTATAAATAAATCATTTGAAAGGAATGGCAGAAAATATTTACTCTGAAATGTATTTGCCTATAGATACCCTATGCAAGCGCTTGCAGAAGGCTCTTGAGGTGTGATTCGCATTAAAACAGAGCTCACCAAATATATCTTTCTTATATTAGTTTAATCATAAATCTTGCTGATCTTCCCTGATTTAGGGATGACATTCGCAAAGTGAATCAATTTTTACATTGTTTAGTAAAATTGTATACTTTGGTATTGGGCCTACAATTCCCTAGATCCTCTTTAGTCTACTTAAACACCAAGACAATGTATGGAGTCAATAATTTATAGGCGATTGTATCTGGAGGAGCATTGTGCGCGGTGCCTAGTACTGCTACCGGTGTGGGGTTACCAAGGGGGCTCGGGCTCCTACATTTGGACTGATGAGACACAAGCAGAAAACAAGGTAGAACACAGTCAAATAGATGGAATCATTGTCAGTAGACAGAGGTATGTTGTGGGATGTTTTAAGTGTACAACTGGGCTGATGGGACGCATGCAGAAAACAAGGTAGAACACACAGTCAAATAGATGGAATCATTGTCAGTAGACAGAGGTATGTTGTGGGATGTTTTAAGTGTACTGGGCTGATGGGACGCATGCAGAAAACAAGGTAGAACACATAGTCAAATAGATGGAATCATTTTCAGTAGACAGAGGTATGTTGTGGGATGTTTTAAGTGTACAACTGTGCTGATGGGACACATGCAGAAAACAAGGTAGAACACATAGTCAAATAGATGGAATTATTGTCAGTAGACAGAGGTATGTTGTGGGATGTTTTAAGTGTACAACTGGGCTTATGGGACGCATGCAGAAAACAAGCTAGATCACACAGTCAAATAGATGGAATCATTGTTAGTAGACAGAGGTATGTTGTGGGATGTTTTGAAAGTGAACGTTAATTAAAAGTTTACGCTTTGGTATTGGCTCTACAATTCGCTAGATCCTCTTTAGCCTACTTAAACAACAAGTCAATGTATGGAGTCAATAGTTTATAGGCGATTGTATCTGAAGGAGCATTGTGCGCGGTGCCCAGTACTGCTACCGGTGTGGGGTTACCAACGGGGCTTCTACATCCAGTGACTATCGTGACTATCTTACAAGCTAAAAATCTGAGCATGCGTACCCTCACAATATCTTATTTAATCTAAGTTGCAAAGATATATGCCATTTAAGATTCATATTAAACGCATTCCCACAAGCAGACACGTAGGTACAAGTTTGCGCTTGCACATGCCGCATGTGGACCTACAACATAAAAACCTAAATCTTAAATGGGCATACGCCCTGCAACTGACCGGTCCGTAATCCAGCCTTACTGCAACTGGGTCTTGCTTGAGAATCGGCGCTTACTACAGCGACGACCAAGCTTGCCGAGGGCTCTTGAGGTGTGATACACACAAAAACAGCGCTCACCAAATAAATCAGCCTATTTTTTTTTACTTTTGCCGTCCCTCCCTGAAACAGGGGTGACATTGGCAAAGTGAACCGTTTTTTTATTCCCATTTTTTGCGGCAAATGAAATTCCCCCGGGTCGTCAAATGAAATTTCGTCTATGTGAAATTGGGGAAAGTGAGCATTTTCACAGTATAGATCTTCAGCATGGATGACTCATACAATCGTCTTTTTTTTTCTAGTTCAAATTTTGAAATTTGAAAAACGCGGGGGGAATGTGTCCACCTTGAAAAGACGGTTGGAAGTCAAACATCGTGTTTGGAAAATGACAAAAAACTGACATATCCACTTGTAGCATTGTTCCCGACGCGTGACTAGCTTACTCAAATAATTATCAGATGTACAAATACCTCCACTTTCGTTTGATTCGGAATACGAATACTCCTCTTACTATTCAATCAAATAACAGCGAGCACACAGCGCTTTTTCCGTTAAACTGTTTTTTATGAGAAAGTTTAAATATTTTAAATCACAGAGTTTCATTTTCTCAAGTTACGCATTTATTTCATCTCGAATACTTTCGACTTGCTTACGTCATTTTCTGAAGGACAATCAACAACCCAACTGTTTTTTTTTAAACAGGATTGAGTGAACTTGTGTTGATGGGTTGATAGCTCAGTTGTTAGAGTGATTGCATTCCATGCCGAGAGCTTGAGTTCGTCGAATCCAAATGAAGTTGTTAGAAATAATTACCCATTTCGGTGTTTATTAAAAACCAAAAATAAAATACCGGCAATGCTTACTAAGCCTTCACAAGGAATAAGTAACAGCTCTCAGGAGCTGGATAGGGGAGTGTATTTATAGGTTCGTTAACTTATAGGTACCAATGCCGCTCCTGTTTCAGGGAAGGTCGGCAAGAGTTGCATGGATTATTTTCATTTTATGTTTTAAGTTGCTGCAAATATAAACGATATTTTAATTGTGTGTGTTTTTTTAGACAACTGTTATATTTTTCGATTAACTGCGGTAGTTTCTTTTACACAATTTATTTTCAGTCACTTTGCACCTGCACAATACAACGGTCGGTAGACTTTTCCCAAACAACAAAGTTTTGGTCCTTATTTTACAATAAGAATAAATATCATTCACGAATCTTTGAAAATCGCTACAAGCGTGACTTTACTAGAACATCCGAACAAATACTCATGTAACAATATCGGTGTTATGGCCGAGGAAATCATGTGACTGATCTTTCTAGCGTGTTTGGAATAGAATAGCGTTGGTTCTATCACCGTTTGGGTCATTTGACCATAACACTGAGGGAACTGGATTTGTAGAGACTGTTTAATAGATGTCTCAAGACTCACCTCTTCGTCCAATCATATGGACAAGCGCCTTTGCAGTGACACACTGTCATAAAAGGCGCTATATAAATTTTGTTTTAATAATAATAATAAATAATTTTGATCCTGATTCAACAGATGCAATTTGGTAATTATTAATAATTCATTAAAAATTAAAATTAAAGACTTCACAGACACAACACACAAATCATAACAATATATGAGTCGTATAACTGCAAACGCCGTCATCTCCAAAATTTATGATTTTTGAGATAATGATTGAATTTGATTCTGCGCAGTGTGACAAATCATTTGTTGCGTGCGATATAATGTAAACCTCACTTAATCCTTCGTAATTTTAATTGAAAAAGTAGGATTTCGTGCAAACGCCGTCATCTCCAACTGGTGTTGTCGTTTTACAAGTTTACAAGTTTATTTTTCTCAAAATCATCGCGTAAGTAGTTGACGGCGTTTACATTTATACGACTCATATTTGCAACTTAGGTTATAGGTTTTTGTTTTGAAATACGAGCAAGGCGATGAAAGCTGAGGTGCAGATGTCACGAACGATCCTTATGGGTGCAAACTAAGAGGCTGGCACACAAAGCTAAAAAAATTGATATGCATTAAAACAAGATACCTGTTTCTCCTTGTTGCAGAAATGGCGGTTGATTTTATGCAACTCCTTCGAGGATACAAACGCTATGCCAGGAATTTCAAAAGGATTCTAAAAAAAATGTATACCTTGTTACTAGTTGATCAGCTCAGTTGGTAGAGTGCTTACATTCCATTCTGAGAGCTCAAGTTCGAATCTCACCGAAGAAGGTGTCAGAATTGATTTTGGTTTTTACTTCTAAATCTAAATCTAAGTTGCAAAGATATGTATCATTTGAGATTCATATAAAATGCATTTCCACAAGCAGACACGCATAATTTCGCGCTCACACATGCCGCATGTGGACCTACAATATAAAAAAAAAAACAATCTCAAATGAACATTAGCCCTGCAACTCTTGCCGACCTTCTCTGAAACAGGGGTGACATTGGCAAAGTGAACCATTTTTTTACAGTATGGGTGGTCAGCCTCATACCAACCTATAAGTCAAGAAAGTCAATTAGTATAAGTATTTTAAGTATAAATATAAGTCAATTTCAAACCTAAAATAAGATACCGGCAAGGTTTACTCAGTAAAGTTTGTATAAATTTAAGACCGAGATCCCATGAAGCTTCAGAAATCAATTAACCGTCATACGATAGTGGGCAAATGAAACTCTGAACCGAAAACGACAAAATAAATTGTGTCAAATAAATATGCCGCAGTTTTTATTAAAAAGAACCCGCTTCCAAACATAACAATATGTACCTGAGAGCAATGACTGGAAAGACACTGAATGATAGAGTTCGCTATGATTGGGTGATGAACGAGTGTGGTATAAAAGAGAATATGAGAAAGTAAGTACGAAAAAGCATAATGAGATGGTTCGGACATCTTGAAAGAATGGATAATGGACGACTTACGAAGAAAGTGTACATAGTAAATGACAGAGAAAAGCGTGGAAGGGGAAGACCGAAAAAGGAATGGATAGACCAGATAGGTGAGTTTTCAAAGAACGAAACCTGCAGAGTGAGAATAAGAGAAAAGTATGTATTAGAAAAGTGATAATTGTTGAAGAGATAAAAGAGATATGCGTGGACAGAAAAAAGTTGAGACGCATCTGCGAAGGTACCGACCACCCCTAGTGGAACGGCGGCAGGATACAGTAACAGTAAAAATAATAGTAGATATATATTGAATTCTTATTATTGATTTTTTTGGTCTTTCATTGCTCATTCTGGAGACATGGTCTCTCATCTTACTGTGTCCTCTATTTCACAGACTTTACATATGTGGATACAATGATCATTCATTTCAGATGTTCTGAGCAGTCCAGCAGGTACTGCATGTGGCTGCTCTAGCTTATACACCATGGCTCATTCTGGAGACATGGTCTCTCATCTTACTGTGTCCTCTATTTCACAGACTTTACATATGTGGATACAATGATCATTCATTTCAGATGTTCTGAGCAGTCCAGCAGGTACTGCATGTGGCTGCTCTAGCTTATACACCATGGCTCATTCTGGAGACATGGTCTCTCGTCTTACTATGTCCTTCGTTTCACAGAATTTGATACAATTTTCAAACACAATATTTGTCTGCATTTATTTTTACATCTTGTATCTTAGGCTCAGTTTAGACACACGAAATTTTTTTGAAAAAGTTTCGATAGTGACGTCAAGCAAGATGGCCGCTCCGCAGTGACAGTTGCTGGCAATTTTGATATTATGATGATTTAAAAAAAATGCCGCATGACCCGCTTATTTCGTAATGTTGGTCAGACTGAGTTGTCAGACATTTCCACTTCGGAGTTAAAATGTCTGAAAAGTCAAAGACAATAATGCTATGGACTCGACAATTTTGGTAGGTATTTTAAATTTTTTTGTTAATTTAAAACTCTAAAACCTTTATTTTCTGTGAAAACTAAAAACAATTCGGAAAATATAAAATAATTGTTAACCCCTTGAAAAGAAAAAGGAAGTTGGTAATAATTAAATTGAGTTTGTTCTTACTTTTGGATTAAAAACAATTTTATTTCACGACGGTGTTTTTTTCCATTGCAACGTTTTAATTATGAAATGATTCCGTGAAACTTTTCACGAAAGAAACATGTTAATCAACTATTTTTATAAGTCGTAATTAATTTCAGTCGTAAAGGAAGTCTTAAATTTAATGTTGGTCTCGGCAAATATGCGCCAAAAACAATGACACAATATAATGTGAACACAATATAAAATACCAATGCAATATTAATGACACAATTGCAATATTGCATTCTGTTTCATAAAAATACTTTTGAGGTTAAGAACCCGTAATATATTTTCACAACTAACATTGGAATATTCAGCCAGTTTGTACAACACCACGATGAATTTTAAATTATCTGTATGATTCTTTTTTTTTACCGACGCATAGTTAAATTTAACACGTATTAAAATAATTTAATTCCTACATTATTTTAATCCCATTCGATGTTTGAATAAACCGCAACAGCTAAATGTCATTAGAAGAAAAAGATTCTGTTTTGTTCAAAAAATATTTTGTTCAAATGTGTGTGGAGACGGAAAACCGATAGTTGCCGCTAAAAATCGCTGTCTGACGTCACTATCGAAACTTTTTCAAAAAAATTTCGTGTGTCTAAACTGAGCCTTACATCTAAGTCACATCTCGAAATCCAAGTTGTTTTTTGAAGCGAAAATGGCTCAGAATAAAAGATGATCGTTTCCTATCAAAATTAACAAAATATACAAATGAATGGAATCAAAACATTGGATCAAAAGCATCAGGAAGCATCAGGAAGCATCAGGAAGCATCAGGAAGCATCAGGAAGCATCAGGAAGCATCAGAAGCGGCGAATAAATAATCAAAAGAGAAGTATTTAGAAATATCACTCAGCTAGACTTGTTTTCGCAATTATCCAACAGTTTACATAAAATCGCTAAAATTAAAAAGGATTTGGACTGTAGGGTTGGGCCGAAATTCGTTTTACATTCGGTTAACCCGACTTTAGGCGACTTGAACCGAACTTCAGAATTCGGCCGAGATTCGGTTCAAATGCCGAACATTTGGTGTAAGAAAAAGTAAAACAAAATACCTACTTGCACCATATTGTTTATTGTTTATTTGTTTTATATATTTGAATGTATTTAATTGCTTGTATTCCTTGACTGATAGGTTGGTATGAAGTTGACCACCCATACTGTAAAAATGGTTCACTTTGCCAATGTCACCCATGTTTCAGGGAGGTTCGGAAAGAGTTGCAGGGCTTATGTTCATTTGAGATTTGAGATTTCGAACTCGTCAATGGAAGGTTGTGGGTTCGAATCCCCGCGGATCACAAAAAGATGTACCATTTATATTTTCAAATATGCTCTTCGCTGGGTTAAAAAATTCATAGACTGGTCAACAAAGGTCCATCCAGCCTTACAACGTTTGGGTCTTGCTTGAGAGTTGGAGCTTTGAAGCGACGACCAAGCTCGTAAAAAGTCCGCTCGATGGATCTGTTGGTAGAATTCGTGCATTCCATGCCGAGAACGAGGGTTCGATCCCCATCAGAAATGATTTCCCGTTTCGTTGTTTATTTCAAACCCAAAATGAATACTGGCGAGGTTTACTCAGCCTTCACAAGAAAAGAACTAAGAACCAGCACCCCTCAGGAGCTAGGAAACCCCCACTTCAACTAGTTTCCTTGTGGCAGGCCTCCTTACCCGTAAAAATCAATAGGTTCCTAATCGTCACATGTGACCCCTTCGGGATGAACGCAGGCAAGAAATTACACTATATGTGTAGCTTATACCAAACTATAAGTCAAAGAACTCTTCATTTCTTCTGTTACAGAGACGGTCGGCGAGAGTTGCAGGGTAAATGTTCATTTGAGGTTTGGATAATAATTTAAAAGAACCTACACATACCGCAATTTCTAAGCGCAAACTTACACGAGTCTGATTGTGGGTATGCATTTGACATGAATTTTAAATGTTAATATGTATATCTTTGCAACTTAAATTATAGATTGTAGACGCAAAATTAAATATTTTTATAAATTTTACTATTTTAAGAATTCTTGGTAATCTGTTTTCTTTAAAACTTCCTGGTTTTGTAAAAAAAAAATTTTAATGTCATACTAAAATTCGTTATATTATATTGCTTGCTACTTTTATTGGGTTTTTTTCCGAGGTTAAAAACAATGCTTTGTCAGAATAAAGCAAGTCATGGCTTAAATTACGGCGAAAAAAAAAATTTTTTTTCTACCACGATGACTGTGAATTTTTGCACCTTTTTGGTGTCACTTTTATACCTTTGAGACTCTGTCTTGTGCAGCCTCAGTCCATGGTCCACTGACACCTAGGTCTTTACTTTCTTGGTGTCACTATCACCTTGAAGTCTTACCAACATCCTCCAGGACTCGCTGTCTTGTGCAGCCTCAGTCCATGGCCCACTGACACCTAGGACTTTACTTTCTTGGTGTCACTATCACCTTGTAGTCTCACCACCATCCTCCAGGACTATCTGTCTTGTGCAGCCTCAGTCCATGGCCCACTGACACCTAGGACTTTACTTTCTTGGTGTCACTATCACCTTGTAGTCTCACCACCATCCTCCAGGACTATCTGTCTTGTGCAGCCTCAGTCCATAGTCCACTGACACCTAGGACTTTACTTTCTTGGTGTCACCACCACGTTGATATTATTTTTTTTTTTAATTAAATTGCGATTTATATATTTAACAAGATTTATTTGACACAATACAGATTTACAATGTACTGCTCACTTTTCTTGACTTCGCGTCATAATGTTTTAAGCGACTCGGACAATTGCGGCTAATATTTATATCGCTCACATGGACGTTTCTCGTGTATTCCAGATCCTTCTATAGTGGATTGCTCCACACACACACCCAGCGTGCTTAGGCTCACGTACCAACACTACCATAATGGATCATACCAGAGCAGTCTTCCACCATCCATTTCATCACTATACTAGCTGTTCGACACTACTCCAGTTACGCACACCAGCAAACCACGTGCCTAGGTACATGCACACAAAAACTCATAGTTCGTAATAATAGATTTCGATCCTCGAGGAACAATAAATTTGCAACTTAAATAATGGTTTATTACAGCATTTTTTTCAGACATTTCGCGTGCAGGTAAAGTAGGCAGCAATAATTATTTTACGTTGACGGAGTCGTTTATCAAACGGCGCTCGGCTACACACTTAATTGAAGAGAAAGGAGAAATAATTGGACAGCTAGAAATTATAAAGGAAATCTTGTTCCACTAT
Source organism: Agapetus fuscipes (assembly GCA_951799405.1). Lineage (NCBI taxonomy): Eukaryota > Metazoa > Arthropoda > Insecta > Trichoptera > Glossosomatidae > Agapetus > Agapetus fuscipes. The sequence continues at coordinate 14,507,116 of OX637357.1, read as the reverse complement.
CAAAGTGTGATAAGAAGTTGAAACTAATATCAAAAATAAATGACTGAAAACCTTGAAAAGTTCAGTATATAATGGAAGATAACAAGGGTGCAGGGAGAAATATATATTTTTAAGGAAATCCAATTTAATAAACAAAAGTCCCAATAACATATCAACTCAGTTATGTTTATTATTATTATTATATATATATATATATATATACCATTTCTGAAATTACCTTAAATGTAGTTGTTTACTATGAACTAAGGTTACACAAGACAGAGAGTCCTGGAGGATGGTGGTAAGACTACAAGGTGATAGTGACACCAAGAAAATAAACTCCTAGGTGTCAGTGGACCATGGGCTCATGGGCTGAGGCTGCACAAGACAGAGAGTCCTGGAGGATGGTGGTGAGACTACAAGGTGATAGTGACACCAAGAAAATATAGACCTGGATGTCAGTGGACCTTGGATTGAGGTTGCACAAGACAGAGTCCTGGAGGATGATGGTGAGCTACAAGGTGATATTGACACGAATACAATAAAGTCCTACACTTGATCCGAAATGCACCCTTAGTGATATTATGTTAAAGGTACAGCTACACTACCCTTAGTGTATTTTAATGCCCCTCCATAATTTGGCCGCATAAATAGCGCGTGCTTAGTCCTGGACACGAACCCAAAATCACAGATTCGAATCTCGGACTTTTACTTTCGTTTCTTCTACGGTATTATTTTAATTCCCCTTTGTAGGAATTATTCTGAGCTGCTTGTTTTCGATAAGAAGTTGAGATAAACAAGTACCCGCAGTAAACTATAATATTGTTTCGATTTATTTTGGGTTTACTTTAATAAAATTCAATTTAATTTATTTTTAACAAATTGTTTACACTGTAACTTCTGTACTGGTGGCTTCACGGCTCGCGCGTTAATGGATCAGAGATCCATGTAAAGCACTGCAAGCCGTATTGTAGAGTGACTTAGGTTTAGTCTAGCATGTACCAGCCTATGCCAGAATGATCTTGGGCAGACGTTTCGAGTAAACACGAGTAGGTATATCCAAATACTTCTAGACATAGATTCACTACACTCGTAATAATAAAAAAGACCCCTCGATCACGAATAATGAAAAAAAATGTGAAAACAAAATTATTCACTAGGGGTGCCGTCGCATAATTCATACATATTTTTTTTATTTACGCGTTTAATGGGTAATTTAAAGAAAGGTTTTATACTTGGTTTGAAGTAAATATTGCTCATATTTTTATGATGATTTGGCACTTTTTTTAATTGCTTAAGTTTCGTAAAAAAAAACAAAGATATAAATAGAGAATAAAAAGATATTTTAATTGCAAATTCTTTTTGCATTCTTTCAGTTAGGAGCATGTTTAATTTGCAACGATAGCAATTCAAAAACATAGACAATAAAAATAAACATTTAAACCGGTGACCAAGTTTTTAAATTTCATAATCAAACCATTCACTTTTTATTTCACGATCCATATAATAAAAGTTTTTTTTTCTTCACAAGGCTAAATTGAAAAAAAACTATTCTTGGAAATAACACCACAGTTATTGCGGTTGGTGTCTCAGCTAATTAATAAAAAAGCTTAACACCACAGTCGCCAGATGTCAGACAAACACTTTGCACTTTTATATTCATGAACTTAGCAATGGCTCTTAATATCCCTATCAAAAACAACACACTTTAAAATTTATAACAAACTGCTACTTTTCTTTCAATTCACAAAGTACTTAATTATTGATTTGAAAATTCATGGAATACTTTACACCCTTTAATTTCACAAAGAAAAAACACGGATTTTAAATTTTAAAAATAAACCGTTGACTTTTCTATTTAACAAACTAATTATTAAAACGCAAGTAAGCTACACATAAAGTGTGACTTCTTGCCACGTTTTCGTCGAAAGAGTCACATATGGCGAGTTAACCTATTAATTACTAAAAAATTAAGCTGACCTCACATCAACCACTTCAGTTGCAGTGTGGGTTTCCCAGCTCCCAAAATGGATCTCATTTATTGTGAAGTCTGAGTACTGCCTTGCCGGTATTTTATTTTGCGTGTGAAATAAACACTAATAATTCGGTTTTATTCAAAACCAACATCAATCGCCACTTCCTTGCAGTGCCTCACGACAGAACCAAGAACTCAAGCAACACCTCTGCGGCACCCTTCCAGGGTGACATAGACCCCCAAGACTTTTAAGAATTGGGGAGCCTCCCGCACAGGATTCCTTAAAAAAAAAAACACGGGAAATCATTTCTGACCCAAGCTCTCGGCATGGAATGCATGCACTCTACCAACTGAACAATCGATTTTTTTTTCTATTCAGAAAAACAACTCAACTTTTAAATTGACAATAAAAAACTGCAGACTTTAAAATTCAACAATACACCGCAGACTTTTTTTTTAATTTAACAAACTAATGATTTCATTAAAAAATTCAGGGAAAACCTTCAACTTTTCATTTCAGAAAAAAAACCCCTGACTTTTAATTTTCCCCAACAAACCCTTTCACTTGAAAGCCCTTCAACTATTAATGAGTATCCCTTAGCGGTATATCGATTGGGGGGGGGGGGGGGTGTATTGTTGTTCCACGGGTCGTCTATTTTTCAGCCCCCCACCCCTGTCCTAGTTTTAATGGTTGACGTTAATCAAACGACCGTTAATTCTGCGTTTTAAAGGGTTTCCGTTAACCCGGTAAAATATGGCCTTTGTTTAAGGTAACTTATATCTTGAAGTGTAAATTTACGTTTTTCCTGGTTTTCGTATTGAATCTGCATTTTTATTTCCAAAATCTCGAATACGTATTTTCGAATTGTGACCGGTCCGTACTTCAGTGGTAAAAATTCGGACTCTGAATGGGAAGGTTGTGGATTCGATTCCCGGCGGAGCACAAAAAATATAACATTTATATATTTAAATTTGCTCTCCGCTGGGTTGAAAAATTCATAAAACTTTTACTAATGACCGGTCACCAAAGGTCCATCCAGCCTTACAGCAACTGGGTCTTGCTTGATAATTGGCGCTTTATAGCAACGACGATCAAGCTCGCAAAAAGGTCGATAGCTCAATTGGTAGAATGCTTGCATTCCATGCCGAGAGCAAGGGTTCGATCTCAAAAGGTTTACTCAGCCTTCACAAGAAATGAGAACCAACCCCTCCGGGAGCTGGGAAACCCCCACTTCAACTGAAAGTGGTGGGTGTGAGGCCAGCCCCCTTATCTGTAAAAATAAATAGGTCCCGAAGCGCCACTTGCGACCCCTTCGGGGATACGCAGGCAAGAAGTTACACTATATGTGTAGCTTAGTTGCGAATTGACATTTTCAATGCCGTGTTTTTGATTCCATACATTTATCATTATTTTCGAATACATATTTTATTTCTATCCGTTTTATCATTTTCTATATAATCTATCTATAATCTAAGTTACGAAGATATACTACATTTAAGATTTAAGTATATGAGATGTATTCTCACAAGCCAACACGTATAAGTTCGCGCTTGCACATGCCTCATGTGAACCTACAACATAAAAACCAAATCTCAAATGGACATACACCCTGCAACTCTTGCCGTCCTTCCCTGAAACAGGGGTGACATTGGCAAAGTGAACTATTTTTGTGACCACAGTGAAAGTCTATTGTATTCAGTTTGAACAAAAATCAACTTATTGTTCAAATCAATTTTTATAAAATAGATACACAGTTTTAGTTCACTCTTTTATTTGACTGCTCCTGAAGATGCCTGAAAAAAATATTTGAGCAATAAAAAATAATTTTGAAAATAAAAGAGTGTCATTGTTTTATTATTTTATATATTTTTAACTAAAACTGTGTAACTATTTTACAATAATTGATTTGAAAAATACGTTGATTTTTTATATAAACTGAATACAATGGACTTCCACTGTGTGAACCAGCAAACCCTAAGAAATATAACCTATTTTTGTATCTACGATGTGCTCGGCTTTCCTATCGACTCCGTTACAAAATTTACGTTTCTTTTTTAACCCAAAAAATATACATTTCAACCCCCATAGATCATATTTGTAAGGGTATAAATCACCCTTTATTAAAAACATGTTCGCTTTTCCCCCCTTAGATATTACTTCTCACAATAGCTAGCAGTATTTCCCCTTAAAATGTGGTAAAAAATGTAAAATGTTCAACACATACATTAAACCGCTTTAACTCTCTTGAATACAGTCATTTTCAACACTAAAAAATCTGGCGCTTCAATATTAAATCTTTATTCAGAGTTCTATTATATAAATGTAATAACAATAATGTGTTTATTCATCATACCTACTCGAATTACCAAGACTGAGAGATGTTACTTGGTCGAAAGACGATCGCAGACTAAATTAATTAAGCTAAAGCGTTCGCTTTATATACTCGCTGTGCACTGGTGACTTTCAATTTTCCAAAACAAAATATTTTTTAGGATTATTTATTTGGTGAGCGCCGCGTCGCGTCTGTGTGAATCACACTTCAAGATACCTCTGCATGCTAGGTCGTTGCTAGTTATCACCAATTTCTTTCTAAAGCAAGACTCAGTAGCTGTAAGGCTGGATAAACCTTTGTTAAAGGTCTTTGGTAAAGGTATATGAATTTATATTATTTAGATTTTGGGCAGTAACTTTGTGAAAGCACATTTTAATTAATTAAAATACTTTTTTAACTTTGTTACAATTCACTTGAGTTTTATTTTTTAAAAAACACAACCAGTTTCGGGAGAAGCAGTACCTCTGTTAGTTGATATTTACACCTGAAGATGGGAGGTACTGCTTCTCCCGAAACTGGTTGTGTTTTTTAAAAAATAAAACTCAAGTGAATTGTAACAAAGTTAAAAAAAGTATTTTAATTAGTATATGAATTTCTCAACCCAGCGAAGAGCATAATTGAAATTATAAATAGTATTTTTTTGTGTTCAGCTGGGATTCGAACCCACGACCTTCCATTTACTATTCCGAAGCGCTTTCCACTAGACAGCGGACCGTTCTCAGAAAATAAATAAACTTGAAATGTAGTTATTCGAAAACGTATTTTTTCAATGTAGGTACATTTTTAACAAGCCACAGACAAATTAATTACCAATCGAACTTTTTCAGTGCAAGCTACTCAATCACACCTCTGTTTCTCTCCACACACATGACGTTGTATTTTTCTTCCCATTTCGACCGCGCATTACTTCACGAAAACTGTGTTTCCCTCAGGGGTTCGCACCCTTCCTTCCTTTTTTCAAATTACAACCTTTCACCCCTCGACAGTAAAAAAAAAACAAAAAAAAATTCCAAGCTTTTTCATTACGTTGGCCAAAATTGCTTTTTTACACCAAAAACAAAAGCTTTCCCCTTTTTGGAAAAGTACCTGTGACGTACGATTTTATAATGCTATCGATTTTTAATTTATTTTTTATATTGAAAAAAATATATTACTCGTATTGACAATTATATTATTTTTTTATTTTAAAACTTAATTTAAATCGGATATTTAACGAACCGTTCGGTGAGAACTTACATTATTCTAAATAAAAAATAAATAATATAATTGTCAAAATGTCAAACGACCGTAATTCTAACTTAAACCTATATATTACTCGTATATTAGCTCTTGCAACTTATTTTAGATTTATACAGTTTGGCAATTTTAAATCAACAATTTCATTAACTTATTACATTTTTTTTTTTTGCCAATACTTACAAAATAACTGCATTGCAGGCTCTTGCTGTTCCTTTCAAATAACGCTTCCAGAAAAGGTAGAAGAAGAAGAAACCTTACCTGAAACAATCAAACAAAATCATTAAAAGTTATTCAATTGCATGTGTGCGTTTTCTGTATTTAAAATGCTTGGAAAATAATTGAAAGTCACCAGTGCTCTGCGAGTATATAAAGCGGACGTCTTAGCTGAATAACATCAGTCTGCGATCGTCTTTCAACAGAGTAACATCTCTCCGTCTTGAAAATATGAGTAGCGTAGATTAAAATGTAGATTAAAAAACGGCATTCTAGGATATTTTCGTATATGAGATAAATATATGGAAATAATGATAAAATGATTCTCTATGTTTCGAGATAGTTATCTCGCAACACAACTAAGCTACACATGTAGTGTGACTTTTTATCTGCGTTATTTTCGAAGGTGTCGCATGTTGCGATTCGGTGTCTATTTATTTTTACGGGTAAGGAAACTGAACTCACACCAAACACTTCAATTATTTCACCCTCGCCTCGGTGAGGATCGAACCCTTGCTCTCAGCATGGATTACAATCATTCTACAAGCTACGCATTCGACCGGAATATTTACGAGTTTGGTCGTCGCTACCAAACGCCAATTCTCAAGCAAAAACCCAGTTTCTGTATTGGCTGGCTGGATGGACTTTGGGTGACTGGTTTTTGGTAAAGGTATATGAATTTTTCAACGCAACTGCAGCGTAGAGCATAGTAAATAGTATGTTCTTTATGCTCCGCCGCTATTCAAACCCACAACCCTTCAATTACGAGCCCAAAGTGTAACCACTAACCTACGAACCGGTCCCAATTAAAAAAAAAAAAAATCTAAATTTCCGCTTTTGGTTTTCAACAACAAAAATGAAATTTGTTATTTAGTAAAATGAATGAAAGTCAAAAACATTGTCTCCAGAATGAGCCATGATAGACTCACTCACACCGTAGCTTATGAGATAACAATTGGTCAACGTCCAGCTGGAAAGAAGCTGAAGAAATCTTAAAATATTCCTCACAGAAATGTAAGTCTTAATACAATTTATATGAAAGGTCATATTCAAAGCCATCATAAGTGCAGTTAGTACTTTTATGATATAGTGATTGTCAGGAAGTATCCAATTGTTTTTTTCAATAATCCAATTAGATGGGGGCATAAATCACTCCTGAGCAAAATAAATACAGTGATACGAAACATCACGGTTGTATATAAAATAAAAACAATGTCTTGGGTGTCACCCCTGTGTCAGGGAAGGTCGGCAAAAGTTGTGGGGCTTGTGTTCATTTGAGGTTTGGATTTTATTTGTAAATACACGCGAAATATCAGCGCCCCGTATCAGCGGAAGTATGTAGATCTGTTGGAGCAAATGCAAAGAAAATTTTTGAGGTACCTCCTCATGAGAATACATGGGAATTATCCCAAGTTTATGCACCATGAGGAATTACTTGAGAAAACCAGCTCCAGGAGCCTGGAATCTCGGCGCAACGGTTCTCTAATGGTGCTTTGTTACAAGATCATTAACGGCTTAATTGACAGCCCCACCCTGTTAGAGAGTTTTGAGCATTATGTACCAGATGGCTACGGCCGGGGAAGACGGCATGAACTTTTTCATGTACCGCTGTCCCGTACCGACGTCATGGCACAACATGCCTCTGATTAACTCCGCTGACATAGACATTTTTTACATTAACTTAGAATCATTCAAAGATCTAGTTAAAGAGTTCCTCCCAGCTTGTTAATGACTGTGTGGGGGTGCACTGTAATGAGGGAAACCTGTTGTGCACAAAAAAAAAAAAAATAGAGCGAACTACACGTGTTTGTTTGTGGACATGCATTTGAGAACTTTAAATGAATATATCCTTGCGACTTAGATTGTAAATTTTAGATTATAGGTGTCAGTGGACCATGGACTGAGGAAGCAGGAGACAGTGAGTTCTGAAGCGCTATTCTGCTAAATTCCTTACGACCTCATGGCGACGAGATAGCGATTCGTGTCCAAAAAAAAAGCTATGATTTTTAATCTAAGGAGTTCTTTCGTACGCGCTAGCAAGCTCCGACTTGGATTTATATGCAAAAGGTAAGGAATTTAACTGAATAGCGCTTCTGGATGATGGTGGTGAGACTACAAGGTGATAGTAATAATAATAATAATAATATTAGGATGATTTATTTGGTGAGCGCTGTTTTTGTGTGTATGACACCTCAAGAGCCTTCTGCGAGCTTGGTCGTCGCTGTAGAAAGCGCCAATTCTCAAGCAAGACCCAGTTGTTGTAAGGTTGGAAGGACCTTTCAATGACCGGTCTTTGGTAAAGGTTTATGAATTTTTCAACTCAGCGAAGAGCACATTCGAAATATAAATGGTATATTTTTGTGCTCCGCCGGGATCCGAATCCACAACCTTCCATTTACGAGTACGAAGTGTTGTCACTGGACTACGGACCGGTCCAAGATGCCAACGACACGCGGTGTACCTATATAGTGACACCAAGAAAGTAAAGTCCTAGGTGTCAGTGGATCATGGACTGAGGCTGCACAAGACAGAGAGTCCTGGAGGATGGTGGTGAGACTACAAGGTGATAGAACAGTCAATGCTCTGGGTGAAAAAAATACGTGACTTTTTTTAAAAAAGGTTGAGGTTGAATGTGAGTCATAAAACAATGAACATCTATGAAGTTTATCTAATAATGTTTAATAAAAAATATATTACAACGCGGTCAGTGACAAAGCACATATAAACATGTGCCATTGACTTATAGGTTGGTATGCGGCTGACCACCCATGCTGTAGAAAATGGTTCACTCTGCCAATGTCATCCCTGTTCCAGGGAAGGTCGCCAAGAGTTGCAGGGTGTATTTTCATTTGAGATTTGGGTTTTTATATAGTAAGTCCACAGGCGGCATGTTTAAGCGCTAACTCATACGTTTCAGCTTGTGAAAATGCATATAATGTGAATCCTCAATGTGACTTAAATTTGCAAATTAGATTAGATTAGAACAACTCTAGTTTGAATACCACCGAGGATGACAGAAATGATTTCCCGTTTTGGTGATTTTTTCAAAATCCAAAGTAAAATACCGGCGATGCGTACTCAGCTTTCGCAAAAGATGAGTAAATCTCTTTTAAAAAATAATGAAATAGGTTGCACTCGCCACATCCAGCTAGAAGTTGTACTATATTTGTAGCTTAGCTGGAGTGTTGGGCTCTTCTGATTCCTCATATATCCATTAATATAATCTAATCTAATCTAAGTTGCAGAGATATGTTACATTGGAGATTCACATTGCATGGATTTTCACAACCAGACACGTACAAGTTCGCGCTTGCACATGCCGCATGTGAACCTACAACACAAAAACCAAATCTCAAATGGGCATACACCCTGCAACTCTTGCCGTCCTTCCCTGAAACAGGAGTGACATTGGCAAAGTGAACCATCTCTATACAGTATAAGTGGTCAGCCGCATACCAACCCATTAGTCAAGGTATCTTTTTTTAAATGTAAATAAATAGATTGCACTCGCCACATCTAGCAAGAAGTTGTACTATATGTGGAGCTTAGTTGGAGTGTTCGCCTCTTCTGCCCCCTCGTATATCCTTTGTGTATGTACTATGCAAGACGTGTGTATACTTTTTTCCAATCTCCCGAAGCAAATTTCTTTGAATCCCGGTCGCATCTAAGCTTGCATACAACCGTAGTATGAAGAAAAAACGTTCCCGATCTTGTTTTCAGTGCATCTCTAATACATAAAATGGAATTAAATTGTTGAGGAGGATTTGAGAAGCATGACAGGAAAAACTCTGAGGGATAGAGTTAGGAATTCATGGGCTAAGAAAGAATGTAAGCTGAAAGAGGATGTAAAAGTTAAGGTACAAAATAATGTGATAAGATGTATTGGGTATGTGGAAAGAATGAATGATGAAAGATTGACAAAGTTTATATACGAAGAAAGAGTGAAAGGCAAAAGAGGGAAGGGACGACCCAGAAAAGTATGGAGTGATCAGATTGAAGAGATTGTGAAAGAATGGGATATACAAAGTGAGCGTAAAAGACGAAAATGCATGAAAAAGGTTATGGATATGAATGAATTGAAAGAGGTATGTCAGGATAGGAAAAATGGAGGCAACTCTGCAGAGGCTCTGGCCACCCCTTGCGGAATGGCGACAAAGTTACAGAGAGAGCTACAGGATATCCAGAGTCATAATAAAAGGAGAGCTTGTACGAAGAAGGTTATGACTCTGGATGAAATGAAAAAAGTATGTAAGGACGGAAAGAAATGGCGGTTGATCTGTAATGTTGGCGGCTAAGATTAGGGTTTTTTGAATTATAATTTTGTAGTTAGTTTTAGTTTTGATGTCCATGCATATTATTATTTGTTGATTTAATTTAATAAATAAATTTAATGTAATTTGTTGTGTATGTTCCTTGGCTTATAGGTTGGTATGCGGCTGACCACCTATCTAATCTAATCTAATCGAATCTAAGTTGCAAAATATAAGTGAAATTAGAGATTCACATTATTTGCATTTTCACAAAACAGACATGTTCGCGCTTAAACATGCCGCATGTAGTCCTACAATATAAAAAACCGAAACTCAAATATACAAACAAATTGCAACTCCTGCCGACCTTCGCTGAAACAGGGGTGACATTGGCAAAGTAAACCATTTTCTACAGCATGGGTGGTCAGCCACATACCAACCTTTAAGCCAAGAAGCATACACAACAATTACCTTTGCTGTAGAAAATGGTTCACTCTGCCAATGGCACCTCCGTTTCAGGGAAGGTTGGCAGGAGTTGCAGGGTGTATGCCCATTTGAGATTTGGGCATGTGGAAGCGCGAACTTGTACGTGTCTGCTTGTGAGAATGCATATAATGTGAATTCCCAATGTTACATATCTTTGCAACTTAGATTAGATTAGATTAGATTTACTAGCCTTCATTTGAAATGAGAGACTTCGCGCGAGCTGGGAAACCCCCACTCCAACTGAAGTGAAGCCGGCCCCTTTATATAAAAATAAATAGGCTCCACCCGCTATATGCATAAGAAGTTACACATTATGTGTAGCTTACTTGAGTAGTTGCGTTTTTATGTGTGAAGCCTTTTCCGTGAAAATCTCGTTTTTTTTTCTTCACGTCAAAACAATACTTACTTTTAGGCAATGCGGGGCGCAAGAAAGTAAAAAAGAATCGAGCTTAGCCAGCTACCTGGTGAAATTCTATGCACCGTTTACACTGTAAAGTAGTATAGGCTAGTGGATAGGCGAGTAGATTGGCGAGTAGGCGGACTAGCGCCCCGGGATTGAATAGGGCTGTAAAAATAAACTGGCGAACCGGGAAAAGAGGGGAGGGATGCACTGGAAAATAGGGTTGGGACACTGGAATACTCTGTCTGAATCCCTGGTTATAAAAATAAATGGTTATTAAATACAAGCAGAAACGCCTATCTAAGTTTTTTCAGATGCCCTTTACGAGATGCATTAGATATTTATTTCAAATAAAAATAAAAACATTTCCGGTAAACATAGAACACCTTTTGGCATTTAATTCCTCCAAAATTAATAGCATTTTCTTCAAATCTATTCTTAAAAATTGTATACAAATCTAAAATTATCACCAATATGTTTACAATTAATTCTTAAACCTTCCTGCAACTAAAAGATGAATCCACGACTGCAACATCCTTCAGGGTGAGATGCCAAAAAAAGAAACGTCTAAGTTCGCGCTTACAAATGCTGCATGTGTACTAAGAAATTGAAATACAAATCTCAAATTAACATACACCCTGCAACTTTTGTCGACCTTCCCCCAAGTGAATCACTTTTTGCAGTATGGGTCCGCACTCCGCAGCCTCATACCAACCTACAAGATAAAGAATGCACATTTAAAAGCGTCATATTTTCAACTCCCCCGGGAAACGAACCCAAAACCGTCTGACAACAAAGGACTAGGGTTTACCATTAGCCTACTGGTGTAAAGTTTCGACATTACTTTATTAAGTTATTACATAATTATGTAAAAAAAACTTTTTTAGGAATTGCCGCCCATATTTCAGTTATTTATATACTTAGGCATTTCAAACCAAACAGCATCTAATCCAATCTTATCTCATCTAAGCTGCAAAGATATATATCATTTAAGATTTATATTAAATGTATTCCCACAAGCAGACATGTATAATTTCGCGCTAACGCATGCCGCATGTGGACCTACAATATAAAAACCCAATCTCGAATGAACATAAGCCCTGCAACTCTTGCCGTCCTTCCCTGAAATAGGGGTGACATTGGCAAAGTGAACAATTTTTTACAGTATGGGTGGTCAGCCGCATACCAACCTATAAGTCAAGGAACAGCATCCTGCGTTTAAAACATAATATTAAAGTAGATACGCAGATCGTTATTCCACTCGACTAATCATTTCTTCATTGCTTCATTCCATCGTTTATGTATATCATTTTTACTGTATCCTTCCGCCGTTCCACTAGGGGTGGTCGGCACCACTTTATTCTGTCCTTCCTGTTCTTCATACATACTTTTCTCTTATTCTCACTCACTCTGCAGGTTCCATTCTTCCGGGATCCGGGATTTCAGGTATTCGAATCCCAGCCCAGGCCTATCCTGTTTAAACAATAGCAATCCCTATTTTCACCACGTACGAGTACGTAGAAGGTATAGCGAATCCCGGAGATCCACCCGTCAACAAAGCCAGGGGTTGCTTGAATATACAAAACTGGAAAAACAAAAAGAAAATATTTTTTCCAGGCTCCACCAAAAGAGGAGAGAATTTTTGTCTTTAAATCTGTTCGCCGATAGCAAAATTGCTTTATGCAAAGAAGTAGTCTTATACTCTAATCTTATCTAAGTTGCAAAGATATGTAAAATTGGAGATTCACATTATTCGCGCTTGTACATGCCGCATGTGAACCTACAACATAAAAACGCAAATCTCAAATGAGCATTCACCCTGCAACTCTTCGCCGACCTTCCCCGAAACACGGGTGACATTTGGTAGAGTGAACAATTTTTACAGTATGGGTGGCCAGCCTCATACCAACCTATAAGTCAAGGAATACAAATGAGAAATAACATTTAGGTATAAACAAATCTACACAAAAAAAGTCAATAGGTCTACAAAAAACAAAACATAAAATTATGAATAAATATGCCGCCAATATTATAAATCCACTTTACAGATCAGCCGCCATTTTTTCCTGTCCTTGCATACTTCTTTCATTTCATCCAGAGTCATAACCTTCTTCATACAAGCTCTCCTTTTATCATGACTCTGGATATCGACGGTTGAAAGGCAATAGGGCATAAGCGACAAAAACTAAATTGTTCAGGAGAGCAGTTTGATGTTTGAAATTGAAGAAAAATGGCATAACTTTTTTTTATCGTAGCATTAAAGTAAAAACAGCTGTAAATTAAAAAAAAATAAAGGCATTCCTATTAATGTGATTTTACGATTTTTTTATGTCACAAGCAAAAAGGCCGAAATCTTGTCGGTTACACCAAAACCATACTTGGAAAACTCAGTTGTTTGCTTGGGCATAAACAACAACAAAAAATCATCATAGAGCTATGGGAGTTAATGCATTATATAGGATAGGATAGCATTAATTTTTTAGAGGGCTCTTGAGATGTGATACACACAAAAACAGCGCTCACGAAATAAATCGTTCTAATATTATTATTATATTATTTATAACTCATTTTTGACCGACATCGCAAATGCCCTACTTCTTTTTAACCGTCGATATCCCTATTCTATTCTTTCATAATTTCTCTTATCTGATCGAGGCCTACGTTTCTTGGATTTCTTTACTGAACAGTTAAATATGTACATCTTACTTCACACAATCCACAAAGGTCCTTTATCTCTCCTAGTATTCTCTCCCCATATGCGGGTAGGCGCGCATTAATTTCTCTTGCATATAACTCCTCCCTACGGTACGCGAGCTTGAAACTGCTACCCTAGCAAGCAGCACAGAGATATAATTAAGCCGTGTTGATATATGGAGCAGCGGTAAGGGAACACATGCATGCACAGAGATGAGACAAACAATACTTCTCCTACTTCTTGTTGTCCTAAATCTAACATCTGTTTCTTGCAGAATTCCATCCTGTGATGCAGAAGCTGTTTTTAGTAAAAATAACAATATTAGAATGATTTATTTTATTTATTTCACCTCAAGAGCCCTCTGCGAGCTTGGTCGTCGCTGTAGTAAGCACTAATTCTCAAACAAGACCCATGAAGTAAGGCTAGATGGACCTTTAGTGACCGGTCTTGGTAAAGGTATATAAATTTTTCACCCAGCGATAAGCATATTTGAAAATATTAATGGTATATTTTTTTGTGCTCCGCCGGGATTCGAACCCACAACCTTCCATTTACTAGTCAGAAGTGTAACTAACCTGCAACTCTTTCCGCACATCCCTGACGCAGGGGTGGCATTGCCAAAATGGACTAATTTTTACAGTATGGATTTTCGGCTTCATACCAAACTATAAAGAAAGATCATACAATTCAATTTAAAAAAAACAATCAGTCTATAAAATACAGGTATAAATTAGATTTTTTAAATTAAACTTACAAAACCTTAGCCGCCAAAATTGCAATTCAATCGCCATTTCTGATAAGTCGAAAACGTGAAACAATAAATATCCTAGAAGAAGAAGTATCCTAGAGTTTTTACATCTCTCTAAGGCAATCGGACAAATTCCTTTGTAAGTAGGTACTTGTAATAAAATATGCCAGGGCTTCCCAAGCGTTTATCCAGAGGACATTATCCCTAATTTACTGCCTAGGGGCATTATCAGCCTTCTTGGGGCACAAGAGCTCGTTCTACCTCAGTGGAGAGCACACTAGGAACAAACTGTGGGTATTTGAGGTCCAGATTGGGCCAAACTTAGGTAAATTAAGGCTAAAAAACTTGTTTGAAAGCAAGTTCATTTCGTAGATATTACAGTTGAACAGTGCCCTTGTAGTGATTTATCACAAAACGGTATAAATATTGTCTTATTGAAACAGGTATTAATATCATCAATTAATAATTCATTATTGTATATTTTAATAAATTATTAATTAATAATTACCGAATGACTGTTGAACCAGGGTCAAAGTAATGGTCAATGGATCCAGGCGGGGATCGAATCAGCATTATTCTATTTCAAATACGCTAGAAAGATCGGCCACTTGACTCCCTCGGCCATAGCGCCGACGTTTATTAATATGACTATTATATTATTATAACGTTTATTAATACGTTTATTAATTCCTTGACTGATAGGTTGGTATGAGGTTGACCACCCATACTGTAAAAAATGGTTCACTTTGCCAATGTCACCCCTGTTTCAGGGAAGGTCGGCAAGAGTTGCAGGGCTTATGTTCATTTGAGATTGGGTTTTTTATGTTGTAGGTCTACATGCGGCATGTGTGAGCGCGAGATTATTCGTGTCTGCTTGTGGGAATGCATTGAATATGAATCTCAAATGATACATATCTTTGCAGCTTAGATTTTGTTTTTTTTTTTTTTTTTTTTTGATTATTATTATTACTAAATGAGGATACTAACTAATTAAGGGTAAAGTGAGAAAAAATTGTGGAAACCAAAAGCAAATTGGTGCCAAAAAGTGGCAACACGATACAAAATGAGATAAAATGAGGCAAAGCATAACGCAACTCGCAAACGCAACGCAACTAAGCTACACATATAGTGTAACTTCTTGCCTGCGTTATCCCCGAAGGGGTCGCATGTGGCGCTTCGGGACCTATTAATTTTTACAGGTAAGGGGGCCGGCCTCACACCAACCACTTTCAGTAGAAGTGGGGGTTTCCCAGCTCCCGGGGGGGCTGGTTCTCATTTCTTGTGAAGGCTGAGTAAACCTTTGAGATCGAACCCTTGCTCTCGGCATGGAATGCAAGCATTCTACCAATTGAGCTATCGACCGTTTTACGAGCTTGATCGTCGTCGCTACAAAGCGCCAATTCTCAAGCAAGACCCAGTTGCTGTAAGGATGGATGGACCTTTGGTGACCGGTCATTGGTAAAGGTTTTGTGAATTTTTCAACCCGGCGAAGAGCAAATTTGAAAATATAAATGGTATTTTTTTGTGCTCCGCCGGGAATCGAACCCACAACCTTCCCATTCAGAGTCCGCAGTGTTACCACTGAGCTACAGACCGGTCAAAACATAACTGAAGCAAAGCAAGGCAAAATAATGGATGAGGTCAAAATTAGGCCAGACTGATATAAAGTAAGTCTAAAACGAGGTCAGCAATGAGAAAACTAAACTAATTCAGGTGAAAGTGAGTAAAAATTGTGGGAAAGGAACTGAAAAGATGCCAAAGAGATTCAATGTGAAAGAAACTGAGAGAAATAAGAGTAAAATAGGTTATAAGTAAAGTAATTTAATACGGGATAAGGTAAAAAAGAAATAGATTAGAAAAAGGAAGTGACAATTCAATTATTTATTTAGTTAGGTTAAACTTCTGAAGTGGTTGGCCTCCTTACCCGTAAAAATGTAATAGGTCCCAAATCGCCACATGCAAAACCTTCGGGGATAACGCAGGCAAGGAGTTACACTACACGTGTAGCTTCGTTGCGTTTCTATCCTAAATACCTTCAGTATCCTTTTCTACTTGTTGATATATTTTTTCACGAATTAAATTTTTCTTAAACTACGGTGATCGACTTTACACAATTTATTTCAGATTCGTTTCAGATACAGAGTCACTATACACCTGCACAACACAACAGTCGTTTTACTCCTCCAAGCTACAGAGAGCTTTAGTCCGTATTTTATAGTAAGAATAAAGATAATTCTCGAAACATTAGGAATCATTACATGCGAGACTTTACTAAAACATCCGATCCAACACTCGAGCAATCTCGAACAATACTGTACTGTATCCTGCCGCCGTTCCACTAGGGGTGGCCGGTACCTCCGCAGATGCGCCTCCACTTTTTTCTGTCCTTACAAACCACTTTCATTTCCTCAATATTCATCACCTTTTTTATACATACTCTTCATTTATTCTCACTCTGCAGGTTCCATTCTTTCGCAATCTCACCTATTTGGTCTAACCATTCTTTCCTCGGCCTTCCCCTTCCGCGCTTTCCTTTGTACACTTTCTTCGTTAGTCGTTCATCATCCATTCTTTCGAGATGTCCGAACCATCTCATCGTACTTTTTTGTACTTTCATTCTCATATTCTCTTTTATACCACACTCGTTCATCACCCAATCATTACGTACTCTATCATTCAGTGTCTACAAACACAAATATATATAAAATACAAATTATTTAAGAACCTAACATGTATTTATTTTTGGAGAGACTTCACAGACCTTATTACTAGCTCACACAGAAAAACACAACGCACAACTACATATCCGTAACAATATAAATCATCCAAAAAAAAAACAAACAGAAATTTTCAAGTTTCATCAATTACGGAGTTCATCTTGTACTTTACAACTTCTCTCATTCTTTAATTCATTGGAGGGGGTTGAAAAAGAAGGATTAAAACCTCCTGGCCACCCTTTATCTCATCCTCCAGCTAAGACGGCTTAAGCCGGGACTAAGCCGGGATTAACAAAGTTTAAAACTTCGATAAATGAGGCTTAGATAAATCAACTCTGTGTTTATTTAGTTTAGCAGAAATTTTCAACAGCGATAACCGTCTCGCAGAGTGCTCTTGAGGTGTAACGCAACAGCTAAGCTGCACACATAGTGTTACTTCTTGCCGTGCTATCCTCGAAGGGTTTCGAATATGAGAGGAACTTATTTATTTATACGGGTAAGGGGCTTGGCGAAATTAAATTGATAATTATATAATGTTTTATCTATGATTATTTTGTGTGAATCACACAAATTTGTTTCTGTCGATAGTTTAGTTTGTAGAGTGATTGTATTCTATGCCAAAGCTCGGGTTCGAATCCCACCGAGGGTGTCAGAAATGATTTTCCGTTTCGTTGTTTATTTCTAACCTAATATAAAAAAAGGCAGCGAGGTTTCTTCAGCCTTCACAAAAAATAAGCCTTAGAAACCAGCGCCCTCGGTAGCTGGGAAACCCACACTTCAACTGAAGTGGTTATCGCAAAGCTGGCCCCATTACTTGTAAAAATAAATAGGTTCCATTTGCTACATGCGACTCATTCGGAGAAACGCGGCAATGAGCTACACTATATGTGTAGCTTAGAAGCGTTATTTTAAAAACTTTGGTAAATAAGTTTTGGTTTTTCAATGTCTTGCTCTCGATTTGGTTTATTTTGTAAGCACACATGCAGCACGTGTAAGCGCGAACTTACATGTGACTGCTTGTGGGCATGCATTCAATGTGAGCCTTAAAAGCCAATATATCTCTGCACGTTAGATTATAGATTATAGTACGAAATATCCTATGGATGTGGCATCTCTAAGGCCACTTCTTTTTTCAGTGAATTTTAATTTTTCAAAGAAATCCTTGAGTGAAAAGAGCCACTTTCAGGGGTCAAAAGGTTAAGAGAACGGAACAAAAAAGAAAACTGGGGGTTCTCGAGGCTTGAAAAATAAAAACAAGGGGTTTGTGGACCCCCTGGATTTCCTGGGTTAAACGCCTCCCACACACGGTTCCTCGGCATTCAACAAAAAAATCAAACATGCAAAAGTGTTGATACAAATGCTTGATAAATCAGTTGTGCCTTATACATGTATGTAGTTCTAGCAAACAGTGATGAGCTCAAACCTTCCTCGTTCCCGTTTTGTATGTATGTGTCATATGGACCCACAGCTCATACAAAGCTAGTCAGTTGCCGAAAGTAAACGGAGGATAAAGGTCCCCCGTCGCTTCGAGCCTTGAAAATGTTCCCCGCTCGAGGGAATGAAACGTCGGCAGACAAAATAACTGCAAGTAGAACATGGTCTGACCCGAGAAAAACGATATCACTGTATAGTTTATATTATTTAATAGGGTTTATGTTTATTACACGTTTCTGCGTGTGGGCACACATTTTATACGAATTTGTTCGTTTTATATAGTTGGATGTAATAAATTGTTTGTATTCCTTGACTTATAGGTTGGTTTGAAGCTGACCACACATACTCTAAAAAAAAAGGTTCACTTTGCCAATTTCACCCCTGTTTCAGGAACGGTCGGCAAGCGTTGCAGGGCTTATGCTCATTTAAGATTGGGTTGTTATGTCTTTAGTCCACATGCGGCATGTGTAAACGCGAACTAATACGTGTCTGCTTGTGGGATTTTATTAATTATGAATTTTAAATGTAATATATTGTCGCGAACTTGAAATGCGTGCGCTTATGCACGCATAGGATGGACTATAAAATCAAAGTGACTACGCACACCTATGCACGTACTTACTATAGAACCATCTAGGAGTAGTCCATGATTATATCCGTGCATTGGAATGGCGTTCTAGTGATTGTGTGTGTACATAACGTTCTGGTGGTAGAATGATCTAGTGAATGGGAGAAAGACCCCTCTGATTCCCTATAAAAGAGATCGAAATGGTACGGAAAGGAGAGTCGCAAGAGAGCAATTCGCTAAGTAACACCTATGATTGTCAAGTTGTGAAATAAATTGTAAAAAATAAATTCTGTAAATTCTGTAGAATCCAGCAAAAAACATAACAATATATTTGCAACCAAGATGATTACTTGCTTATAGCTGGGATATCATTAAAAACTGTCACGCAAGATTGTCGCCGGTTGAATGTCGAGTGCACATTTTGGCGGCACACAACCATGGCTCGGTGGGACAGTGACTGTAAATCACAAGAAACCGAGCCGAGTTAAAAATTAACAGACCCCCGGGTTCGTAGCCCGACTGGCCATAAATAAACTCTAAAAGAAAGCTGTATTTCATAAAGAAATGGGGGGAGAATCTACCAAGGAAATTTTTCATACAATATTCAGGCTTCTTTGTTGAAAATTCAAGTAAAAACCAGACCTTACTGCTGGAAGGTTTTTGTCAGCTGTTCTCTTCAAAATGGTGTGCCCGAAGGAGTTAACCCCGCGTCGCATGTGGCGAATGGAATCTAATTCTATTTTTACAGGTAAGGGGGCCGGCCTTACGCCAACTACTTCAATTGC
Source organism: Agapetus fuscipes (assembly GCA_951799405.1). Taxonomy (NCBI): domain Eukaryota; kingdom Metazoa; phylum Arthropoda; class Insecta; order Trichoptera; family Glossosomatidae; genus Agapetus; species Agapetus fuscipes. The sequence continues at coordinate 14,487,294 of OX637357.1, read as the reverse complement.
ATTGGGGACTTTTCCATTTCCCGGCATGGAATGCAAGCACTCTAACAACTGAGCTATCAGCCCGAATGGTGTTCATAAGCAAGCTAAAGCCTGTTGAAGAAAGGATTTTACTTGAGAGGAGAGAGTTCGCACAAGTCAGCGAGACATTCAAAAACAAAACTGATGGATCTAATCTAATCTAATCTAAGTTGCAAAGATAAGTAACATTGAAGATTCACATTACATGCATTCTCACAAGCAGACACGTACAAGTTCGCAATTGCGCATGCCGCGTGTGAACCTACAATATAAATACCAAATCTCAAATGGACATACACCCTGCAATTCTTGCCGACCTTCCCTGAAACAGGGGTGACATTGGCAAAGTGAACCATCTTTTACAGTATGGGTGGTCAGCAGCATACCAACCTATAAGTCAAGGAACACATCAAAGCTTGTAAAATAAATTCTGTAAAAATAAATGTGTTTTTTTTCTTAAAAAATAACAGTACCGTAGAAATTAAAGAAACTAAGCTGCACATATAGTACAACTTCAAATCGCGTTACCTATCCCCAAACGTATCCTATGTGTCGTGTGAAACCTATTCCTTTTCACAGATAAGTGAGCCAGTCTTACGCCAGCCACTTCACTTAAAGTTGGGGTGTCTCAGCTACTGAGTGCTACTGGGTTCTCATTTCTTGTGACGGCTGAAAAACCTTACCGACATTTTTATTTTGGACTCAATTTTTCTTATTATTAATATTGAAAGTTATAATTATTATTATTATAGATGAACTGATCTAATATTCTAATCTACAGAAGTCTGGTCTAATAAGAGCCATAAAAAGTTTTCACTCAAAAACTTCATTATTCCTATTTTACCAGTGATGCCATATCCAGACGGAGTTAGTGAGGGTGCATTTATTTTAGGACAGTTGGATAGTAGCAAATAGCCAAAATTACCCAGGAATTGGATTTAGGTATTGGGGGCCGTCCATAAATTACGCCATCGATTTTTGTCGATTTTCGACCCCCCCCCCCCCCCCCCCTACAATCATCCTATTTTTATTATTATTATGATGATTTATTTGGTGAGCGCTGTTTTTGTGCGTATCACACCTCAAGAGCCCTCTGCGAGCTTGGTCGTCGCTGTAGAAAGCGCCAATTCTCAAGCAAAACCCAGTTGTTGTAAAGTTGGATGGACCTTTCAGTGACCGGTCTTTGGTAAAGGTTTATGAATTTTTCAACCCAGCGAAGAGCACATTCGATATATAAATGGTATATTTTTGTGCTCCGCCGGGATCCGAATCCACAACCTTCCATTTACGAGTCCGAAGTGTTGCCACTGGACTACGGACCGGTCCAAGATGCCAACGACACGCGGTGTACCTGAGCGGTCACCCATCCAAGTACTGTCCGCGCCCAATGTTGCTTAACTTCGGTGATCTATGGGAACCGGTGCTTTCAACATGGCTAACGTCGTTGACTATAGTCATTATCTAATGACCCCTCCCCCCGCTTGCTATAATAATGGATGAGCTTAATAATTAATAATGTTAGGTATATATCTTACACAATATTATGTATATTTTGTAGAAAATGGTATTTACAAGAACGACGTCACTTTTGGTACTCGTTCGTCATTTGCCATCATCCGCAGACCAGACTCCCCCCAGAGTAATATGTAACGAGTGTATTTAATATGTAATTTTTAAAAATGTAATTTGTCGTGTATGTTCCTTGACTTATAGGTTGGTATGCGGCTGACCACCCATGCTGTAAAAAAAATGTTTCACTTTTTCCAATGTCACTCCGGTTTCAGGGAAGGACGGCAAGAGTTGCAGGGTGTATGTCCATTTGAGATTTAGTTTTTATGTTGTAGGTTCACATGCAGCGAACTTGTACGTGTCTGCTTGTGAGAGCGCATGTAATATGAATTCCCAATGTTACATATCCTTGCAACTTAGATAAGATTATACCAGGTTTATGAACATTGCTTATGTTTGTATTTTTTGGTGTATTTGATTTTCTGTTTGTAAAATTTTTCTTGTATGGCTGGTCGCGTATTGCACCCACCGCGTGACCATGCTGGAATAACAAAATTTTATTATTATTAAAACTGTCCTTGTTTGAAGGGTCTATAGCAGCGATATTAGGGGAGATGGGGGTAAGTTGGAGCCTTGTAATTACATGGATATATTCCGCTACCCGGGAGTGGGGCCCCCCACTAGTCGTTATAGAGCTGTTCAGACAAAATTATTAACTTAATACCTGGATATTAGAACTTTCGCACATACATAATTACTTTTAATTTAAACTTAATCTACTACTTCAATGACTGGAGAAGTCACATGCCTTTTTTAGTATTTTGTGGAGAAGGGGGAAGACGAGAGAACAGTATGGATGCGTTAAATATCTGAAATAGCGAACGAATGGGATACTCACAGTCATAAGTAAATAAAACAATGCATCTAATCAATCTAATCTAAGTTGCAAAGATATTTTTGATACTTATGAGTACGAAATACTTAGACAGGAAATCATGTCCGACCGACACCGCAAATTGTAACCCAAGTCTTCAGCTAAAAAAGCAAAAAATCGTCCAATCGGATTTTTCGCCAGATTCATTCATTACTAAAACACAAAATTTACGGAGCCATTATATTCACATAAGGACGCCCCCAAATAAATCAAAAAGAAAATTCAACCTTAAAAAAACTTTTGATTAAAAAAAAACGGAAAAAGTTTTTCCACCAATACAATCAAAATTATTTTTTAAGGACGCACTTTTCCCCTGTTTGCGTAAACCCCGGAGGCAATGAAATTCTAGGAGGGGTAAAATAGGGATCGATATAACCCCGGTCTCCCCTCGAAAATAAATTCCCAATTTCAAGGTACGCGGATAAAAGCAGGTAACATTATTGACTGATAAGAAAACTCAACTAAGCTACACGTATAGTGTAGCTTCTTGCCTGCGTTATCTCCGAGGAGTCGCATTTGGCGATTTGGGACCTAGGTATTTTTACAAGCGAGTGACTTTCTTCTCATTTCACAGATCTAATCTAATCTAATCTAAGTAACAAATATATGTAACATTAGGGATTCACTTTATATCCATTTTCACAAGTAAACACATATAAGTTCACGCTTGTACATGCCGCATGTGAACCTAAAACATCAAATCAGAAATGAGCATACACCCTGCGAATCTTGCCGACCTTCCCTGAAACAGGGAAAACATTGGCAAAGTGAACCATTTTCTACAGCATGGGTGGTCAGCCACATACCACTTATTGATGGACAGAAAAACTGTTGTTTTTTTAAATGGTTGAAAAGCGTTTTTTAATATGATTTTGATTGTGACACCAATCAAATTTAAGTCCTAGGAGTCAGTGGGCCATGGGCTGAGGCTGCACAAGACAGAGAGTCCTGGAGGATGGTGGTGAGACTAAAAGGTGATGGTGACACCAATAAAGTAAAGTCCTAGGTGTCAGTGGACAATGGACTGAGGCTGTTCAAGATAGAGAGTCCTGGAGGATGGTGGTGAGACTGCAAGGTGATAGTGACACCAAGAAGTAAAGTCCTAGGTGTCAGTGGACCATGGACTGATGCCGCACAAGACAGAGAGCCCTAGAGGATGATGGTGAGACTACAAGGTGATAGTGACACTAAAGAAACGGTGATGCAAACTGAATTTACCTTTCAAAACACTCAAACTGAAATAGTCGATATTTTGAACACAAATTCAGCGGCATCTGAATACGACAACCTCCCAGGGGTAGGTAGCAACTCAGACAAATTTGTGTAACACAATATAGGGGTGTTATCTCGTACCCGCCACCCTCTTCCCTTAAATTTTGAGAAGGCTGGGTGTCACCTGCCGCCCCCGGCAGGGGTGCAGGAATTTACGAGGCAAAACACACAAAGGGTTTGGTGATTTTACGTTTAAAATGTTTGTGCAAGCAACATGTAACCGAAAATCTTTAAATGGCGATTTCTAGCTACAATTTACGCGGCGCAATTAAGCTGCACATGTAGGGAACATCTTAACCAGGTGAAATCTTTTAGGTAGGTTATGATAGTTTCGTGTAATACGTAGAAGTTCGCGCTTACACTTGTTGCATGTGAACTTACAACATTAAATCGTATCGTAAGAATTTTACACATTTGTATAAAATCTCATGTTTTGTACTTAGTGCCTCAAAACAAAGACAACGCAACACACACTACAACACTATGCAGTTAACAGTCCTGCAACAGAGGTTCAGGACATCAACCAGCAAATCACCAATACCTCTGCGGCACTACAACAAGTGTCATAGACCCTTGTTTCTGAAACCAAGAAGTCTTTCGCACAGGATTCCTTAAAAAAAATTGTATTCATTTGGGTTCTGATAGAATAGATTGGAGTTAGAATTGTAGAGGAGCTGTTTCGCAATGCCTGAAACCGAGAGACTCTCTCTCAGAAAAAGATGAAAAATAAATCAAGAAGTTACTTTTTTTTCGAAGCCAAATACGAAAGGAATATATAATATGATAGAGAGTATGAAAATGCAGTACCGATTTTCTCTACGTCAATTGTCGAAGGCAAACACAGAAAGTCGTGAAACAAAGGAATGTATAGGTAAGCTGATAGAGAGCTATTCCGAAAGGGCATCGAGAATTAAAATTATCACGCGAGTTAGCACTTTTTTTTCAAATATGCAAAAACAAGTTTCAAAAGGCATACGCAACTAAAACGCAACTAAGCTACACATATAGTGTAACTTCTTGCTTGCGTTATCCCCGAAGGGGTCGCATGTGGCGATTCGGGACCAATTTATTTTTACGGGTAAGGGGGCCGGACTCGCATCAACCACTTTCAGTTGAAGTTTACTTATGATTGTGTGTCTGTGTTTTTTTACTTACTTGTATGTGTGTGTCTAGGTGAAAGTATTTGGATGGTTGTACCTACTAGTATTCGCTCGAAGCTTCTGTTCGAGACTGTTCTGACTTGGCACCGGTCCGTAGTCATAATGGTTATCGCTTTAGACACGTTAATGGAAGGTCTTGCGTTTGGATCCCAGTGGAGTGCAAAAAATATATAATTTATATTTTCAAACATACTCATTGCTGGGTTGAAAAAATCATTTACCTTCAGCAAAGGTCAATCCAGCCTTACAGCATCTGGATCTTGCTTGAGAATTGGCACTTTCTGCAGCGACGACCAAAGTAGCAGAGAGCTTTTGAGTGTGTGTCATATAAAAAAACAGCACTCAACAAAGAAATCATGCTACTTTTATGAAATGGTGGTTGATCTGTAATGTTGACCGCTAGGGTTTCTAATCTAATCTAATCTAAGCTGCAAAGATATATATCATTTAAGATTTATACTAAATGCATTCCCACAAGCAGATATGTATAATTTCGCGCTAACACATGCCGCATGTGGACCTACAATATAAAAACCCAATCTCAAATGAACATAAGCCTTGCAACTCTTGCCGTCCTTCCCTGAAACAGGGGTGACATTGGCAAAGTGAACCAATTTTTATATTATGGGTGGTCAGCCGCATAACAACCTATAAGTCAAGGAACATACATGACAAATTACATTTTTTAAAATCAAAGAATAAAAATAACAATATATACATGGACATAAAAAACTAAATCATAAAACCAAATTCACTTTAACAAACCCTAGCCGCCAACATCACAGATCAACCGCCATTTCTTTCTATCCTTGCATACTTCTTTCATTTCCTCCAGAGTCATAACCTTCTTCATACAAGCTCTTCTTTTATTATGACTCTGGATATTCCATTCATTCGTTTGTTAATTGGAATTTGTTTTCTGTTTTAATTTTGATGTCAATACGTGCCGTTATTTATTAATTTAAAAGAATGTAATTTGTCGTGTATGATCCTTGACTTATAGGTTGGTATGCAGCTGATCACCCATGCTGAAAAAATTGTTCACTTTGCAAATGTGACCCCTGTTTCAGGGAAGGACGGCAAGACTTGCAGGGTGTACCTCCATTTGAGGTTTGATTTTTATGTTGTAAGTTCACATGCGGCATGTGCAAGCGCGAACTTGTACGTGTCTGCTTGTGAGAATGCATTTAATGTGAATCTCCAATGTAACATATCTTTGCAACTTATTAGATTAGATTATCATTATTTTATTTTAAAAATGTTTAAATTCTTACATCCATTCACATCAAGGCAAAATTGAGTTTCCTCGGCTATGATAGAAACCAGCACTGTTGTAGACACAAACTCTACAGCTAGGGTTCGATTCCCCAGACGATTAAGGGAGGCTCTTCCCCTCAAGGCACTCCTGCAGGCTGAGAATAAGGGAAGGAACACCGCACACACCCTTAACGTGTTATTCTAGAGACCAGACTGAATCAAGAAACTGGCAAAACTATTGGCAGAAATCTGATAAAACGAATCTGCGAAACTTTGAAAGGAAATTTGAATGTGAAATACAGGAGTTTCAAAATGGTTTATCAAAAAATATTATTCTTACGAATATGTAGTTGTGTATTGTGTTTGTGTGTGTAAGTTAATGTGAAGTATGTGAAGTCTTTCTAGAAATAAATAGATGTTATGTTCCTTGATTTAAAGGTTGGTATGAGGCTGACCACTTATACTGTAAAAAATGTTACACTTTGCCAATGTCACCCCTGTTTCAATAATTAAATTAATAAAAGCGTCCCAGTTAATACCGCTGCGTTGTCTTCTACTATACATACTAACATGTCTAGGAGTGACCGGCGAAGGCTCTTGAGGTGTGATTCACACAAAAACAGCGCTCACCAAATAAATCGTCCTAATATTATTATTATTATTTATTTAGATAATTTTTTAAGCATCACGTTCCTAGGAAAAAAGGACGAAAAGGCTACAGTCACATGAAATTGATTAAATTCAGGTATTTGAAAATCATTTCTCCTGTAAAATACCTGAAGTAGATTCCTGAGAAAATGCATTCCAACCTTCGGGGACACCTTCAAAGTAGATTTACACACCTGGGGTGGTTTCGACCCCTTCCGCCCGCTGTAGGGTTATAATTTTGGTGCATTTCAACCCTCATAGGCCCACGAAAAGGGTGTAGCGTGAATTATCGACGCAAGGGGTGCGGAATTTACCCTGCTCCCGAAGTTACAGTATATCTTGGGATTTATGGAAAAAAATCGGTTATAAATTCATATCATCCTAATTTACCTGAGCGTTAGGAATGGACTCGGCACACTTATAAACGGAGAGGGGGAACGTGACGTCACTTGGTCGGACTAAAGACAGGCAGTCAGCCATAGCTTCAATGCAGTATTGTGCAAATGCATGTTTTTTTTTTTTTATTGAAATCCTGTGCTCCCTAGATTCTAGAGACTCTAGGGGTCTATGACACTTGTTGTAGTGCCGCAGAGGTGTACGAGCTTAGTCGTCGCTACGAAGCGCCAATACTCAAGCAAGACCCAGTTTCTGTAAGGCTGGATGGACCTTTGGTGACCGGTCATTGGTAAAGGTTTATGAATTTTTCAACCCAGCAAAGAGCAAATTTGAAAATATTAAAATGGTATATTTTTTGTGCTCCGCCGGCATTCGAACCCACAACCTTGCCATAAAGAGTCCGCAGTGTTACCATTGAGCTACGGACCGGTGACATGATTTTTTTTTGTCATTCCCATGCAACTAGTTGTTGTCATACAAATATTACCGATATTCGGTAGGTAAGAATTATCGTGGTGATGAGACTTCCAGCCCCAGGAAAAATAGGTTGGTGAATCGCATTCGTCTTTACAAATTATTTTTCAAAAATAAGAGAGAGAAGAACAAGAACAAGGAGAAGAAAAGGAAGAGGAAGAAGGCGGTAAAATGAATTATCAGAACTTGGATGTAAGATTCGCGATAGAATTAGCATATTTAATAAATAAATCTACAGGCATTCCAGAATTCTCTTCTCTAATTAATTCCATTCTAAATTATTCCCTAAAGTCTGCGTCTATTTCGGGAATATTCCCTGATGAATTATTGCTTTTCCCTTCGTACAAAATAGCGGTATAAATAAATAAATGATTGATTTAAATAAGCTTAATTAAGCTTTTCAAAAAAGGAATGGAGTTAATAATTAATAAATCGTTTTTATTTTCTTTCGGGCTTTACCATGCTCTATTTGCAGCTCCTACATCTGCCGACGTTTCGCTTTGACGAGCAGAAAGCATCTTCAAGGCGTGTTTTCAAAGCGCCGTGGCGGTTTTTGTTGTCTTCGCGGACGCGTGTTGGTGTAAACTGGTTGGGAATACGTTGCGTTTCCGCGAAGACAACAAAAACTGCCACGGCGCTTTGAAAACTCGCCTTGAAGATGCTTTCTGCTCGTGAAAGCGAAACGTCGGCAGATATAGGAGCTGCAAATAGAGCATGGTAAAACCCGAAAAAACACAAAAACGAATTATTTATTATTAACACCGGCCATGAAAGTGAAAGTTTTAAACTTTATTTAAGTATGAAGTTTGTTATTTTTTTAAGAGGAATGTAATTCTCCAATCTATTTTTGCCCGACCAGAAACAAGTGTTAGCAATTAATTAATAATTCAACATTTGGTTTAACTCTAATAATGTGTAGCAAAAAAGAGTGCGCCCAAGGGCGTCAACTTAATATTATCATCGGCCAACAAGTATATTTCATACAGCCATATGATTAAAAAGAGCTTACACAGATTTCTTCTTTCATTTTATTCGACCAAATATTTTTTTCGTTTTTTTTTTATTATTTGTCATCAAAACATACATACGATCTGAAATTTTCACATTCCTTGTCTCACTTTTCAGGTTTCAATCGCGATTTTAGTATTTTCGTAGGAACAACACCTCTTTCATCCATCAGGCTTCACACTCCTCCAAAATGGCTTGACCGTGCTTGAATGAAATTTACCATTTTTTTTTTTTTTTTTATAAAAAATAGATTTGTGGAAAGGAATGCAATCCACCAACCTATTTTACCTGGCCAGTTGTCTTCATGCGAAAGCAGAAGCTTGTGTGCATGCAACGGCATCTGTTAAACCAGGGTCGAAGTTATCGTCGCGGGATTCGAACCAGCGTTATCCGGTTCCAAATAACCTGTCTTGATCCCCGCGGCTATAACACCCACCGAATTTACCATTTAAGAAAGGACCTTAGTTTTAAATATAAAATAATATATGTAAGAACCGCACTCGACGTTTCCTATGCCTGGCTTTGCCGCTAAACTGTTTTAGACGCAAAACGCAACTAAGCTACACATTTAGTGTAACTTCTTGCCTGCGTTATCCTTGAAGGGGTCGCATGTGGCGATTCGGGATCTATTTATTTTACGGGTAAGGGGGCCGGCCTCACACCAACCACTTTCAGCTGAAGTGGGGGCTACCCAGCTCCCGGGGGAGCTGGTTCTCATTTCTTGGGAAGACTGAGTAAACCTTGAGATCGAACACTTGCTCTCGGCATGCAATGCAAGCATTCTACCAATTGAGCTATCGATCTTTTTACGAGCTTGTTCGTCGTCGCTACAAAGCGCCAATTCTCAAGCAAGACCCACTTGCTGTAAGACTGGATGGACCTTTGGTGACCGGGCATTGGTAAAGGTTTTATGAAATTTTCAACCCATCGAAGAGCAATTTTGAAAATATAAATGGTATATTTTTTGCTGGAGTGATGTTTTCCGGGATCTGCAGCCGTGGTCTGTGGGAGCTGGAGCTTCCGGACGTTTCGCCCATTTCTACGATAGGCTTCTTCAGCGTGAAGTATGATGATGAAGATGATCTTGATGAGAACTGTGGTGCAAGTGTGGTACTTTTTTTGTGCTCTGCCGGGATTCGTACCCACAACCATCCATTCAGAGTCCGAAGTGTTACCACTGAACTACGGACCGCTCTCCAGACCATTTTCAGAAAACGTGAAAATTAACCCAGAGATGAATAGTGTGAAGTTTGTTTCCAAAAGGATTTCAACTTTTGTTTTGGCTCTGTTGTTACATAAAGGCTGCTTCTTTAATGTATTGTTATGTTTAGATTGAAAGGTATCTTCATGATACTTACTTCCGGCTAGCTCTCATCAGCATCACTCTCAGGGCGTGGGGTTCTTTCTTTGGTATTGCTTACTTATATCTTGGGAAGGTTGTATAATTAAAAGATAAGTTTAACATGAACAAATAAGGGTTTATTTAATCTGCTAATATGGGGATAAAGGGGAATTTAGGGATTGGCACGACCTGCAGGTTGTCCCTAGAACACTCCCTATTCTGTTGCCTGGTGTTCCGAACGGAAGGCCTGGGCCAGCGCCCCAGGCTAGCGGCGGCTCACAAGGCGGACGCCTCCACACGTGGGAGCCCCTGGGTGGGCGCTCCTATGCCTCTGGTCCACAAGGCGGGTGCCTTGCTGGCAGGAAATCCAAGTAGATGGGGGGGAGGGAGCTCCATTGTAGTGCCCCCTCTTGCACCGCTTGGTGCTTGGTCGCTGACGTCTTAGTCGGTTGACATCTTGCCGGGAACTAACGAACGACGGCCTGATAAGTTCACACGGTGCAGTTCGGCCGCTTCCGTGACCGTTCGGCTCCGTTCGGCCCACAAACACACACTGCACACTTCGGGATTGTTTTTTTATATGTTATTTAAAATAACATACCAGTATGGAAACTATTTATTCCATATACCCAATTGGCGTTGTGAAACACGCCGGGTACAGCTAGTTATTTATAAGATTAGCGTGAGACATGCATAAAAAATAACACTGATCACTGAAATTTCGCGACACCTGAAAAAACACTAAAATCTACATAAACTTTATCTCTTTCTCCGGAATACGTTTTCTTAAGAGTTCTCTCTAAAATTTTAGAGAGAAAAGAGCTGAGAGAAGAGTCCGTCTTTTCATGGTTCTTGCAATTTGGGACTTTATCTCCTTTCGGCAACCACAGACGAACACAAGTCATTCAAAATCGTATCTGAATCATGGATGAACCAATAAAAAAATTATAAAAGGTTTTGTATGAGGAAGGCCACAGGAAATCACCTGATTAAAGGATTTTAAAACACTATACAAGAAAAACTGATCTGTTGAGGAATGATTTAGTAAGAGAAGAATGTGGTGCAAGAGATAATGAGAAAGTGAAGATAAAAAGAAGTTTATTTACCTCTACCGCGACATCCATTTGATCTTGCAACTTGTACCATCTTCGTCAGTCTTCAATCATTCATTCTCTCCATACGTCGCTACTTAGCTGCACATATAATGAAACTTCTTGCCTGCGTTATTCCAGAAGGGTTCCGCATGTGGCGAGTGGGGCCTATCTATTCCTAAAGGTATGGGAATAACGCAGAAGAATGAAGTGGGGGTTTCCCATCCCCCAAGGGCGCTGCTACTCATTTTTTTTAAAGGCTGAATACACCTTGCCGGTATTTTAGGGTTTTTTTAATAAACACCGAAACGGGAAATAATTTCTACCACCCACGGTGGGATTCAAACCCGAGCTCTCGGCATGGAATGCAAGCACTTTACCAACTGAAGTATCGACTGGACCAAGCATTTAATTCATGGGCATGCATTTCATATGAATTTTAAATGTTCATATATCTTTGCAAAGTAAATTATAGATGGGGTTTGTCACGTAGCCTTGGGGTATTTGTTATGTCCATCATGAATGTTACTCATCGGTGACGTGCAAGAATGCTGCGTGTTGAGTGATGAGCGATCGTTTGGGGTGGCTCAGCAGGACGAGGGGTAGGGTAGGGGGTTGTCTTAATTTAAACCCCGCCAAATTAATGCTGCTTTATGCAAAATCGATGGCCAGGAATTAGCATGCTGGAGAGACAAGGAGTGTTGGTGAGAGGAGAGTACAATCTAAGAAAAAGAAGAAGATCTGGGGGAAATGAAATAAGAACTCTAGTGATCGGTTGTAGGTGTGGTTAACGCTTCAGATTTGTAATTAAAAGAGAGTGGGTTGGACTTCAAGCGGAACACGAAAAATATACCGTTTAAATGGCTATCTATTTACAATCTATAATCTAAGCTGGATAGATATGCTAACATTTAAGACGCGTATTAAATGCATGCTTACAGATAGGAGCATGTAGGTTCGCGCCTACACATTATGCATGTGTCCTGTGTCCGGTCGATAGCTCAGTTGGTAGAGTGCTTGCATTCTACCCCGTGAGCTCGGGTTCGAATCCCACCGAGGAGGGTGTCAGAAATGATTTCCAATTTCGGTGTGTATTTCAAACCCCATAATATAAATACCGGCGAGGTTTACTCAGCCTTTACAAGAAATGAGTACCAGCCCCCTCGGGAGCTGGGAAATTCCCACTTCAACTGAAGTGGTTGGCGTAAGGCCGGCCCACTCGCCACATGCGACCCCTTCGGGGATAACGCGGCAATAAGTTACACTATATGTGTAGCTTAGTTGCGTTTTTTTTTTTTTTTTTTGCGTTGCATACAAATAAAATAAAAACTCACATTGAACATAAACCTTGCAACTCCTGCAACGCCTTTCCCTGAAACCGGGGTGGCATTGGCAAAAGTGAACCAATTTATACAGCACGGGGGTCAGCCTCATACCAACCTATCAGTCAAGGAGGATACTAACGGTCTTATTTACACACAGGAAATTCATGAACTCTTTAATTTGTTTTGCCTAGGATTTGTCCTAGAGTCTGCTAAAATGGGCATGTACTATTCCCATATCGACACCTTAAAGGGAAAACTGAATAAGTGACGTATAAGCTAAAATCACTTTAATCTTTAAGTTAGCGATATGATAATTTAGTCTGAAGTATAAAGTCTATAAAGAAGAATAAAGTCTGCTAAAATTGGGAATGCACTATTCCCATATGATGATGATCTAGGACTCCTAAACGGCTTGGACTAGGATTCATCCTAAAGTCTGCTAAAATTGGGCATGCACTATTCCCATATTATGATGATCTAGGACCCCTAAACGGCTTGGACTAGGATTCATCCTAAAGTCTGCTAAAATTGGGCATGCACTATTCCCATATTATGATGATCTAGGACCCCTAAACGGCTTGGACTAGGATTCATCCTAAAGTCTGCTAAAATTGGGCATGCACTTTTCCCATATTATGATGATCTAGGACCCCTAAACGGCTTGGACTAGGATTCATCCTAAAGTCTGCTAAAATTGGGCATGCACTATTCCCATATTATGATGATCTAGGACCCCTAAACGGCTTGGACTAGGATTCATCCTAAAGTCTGCTAAAATTGGGCATGCACTATTCCCATATTATGATGATCTAGGACCCCTAAACGGCTTGGACTAGGATTCATCCTAAAGTCTGCTAAAATTGGGCATGCACTATTCCCATATGATGATGATCTAGGACTCCTAAACGGCTTGGACTAGGATTCATCCTAAAGTCTGCTAAAATTGGGCATGCACTATTCCCATATTATGATGATCTAGGACCCCTAAACGGCTTGGACTAGGATTCATCCTAAAGTCTGCTAAAATTGGGCATGCACTATCCCCATATTATGATGATCTAGGACTCCTAAACGGCTTGGACTAGGATTCATCCTAAAGTCTGCTAAAATTGGGCATGCACTATTCCCATATTATGATGATCTAGGACCCCTAAACGGCTTGGACTAGGATTCATCCTAAAGTCTGCTAAAATTGGGCATGCACTATTCCCATATGATGATGATCTAGGACTCCTAAACGGCTTGGACTAGGATTCATCCTAAAGTCTGCTAAAATTGGGCATGCACTATTCCCATATCGACACCTTAAAGGGAAAACTGAATAAGTGACGTATAAGCTAAAATCACTTTAATCTTTAAGTTAGCGATATGATAATTTAGTCTGAAGTATAAAGTCTATAAAGAAGAATAAAGTCTGCTAAAATTGGGAATGCACTATTCCCATATGATGATGATCTAGGACTCCTAAACGGCTTGGACTAGGATTCATCCTAAAGTCTGCTAAAATTGGGCATGCACTATTCCCATATTATGATGATCTAGGACCCCTAAACGGCTTGGACTAGGATTCATCCTAAAGTCTGCTAAAATTGGGCATGCACTATCCCCATATTATGATGATCTAGGACTCCTAAACGGCTTGGACTAGGATTCATCCTAAAGTCTGCTAAAATTGGGCATGCACTATTCCCATATTATGATGATCTAGGACCCCTAAACGGCTTGGACTAGGATTCATCCTAAAGTCTGCTAAAATTGGGCATGCACTATCCCCATATTATGATGATCTAGGACCCCTAAACGGCTTGGACTAGGATTCATCCTAAAGTCTGCTAAAATTGGGCATGCACTATCCCCATATTATGATGATCTAGGACCCCTAAACGGCTTGGACTAGGATTCATCCTAAAGTCTGCTAAAATTGGGCATGCACTATTCCCATATGATGATGATCTAGGACTCCTAAACGGCTTGGACTAGGATTCATCCTAAAGTCTGCTAAAATTGGGCATGCACTATTCCCATATTATGATGATCTAGGACCCCTAAACGGCTTGGACTAGGATTCATCCTAAAGTCTGCTAAAATTGGGCATGCACTATTCCCATATGATGATGATCTAGGACTTCTAAACGGCTTGGACTAGGATTCATCCTAAAGTCTGCTAAAATTGGGCATGCACTATTCCCATATTATGATGATCTAGGACCCCTAAACGGCTTGGACTAGGATTCATCCTAAAGTCTGCTAAAATTGGGCATGCACTATCCCCATATTATGATGATCTAGGACCCCTAAACGGCTTGGACTAGGATTCATCCTAAAGTCTGCTAAAATTGGGCATGCACTATTCCCATATTATGATGATCTAGGACCCCTAAACGGCTTGGACTAGGATTCATCCTAAAGTCTGCTAAAATTGGGCATGCACTATTCCCATATTATGATGATCTAGGACCCCTAAATGGTTCGGGCTAGGATTTGTCCTAAAGTCTGCAAATAGTAGATATCCCAGAGCTGGGATTATAGGGGTCTGGATTTGTAATTAAACGGGCTGATTTTAGAAGGCATTAACGCAGATACGGCGCTCTCCGTTTCTGACGTCGCTTCTATATAAATCTCAAATGAAAACACACCCAACTAAGTACATTTACAAATAGTCGTTTGATCTGAATTGAGAAGTAGATACATTTTTATTGTTTATTAATTTAAAAAAAAACTTTCGGGCTTATTTTATTCGATTGATTTGTGATGAAGAATGCAGTGCATAAATTTATTTTTACCCAAAACCAGTTTGACTAATTTAATTTACAATGATTTGTAATTGTAAATAAACAAAATAAATCGCGGTTAATCTATAAAGCTGGCTGTTAAGGCTAAGGTCTTCGAAATTCTAATTCTCATTATTTATAGAATATGTTTTGTAGGTTTTACTTTTATTGTTTAGTGATGGTTTTCTTTATTTACTTAACTGTAATTAGTTGATTATGCATTTAATATGAATCTCAATTGATACATACCTTTGAAACTTAGATTTAGATTAGTATTCCTTGACTTAAAGGATGGTTAGAGGCTGACTACCCATGCTGTAAAAAATGGTTCACTTTCCCGATGTCACCCCTGTTTCAGAGAAGGTCGGCAAGAGTTGCGGCTTATGTTCATGTGAGGTTTGGATTGTAATTTGAAAGTTCACATGCAGCATTTGCAAGCGCGAACTACACGTGTTGGTTTGTGGGCATACATCTGAGAGCTTTAAATGAATATATCCTTGCAACTTAGATTATAGATTATAATTGTGCTTCATATTGTGCAGTTAACCGTTTTTTAAGCAGTAAGCCGGTTTTTCTCGAACAATCTGCTGGTTGAAGATCCCTATAGAGCCCACACTGCATAGTGTTGGGCCCTTGAATCCTGAACGTCGCTATCTGGAGATGTTTGCCTCTAGTGATGGGGTGGCGGGGACGAGGCTCAGGGAGGGCGCATTTTAATTAAGTGGACAGTACATCCCTAGTCCTGGAGCGTCTGGAACGCAGACTGCCAGAGAAGTAACTCAATTTTTGTAAAAAAACCCTGAGAAAGACATATTCATGTATTTGGGATGTCCTTTGATGGTAATAAACGCAACTAAAAAAACTTCTTGCCGCGTTATCCCTGAAGGGGTAGCATGTGGCGAGTTGAACCTATTTATTGTTACAGGTAAAGGCGGCGGTATTACGCCAACCACTTCAGTTGAAGTGGAGATTTCCCAGCTCCCGAGAGGGCTGGTACTCATTTCTTATGAAGGTTGAGAAAGCCTTGCAGAAATCATTTCTGACACACTTGGTGGGATTCAAGCCCGAGCTCACGGCATGGAATGAAAGCACTCTACCAACTGAGCTATCGCTATAGGACTCAGTTGTTGTAAAAATGTCTGAAAATGGACTTTTCATTTTATCATGTCCGTTTAGGTAATCCTTTTGATTAAAAAATATTCAGCAATACTCGCAATTGTTGAGGCAGTTCTAACTCCTTCTACGGCAAATCGGCCAAAGAAAACTTGTCCACACGACTTTTCGGCCAACGACATTTCGGTCACATACAAAATAGGTATCTTGCTCTCCAAAAATGTCATCTATTTCACGGACTTTACATATGTGGATACAATGATCATTCATTTCAGATGTTCTGAGCAGTCCAGCATGTACTGCATGTGGCTGCTCTAGCTTATACACCATGGCTCATTCTGGAGACATGGTCTCTCATCTTACTGTGTCCTCTATTTCACAGACTTTGCATATGTGGATACAATGATCATTCATTTCAGATGTTCTGAGCAGTCCAGCAGGTACTGCATGTGGCTGCTCTAGCTTATACACCATGGCTCATTCTGGAGACATGGTCTCTATCTTACTGTGTCCTCTATTGAGCTACTTTTACAGATTTTATTGAAAAATATCTCTAGGTTACGCCCTTCCCCTAACTTTCTAGCAGGAGCCTTAAGAGGTCCTTAACTAAGAGAGACCTTAAGTGACGATAGCGCTAGTGGCAAGAATGGAAATTTAACTTGTTAATGAAAAAAACAAGAATTTTTAAGCATTTTTTGCAACACCGCTGACAATGCAACTAAGATCATGGGATATTATATTTTATAATGATCGTTGTTTTTGTGTGAATCACACCAAAAGCCCTCTGAGAGCTTGGTCGTCGCTTTACAGGCCCTCAATCCACAAACAAGACTCGGTTTCGGCTCTATGGACCTTTTGTGATAGGTCGTTACGTACGCAAAACGCAACTAAGCTACACATATAGTGTAACTTCTTGCCGCGCTATCCCAGAAGGGTAATCGCATGTGACTTGTGGAACCTATTTTTTTTAGGTAATAAGGCATTTCTTATGAAGGCTGAGTTAACCTTGCCGGTAATTTTATTTTGGGTTTTGTAATAAACACCAGTACTGACACCCTCGGTGGGATTCGAACCCGAGCTCACTGCATAGAATGCAAGCACTCTACCAACTGAGATATCGACCGGACGTTGGTAATTTTTTTTTTCATCTCTGCAAAGAGCATATTTAAAACGCTACTAATCTACACCTATAGTGCAACTTCCTGCCACGTTTCCCACAAAGGAGTCGCATGTCTATAATCTATA
The DNA here is from genome assembly GCA_951799405.1 of Agapetus fuscipes. Lineage (NCBI taxonomy): Eukaryota > Metazoa > Arthropoda > Insecta > Trichoptera > Glossosomatidae > Agapetus > Agapetus fuscipes. The sequence goes on along the minus strand of OX637357.1, from coordinate 14,469,731 downwards.
ATCTAAGCTGCAAAGATATGTTAACATTTAAGGCTCATATTAAATGCATGCCCACAGACAGGCACATGTAGGTTCGCGCCTACACATTCTGCATGTGTGCATACAAATAAGCAAAACCTCACACGAACATAAACCTTGCAACTCCTGCCGCCGTTCCCTGAACCGGGGTGGCATTGGCAAAAGTTAACCGATTATTACAGCACGGGTGGTCAGCCTCATACCAAACTATCAGTCAAGGAGTGGCGAGTGGAACCTATGTATTTCTACAGGTGGCCGGCCTTACGCCAGTTTCCCAGCTCCCGAGAAGAGGCACATATAGTAAAACTCCTTACCACATTCTCCATTCACGAAGGGGTCACATGAAGTGAGCGGAACCTACTTATTTACACAGTTGAGGGGACCGGGTTTACGCCGACCACGTAGCTTGAAAGGGGGTTTCACACCTCCCGAGGGGGCTGGTTCTCATTTCTTCTAAATGCTGAGTAAGCGTTTCCGGTATTTTATTCTTTGATCGTTTCTGACACACTTGGTGGGGATCGAACCTTAGCCCTCCGCTATGTAACGCAATCAATTTACCAACTGAGCTACCGACCGGGAGAATACATTTTAAATTTTAACACATTATTGCAACTTTTTTTTTTTTTTTAATATATTTGTGAAGAGGAATGCAATTAACAAACCTATTCTGCCTGGCCAGAAATAGGTATTAATATCATCAATTAATAATTCATTATTGTGTATTTTAATGAATTATTAATTGATAATTACTCAATAACATCTGTTGAACCAGGGTCAAAGTTATGGTCAAATGACCCAGGTGGGGATCGAACCAACATTGTTCTCTTCCAAACACGCTAGAAAGATCAGCGAACTTGACCCCTCGGCCATAACACCGACAAAACTTTGATTATATTCTTAGAAGAAAAAAATTCAATAAATTTCTCAGTGTTTTGTTTTAAATTTAAATTAAAAAATTAAATCACCCCCTAGGTTGACTGTACAAGGAACAAAATTAATGCGGTGCATTACTGAGTACACCCCTCCGAGCGGGAAGCTGCAGTACTCACTTTAATTAGCAACATTCTTTTCTGCGCCTTCCCCTCCATTTCCTTTTTTATCTTTTCCGTTTCATCTTTTTCTCCACTTCGCCCTTGTTGTGAATCTTTTTCCAGTTACTTTTATTTCATTTCTTTCATTCATCAAGTAAAAAAATAGCGTTTAGATTTTTTATTCAAAACAACATGAAAGAATTTAAATAAAACGCAACTAAGCTACACATATAGTGCATTCTTCTTTTTATTTTTATGGGTCGAACTATACTGTGCAACTGTAACTCTGAACCGAAAGTGATAAAATAAATTGTTTAATTTTTTTTTTAATGAAATAGACTCTTATAAGAATATCGACGGTTAAAAGGCAGTAGAGCATAAGCAAAATTTTGGTCAAAAATGAGTTATGAATGCTATCCTACTTGAAATTTTCCGCTCTTTCTAATGCGCTAACTCCCATAGCTCTACGATGATTTTTGTGTTGTTTATGCCCAAGCAAACAACTGCGTTTTCGAAGTATGGTTTTGGTGTAAACGAAAAGATTTTTGTCCTAAAGGCGCTTGTGACATAAAATAATCGTAAAACTAAATTAATAGGAATGCTTATAAATGTCTTTAATTTTAGAGCTGTTTTGATTTTAACGATATGATAAAAAATACAAAAGCTATGCCATTTTTCGGCAATCTCCAACTTTAAGCTGCTCTCCTGAACAAATTTTGTTTTGGTTGATTATGCCCTACTGCCGTTTAACCGTAGATAAATGTTAGCAACTTAGATTATAGATGGAAAGCGTTCTCGTGTGCGGCAATAAATTTGAAATCCGTACTTCAAAAATAAATCGAAGTCCGGATAAAACGTACGGTCCGTAGTTTCGGTCGGGTCACGTGCAAACACACGTTCGTGATCCGGATACGGCCGGAAACCGGAAAGGCACGGAGGCCGTAAATCTGCGAGATGATGGGGTACATCCGGATGGCTTGATGTACCCTGAGGAACATTGTGCCCTAAGGTACAGAGCACCACTTTAATGTACCTCACTAAAAATTTGGAGACAACGCCACATACTTAAAAGGTTTGACAGAAAAAAAAAAAATTAGGCTGATTTATTTTGTGAGCGCTGTTTTTCTGTGTATCACACCTCAACGAGCCCTCTGCGAGCTTGGTCGTCGCTGTAGAAAGCTCCAATTCTCAAGCAAGACCTAGTTGCTGTAAGGCTGGATGGACCCTTTGATGATCGGTCTTTGGTAAAGGTTTATGAATTTTTCAACCCAGCGAAGAGCAAATTTGAAAATATAAATGGTATATTTTTTGTGCTCCGCCGGGATTCTAGCCCACAGCCTTCCATTTACGAGTCCGAAGTGTTGCCACTGGACTACGGACCGGTCAATAAGAACTGATTCACTGATTGTGAGAAATCGTGGATAAAACATTTAATTGCGAGTAACTTCTCATAGTAAGTGAACTAATTATAAGGAAGTGCTCGTGACAAACTTCTAAACTACAGGACTTATTGTTAGTGTTTTTTCTCGTAGAAAATAGGACAAACAGTTGCATTTATCTGAGAAACCCATGTTAGCTTAAATGTCACTTATTCAGTTTTACCTTTAGGGTATCGATATAAAACACACCAGCCTATACACCAGGTTGTAAAAAATATTGACATTAAGCTTCACATTTGATTCACGCCCGCAAGCAGACACGTGAAAGCTGCGCTAACGCAAGCTGCGGTTGTACAAATAAACCAAACCTCATTTGAACAAAAGCCTTGCAACTCCTGCCGCCTTTCCCTCGAACAAGGTTTGTCGGTGTTATAGCCGAGGGGGCCAAGTGGAATGATCTTTCTAGCGTGTTTGGAATGGAACAACGTTGGTTCGATCCCCGCCTGGGTCATTTGACCATAGTTTTGACCCTGGTTCAACAGATGTTTTTTTTTTTTTTTTTTTTTTTTTTTAAGAAAATCCTGTGCGGGAGACTTCCTAGATTCTGAAGACTCTAGGGGTCTATGACACTTGTTGTAGTGCCGCAAAGGTGTACGAGCTTGGTCGTCGCTACAAAGCGCCAATACTCAAGCAAGACCCAGTTGCTGTAAGGCTGGATGGACCCTTGGTGACCGGTCATTGGTAAAGGCTTATGAATTCTTCAACCCAGCGAAGAGCACATTCGAAATATTAATGGTATTTTTGTGTGCTCCGCCGGGATCCGAATCCACAACCTTCCAAATATTTACGAGTCCGAAGTGTTGCCACAACGGACTACGGACCGGTCCGACCTTCTTCTTCTTCTTGTGATGATTCCTGCTGAATAATAAGAGCGCCAGTTTCAAACGCCAGTGTAACTTCTTCTTCTTCTTGTGATGATTCCTGCTGAATAATAAGAGCGCCAGTTTCAAACGCCAGTGTAACTTCTTCTTCTTCTTGTGATGATTCCTGCTGAATAATAAGAGCGCCAGTTTCAAACGCCAGTGTAACTTCTTCTTCTTCTTGTGATGATTCCTGCTGAATAATAAGAGCGCCAGTTTCAAACGCCAGTGTAACTTCTTCTTCTTCTTGTGATGATTCCTGCTGAATAATAAGAGCGCCAGTTTCAAACGCCAGTGTAACTTCTTCTTCTTCTTGTGATGTCCTGCCGAATAATAAGAGCGCCAGTTTCAAACGGCCAGTGTCAAAATGTTGTCTTTAACTAGCTTGCCGCTATTGTGACAGCCTACAACAGGCGAAGAATGACAGTTTTTGAACCCACACTATGCGCTCCCGACATCTTGTGCTATACTAGGGATGAACTTCTAATGCACAATGTTTCCGCCAACTCTCCATATGCCAAGCATCTGACACTGCCTGTCTACCTTCTGAGATCTCATAGACCTTCAACTTTTGTAAAGCGCCATCGCGGCTGCAGGGCCGGCACTCAAGTGAGGCAAAAACTAACAGCCGGCAGACATCTGGCCTCATCAACAAGCTTTCGACTCGGCCACTGGAATGCTAGGTCCATCACGAGAAAGGTTGAGAGCATACATGATTTGTTTGTCGAACATGATCTGCACTTTCTGACACTTAATGAAACATGGCATGACAGTTCGGAGTCGATTGCAGTGAATGCTCTTCGCAATTATGGATATACAGTTTTTGACAAGGCCAGACCTCGCAGCCCACACGCTGAAGGCCTACTGACAACTAATCATGGCGGTGTTGCCATAGTCTGTAAACCAGAATTGCGCATATCCAACATCGCCCCCCTTGGATCATATACAACCTTCGAGTACGCGGGATGTAGACTTACCCTTCAGGGCTCATCATTCGTAGTCCTGACCGTTTACAGGCCTGGCTCGAATCCAGTCACTGCTGATTTCTTTAATGAGATAACCACCATGTTGAGTCTTACATCTCACCTAAAGATACCTATTATACTGACTGGTGATTTCAATATTCATATAGAAAGGCAAGCTGATCCGCATGCAAAGAAGCTTAACAGACTGCTGGTTGACCACAGCCTCTCGCAGTGGGTCGTATCTCCCACTCACGATGCCGGAGGAACCCTTGACTTGCTCATCACACGCAGCGACTGCACCCCATCATCTACAGCTGTTATCGATGTGGGACTTTCTGACCATCGGCTGATCGTTGCTAGGTTTTGTCTCTCAATTCCATCGCCTCTCTACACTACTATTATTACTAGAAATTGGAAGGATTTCTGCCCCAAAAAATTTCGTTTTCGTCTTGAGAACTCTGTCTTGTGCTCTGACGCCATCTATACTGACCAAAACATAGACCATCTTGTAGGACAGTACAATTCTACACTCAACGACATCCTAGATGAGCTTGCTCCATTCACTTCGAAAACATTGCGAGTGCGTGGCTCTCGACATCTGTGGTTTGACTCCAACTGCAGAGCTGAAAAAGCCAAGGTCCGCAAACTCGAAAGGGTTTACAGGCGACTGAAGACCTCTGTTTCTAAGAATGCTTGGATTTCTGCCCAGAAGTTGTATGTACAACTCATTGAAAAAGTTAAATCTGCTTACTGGAGAGAACAAATTCACACTCACAAAGATAATCCAAGGAGATTATGGCAAGATTTACGGAATGTCATGGAGACACCTAATGCGTCGATGCCCACTAGCCTGAATGCTGAACAATTCAAGACTGCATTCAAGACGAAACTTGATGGAATATCTGCATCCCTTCCATATAGCACTGCGGCCATAGTTGCAACACCATGCTCGATCAAATTTAACACCTTTGCTCCTGTGACTGAGATTGAGCTTAAGAAGACCATCAGCAATTCTCCCACCAAGCATTGTCAGCTGGATCCCATACCCACACGACTGCTCAAAGAGAACCTTGATCTCCTTTTACCCCTGACTGTTAAAATTATGAATATATCTCTGATGCATGGAGTCGTACCGGCATCCTGGAAGATTTCGCATGTCACTCCTCTAATTAAGAAAAATACACTCGACGCTGACGACCCAACAAACTATAGGCCAATTTCAGGCCTCCCCTTTTTATCTAAAGTGCTTGAGCGTACCATTGCATCCCAGCTGATGACTCACCTCGAGAATAACAACTTATTGCAGAAATATCAGTTCGCTTATAGGAAGCATCATTCAACTGAGTCCGCCCTCACAAGGCTGACATCTGACTTAATTGTGGGAGTGGCATCAGGTGACATTGGTTTAGTAACGGTTCTCGACATGAGTGCCGCCTTTGACACTGTCGATCATGAAATGCTTCTTCATTGTCTGGAGTCTGAGTATGGCATCTGTGGTACTGTCATCGAATGGCTGCGCTCGTACCTGTATAATAGAAGGTGGTCCATTAGGCTTAAGTCTGACTCAACCAAAGAAGATCTTGTTTCTCAAGGAGTACCCCAAGGATCAGTCCTTGGTCCAATCCTCTTTATCTTGTACATTGGCTGTATTGATAATATTTTGGAGGAGTGTGGCATGCGAAGCTATGCATATGCTGATGATCGTGTCCTCGTTGGTTTTTGCAGTCCCGACAAAAAAGACGATCTTTTGGCCAGGACCACACATTGCTTGGAAAGACTCACAAACGTTATGGCCTATAGACGTCTCAAACTGAATCCAACCAAGACTGAGTTCATGTGGGTCGCCTCTCCGGGTCGGCAGCACCTCTTGGGTACTCAGCCAATCTTTTTCTCTGGTGCAAGCATAATACCATCCTCCACCATATCCGTCCTTGGTGTCTTACTAGACGGAGCACTATCGATGGAGGCACAAGTGTCCAGGACAGTGAGCCCAGCTTTCTTCTATATCCGCCAATTGAGCCTCATCTCAAGATGTTTGCCTGTGGATGCTGTCAAAAGCCTCGTAGCTGCTTTCGTCGTCTCCCGATTAGACTACTGCAATATCATATATGCTGGACTACCGCAGAAGTTGTTTGATCGGCTGCAAATGGCTTTCAATGCTGCTGCCAGGGCAATTTTTCGACAGGGAAAGAGCTGTCATATTTCGCCACTGCTGAGAGAACTGCACTGGCTGAGGGTCCGAGAGAGGGTGGAATTTAAGTTGTGTCTCACTGTACATAGGGCCCTGAACGGCACTGCACCCCCATGTCTCGCTGAGCTATGCTCTGTCGATGGGACTTCAAAAAGACCACTACGCTCTGCCCTTACTGCTGTCAACAAGGTTATAGTGCCCAATAGAGCAAACACATCAAACTTTGCAGACAGAAGCTTTGCGGTGGCCGGGCCGGTGGCCTGGAACAATTTACCCATCGGTGTTCGCGCGAACCAGCCTACCACCACCTTCAGAAAGGAACTGAAGACACTACTTTTCTCGAGAAGCCATGGCGCCCTTGAGATGGTCCTGGACCATTAAATGGCGCCACAGGAAAGAAATCATCCATCATCATCATCATCATCCGAGATGCCAACGACACGCGGTGTACCTGAGCGCACACCCATCCAAGTACTGACCACGCCCAATGTTGCTTAACTTCGGTGATCTATGGGAACCGGTGCTTTCAACATGGCTAACGTCGTTGACAAAATTGTTATTTATAAACAATAATGCATTATTGATGATATTAATACCTATTTCTGGCCAGGCAGAACAGGTTGGTGAATTGCATTGCACAAAAGAAGAGCCTGTATGAAGAAGGTTATGACTCTGGAGGAAATGAAAGAAGTATGTAAGGACAGAAAGAAATGGCGGTTGATCTTGAATGTTGGCGGCTAGGGTTTATTTAAAAGTGAAATTTGTTTTATGTTTTAGTTTTTTATGTCCGTATATATTATTATTTATTGATTTAAAAAATGTAATATGTCGTGTATGTTCCTTGACTTATAGGTTGGTATGCGGCTGACCACCCATGCTGTAAAAATGGTTCACTTTGCCAATGTCACCCCTGTTACAGGGAAGGACGGAAAGAGTTGCAGGGTGTATGTCCATTTGAGATTTGGTTTTTATGTTGCAGGCTCACATGAGGCATGTGCAAGCGCGAACTTGTACATTTCTGGTTGTGAGAATGCATGTAATGTGAATCTCCAATGTAACATATCTTTGCAACTTAGATTAGATTAGATTAGATTCCTTTTCACAAATCTATTAAAAAAAAATTAAAAAAGACACCCTAAAGAATCGTGAAACAAGATCTGTAAAAATCATCTTCTACTTTTTATTCTAAAAGCTAAACATCCTGTCGAAATAAATTTTGTGTCACAGATTTATTTCTTATTTTATGAACCAGCACAATAACTCTTTCCCAAGAAAAAATATGTGATCCGTTTCCTTGTTGCTACACTTATTTTTATTGTTTCATAGCATATTTACATATCTCACATTACTCACACATTCATTCTCTCCACTCCTTTCCCTTCTGTTTACTCTCTTTCCCCCATTTCTTTCGCCGAATATTATTATTCTTTGAATTTGGCAATGCTAGGAGGCGCAAGAGAAAGTCTGCCATCCTTTTCGCGACGACAAAATCGTAAAACGTATTTGTCACTTTGCAAAATAAAATAATAAAGCCTTGAAATTGCTTTGTTTACGCTGGTTTTTTTTTATGATTTGCAAAAAAAATAGATACTGAATTTTCTTCACCATAATAAAATAAATGTGTCTTTTTTGTATTTTTGTGTGAGACATAAAAAAAAGAGCCAGTAGACCATGGGCTGAGGCTGCAAAATAAAATAATGTTGGTGAGAGAGCAGGGTGATAGTGACACCAATAAAGTAAAGTCGTAGGTGTCAGTGGACCATGGACTGAAGTTGCACAAGACAGAGAGTCCTGGAGGATGGTGGTGAGACTACAAGGTGATGGTGACACCAAGAAAGTAAAGTCGTAGGAGTCAATGGACCATGGACTGAAGCTGCACAAGACAGAGAGTTCTGGAGGATAGTGGTGAGACTACAAGGTGATAGTGACACCAAGAAAATAAAGTCCTAGGTGTCAGTGGACCATGGACTGAGGCTGCACAAGACAGTGAGTCCTACAGGATAGTGGTGAGACTACAAGGTGATAGTGACACCAAGAAAATAAAGACCTAGGTGTCAGTGGACCATGGACTGAGGATGCACAAGACAGAGAGTCCTGGAGGATGGTGGTGAGACTACAAGGTGATAGTGACACTAATAAAGTAAAGTCCTAGGTATCAGTGGACCATGGACTGAGGCTGCATAATACAGAGAGTCCTGGAGGATGGTCGTGAGACTACAAGGGTTTAGTGAAGTCCTAGAGGAAGCTGGTGAGACGAAAAAAAGGATGACGACGATCCAATTACACATTTTATGTCTACTTAAAACTTATATACCTGCAACTCTAAGATAATTCTGTACTTAGCGTTTCCCAAATTATTACTTGAAGTAATGGCTTTGAAAATACACCACGCAGTTACAGTTTTACGAGCATAGATGTAATGAAATATTTTAGTACGCTTGTGACAAGAAGATCCTTGTCTATCAGGAGCGAACACTCGATAGAGGCAATTGTATACTATGTAGAATAAATATTTTGTCTCAAACAATTACTCAATATCTTTTATTATAGTTACGAACGTGAAAAGTTGTGTTTGTCTGTGTTGGTTGTCAGTCTATAAAATTTCTAGAAATGCGTAGAAGCACTAAGTAGGTAGGTACTTCATAATAATTTGCGTTTGTTCGAGATGAATTAAGTGTTGATTCGAGTCTTCTTGTAAATTCTAGCAAGGTGGTATGCAACGATTCTCCATGTTTCGAGAATGATCTTTATTTTTAGTATAAATTATGGACCGAAACTCCACGTAGCTTAAGAAATCAATCAATCGTCAAACTTTACTGCACAAATGTAATCCTGAATTAGGTAGTATTAATAAACCATGGCCAAGTTGTCCTTGATCGAAATGTCGTGTGCCCTATTTTCCTGAACAAGATGTCTGTGGACGTTATGTCTCCTTGTACGACGACAGTGTTTTATCATCACGTGTATGTTCACGCCTCGGTAACTTTGCAAGAGCTCAAGTCTTCAGTTGAGACCATTTTCTCATGTTTACGGCCACTTAATTTCAACCTTTAAAAGGTCCTTTTTGCATTCCCGGCTTTGAGAAAGCAAATCAACAGAACACCGACACGTTGAAAAATAACGAAAAAGCAGTTTTATGACCACATTTCAGAAAGCTGTCATCCTCAATTTTGATCCTGCAGTTCAAACTAATCTGAAGCGCTATTCTGCTTAATTCCTTAAGAACTTAAGGCGACGTGATAGCGATTTGTGTCCAAAAATAAGGTGTAGTGTGATTTTTTGTATCTATGGAGGTCTTTTGCAAGCGCTAGCAAGCTACGACTTGGATTAATATCTAAACGGGGCTATTCTTAGACATTTTAGTCGCCGGTTGAGCCCACGCTTGACAAACTAATGGTGCCTGAGATGGAAGTTTCATCAGCACGGTCATTCTGACCTACCGAATTTTGGAATATTTGTATGAAGACAAATCAGCTGTTCACTTGCGGCCATTGACATCATTTATCATATTGACGGGTCTTCATACAAATGCATCATTAGTTTGTCAAAGCGTGGGCTCAACCGACGACTAAAATATCTAAGAATAGCCTCGTATGTATTTAAGCAGAATTTAGCAGAATAGCGCTTCTGGATTGGTCTGTAGTCTAGAGGTTAATGCTATGGACTTGTAAATTTAACATCTTCTTCAGTGAAGATTGGCGATCATCAGAGCAATCAACACCTTCGATACTTATCTAATCTAAGTTGCAAAGATATGTAACATTGGGAATTCACAATATATGCATTTTCACAAGCAGACACGTACAAGTTCGCGCTTGCACACGCCGCACGTGAACCTACAACATAAAAACCCAAATCTCAATGGACATACACCCTGCAACTCTTTCCGACCTTCCCTGAAACAAGGGTGACATTGGCAATGGCATTTTCTACAGCACGGGTGGTGGAATTAGTCAAGGAAGTTAAGTATAAAAAACCCGAGTATAACTACAGGTTATCCATAGATAATTGAGGTTTTGATAGTCAGTATGGATGTATATATGTCTCCATAATTGGAATTGAGCTTGTGGACGTTGATAGATGACCCCATGTGACGTTCCATCCTTTAAAGCAAACCAGCCGTCCATAGCAACCTGCACCAGAGGACTGGAGGCTGTCAAACGTGACCAATGATAGACAACTCACTTTAAATACTTCAGCAACGTAACTACGCAACTAAGCTACACATACAAGGTAACTTCTTGCATATGCTGTCCCCGAAGGGACCTATTTATTTTTACGGATAACGGGGCCGGCCTCACACCAACCGCTTTTCAGTTGAAGTGGGGGTTTAACAGCTCCCGGGGGGCTGGTTCGAACCCTTGCTCTCGGCATGGAATGCAAGCATTCTACCAATTGAGCTATCGACCTTTTTTACAAGCTTGTTCGTCGTTGCTACAAAGCGCCAATTCTCGTATCGGTATATCAAGACCCAGTTGCTGTAACGCAGGATGGGCCTTTAGTGACCGTTCTTTGGTAAAGGTATATGATTTTTTCACCCAGCGAAGAGCAGATAAAAAATATATGCGGTATTTTTTTTTGCTCCGCCAGGATTCGAACCCGCAACCTTCCATTTCCGAGTCAGACGGGTTAACCACTAGACTACGGACCGGTTTAAGTGGAAAAATTAACTAGTCTTTCGCTCAATGTTTTTTTTTGGCATCAAAAAGCTATTGTGTTTAAAATGGCTCTCCTGTCCTAGAAAATTCAAGGAAAGTGGCACAAGACAGAGAATCCTGAAGGATTGTGATGCAGGAGGCCCTGAGCCTTCAAGGTTTTTGAGCTGGATTAAGAAATTAAGTAGAATCAACTTACCCTTCCTCTTTCGATGTACTTTTCTTCGTTTAAGATTAAAAATCTTACCTGCAAAAAAGAAAGCAAAACATTAGTTGTGCAAGAAGAAAAATATGCCATCTGAGTAGCAAAGGAGGAGTATAACAAGATGATCAAAAAATATATAAGACAAATACTGGAGTTCTCCTTCGGTGCTATTCTTAGACATTTTAGTCATCTGTTGAGCCCACGCTTTGACAAACTAATGATGCATTTGTATAAAGACCTGTCAATCCAAGAGGGCTGCAAGTGAACAGCTAATTAGTCTTCATACATATATATTTAGTAGGTAAGAATGACCTTGGTGATGAGACTTTCAGCCCAGGCATCATTAGTTTGACAAAGCGTGGGCTCAACGGACGATAAATTAAATAATGTACGACATGTTTCACGAGCATGCACTGTAACTGTAACTCTGTCGCCATTCCGCTAGGGGTGGCCAGAGCCTTTGCAGAGTTGCCTCTATTTTTCCCTATCCTGACATACCTCTTTCAATTCATTCATATCCATCACCTTTTTCATGCATTTTCTTCTTTTACGCTCACTTTGTGTATGCCATTCTTTCACAATCTCCTCAATCTGATCACTCCATACTTTTCTCTGTCGTCTCTTCCTCTTTTTCCTTTCACACTCTCTTTTTATATAAACTTTTTCAGTCTATCATCATGGTCCGGTCGATAGCTCAGTTGGTAGAGTGCTTGCATGGCATGCCGTTTTCTCGGGTTCGAATCCCACCGAGGGTGTCAGAAATGATTCCCGTTTCGATGTTTATTTCAAACCCCAAAATAAAATACCAGCAAGGTTTACTCAGCCTTCACAAGAAATGAGTACCAGACCTTTCGGGAGCTGGGAAACCCCCACTTCAGCTGAAGTGGTTGGCCTAAGACCGTCCCCCTTACCTGTAAAAATAAATAGTTTCAACTCGCAACATGCGATCCCTTCAGGGATAACGCGGCAAGAAGTTAAACTACATGTGTAGCTTAGTAACAAAAACAAAAAACATTAATAGAGTCCAATTCACAATTTATTTCAAAAAACAAAATGATCATGAAATGAAGCAATTTTGTGGTCGCATCGTTAAAAGAATGCCCCTGTTTTGTGGCTTGGTCTAACGCCCAACACATCTTATGCCATGGCTACCCCTGTAATAAGGGCATCATATATTTTTACGACACGCAATATCACAAGGGATGCATCCCCGTAGTGTGATGACTTCCATATAATCAACGGCAAAAATAGTAAAGTATATTCGGTATTGTCCGATCGATAATAATGTTATGGTTTTTGGGTTCTAATAGTCTCCAAATTAAACACTGCTCTTCCCTTGGGATATTTATCTTACAGTCAGATTTATTTTTACATTTAATTTTGCAATTTACATTTATTTATTTCACAGATGGTTTGTGTTCACTTAAGCTATTGTAGTCTGCAAAGGTACAATGTCGCAAGAGAACTAAACTCCTGTAAGATGATGATGATGATGGATGATTTCTTTCCTGTGTTGCCATTTAATGGTCCAGGACCATCTCAAGGGCGCCATGGCTTCTGGAGAAAAGCAGTGTCTTCAGTCCCTTTCTGTAGGTGGTGGTAGGCTGGTTCGCGCGAACACCGACGGGCAAATTGTTCCAGGCAATCGGCCCGGCCACCGCAAAGCTCCTGTCTGCAAATTTTGATGTGTTCACTCTTTTGGGCACTATGACCTTGTTGACAGCAGTGAGGGCAGAGCTTAGTGGTCGTTTTGAAGGCTTATCGACAGAACATAGCTCAGCGAGACATGGGGGTGCAATCTGTTTGCGGCTTTTATAGCCCAGCGATAGAAGCTTCTAAAGGTGAATTTTGCGAGAAGCTTCTCGAACAGATATTTCGAGCACTTAATTATGACGATCTAGTGACTTCCCTATGTAATATTTGTTACTCTATGTACTTAACAATTATGAATCCTACACACAAATATTATACAAAATTCCTATCAGCTGTAATTAATACATCTACCTATAGTAATATTCATATTGCATATACTATTATCATAACAATAATAATAATAATATTATGATGATTTATTTGATGAGCGCTGTTTTTGTATGTATCACACCTCAAGAGCCCTCTGCGAGCTTGGTCGACGCTGTAGAAAGCGCCAATTCTAAAGCATTACCCAGTCGCTGTAAGGCTGGATGGACCTGTAGTGACCGGTCTTTGGTAAAGGCTTTTGAGTTTTTCAACCCAGAGAAGAGCACATTTGGAAATATAAATGGTATATTTTTGTGCTCCGCCGGGATTCGAATCGACAAGCTTCCATTTACGAGTCAGAAGTGTCACTAGACTACTGACCGGTCCAAAACAGTGTCCGATAAAAACCATGACTTAAATTGCGATCCATTAAAATGCGTTACAAGGTGACACCAAGAAAGTCAAGTCCTTGGTGTCAGTGGACCATGGACTGAGGCTGCACAAGACAGAGAGTCCTGGAGGATGGTGGGGAGACTACAAGGTCTATAATCATTACTTCGGAACGTGATTTCTAACTTGCAAACTGCTTTTTTTAGACATTTCTGCGTACATTTACACACTCTTCCCCCCTAGTTCTTTTTTTCTCCCCGTTTCCCTTCTTTTCTTTTGTATTGTTTCACGCTAACTTCACTTCTTTCAGTTCGGTTCCGACCCTCGAGGGACCTAACTAGAGTTTGTTTGGTTTTGTGGATGCGAATGTAGTCTGAAATAATGAAAAACATTTTTGAAATTTGAATGCAGAAGCATACGAAAGAATGAGAAGTATATGGGAAAAAGAAGCAAAATAATTCAAAAGTTGATTCTAAAAATTTTAAGTTCTAAAAATATATTGACATGATATAGCGATTGGCCCCTTCGATATTTCCAGAGGCATAATAAAAGGAGAGCTTGTATGAAGAAGGTTATGACTCTGGAGGAAATGGAAGAAGTATGTTAAGACAGAAAGAAATGGCGGTTGATCTGTTATGTGGGCAGCTACGACTAGGGTTTTTTAATTAGAATTTTATATTCTGTTTTGATGTCCATACGTATCATTATTTGTTAATTTTAAAAGTGTAAGTTTTTATGTATGTTCCTTGACTTATAGGTTGGTATGCGGCTGACCCCCCATGCTGTAGAAAATGGTTCACTTTGCCAATGTAGCCCCTGTTCTAGGGAAGATCGACAAAGGTTGAAGGATTTATGATCATTTTAAGTTTAGATTTTCATTTGGAAGTGTACATTCAGCATTTATATATTGCACTTATCTAATCTAATCTAAGTTGCAAAGATATGTTACATTGGAGATTCACATTACATGCATTCCCACAACCAGACACGTACAAGTTCGCGCTTGCACGTGCCTCATGTGAGCCTACATCATAAAAACCAATCTCAAATGGACATACACCCTGCAACTCTTGCCGTCCTTCCCTGTAACAGGGGTGACATTGGCAAAGTGAACCCTTTTTACAGCATGGGTGGTCAGCCGCATACCAACCTATAAGTCAAGGAACATACACGACAAATTACATTTTTTAAATCAATAAATAAAATTATACATGGACATCAAAGACATAAAACAAATTTCATTTTAATAAACCCTAGCCGCCAACATTACAGATCAACCGCCATTTCTTTCTGTCCTTACATACTTCTTTCATTTCCTCCAGAGTCATAACTTTCTTCATGCAAGCTCTTCTTTTATTATGACTCTGGATATTCCAATCATTATTACTAAGCACATTATTACTTACCACTTAAATATTAACATATATTTGCAACTTAGATTAAAGGCAGAGGAATTTTTTGAAAAAATAATTTCTTCAATTCACCTCTAGTCCACTGAATTTCTTTCAGTCCATCGGTCACGTAGGATTCTTTCTTCTGCATGTATATATATTATATATACTTGTTAAGAGGGTGGTACAAATAGCCAAAAGAACCTATGTAGGGTGGGAGAAGAGAAAGAACGAGAGAAAGAAAGCCAGGAGGGGGAAGAACCATGGACAGAATGGAAATTCAGGGGAATTTTGCTAATTTCATTCCATGACAAACGTGTCCACTTCAAGAGCTACGAGACGGCACGCTCTCGACGTGTTAGGGCATTTTTTCTGGCAATTTTACAAGAAGGAAACCAGCTCCTTAACATTGTTGAACATTTTAACAATAAATTGTAAAAGTTTTTTTGTTGAAAGCATAAATATTGAATCGTTTTTTCCAACCTAGTTTTCAGGACAGATATATATATATAGGCACCTTAAAGGTAAAACTGAATAACTGCTGATTCACTGATTTGAGAAATCGTGGATAAAACATTATATTGGGAGGAACTTCTCGTAGTAAGTGAACTACAACAAACCACAAACTTCTAAACTACAGGATTTTCACATTTGTCTCTTAGAAAATTGGGAAAAGGTGCGTTTATTTGAGAAACCCAAGTTAGCTTAATATGTCACTTATTCAGTTTTACCTTTGAAGTGTCGATCGATATACGATACACATAAAAATATTTTAAGGAATCCTGTGCGGGAGGCTTTTCAGAGACTGTAGGGGGCTATGACACATTTTGTAGTGCCCCAAAGGTGTTGGTGATGTGGCGGTTAAAGTCCTGATCCTTTGTATTAGCAGGGCTGTTAGCTGCGTAGTGTTGTGTTGGCTTTGTTTTAAGATACTGTAAGAAAGTGGCGAGTGATATTGATTTTGAATGGGACAAGATTAAACAGGACCAAATAAATGTGATGTTTTTTCATATGTTTTGAGAGCAGTATTTTTTACTTGTAATTAGTCACTTTCCAACTTTCTAAACTTGATATCCGTGGCAACATATAATTGGCCATGTTTTTTGTAATTGTTATTATTATATTTCTTATGTAACGCTGTTTGTTGTCCTATTAAAATAAAAAATAAAAAATATTCCGTTTATGATACGTCCTGTTTTAGGTATGTGAGTTTATATCATGTGTTGTTTTGTCATGTGATGAACTGTCATGCGTTGTCCTGTCGTGTGATGCAAAGTCATGTAATGTTATGTCATGTGTTGTTTTGTCACTGCGATGTTCTAACATGCAACCGTATATTCTAATGTTTTGATGTAATGTACCTACATTCATGGCAAACGAAAAAACACATTTATTCCGACTTGTATTTGCCTCTAAACAGTGGACGCGTCCGCACAAGAATCTCCCAGTCTCTATTTGAGCCGGTGCACGAAAAAAAGGGACTTACAGGCTTTGTGGGTCGCAAAAAAGTCAATCTCTCGGAATCGATTTCGGCGCCATTTTTACAGCCTTTTTTCAGTGTTGCCAGCGCTCTGAGGAACTCTCCCCCTCATTTCTGATTGCCTACTTATTACTGGGCTGCCATGTGATCCCCGACGCTTTCCCGGGTCGCTTTATTTTTCGGGGGAAATTAGATTTTTTCGCTGGCAACTTCTAAACTTTTTTCCTTTTGATACATCTATCAATATATTGACAGCGCATAGCGAGAAATAACCAAGTGCCTCAGTTGACCAGATGAAAGAAGTATGTAAGGACAGAAAGAAATGGCGGTTGATCTGTAATGTTTGCGGCTATCTATAATCTATAATCTATAATCTAAGTTGCAAAGATATATTCATTTAAAGCTCTCAGATGTATGCCCACAAACCAACAAATGTAGTTCGCGCTTACAAATGCTGAATGTGTACTTACAAATAAAATCCAAACCTCAAATGAACATAAGCCCCACAACTTTTGCCGACCTTCCCTGAAACAGGGGTGACATTGGCAAAGTGAACCATTTTTTACAGTATGGGTGGTCAGCCTCATACCAACCTATAAGTCAAGGAATATGAATAATAAATTACATTTAAATATAAAAAAGAACAAAACCTTACAAAGAAATCTATACAAAAAAAAAAAAGTCAAAAATTTCCTATGCAAAAAATGTAGCAAATGAATACACCAACATTAGAAATCAACATTGCAGATTAGCCGCCACTTCTTCCTGTCCTTGCATACTTCTTTCATTTCATCCAGAGTCATAACCTTTTTCATACAAGTCCTCCTTTTATTATGACTCTGGATATCCCATTCATTCGCTATTTCAGAGATTTGATCCTTCCATACTTTTCTCGGTCTTCCTCTACCACGACATCCATCTATTCTAGCTAGGGTTTATTAAATTGGAATTTGTTTTCTGTTTTAGTTTTGATGACTATTAGAGTGTCCCTTATTTTTCAACTTGATTATTTTTTAACGCATAGGGGCTATTTTTTTGCGTATTGCTATAAAACACTTCCTCAGAAAATTTCAGATCATTTGGAGCACAGTAACCCGTGCCGACTTGTATCGGAACATGTTCATACAATTTATGCTACAGTACAAGCGCGCGGGTGGCACGTTCTCACTTTGTTTTCAGTCAAATGCAATAAATCGTGTTATCAACATGGTTTATTTAATTTGAATCATATTTCAGCTTAATAACGAAGTGCTAAAAAAATAATATTCTAAGTTAAAGAGGCACAACACCAAATAACAGGTGACAAATTACCATCAAATCGTCAAACGAAGGAAGAAAGGTCACGGCAACGCGAAATTGAGGGAAATAAAAGAAAACTTACTGCATGTACTTCACTATATGTTTTCTTACAGAGGATAGAAGCCAGCTGAACATTAAAGACCATCAGGCATCCGTTAAAGTGCTAGGTCTCAGCAAAGACAAATATACAATTAATAAATCTTTCATTCAAATGGTTCTATCTGAAATGTGGATGGAATGGCAGAAGCAGCTGCCTGGACATCCCTGCAAGAAAGCATGGATGTCCAGGCATTGCTTTTTGGAGACTGGGTATTCAAGGCGGTCACTTCAATCATTTGGAATGCTATTCCCGCCTTACGTCTCAAAAGTCACCTCCTCGTCCTATCATATGGACGAGCGCCTTTGCAATGACGCACTGTCATAAAAGGTGCTGTGTAAATTCTGTACTTCAAGCTATAAAAACGGATTTGTAAAATCATGGTCCTGATATAGTAATTGTTAATTGGGATGGGACAGTGTTCCGTGAATTATAGACTGCAGGAGTTCTTAGGAAGAGCGATTACCGGTCGTTGATTTTTTTCGATGCTAAAGAAATACTTCTTGCTGTTCCAAAACTAGATAGTTCTTCTGGTAAAGATCAGGCCATGGCTTTTTAAGCTCGTTTCATGATAGGGACCTTAGTGACTAGATGCGAATAATGTGCTGTGACACTTCAGCTTCTAGTGTTGGACTAATGTTGGAATTTTGGACAAAAGTTGGAATGTGAGGTATTATTGTTTGCTTGTCGCCAACATGTTTATAAACTCGTCTTAACAAATGTGTTTGAAGCAAAAATACCTCAAATTACTATAAATACTGATATTTCACTGTTTTATAAATTACAAGATAATTGGAATAATATTGATTCTACTGACATCCAAACTTGCCCAAATTTGTGAAACAATATATCAGTGATTGAGAAATTGATCAATTAGTAGTGTTTTATAAGCATGGACTATAAAAGTTTATTGTACGAGATAAGTACCGTGAACTGATAGAACTACACATCATGTTTTTGGGTGGTCATGAGAATAACTGAAAATAAAGCCTCCTGATGCTTTGCATTAAGCGCGGAGGATGGCAAGAGCTATTTACTCTATGGGGATATGTTGCAGTCTTTCTTTAAAATGAGCACAAAGAAAATACAAGTCCTTAGAGATATTTGCTCATTTATTACCACTGTTTATGTGAAACTCTGGGTTCAGTGTAGTTTGGCAGTTAAAGGACCTCATCAAGATTTGTGATTTTTTTAAGTTTTGAAGGGTTATGAGAAACTTGGAACAGTTATTTCTCAAGTAGCCTTGAAGAAGTTTTGTCAGCTCTTATGGTATTTGTCAGATAAAATAGCAGTATCATCAATTTTTGATGATTTGGTGGAAGATGAAAAAAAGAAAACTAAAAAGCAAACTTTTGCTAATTTAGAGAGGAAAAGTTCTTGCTCATTACAAAAGAGGTTTAGTCCATCTAAAGAAAAAATATCAATATCTTTATACGGTACATATAAAATCATCAGTTCTTTTAGTACATTTTTCTAATTATGTATTGATTGTAATGGTATTTTATTATTTGTAAGGTTTTACATACAACTTTGGATCAGTTTATGTCTTCCTCAAGCAAAAAACTATATTTTCAAGATTGTAAATTGAAAGGACTTTCCTTCAAGATAGCGTCTCGTCGTGGAATTAAAATGTTATTTTAAAGGAAAGAAAATTTACCTTTGTTAAAGCAATCAACGATACTGCAGAAAATTTGTGAAAAGAATGAAGATTTTTTTGACGAAATAACGACCAAGAAAGAACAGAAGCAGTGCCATTTACGCTGCGTTCAGTATACAAAAAACTGTATTTTTACTGCAAAAAGAATACGCTGAAGAGAAAATATCTTAATCAAAAGGATCTGTTTTTTTGCTTTTAATATATTTCCCCATCATTCACAGATATTTTGGCTTATTTTGACACTTAAGAATCATTTTAAAAATTTGAATACCATCATATCTAGAAAAAGTAAATTTCTCTTATTTTGAAAAACTTTGAGGCCTCGTCGGCACGGGTTAGAATCATCGTACAAATATGAAATTTTGTATCTGAATAGTTTATAGTAATTGTAAAAAAGTTAGAGGGTATGCGTTTTCAAAATCAAAAAAAAAATTTTTTTGGCCATATAAGGGACTCTAATGACTATACATATTATTATTTATTGATTTAAAAATGTAATTTGTCGTGTATGGTTGGTATGCAGCTGACCACCCATGCTGTAAAAATGGTTCACTTTGCCGATGTCACCCCTGTTTCAGGAAAAGACGGCAAGAGTTGCAGGGTGAATGTTCATTTGAGATTTGGTTTTTATGTTGTAGGTTCACATGCGGCATGTGCAAGCGTGAACTTGTACGTGTCTGCTTGTAAAAATGCATGTAATCTGAATCTCCAATGTAACATATCTTCGCAACTTAGATTAGATTAGATTAGACCAAATTAATCTCAAATAACCAAGCTCCTCTGTTAACCAAGTTATCCTCAAATAACCAAGTTCCTCAGATAAATAAGTTAACCTCAAATAACAAAGTGCCTTAGAATTGATATAGACAAAATTGGGATGTCACACGACCGGGTGGCCAAGAAAGAGGCATAAGAATTTACTTTGTCTATGGCTGCTTAGGACCGTAGTACCATGCAATTTCGACGTTTTCCCGGAGTCTATAATAAATTTAAGCAAATAAATAATTAACTACCTAATTTATAACAAGCAGTATTTACACAGCATATTTATTTCCACAGGTAAGAGGAACAACCTTTTTAACACAAGGCCGAAAAAAATATAGTAGATCGATCGATATAAAAATTAGCACGATCTATTTGGAAGATATTGGAGGTATTAGGAAGTAGGTAAAAATATACATTGAAAAATATTTTTTAAACGTAACAAGCCGTTAACATTGCAGATCAATCGCCAATTTTTTCGCTATTTGCATACTTCTTTCATTTCAATCAGAGTCAAAATCTTTTTCATGCAATCTCTCCTTTTATAATGACTCTGGATATCACATTCATTCGCTATTTCAGAAATTTGGTCCATCCATACATTCCACACATACTTTAATCTTTAATCTATTATCTAAGTTGCAACGATGTATTGGCATTTAAGGCACATATTTAATACATTCCCACAAGTGAGTTTGCGTTTATACATGCTGTATGCGTACATACAAAATAAACCAAACTTCACAAAAACATAAACTTTGCAACTTCTGCCGCCTTTCCCTGAAACCGGGGTGGCATCGGCACGTACATACAAGAGAGTGAAAACGTTTAAATGTGTTTCCTACAATTTTAACATTTTGTCACTTGGTAACTTTGACCTGTTAGATGTCGATTTTTTCCCAGTTTCTTGCAAAATCTTTTTTCTTTATATTCCTTAATGAAATTTAGTAAAAAAGTTGGCATACTGAGATCTCTCAGCTGAGAAAAGGACACCAATTCAATTATTAGCAATATTATATCAAATATTTACGCAACTAAGCTATACATATAGTTAAACTTCTTGCCTGCGTTATCCCCGAAGGTTCAACTCGCCACATGCGACCCCTTCGGAGATAGCGCGGCAAGAAGTTACACTGTATGTGTAGCTTAGTTGCGTTGCGTAGTTGCGAATAAGATTTGGGGTACATTTTGTGCTCTTACAAAAGAAATCCTGAAACGACATGCTCTGCAACTCATGCCGCCTTTTCCTGTTACAGGAGTTGCATGAACAAACAGAAAAAAAACGAATAAATGAGTCTATAAAATAACGCTGAAAATATGGGGAAAATCATCTGATATTTGAATTTTTCATAACCAATTTTTACGGCACGCCTACGTCATATCTATGCCAATAAAAATATACATTTTTTCAATAAAAACATGATATATTCACGGGTCCGCACATAAAAAAAGGTTTAGCATAATATGACGTAGTATATCAAGCTCGCATGAAGACAGTCTTTTAGGACAGTTGGTTGGTAGCTTGGAACAGGAGTTCCGAAAGTGTCTTAGTGTGTAAAGGATTGCGTTCAAAGACAGCGGGCTAGGGCTTGATTCCCTCCGAGGGCGTCAAAACATATTGCATATTTATACTGTTATGTAATAATAAACACATATAAATGCCAGGTAGGTAGGTTGGTGTATTAGTTATAGCCGATGAGAGTTGGAGTAATTATTATAGGTACCTAGGAAAGAGACATTCAATTGTGTACCTACTGGAAGCTTTATGTTCTGGAAGGTTCCAACAAAATTGGCTTCTAGTAGCTACTGTCTTTGGGAGTATAAAGGGCTGCAAGCGGCTTGAAAGACTCAGTCGATATACGACGCTCTGCTTTTGAACAAGAAAGACATTGTAAGTGAAGACCAACTGTGAAATAAATGTAAAGTGCCAAACCATAAATGTGAATTGTTAAAAATAAATATAAATTGTTAAATAAATCTAAGTGTAAAATAAATATTCATGAAAGAAGACCAGTTTTTTTTTTTATTTAAAGACTTTTTGAACCCTAAAAAACCAACAGTACCAATGTATTGTTCCGAATGTATAAGTTCGTGCCTATGTGTTTTTATGATCGTGTGTCTAGACATAACTTGCTATATATATGAGTGTGTAGACGTAAGTGTTTGATATTTTGTACCTTATGCTTCTCGCACTCTCGGGAAACATCCGTTTCAGCGGTGTCTGCTAGGTTCAGGAACACGCGAGAATAGGCCTTGGTCACATATATAAATATAGGCTACGGTTCTGTGAAGCTTCAGTGATCCATTAACGCTCAATCCATGAAACCACCAATACAGAAGTTTCAGAGTGAACCGTATCATTTAAAATAAAATATTTTTTTCAAAACGTAGTTTTATTTTCACAATATTTTTATCTACCTCAAGCACTTTCGACCTTCAATATTCAAGTCATTATCAAGAGCTTGAGGTTGATAAAAATATTGTGAAAATAAAACTACGTTTAGGAAAAAAATATTTTATTTTAAATTAAAATGAATTTTCACTGTGTGAATACACAAACCCTACAAAATCTAATGAACCGTATCATTGACTCAACTGGTTAATAATAAATTAAACTGCAAGTTTATTAACAAGTGAACCCGAAATAAATAATAACAATATTCTTTAGCTCATACACTTGACTACACTGTCACTAACTCCGTGTGAACAAGGCGCAAGGAAAAAAGGTATAGAAAACGCAAAATGTATATTATCTCGGGTAGTTAGCTAGGTAGGAGTATAAAAAATAAGTACGTCGTGCGATGGATTTTCCATAAAAAATGGTTTTCCTCCTGGCGGATGGCACCCTCCTTGGAAAACGCCATTAAATTCAGCCCCTAACCTGTGAAAACGTGGGGTAAAAGTTGCAAAAAACAGTGGCGTAGCCATACCATCACCTTACTATTGGTATACCATATATGACCGGTGTAAAGTCCACTGGAAACAGTTCGGACTCGTAAATGGAAGGGTAAGCTGTAACATGAGGGCCTGGGGAATCCTTCATCAAGATGACATGTGATCATCTTTTGACAACTCGAGTACCACTCTCCATTGGGGGAGAGCTGATTCAGCCCTCCGACTCAGTCAGACTTCTAGGAGTCACACTGGATCGGAACCTCACAATGGGAGAGCAATTGAACTCGACTGTATCTTCCTCATTTTTTGAACTTCGCCAGATAAAGGCGATCAGGAGATGTTTACCGTCGGGAGCAGTCAAGACCCTGGTGAATGCCTTTGTGATGTCACGAGTTGACTATTGCTCAACGCTGTACATAGGTCAGCCGAAAAAGCAGTTCAACCGTCTTCAGTCTGTGCTGAATTCAGCGGCAAGACTCATATTCGGGATGTCTAAATTTACTCGCATTACTCCATTGTTAGGGAAACTGCATTGGCTTCGTTTTCCGGAGAGGGTGGTCTACCGTGTTTGTCTGATGGTGTATAAGGCTGTAAATGGTACAGCTCCCTCATATTTGGCTGACATGTTTACACCCGTTGAGAGGGATTTGAGGCGCCAAACGCTCAGATCTGCAGGGAATGGCGTGGTGGACTTGGTTCAGCCACACCGTCAGACACGCACTAATTTTGGGGACCGTGCTTTCCGGTTTGCGGGACCCATAAAATGGAACAGACTGCCACCTAATGTGAGGAAGGCAAAGACTGTTGGGGTCTTTAAAGGAGCACTAAAGACACATCTTTACAAGAAATCTTATCCGTGATTTGAGAGGGCCCTTGAGGTGTGACACACACAAAAACGGCGTTCTTCAATTATGTGTACATTAAAATAAATTATCCTTATATATATATATATATATATGACACCACGCTCTGTGAATGCGGAGCCCAACAGTCAATGGATCATCTTCGGATCTGCCAGCCCTACCCAACAAGCTGCTCACTGGCCGACCTAATGGAGAGTAATAGTGAAGCAGTGGATGTTGCCCGACACTGGGCAAGAGCAGTGTAATGTCTGAAACGACAAAAAAGAAGAAGAAGAAGAAGAATGGAAGGGTCTGGGTTCAAATCCCGGCGGAGCACAAAAATTGTACCATTTGTATTTTCAAATATGCTCTTCGCTGGGTTGGAAAATACATACAACCTTTACCAAAGACCAGTCACTCCATCCAGCCTAACAGTAACTGGATCTTGCTTGAGTATAGGCGCTATGTAGAGACGATCAAGCTCGTAAACCCCTATGCGGCACTACAACAAGTGTCACAGACCCCTAGAGTCTCTGAAATCTAGGCAGTCTCCCGCACTGGATTTTTTTTAAAAAATACCAGAGGGATCGATTTTGCGCGGTCTAGTTCTTTCTAGAAACTATATGCACCTTCCATATAGACACCTTAAAGGTAAAATTGAATAAGTGACATAATAATTAATAGCTAACATGAGTTTCTCAGATAAATGCTCCTTTTGCCCTATTTTCTACGATAGACAACACTAAAAAAGTTCGCGCTTAGACATGCCGCATGTATAATTTATGTTACAAAGATATACTACACTCGAGAATTAGATTTTATGCAATCCACGAGCAGACACGTATAACTTCGCGCTTACATATTCCTCATGTGGACTAACAGGATAAAAACCCAAATCTCAAATGAACATACACCCCGCAACTCTTGCCAACCTTCCGTCAAACAGAGTTGACATTGGCAAAGTGAACCATTTTCAACAGCATGAATGGTCAGCCGCATACCAACCTATAAGTTAAGGAACTTAACCACCTGAAGATGCAAACGGATGTTTGCGAAACCGGTTGTGGAGTTAAAATATACTCATAGTAATCGAAAACAAAGTTGTTTTTCTTTTTATCTTTTAAGGAACTTAACTTTAAAAAAAAAAGTTAATACTCAAATTTTTGGGTTGCAGTTACGCCCATGTTATCCAGCCACCCCATGCCCAAACGTCCTGGCTGCAATAGATGCATTCCCAAATTGCACGTGGCCCGCGAAATCTGCAGGCAGACTCCTGAACCGGAAAATTCTTGATAAATTTACTTGGCGGGACGGGACTTACCTGATCTACTCGAGATAAC
Source organism: Agapetus fuscipes (assembly GCA_951799405.1). Classification (NCBI taxonomy): domain Eukaryota; kingdom Metazoa; phylum Arthropoda; class Insecta; order Trichoptera; family Glossosomatidae; genus Agapetus; species Agapetus fuscipes. The sequence continues at coordinate 14,444,255 of OX637357.1, read as the reverse complement.
CACGGTCTTCCCCTTTCTCTCTTTCTCCACTTCTGCAATAGAACCCCACTTCAAGATATCTTGCCTTTTTAAAAATAAATTTGTGAAGAGAAATGCTATGTATGTAGGTACCAACCAAGAACTTATTGTTATGTGAATATTAGAATAGGTATTAGTTATAGGAATTCTGTATTATATTGTGTGGGTAGGAATCATTGAATAAAAATACTTGAAGCATCGAGAAATAATGACTACTACGCCTTTCTGGAACTGTCTAGCGAATATAGATCTAAATTGTACTGTTTTGAAGAGTATAAGAAGGGTGCGAGTTGCTTGCAGAGCCAGTATCCTACGAGCTTTACAACTACATTGAACTAAGTTAACCAGTGAACAGAAACCAAGTGTAATGGAATAGTCGAGACTATCTTTGTGAAAATAAATTATTAAAAGTGTAAAATAAACAACTGTATAAGAAGACCAGTATTTTTAATTGAAAGACTTTTGAACCCTAAATTCGTAACATGATATCTGTGTACTAAAATATAAAAACCTAAATTTCAAATAAACATAAACCCTGCAACTTTTGCCGACCTTCCCTGAAACAGAGGTGACATTGGCAGAGTGAACCATTTTTTACAGCACGAGTGGTCAGTCTCATACCAACCTATATAAGTCAAGGAATCAAATTTAGAGTCAATACGTGTTATTATTTAATGATTTAAAAAAAAAAAAATCTCGTGTATGTTCCTTGACTTATTGGTTGGTATGTGGCTGACCACCCATGCTGTAAAAATGTTTCACTTTGCCAATGTCACCCCTGTTTCAGGGAAGGACGGCAAGAGTTGCAGGGTGTGTGTCCGTTTGAGATTTGGTTTTTATGTTCGCATGCGGCATGTGCAAGCGCGAACTTGTACGTGTCTGCTTGTGAGAATGCATATAATGATAATAATAATATTAGGATGATTTATTTGGTTAGCCCTCTGCGAGCTTGGTCGTCGTTGTAGAAAGCGTCAATTCTCAAGCAAGACCTAGTTGTTGTAAGGTTGAATGGACCTTTCAGTGACCGGTCTTTAGTAAAGGTTTATGCATTTTTCAACTCAGCGAAGAGCACATTTGGAAATATAAATGGTATATTTTTGTGCTCCGCCGGGATTCGAATCCACAACCTTCCATTTACGAATCCGAAGTGTTGCCACAGGACTACGGACCAGTCCAAGAATGGGACTGTCCATATATTACGTCATTCGCATTAAGGGGGAGGGGGAGTCTGGTCTGCGGATAATGGCAAATGATGTACGAGTACCAAAAGTGACGTCGTTTTTGTAAATACCAATTTCTACAAAATATACAAAATATTATGTAAGTAATATAACATTATTAATTATTAAGCTCATCCATTATTACAGCAAGAGGGGGGGTGGGGTCATTAGATAATGACTATAGGATGATTGTAAGGGGGGGGGGTCGAAAATCGGCCAAAATCGATGACGTAATTTATGGACGGCCCCAATGTGAATGTAATGTGAATCTCCAATGCAACATTTATTTGCAACTTAGATTAGATTAGAGATCCAAAAAACTATCAAATTAACAACAAAAAATCGTCTATTTCATTTCATTCTCAATTTTGAGTGGAAAGTTCAATAAAGTAAAGCGTATTGTATTGTGTGCGTGTGTGTGTGTTGCGTGTGTGTGTGTTGCGTGTGTGTGTGTTGCGTGTGTGTGTGTGTGTGTGTGTGTGTGTGTGTGTGTGTGTGTGTGTGTGTGCGTGCGTGCGTGTGTGTGTGTGTGTGTGTGTGTGTGTGTGTGTGTGTGTGTACAGTGCCGGGCCAAAGCAAGAGAAACACACGCGTTTCGCTTTCTATGAAAGTCAAATTTCAATTTCATTACGGGCGGGCGGACGTTTTTCTATTCACTCTGAAAGCGAGACGGGCTTGTTCCGCACTCCGAGATGCATTCAAATACTTTAACACGACAATTTATTGATCAGATATTTTCATACTTTCAACTACTAATCTAATCTAAACTAATGATGATGATGATGATAGATGGCGCCGTTTGATGATCACAGACCATCGGGCATCGGGCGAACAAGGGCGCCGTGGCTCTTCGAAAACAGCATTTTCTTAAGTCCTCTTCTGAAGGTGATGGTGGGCTGGTCAGAGCGAAGGTCGACAGGCAGCTTATTCCAGGCAACTCGCCCGGCTTCCCCAAAGCTCCTGTCCGCAAAATTGGATGTGTTTGCTCTTATTGGTTCTTAATCTAAGTTGCAAATATATGTAACATAAAAGATTCGCATTATATGCATTTTCACAAGCAGACGCTCTTAAGCATGCCAAATGTGGACCTACAATATAAAAACCCGAATCTCAAATGGACATACACCCTGCAACTCCTGCTGAACTTCCCTGTAACAAGGGTGACATTGGATAAATTAACAATTTTCTACAGCATGGGCGGTCAGCCGCATACCAACCTATAAGTCTAGGAACTCATCATCTCCCTGTGTGTCGCACTAACTATGCTCAGAGCGCGCCAATTTACCGGGTGTGTGAAACTTATAACAAGTGTTTCAGTAGCATTGATATTTTTCATTTAGAGACGGCGCACTTTCGCAAAGCGGTGGGTGCTTCACTCAGGGAGAACTGATTTTCTTTATTTTTAAATTTACATTATATTCTGTTTTGAGAGCAGTATTTTTTTTTTTTTTCTTGTAATTAGTTACTTGTAATTAACATCTTGTAATTATTTCCAACTTCCTAAATTTTATATCCGTGGCAACATATAATTGGCCATGTTTTTTTGTAATTGCTACTATTATATTTCTTATGTAACGCTGTTTGTTGTCCTATTAAAATAAAATAAAACATACACAACAAAAACAAAATTTTAATATCAACAAATAATAATATGTATGGACATCAAAGACTTGGCAGAAAAACAAATTCCAATTTAAAAAAAACTTTTAACTACACTACTAACAAATTTCATTGCCATGGGGATTTCATGGTCTCTATGGTGATATTTACATAGATTGAAGACGGAGGAGAGACACGTTGCTCACATAGAAAATAAGAAAAACATTTCATATGTAGTAAGCGAGACATCACTTTAAACAATATATGGTGTCAAAGGCAGTGCATGATTTCGATTAGAACTAAATCACATTTCAAGCCCCTCCGTTTAATTACTACCTCCATGTTTTTACCAGACTTTGTCGATGATGAGTTGATGATATCTTTAGAGCGCCGTTTCATGACAAAGTCACTCCAAGGGCGCTGGTGCGAATTAAACTAAGCTTCACATATAGTGTAACTTCTTGCCGCGTTATCCCCGAAGGGGTCGCATGTTGACACCCTCCTCGGTGGGATTCGAACCCGAGCTCACGGGGTAGAATGCAAGCACTCTACCAACTGAGCTATCGACCGGACTAATGATGCGAATGATGCCAGAAATTTGCTTGTCTTCAGTGCATTCAAAACTTCTCATGGTCCTCTAGCTCTCTCACATGATGAGGAAGATGGTGATAGGCCAGAGGACCACAGAGGACCAACAACTGGGTATTTTTTTCACCGACCCCTTCGGAATGGTGTCGCCTGGATTGTAAGGAGTCGCCTGGTACATATTGCAGACGAAAGCTGAGTTAACATAATATCTACAGTCGTGACGCGGAGCGGGCAAGGAATAGAGTCGGGGAGCTCGGAATTAATGCAAAATAAATTCAATAAACGAGCGACTCTAATGCTTTGCCCCCGCACTGTGTTTTCACAAAATATTGAACCAATTCTGCGATATTTGCAAAATTTAATCAAATGTGAATATATCTAAAAATTTAACAGTGCTATTCTTCGACATCTGTCGTCCGTTGAGCCCACGCTTTGACAAACGAATGATGCATTTGTATGAAGACCTGTCAATCCAAGATGGCCGCAAGTGAACAGCTGATTTGTCTTAATACAAATATTACCAAAATTCGGTAGGTAAGAATGACCGTGGTGATGAGACTTCCAGCTCAGGCATCATTTGTGTGTAAAAGCGTGGGCTCAACGGACGACTAAAATGTCTAAGAATAGCAACGTTAATTACAAATATATACTGACATTTAAATATTGAATGCATGCCCACAAGCAGGCGCATGTAAGTGCATGCTGCAGGTGTACTTTAAAAAAAACACACACATGAACAAAAAACTTTGCAACTCGTGCCGCCTTTCAATGAAACTGGGGTGGTTTAGGTGGTACACATACTGCAGGTGTACTTTAAAAAAAAACACACACATGAACAAAAAACTTTGCAACTCGTGCCGCCTTTCAATGAAACTGGGGTGGTTTAGGTGGTAAGTGTATATACAGAGGAAATGTAAAAGGAAAAAGAGGTAAGGGACGACCCAGAAAAGTATGGAGTGATCAGATTGAGGAGATTGTGAAAGAATGTTGCATACAAAGTGAGTAAAAGAAGAAAATGTATGAGAGAGGTGATGGATATGAATGAATTGAAAGAGGTATGTAAGGATAGTAAGAAATGGAGGCAGCTCTACAAAGGCTCTGGCCACCTCCAGTGGAATGGCGACCGAGTAACAGGTATAGTATTAAAACAGGGTTGGTAAAGGTATAAATTTAATTTTCGCTGGGATGGTCGAGGGGTTAACGCGTTGTCACTCAGATTTGGCACAAACACGGGTTCGAGCCCGGCCTTGTCCTATCGATAATAACTTCGACCCTGGTTCAACAGATATCACCGCACTCACACAAACTTCTGCTTTCGCATGAGGACAACTGGCCAGGCAAAATAGGTTGGTGGATTGCCTTCATCTTAACAAATCTATTTAAAATAATAAAATAAAATAAAAATTTCAGTATAGGTGGTCAGCCTCATATCTCACACGCATGCATTTCACACAAGCATGTACAAGCCGTAACATACACGTGTTTTATATACGCAAGTCTGGTTTTAGCACCGCCGGCGCGCCCCCCACGGCCGCATAATGTGAGTTGTTGCCACCCCGGACCGGCAAGGTTCACCCAGCATTCTTATTTCTTGCGCCCAACGCTGTTAACTGCCCCTGCAAGGCGGACCCCGGCTTAAGAAATGTACAGAGCGGAATTGGGGAGAGAAATGCTAAAAAAAACTGGGCAAAAATCATTTATTTCTAAGTAGTTTAGAAGCGAACTTGAAATACGTATGTGCGCTTATACACGCATACATAATATGACGGACTATGAAATCAAAGTGACTACGCACACCTATGCACGTACTATAGAACCACCTAGGAGTAATCCATGATTATATTAGTGCATTAGAATGACGTTCTAGTGAAAGAATGATCTAGTGAATGCGAGAAAGACTCCTCTGGTTCCTTATATGAGAGATCAAAATGGTACAGACAATAGAGTCGCAAGAGAGCAATTCGCTGAGAAATACCTATAAAAAGTGTCTGCTTATGGGAATGCATGTAGTACCTAGGTTTCCGCCAACATTGCGGATCAACAGCAACTTGCAAATGCAGCTCAGGATAAAAACAAAACACGAAAGAAGCATTTTTTTAAATAAATTCGTGAGGCCGAATGCGATTCCCTAATCATTTTTTGCTTAACCAGAAACAAGTTTCAACATCCATAATTTTTTCATGGTTTTCGATATAATTTTAAAGCAAAATTGTATGCTTTTAAATCAATTATTGTTTTTCAGTTTTTTTTTTTTTTGCAAAAGTCCGGCCCTGTTTGTCGCCCCTTCTTACGCCACAAACGTCAAGTAACCGAACGCAATTTTGTCAGGGGCCGGACTCGGGGGGGGATTGAAGTACCCTCATATGTATATATTAATATATAAACAGCGCTGCAGACGGACAAAAACTACAACTTTTGCCTCCACCCCGTACCTGACCACTCGTAAAAGAAAGCATTTGCAAAATAAAAGATTAAATTTATTTCAAGAATTTAGTTGCAAGATAAATACACTAATAAACTTTTATTCCAGCGTAGTCACGCGGGGGGTGCAATACGTGACCAGTATAACATATTGTACCGTATAAAAAAAAATTAAATATTTTTTATGGTTCATTGCACTTTTTGGATGTTAGACAAACCGTTATGGGAGAGCTTACATTATTCTTTAGGTTTCGCTGGCGATGTAGCCAACGTCTTCAGGAGGCACTCTTTAAGAGTGCTATAATTTTTTTATATTTCCAACAACTGCCACTGCTGAATAGCTTTAACCATATGGTAGCATATTAAATAAATGACATTATAATAATAATATAATCTATAATCTAAGTTGCAAGGATATATTCATTTAAAGCTCTCAGATGTATGCCCACAAACCAACAAGTGTAGTTCGCGCTTACAAATGCTGAATGTGTACTTACAAATAAAATCCAAACCGCAAATGAACATAAGCCCCACAACTTTTGCCGACCTTCCCTGATACAGGGGTGACATTGGAAAAGTGAACCATTTTTTACAGTATGGGTGGTCAGCCTCATACCAACCTATAAGTCAAGGAATATGAATAATAAATTACATTTAAATATAAAAAAGAACAAAACCTTACAAAGAAATCTATACAAAAAAAGTCAAAAATTTCCTATGCAAAAAATGTAGCAAATGAATACACCAACATTAGAAATCAACATTGCAGATTAGCCGCCACTTCTTCCTGTCCTTGCATACTTCTTTCATTAATTAATAGAAAACATGAAAAGAACCAAGCACGATAAATAAGCAAGTTTCAGGATGGTTTTATTTGGTAGGTACTGCTTTTCCGTGAATCACTCCTCAAGAGTCCTCTATAAGCTTGTTCGTCACTAGTCAGTGCACATTTTGAAAGCAAGGACTTTTCAAGGACGATTTTATTTTACACTACGAAATTTTCCTGATCCTTGAATAATAGATTGGTACGAGGTTGACCTCTCATGCAATAAAAACTTTGTTCACTTTTGCTAATGCCACCCCGGTTTCAGGCAAAGGCGGCAGGAGTTTCAAAGTTATATATTTATGTGAAGTTTGATTTTTTTGTATGTACACATTCAAAATATGTAGGCGCGAACTTAGATGTCGCACGCTTAATAATAAAGAGCAATAACTCAAAAAATAAGAATGTTTGGAAATCACGTTTGAAGTTCAGACAACCAGTACAACTTGTATGGGATGAAAAAGGCGACTGATGTTTTATCTCGGTCATATTCGTCCAAATTGAACGGCTGTCGCATTCTACCTATTCTTCTCGCATTGTTCTTGCGTTTTATTACAAAATCTCGATTTTCTCAATTTTTGAGTTATTTCTCTTTATTATTAAACGTGCGATGTGCCCGCTTGTGGGCATGCATTAAATACGAGCCTTAAATGCCAATTCATCTTTACAACTAACTTAGATTCTAGCCGTGGTGGCATTAGCAAAAGTGAACCAAGTTTTTACGGCATAGCGGGTCAGCCTCATACCTACCTATTAGTAAAGCATCTGTTCTGTACTGTATCCTGCCGAAGTTCCACTAGGTGTGGCCGGAACCTCCGCAGATGCGTCTCCACTTTTTTCCCATCTTGTGAGTATATCTTTTTCCTCTCTTCGACATTCAACACTTTCCTCCTTTTCTCTTATTTTCACTCTGCTGGCTCCATTCTTTCGAAATCTCACCTATTTGAGAAATACATGAGAATAATTAAAAAAAAATTAAAAAAACAGTCGATGAGCTGAAATAAAAGTACGAGAACAGATCAAAGATGGAGACACATGTGAGGAGTTACTGACCACCCCTGGCTACAAGTACAAGACTATCCCTTAGAAAAAAAATAACGGTTGATTGCGAACGTCGGGGTAACCAAATGTTGCATCGCCCCAGACAAAAATCAGGATATTATCTCCATTACTGGCATTAGCGGCGAGCACTTGAATTAATTCTGTGTCAGCATTTATTCCCGCACAGTGGATGTATTTACATTTTGTTTAGACAAAGAGCGGCAAAGCGCCTCTCTGCGGTGGTTCTGCCCTTACACCAGAAAGGCGGGGAGACGTCCGCCCTAGGATTTCTCCCAAAGCAAGGGAGGAACAGCAGTCCCCCCGTCAAGAAAGATGAAAGAGTGGAGTAACTTTGGGGGATATCTGATAAACAAAACATTTTTATTCTTCAGAATCCTTATGTTCCTTGACTTAACTGTAACTGTAACTCTGTCGCCATTCCGCTAGGGGTGGCCAGAGCCTCTGCAGAGCTGCCTCCATTTTTTCCTATCCTTACATACCTCTTTGAATTCATTCAAATCCATCACCTTTTTCATGCATTTTCTTCTTTTACGCTCACTTTGTATATGCCATTCTTTCACAATCTCCTTATATGTTGTTATGCGGCTGACCACCCATGCTGTAAAAAATGGTTCACTTTGCCAATGTCATCCCTGTTTTCAAGGAAGGTCGGCAAGAGTTGCAGGGTGTATGTCCATGTGAGATTCGGGTTTTTATATTGTAGGACCACCTGCGGCATGTTTAAAAGCGCGAACTTGTGCATGTCTGTGAAAGTGCATATAATGTGAATCTTTAATGTTACATATATTTTTAACTTAGTTAAATTAGATTAGATTAGACTTCATAAGAAGCTGGAATACACGAGAAACGCCCATGTTAACTGTATAAACACGAGCCGCAATTGTGTGCAGAGTCTAAACACAAAAAAGCTGAACACATAGTTTAATGAAGAATTATACAAAAAATAAAAAAACACAGAGTTTTATTTTCAAAAATTGAGTATTTATTTCACCTCGAATACTTTCGACTTGCTTTTGCCATTTTCAAGAGGTCTAAAACCTATAACCTATAATCTAAGTTGCAGAGATACATAAACATTCAAAGCTCATATCAAATGCATCCCCACAAACAAACACGTGTAGTTCGCGCTTACAAATGCTGAATGCGTGCACTTACAAATTCAAATCCAAAACTGATATCAACATAAGTCCTGCAACTCTTGCCGACCTTTCCTGAAACAGGGGTGACATTGGCAGAGTGAACCATTTTCTACAACATGGGTGGTCAGTCGCATACCAACCTATAAGTCTTCAAGGAATAAATGCAACAAAGCTACACATATAGTGTGACTTTATGCCTGCGTGATTTTCGAAGGGATCGCATCTGGCCCATACAGTTTTACGGGTAAGGGAGGCGGCCTCACACCAACCACTTTCAGTGGAAGTGGGGGTTTCCCAGCTCTCGGGGAGGTTGGTTCTCATTTCTTGTGAAGGCTGAGTAAACCTTAAGTTCGAACCCTTGCTCTCGGCATGGAATGCAAGCATTCTACCAATTGAACTATCGACCTTTTTACGAGCTTGGTCGTCGTCGCTACAAAGCGCCAATTCTCAAGCAAGACCCAGTTGCTGTAAGGCTGGATGGACCTTTAGTGACCGGTCTTTGGTAAAGGTAAATGAATTTTTCCCCCAGCTTAGAACATATTTGAAAATATAAATGGCATATTTTTTTGTGCTTTGCCGGGATTTGAACCCACAATCTTCCATTCAGAGTCAGAAGTGTTAACCACTTGACTACGGACCGGTCAAATTGCATGAAAACAACCTGCTTTTGCATGAAGACAACTGGCCAGGCAAGATAGGATAGTGAATTGCATTCCTCTTTACAGATCTATTTTTCTCTATAAAAAAGAAGTTACGCCACTTTCCTTCTCCCACACACACTTTCTTGCCTTTCCCCCACGGAGTTTCACGCATCTCTTCCCCGCACTTCTTATTCCAGAAACGAACATAGCAACTTCCCCACATTCATCCCAATCTTACAATCTAACTCCAGGATAACAATTCCTTACGATATTTACTCAGAGTCGGACGACTCAGAAGCACAAAATTATACATGTATGTACCAACCATGATCTTTGTGTCACCCTTGTTTTAGGGAAAAGCAGAAAAAGTTGCAAGTTTTACATAAAGCTATAAATGTCTCCAAATGCTTTTTTGCTAGGGGTGGTCAGAGCCTCATTGTTTATTTTCTAATCTAAGTTGCAAAGATGTAACATTGGGAATTCACATTATATTCATTCTCACAAGCAGACACGTTACATATCTTTGCGACATAGATTAGATTAGATAAGATTAGGCAGGGTTTACTCATCCTTCAAAAGAAATAATTACCAGCTGCCTCGCGAGTTGGGAAACCCCCACTTCAACTGAAGTGGTTGACGTAAGGGCTGTAAAAAAATAGGTTCTACTCGCCACATCGTCGGTTTTATTTACTTCGACTCATGGGGTTGAGAAGAAAGGTTTCCCTCCTGGGTACTCATTTCTTGTGAAGGCCGAGTAATCCTTGCCAATATTTTTTTTTCGGCTTGAAATAAACATAAAAAAAACGAAAAAAAAAAAAACAAAAACGCAACTAAGCTACACATATAGTGTAACTTCTTGCCTACGTTATCCCCGAAGGGGTCGCATGTGGCGCTTCGGGACCTATTTATTTTTACGGGTAAGGGGGCCGGCCTCACTCCAACCACTTTCAGTTGAAGTGGGGGTTTCCCAGCTCCCGGGGGGGCTGATCCTCATTTCTTGTGAAGGCTGAGTAAACCTTTGAGATCGAACCCTTGCTCTCGGCATGGAATGCAAGCATTCTACCAATTAAGCCATCGACCTTTTTACGAGCCTGATCGTCGTCGCTACAAAGCGCCAATTCTCAAGCAAGACCCAGCTGCTGTAAGGCTGGATGGACCTTTGGTGACCGGTCATTGGTAAAGGTTTATGAATTTTTCAACCCAGCGAAGAGCAAATTTGAAAATATAAATGGTATATTTTTTGTCCCCTCCGCCGGGACTCGAACCCACAACCTTTCATTCAGAGTCCGAAGTGTTACCACTGAACTATGGAGCGGTCGAAAGTGAACCATTTTTTACAGTATAAGTGGTTAGCCTCATACCAACCTATAAGTCAAGGAATATTCGTTATAATACCTATACATATACATAATACCAACTTGGACCGGTCCGTAGTCCGTAGTGGCAACACTTCGGACTCGTAAATGGAAGGTTGTGGATTCCGATCCGGCGGAGCACAAAAATATACCATTTATATTTCGAATGTGCTCTTCGCTGGGTTGAAAAATTCATAAAACCTTTACCAATGACCGGTCACCAAAGGTCCATCCAGCCTTACAGCAACTGGGTCTTGCTTGAGTATTGGCGCTTTGTAGCGACGACCAAGCTCGTACACCTCTGCGGCACTACAACAAGTGTCATAGACCCCTACAGTCTTTAGAATCTAGGGAGTCTCCCGCACAGGATTTCTTAAAAAAAAAAAAAAAAACTTGGAAATGTTGAAGCTTGCGCGAGAAATCGGTATCAACAATCGCCCACTAATTGAATTTGCAACTTAGATAATAAATTATGAGTGAACCTAGTTTATTAATCATCCGTTTTCAAAAGCAAAAGGCACACGGAACAATGCCACAAAATTTCTTTGTTTTCACCGCTCCGCAATACGTTTTACCAGAGCTCCCGCTGCGGCCGACTGTACTCCCATACAGGATGATTGATTCGAGCGACTGTACGCCCATAGAGAGCGTGGAAGCGAGTGGGCGCTGTTTAATTATTTTGATAAAATACAAACAATTACACGGAAAACCGGCTGACAAGTAAAATGTTGGGTGGATTTTGTAATTTGTCTTAGACAACAAGGAGGAATATTATTTATTAAAATTTTATCTTTAAGTAGATAGCAGGGGCGAAGGGTGCCATACAAGCCGGTTCCCATCGGCTTTCCATTTAAAATGATGTAACAAAGTAGTTAAAAAATATAGGCACAAAGTAAAAAAATACATTTAAAACCAAAGAAACAATACGTATTTTTTCCCCATTGAAACCATGCAGTCTACTTTATTATCATTTCTGCCTCATTTTAAATGGGAAACCCAATGGGAATCGGCTTGTATGGCACCCTTCGCCACTGGTAGATAGCTCAGTTGGTAGAACGCTTGCGTTTCAAGCCAGAGAGCAAACGTTTAATCCGCACCAAGGGTGTAACTGCAACTGTAACTCTGTCGCCATTACACTAGGTAAGGTCAGAGCCTCTGCGGAGCTGGCTCCATTTCTTCCTATCCTTAAATACCTCTTTCAATTCATTCATATCCATCACCTTTTTTATACATTTCCTTCTATCACACTCAAATTATAGGATGGTATGCGGCTGACCACCCATGCTGTAGAAAATGGTTCACTTTGTCAATGTCACCCCTGTTTCAGGGAAGGTCGGCAAGAGTTGCAGGGTGTGTGTCCATTTGAGACTTGGTTTGTATATTGTAGGTTCACATGCGGCATGCGCAAGCGCGAACTTGCACGTGTCTGCTTGTGAGAATGCATGTAATGTGAATCCCCAATGTTACACATCTCCGCAACTTAGATTAGATTAGATTAGAAACTCTCTTTGTATATCCCATTCTTTCACATTCTCCTCAATCTGATCACTCCATACTTTTCTCGGTCGTCCCTTACCTTTTTTTCTTTCACACTTCCTCTGTATATGATTTTCCATTTCGGTGTTTATTTTAAGCCCAAAAAATTAAATACTCAAAAGTTCACTCAGACTTTACAAAAAATGAGAACCAGCCTCCTTGGGAGCTGGGTAACTCCCGCTTCAAGTGAAATGACGAACGGAAGAATAATGAGCGATCTTTTTGTGGGCAGCGTGATGAGAAGTTTCACTATATGTGCAGCTAAGTTGCGTGTGATACAACAGTTAAAGACAGAATACATACCTATATACAATCCGTTGAAATGTCACAATGAGAGTGTTCTCAGACATGTAGGCTGTTAAATTTGCGCTTTTTATTCTTTGACAAATGGATTGGCATAAGGCAGACCCGCCATTCCGTAAAAACTTGTTTCACTTATGCAATTCCCTAGTTTCAGGAAAAGGCGGCAAAAGTTGCAAAGTTTATGTTCATGTAGGTTTGGTTTATTTTGTATACACGCATGTAGCATGTGTAAGCGCGAATGAACATTGCCTTCTTGTAGTCGTGCATTTAATATGAGCCTTAAATGTAAATATATCTCTGCAACTGAGATTATAGATTATAAAACCAAGTTTGTACAAAATGGCGTGTCATTCATACCAACCTTTTGTTTAAATTATTCCTTATTTTTCTACATTTTAAAACCCCTGTTTATATTGTCTTCTATAATATCTATAATCTAAGTTGCAAGGATATATTCATTCATAGCTCTCAGATGTATGCCCACAAACAAACACGTGTAGTTCGCGCTTACAAATGCTGATTGTGCACTTACAAATAAAATCCAAACCTCTAATGAACATAAGCCCTGCAACTCTTGCCGACATTCCCTGAAACAGGGGTGACATTGGAAAAGTGAACCATTTTTTACAGTATGGGTGGTCAGCCTCATACCAACCAATATGTCAAGGAATGATTAAAAAAAATGTTTATTTTTCCTTAATGAAATTAAGCAACACTGTTTCATTAATTTCTTTAAAGCACTGCCATCTACGAGACAAAATTATAAACAATGATTAATCAGTATGCATTAACTTTGTCAGTGCGTCATCCAGTAATTAACCAGCCACCCCGTTCGTCAGTACGTGAGTCACGTATTTGATATAACATTGAACGTACGTGTAAACTGCGTCATTTCTCATATAAAATGATGTCGTATTAAATCTCACTATATTAACCCCACTGACCCCATTCTCAAACATAACGTCGGAGTAATGTTGTACGTCAAAGCGGTAATAATTTGGGGTTATAAAAAGAAAGGAATCTGTAATTTCGGGCAATTTTGACGATTAAATTAAGTACAACTTTTACTTAATAATAACGCAACGCAACGCAACTAAGCTACACATATAGTGTAACTTCTTGCCGCGTTATCCCCGAAGGGGTCGCATGTGGCGAGTTGAACCTATTTATTTTTACAGGTAAGGGGGTCGGCCTTACGCCAACCACTTCAGTTGAAGTGGAGGTGTCCCAGCTCTCGAGAGTGCTGGTACTCATTTCTTGTAAAGGCTGAGTAAACCTTGCCGGTATTTTATTTTGGGGTTTGAAATAAACACCGAAACGGGAAATCATTTCTGACACCCTCGGTGGGATTCGAACCCGAGCTTTCGGCATGGAATGCAAGCACTCTAACACCTGAGCTATCGACCGGACATATAATAATAATAATAATATTCGGATGATTTATTTGGTAAGCGCTGTTTTTGTGTGCATCACACCTCAAGAGCCCTCTGCGAGCTTGGTCGTCGCTGTAGAAAGCGCCAATTCCCAAGAAAGACCCAGTTGCTGTAAGGCTGGACGGAGCTATAAGGTGACCGGTCTTCGGTAAAGACTGATTAATTTTTCAACCCAGCGAAGAGCAAATTTGAAAAATGATATATTTCTTCGTGTTCCGCCGGGATTCGAACCCATTACCTTCCAATCACGAGTCCGAAAGTGTTTAACTACTAGACTAACGGACCGTGGTGGCGTCTAGCGTATGATCTCCTACGGTGCTATTCTTAGACATTTTAGTCGACCGTTGAGCCCACGCTTTGACAAACTAAAGATGCATTTGTATAAAGACCTGTCAATCCAAGATGACCGCAAGTGAACAGCTGTACCCTTAGTACGAGTTGCAAAACTTGAGTAAAGTAAAGTTTACGGAAAGTATTAAAGAGTGATTTTCCCCAAAATCTGCCGTTTTTGTTTCTTACACTTTATGGTCTTAGCAAAAGAGTTACAGTGATGAATAACATCAAGTTCAAACAAACAAAAACGGCAGATTTTGGGGAAAACCACTCTTTAATACTTTCTGTAAACTTAACTTTACTCAAGTTTTGCAACTCGTACTCAGGGTACCGATTAGTTTTCATACAAATATTACCAAAATTCGGTAGGTGAGAATGACAGTGGTGATGAGACATTCAGCCCAGGCATCATTAGTTTGTCAAAGCGTAGGCTCAACCGACGACTGAAATGTCTAAGAATAGCCCTGTTAGAGTTATGTTTACTCATGAAGAGTACACGGTTTCCAGTGCTCCCGACACTCCAGGATATCTGGCCTCTTGAGGATCCGTCTGCAAAGTTCTCGCTGGGCTATATTTCATAGCTGTGTGTTGGGATGCATGTGAACCGGAGAGGTTTACAACCGGCAATACAGAGCAGGTCCCAGAGGGGCTCGAGAGAAATGAGGCTCATAAAATACGGACATACAGATTCGAAGCTAGACTCTAAAACGAGAATACAATCCTTACAGATAATTATGTTTCGAATGTATAGCGACGGTTAAAAGGAAGTAGGTACTAGAGACGTTTTGGACAAAAATGAATTATGAATGCTATCCTACTTAAAATTTTCCGTTCTTTCTAATGCGCTAACTCCCACAGCTCTACGATGGTTTTTTGTTTTGTTTATGCCCAAGCAAACCACTGCATTTTCGAAGTATGATTTTGGTTTAACCGAAAAGATTTTGGCCTTTTTTGTCCATAGGGCGCTTGTGACATAAAAAAATCGTAAAACCACATTAATAGGAATGTCAATAAATGCCTTTATTTTATTTTATTTCAGAGCTGTTTTGATTTAAACGATATGATAAAGAATAAAAAAGTTATGCGATTTTTCTGCAATCTCAAACTTTAAACTGCTCTCTTGAACAATTTAGTTTATGTCGCTTATGACCTACTGCCTGTTATGTTATTTTAAAATAACATAAAAAGAACAATCTCGAAGTGTACAGTGTGTTTTGTGGGCCGAACGGAGCCGAACGGTCACGGAAGCGGCCAAACTGCGCCGTGCGAACTAATCGGCCCACGCTCGTCAGTTCTCGGCAAGAGGTGAAGAGAGTCAGACGTCGGCGACCAAGCACCAAGCGGTGCAAGAGGGGGCATTACCATAGAGCTCCCCCCTCCCCATCTACTAGGATTTCCTGCTAGCAAGGCATCCGCCTTGTGGACTAGAGACGGGTGCATAGGAGCGCCCACCCAGGGGCTCCAACGTGTGGAGGCGTCCGCATCGTGACCCGCCGCTAGCCTGGGGCGCTGCCCCAGGCCTTCAGTTCGGAACTCCAGTCAACAGAGTAGGGAGTGTTTTAGTGACAAGTTACAGGTCGGGCCATTCCCTTATTTCCCTTTTTCCCCCCATATTACTAAAGTAAATAAACCCTTATTTGTTCATTTTAAACTTATCTTTTAAATTACAACCTTTCCCAAAATACAATTGAGCAACACAATGAAAGAACCCCACGCCCTGAGAGTGATGCTGATGATAGCTAACCGAAGTAAGTATCCTGTAGGTACATCCTGGAAGATACCTTTCAATTTAAACCTAACATGCCTTTTAACCGTCGATAGGTTCATGCCTGCGTGTTTTTGTGATTTAGTGCCCTGGTCTGGAAGTCTCATCACCACGGTAATTCTTACCTACCGCATATCGGTAATATTTTTGTGCAGACCTGTCATTCCGAGATGGCCGCAAGTGAACAGTTGATTAGTATTCATAGGCTTCATTAGGCACATTTTTTAACTGGACATTCTTTGCTGGATAATAATGATTATAATCTACGCTCTCGCGTAGTGCAAAAAAAATGCCGATAAAGTAAGGAGCAAGATCCCTTGAAAGACAGATATAAATCAACCGTTGTACTGATGTAAAAGCTCTGTCGGAACCGAAAATAAGAAATAATTTGTTTAAAATAAATGCATCACAGTTTTGATTAATTAGAAACCGTTAAAAAAAAACTTAACAATACTTATTTAAATTATAACTGCTATTCGTATTAGATTCGCTACTTTATAGGTTATGACTCTGGAGGAAATGAAAGAAGTATGTAAGGACAGAAAGAAATGACGGTTGATCTGTAATGTTGGCGGCTAGGGTTTATTAAAGTGTCGTGTTTGTTCCTTGACTTATAGGTTGGTATGCGGCTGACCACCCATGATGTAAAAATGGTTCACTTTGACAATGTCACCTTTGTCTCAGGGAAGGACGACAAGAGTTACAGGGTGTATGTCCATTTGAGATTTGGTTTTTATGTTGTAGGTTCACATGCGGCGTGTGCAAGCGCGAACTTGTACGTGTCTGGTTGTGAGAATGCATGTAATGTGAATCTCCAATGTGACATATCTTTGCAACTTAGATTAGATTAGATTAGATATGTACCTATGTAAACACCAATACACCGCCCCTGAATTATGGGAAGGCGGCAATAGTTGCAGTGTATTATTGACTTAATTACTGTTTGGTATGCTCAGGTGAGTCTACAACGACAATCGATCAACTCTTTATACAAAATCAACCGTGAAATTGGTCCTTAATTTAAATAAATCCCTATTGTCGTATTCTGTACTCCAAGTGTGAAACAAAACGTTTAAAAACGCTGACATAGCGTTTTAATTTCCAAACAATTTTGGTTTGTTTAATAATGGAGGTAGGTACACAATGACATTCTGTAACCGACATTGATGAATGGAAATGAAAACGCAAACGCAACTAAGCTACACATGTAGTGTAACTTCTTGCCGCGTTATCAACGAGGGGTTTCGCATGTGGCGCGTGGAATCTATTTATTGTTACAGGTAAGGGGACCGGCCTTTCGCCAATAACTTCAGTTGGAGTGGGGGTTTCCAAGCTCCCTGCGGGGCTGGTACTCATTTCTTGTGAAGGCTAAGTAAACATTGCCGGTATTTTTGTTTGGAGTTTGAAATGAACACCGAAATAGGAAATCATTTCTGACACCCTCGATGGAATTCGAACTCAAGCTCACGGCATGGAATGCAAGCACTCTACCGACTGAGCTATCGACCGGAAATGAAGCATGACCAAACCGAAATACGAATAGTAGTCAAGGAACATAATATACAACAAGTTACATTTAAAAAAAAAAAACAAATCAACATCAAAACAAAAACAGAATACAAATTTCAAATTTAAAAAACCTTAGTTGACCAAAAGCCAACATTACAAATCAACCGCCATTTCTTTCTGTCCTTACATACTTCTTTCATTTCCTACATAACCTTCTTCATACAGGCTCTCATTTTATTATAACTCTGGATATTCAAATCATTCACAATTTATGAAATATTAAAAAAAAAAAAAAAAAAAAAAACGCCAAAAGATTCACTTGAAGAAGGGGTTTCCCAGCTCCCAAGCAGACTTGTTCTCATTTCTGATGAAGGCTGAGTAAACCATGCCGGGTTTGAAATAAACGCCGAAACGGACAATTTAAAAAAATATTAAAGGGAGATTTCTCCCAAAATCTGCCGTTTTTGTTTCTTACACTTTGTGGTCTTAGCAGTGATGAAGAAAATCAAGTTCAAACAAACAAAGACGGCAGAATTTGGGGGAAATCACTCTTTAATAATTGCCGTTTACTTTACATTACTCAAGTTTTGCAACTCGTACTAAGGGTACAGTTTGGTGTAACTCCATAATTGAGTTTACACGTAAAATTATATATTTGGGATCCTGAACACGTGTGTCGCTTCAATGGTAATTTGACATACCTACTGATTTATCGACTCATTGTCAACAAAAAAAAACACACACACATCCTCTCATTTTTTTAGTTCCCCTCAAATCGGAAGTTGGATTATTTAAATTTACACGCACAAGTGATCGATGGGTCATTGGTTTTTTATACAGGTTGTAGTCAAGTGGTAAAAGCTGCAGACTAATGGAAAGAAGGTGATTGGTTCGAATCCAGAAAAGAACTTAAAAATACTTCTAAAATTATACTCTAATTACGTATCTTAATTCATATTTTGATTTTCTCCTATCCATTTATAATGTAAGTTGCATATATAAATTGACACTTAAGATTCATAGATAACACTTCTATAATAATCTTTAATCTAAGTTGCAAGGATATATTCATTTAAAGCTCTCAAATGCATGCCCACAAACAAACACGTGTAGTTCGCGCTTACAAATGCTGATTGTGTACTTACAAATAAAATCCAAACCTCAAATAAACATAAGCCCTACAACTTTTGCCGACCTTCCCTGACACAGGGGTGACATTGGCAAAGTGAACCATTATTTACAGTATGGGTGGTCAGCCTTATACCAACCTATAAGTCAAGGATAGGTACATATGTGTTAAAAACTAATAAGCCCAATCTTACATGAACATGCACCCTGCCACTTCTGCCGACCTTACCTAAAACAGGGATGACATTGCACAAAGCGATAAAAAATATTTTAAAAGGTGTCCCAAGAGCTTTATACTTCTAGGATTTGAAGCGGCTCATGGATGCCTTCTCCTATTCGCAGCTCAAGAGAATGGCAATTCTCGAAACGGAAAATCATTTCAGACACCCACGGTGGTATTCGAACCCAAACTCGTAGCATGGCATACAAGCTCTCTACCAAGTGAGCTATCAACCGGATTTTTAACGAGCTTGGTCGTCACTACAAAGCGTCGATTCACAAGCAAGACCTAACATTACACTTCTCGGAGTTTGCATTGACGAACACCTGACACTGGATACTCAAGTATCAAATACTGTCAGATCCGGTTTCTTTGCTCTCCGTCAAATCAAGACTATGGTTAAAAGTCTGCCTAGAAGTGCTACAAAGGCGATTGTGAATTATTTTGTAGTGGCCAGACTTGACTACTGCAGTGCGATATATGCTGGCCAGCCCAAAAATCAGCTCAATAGGCTTCAATCGCTGCAGAACGCCGCAGCTGGACTCATATATGGGGCTGCAAAGTCCTGCCACATCACTCCTCATCTTCAAGCTCTGCATTGGCTGAAAATCCCTGAGAGGATCACTTTTAAAGTCGGTTTGCTCACCTTCAAAGCACTGCGTGGAAGTGCTCCGGGGTACCTGATGGAGCTGGTGTCTCCAGCTACTACAACCTCGCGCGGACAAACACTGAAGTCAGCTGCATCAAGAAGCAGCTGCCTGGACATCCCTGTAAGAAGGCCCCGCACTGTTTTTGGAGACAGGGCATTCAAGGCGGCCGCTCCAATGACTTGGAACGCTATTCCCGCCTCACTGAGGGAACTGGATATGAAGAGACCATTTAAAGAAGTCTCAAGACTCACCTCTTCGTCCGATCATATGGACAAGCGCCTTTGTAGTGACACACTGTCATAAAAGGCGCTATACCAATTTTGTCTTATCTATCTATCTATCAATAAGGCTCCATGGACATCTTGCGAACGGTCTTAGGTAAAGGTAATTAATTTTTCAACCCAGCAAAAAGTGTTATTTTTATTTATCTTTTTGTGCTCCGCCTTGAATCAAATTCACGATCTTCCGATTCCGAGTCCGAAGCGTTAACCACTAGACTGCAGACCGGTCAAATTAAGAGCCTTAGCGTAAATGGTGCACAGGTAACAGTCACACCTGAGTAGTGGTAAGCTATAGTCTATATGCCTAATGAGTGTCAAATCGATCAGCTGTTGGGAACCATATAAAAGAGCATTCAAAAGGCACCTAACCTAACCTTTTATTAAACCTACATAGTGTTTTACATATTCACATAGAGCAGTGATAAAAAAACATTCGTGATAAATTATTTTTTTTGACTAATAGGTACCTGCAATCTCCGATCTTGAGCGACAAAATTTTCTGGCAGCTCAGCGTCTTTGATGTGAAATTTTAAGCTACAAAATCCTTTAGCGTTACTTCTTGCCACGCTCTCCCCGAAAGGGTAGCGAGTCGAGAGTGGAAACTATTTATTTTTCCAGAAAAATGGGCGGGCTTATTTACGCCATCCACTTCACATTAGCCTTAGCCGCCAACATTACAGATCAACCGCCATTTTTTACGGTCCTTACATACATCTTTCATTTCATCCAGAGTCATACGTTTTTTTAAAAACTCAACAACCTACATAACATATTGTTTAAGTCTTTCCATTATTTCCATTATGTGTTTTTACTTGTGTGAGTGTGTCTGTGTCTCCAGATGTAAGTACTTGTATGATTGTAACTGTATTTGTTCGATATAGTGTGAGTAATTGCTCGAATAATCTAAACGAAATGTTCTAGCGTGGTCTCGCGTGTGCCAGAATAACCCGTGTATACCTATAAATAGAGACCGGGATGCTTTGCAGAGGAGACTTGTATCAGAGCCGTCAAACTGAACAGTTAAAAGCCACTCTGTATTTGAAACAAATGTAAACGAAATCATAAATTAAATTGTGAGAAATAAATTAAGCGAAGTTTTTATAAAATTGAACCCGTAAATCGTAACAATATGTTTTTATTGTACTATAAATTTAATAGATTTATATTTTTTGAACGCAGGTTGTCCATGGCTTCTCCATTTCAAATATAAAGCCTTTGAATGCTCTTTTATGTGGTTCTAATAGCCCATTCTGGAGTACAATAGTTTTTCCTGGATAGTAACGGTTCTAGAAATGACTTCGATGTATTTAAAAGGCACTCAAGCGATCGATTAACGCCGATAGAGGTAAAAATATGTGTTAAAAGCATGTTGATGTGGCTGTAGAACGTTTAACCTACGGCAAAGTGGATAGTGACACCAAGAAAGTAAGTCCTAGGTGTCAGTGGCCCATGGACTGAGGCTGCACAAGACAGAGAGTCCTGGAGGATGGTGGTGAGACTGCAAGGTGATAGTGACACCAAGAAAATAAAGTCCTAAGTGTCAGTGGACCATGGACTGAGGCTGCACAAGACAGAGAGTCTACAAGGTGATTTCTTTGTTTTAAATATTTTTCCTGCTTTAATATTCACTATGCAACATTACCATTAATTTTTCATATATATTCCAAGCATTTTCTCGATCAATATATATTTTTTTGCATTATTAGCATAGACAAGGGTATTATTTTTTAAAAATGGCAACCCTGGGAAACGAGGCAGCCGACATCAATTAGGTAAAATGGCGGACATTTTTCCATCGCGGCCCATAGATAATTCAAAATGGTGACGTCACGGGATCCCTCGTCTCTGATTGGTCGCATCGATGGAGCGTTCCAAACGGAATTTTAAATTAGCCAATCAATTCACAGAGCAACTGTGTTGCCTGAATAAAAAATGTTACATTTATTTTTAATTGAAAATTCTGTAAAATATGCAGACCTGAATTTTATAGACTGAAAGATAATAATAAAATCTGTAATCTAAGTTGCAAAGTTATTTTATTATTTGAGATTCAAATTTATTACATGATTGCAAGCAGACACGTACCTAGATCAAAAGTTCGCGCTTACACATTCTGTATGTTTATCTAAAAAATTATAACCCAAATCTCAAATGAACAAAAATCCTACAATTCTTGCCAAAGTTCCCAGAAACAGGGGTGAAAATGGCAAATCAAAGCAATCAGGCGATAATGAAAAATATAAAATCAATTTTAAACGACAAAATGCAGCTATTAAAAATGTATAGCTTTAGCCGCCAACATTGCCGATCAATCGCCACTTTTTTTATCTTTCATATATAATCTAACTTGCGAAGATGTAGGTATTGACATTAAAAGCTCATATTTAATGCATTCCCACAAGAACGCACATGTAAGTTCACACTCACACAAAATAAATCAAACCTCACATGAACATAAATTTTGCAACTCCTGCCGCCTTCCCTGGGAAACTGACGTGGCATTGTCAAAGGTGAACCAAGTTTTTACAGCATGAGGGGTCAGCCTCATACCAAACTATAAGTCAAAGAACTTAATTGAGTAATCGAAACTGAAAGTTCCCATGATTGTGGTCGTACTTCGATAGGAATAGCATAAAAAAAGTCATGGGTATTCACAATTTTCTCATTAAAACCTGGACTTTTTTTGTGTATTTTTTTTTTGATTTCCTTCATGTAAAACCTGTTGGTTTTTGTTTTTTAATTTCCTATACATTCTTTATATACCATTGTATCCGTACGATTTTATTGCGGCCGTAGCTATGAATGGGATACGTTTTTAAATTACTCCGAGTGCGCCCCTGGCTGTTGTAAAAACGGTTATCCACAGGGCCGGATCTAAAATTAAATACTCATTTAATCTTTTTAAGGGTTTGGTGGTTAACACCATGGATATATAGAACTGGATGGGCTAAGAAATCAATCCTTTGAGAATTAGAAATACGCTACCCCACTCATCACACAAAAATCCAAATTCAGTCTATCGGTAACCTTCCAACTGTGAACAGGTGTTTTACCTAATTGGAAAAAAATACATATAAATGCCAAACTGGATATTTACTAAACGTGCCAACAAATGAGAGTAAATGTGTTATAGAACATGGAATAATATTTCACTTTCATCACTATTCTATATGATTACGTTGATAAAATTTATTTTTCGTTTGTGGAAATATTTTGTTCGCAAAAGTGACAGCCATTTCTAGAACTAGTGATGTTCAAATATATAGGTACTTGCTTCTTCAAATATGTAACTTCTATGCTCGCGGTAATAGATACTTGTGGAAATCATCCCGTACACAATGAGGTGGGAACATTTTTGAATTCGGAATTTATCAGATATCTTCATACTTGCAACAACACTACTAACAAATCCGTTACCATAGTGATTTCATGTGTTTCCTTGGTGATTTGTAAATAGATTGAAGACGGAGTAGAGACACGTTGCTTACATAGAAAATGAGAAAAACATTTCATATGTCGTGAGTGAGACAGCATTATGAACAGTGTATGGTGTCAAAGATGGTGAATCATGTTGATTGGTACTAAATCACATGTACGACCCCTCCATTTAATACTTCCTCCATGGTTAACACAGTGAAAGTCGTATTATTAATTAAATAAAACGCAGTTTAAATTCACATTTATATTCTTTGAATTTTTTTTAATTTGAATTTTTAATTTGATTTGTCATTGTCCTGATGATGCCTTTTTAGGCGAAAACGTTTGACAAAGTTAAAAAATATAAATGTGAATTTAAACTGCGTTTTATTTAATTAATAATACTCATTTAATCTTATCTAAATCTAAGTTTCAAAGACATGTATCATTTGAGATTCATATTAAATGCATTCCCACAAGCAGACACGCATAATTTCGCGCTCACACATGCAGTATAACCTACAATATAAAAACCCAATCTCAAATGAACATAAGCCTTTCAACTCTTTCCGACCTTCCCTGAAACAGGGGTGACATTGGCAAAGTAAACCAATCGTTAATCGTTATTGAAATATCATAAATATTGTTATGATTTTACTGGGGTTCTCTTTTAATTAAACTGCAAATTATTTATTTTACCAGAATATACATATTTTTGTTCATTTGAGGTTTGGAATTTATTTGTAAGTACACATTCAGCATTTGTAAGCGCGAACTACACGTGTTGGTTTGTGGGCATACATTTGAGAGCTTTAAATGAATATATCCTTGTAACTTAGATTATAGATGTTCAATTGTATATATACCTGCAACTTAGCTCAAAGATCTTTTTTTTTTCTTCGGGTTTTGAAAAGTCGCATTAAAAACTGCTGAGTAATGAGTACAGAAGGTGGATTTTAACAACAACAAAAAAATTGTTGCCGCAGGAAAAAAATATGACTCCACGTCTGTTTTTAATTCCCAGGTAGGTAGGCATCCCCGTCCTATGGGGATATTATTTTTTGCGCGCGTTCTCCCAGCACGGCAATAACCAGAGTGGGGATTTTTCATTTCGACGTCTGGCAGCACCGAATGGAAAAAATAAAAATGGCGGAGGCAACATAAATCTGGAAACATTTTAATCCCGCCATTTTAGCCGGACATTGGATATTCTCTGTGAGAGCTTTTATGCACATTTTTTTGCAGACAAAATGAAATCAATATCAGTATTGCAAACTTGGGCGGTCTCTCATATGAAAGCGGTCAGGCGTTCTGCAATAAAATATTTAAGAGATTCATGCTCGAGCGTCCTTTTGTCAGACGTTCAGCGGATAAGCGTTCTAACGTCCATTCTTAAGCGGTTGAACGTTAGAACTTCAGAGGACAAGCGTTCTACGGTCAATGTTTCACCGGTAGACGTTCTACAGATAATTTTTCAGCGTTAAAACGTTAGAGTTTCATCGTAAAAACGTTCTACGGTCAATGTGTTAGCGGTCGAATGTAAGGTATTTAAAGAAACAAGCCTTCTACGGGCAATGTTTCAGCAGGTTAACATAAAACATTCAGTGGACGAGTGTTCTAAAGTTAATTTTTCAGCGGTCAAACGCTAGAATTTCAGCGTAAAAACGCTCTATAGTTAATGTTACAGCACTCGTACGTTAGACGTTCACCGGATAAGCGTTCTACAGTGAATGTTTCAGCGTTAGAACGTTAGACGTTCAGCGGGCCAGCGTTCTGTTGTCAGTGCGTCAGCCGTCAAACGTTAAAAGTTCAGAGAACAAGTTTTATACGGTCAAACATTCAGCGGTCAAACATTAGACAAGCGTTCTACAGTCAATGTTTCAATTGTGAAACGTTATGCGTTCAGGGAAAAAGCTTTTTACGGTACATATTTCAGCGGTTTAACATTAAACGTTTAAGGCACAAGCGTTCTACGTTCAATTATAAGCGGTAAAAAGTTTTTCAGCGTTTAAACGTTCTACGGTGAATTTTATAACGGTAGAGCGTTAGACGTCCATTGGGTGAACGTTCTAAGGTGAATGCATTAACTAGGAGTTGCTAGGCCATTCGGGCAGTTTTTAGTCGGCTTCCCCATCATTTTTCCCCATACGTTCTTTAACTTAATTTTAGGGGTTAAAAGGTAGTTGAGCTCTTTTCATGTTCTGAATATCTAGAATCCACGGAATACATGTTTAAGTTAAATATATACAGAGGATCTGTACCCTGAGTACGAGTTGCAAAACTTGTTAACGGAAAGTATTAAAGGGTGGTTTTCCCCAAAATCTGCCTTTTTGTTTGTTTGAATTTGATTTTCTTCATCACTGTAACTCTTTTGCTAACACCATAAAGTGTAAGAAACAAAAACGACAGATTTTGAGGAAAACCACTCTTTAATACTTTCCGTAAACTTTACTTAACTCAAGTTTTGCAACTCGTACTAAGGGTACTGGCCACCCCAAGCGCAATGGCAACAGAGTTACGGTTACAGTATTTTACGTCTAAAGTTTAATCTTCATCGAAGAAAAGAATGAATCATGGATGATCCACAGATTAAATGTTTTGAAATACCTAGATGTATGTGTTTAGGTATTACTTTTCACCCTCTCGTATCGAATACCTGATATTTCTGGTTTTAATTGGAAATACGAACCCCCCACTCCAAGTATAAAGAATATCGCAAACTCCCGTAGAACGCGTAAATCGAAAAATGTATGAAAACTAAATCCTTCTCTAGGAGTGTCATGGTTTGTTTTATACCTTTTCGATTTACGCAGTCAAGGGGAGTTAATGTGAATGCTTTACACTCGAGGTACAGAGGGGTGGGAGATCACACCCTTAAAAGGCTTGGGTAAGAAAAATACGTCATTATTTTGGCGAACACAATTTATTCAGAACCTAACACTTTTATAATGAATCTGTAATCTAGTTTTTTTTTTTTTCAATCCTGTGCGGGAGACTCCCAAAATTTCAGAGACTCTAGGAATAAAGAATTAGAGTTCCTCCCACCGTGTTGATAGCTGTGAGGGTGCACTGTAATAAGGGTGACCTGTTGAGCACAAAAAAAAAAAAAAAAAATGAATGGAATATCCAGAGTTATAATAAAAGGAGAGCCTGTATGAAGAAGATTATGACTCTGGAGGAAATGAAAGAAGTGTGTAAGGACAGAAAGAAATGGCGGTCGATCTGTGATGTTGGCGGCTAGGGTTTTTTAAATAGAAAATTGTTTTCTGTAAGTTTTTGATGTCCATACATATTATAATTTGTTGATTATAAAAATGTAATTTGTTGCGTATGTTCCTTGACTTAAAGGTTGGTATGCGGCTGACCACCCATGCTGTAGAAAATGGTTCACTTTGACAATGCCACCCCTGTTTCAGGGAAGGTCGGCAAGAGTTGCAGGGTGTATGTCCATGTGAGATTCGGGTTTTTATACATATTATACATATAGTTTTCATGCATTCCCTTCTTCTACGCTCGCTTTGTATATCTCATTCTTTCACAATCCCCTCAATCTGATAACTCCATACTTTTTTCAGTAGTCCCTTACCTCTTTTTCCTTTCGCACTACCTCTGTAACGCATACAAATTTCACGTTTTATGTCTAAAATTACGTAATTTTATAGGCCCCCTATTTTTGTTCTAATACAACATAATAAATGACGGCGGTAAATCCCGCGTTGGCGCCAAAAACAAAGCATTTTCTACATTTGCAGTAATGCGGGGACAGCTGGGCGTAATACGTTTTGTTGCGTGGTTTTCCCATAATGCTGGGTTTAACCAAAATAGGGTCCTGTTTATTGGGGGCCCAATTTTTTTTTTTAAATATTAGTTTGATACAGGTTATCGATAAAGATGTGGTAAAACATGGAAATTAACGCATTAAACTCTCAAGTGACATAAACGCAACTAAGCTACTCATATAGTGTAACTTCTTGCCTGCGTTATCCCCGAAGGGGTCGCATGTGGCGATTCCGTACCTATTTATTTTTACGGGTAAGGGGGCCAGCCTCACACCAACCACTTTCAGTTGAAGTGGGGGTTTACATACTATCTATAATCAAAGTCGCAAAGACATGTTCATTTTAAGATTAGTAATTAATGCAAGCCTTTAAGCAGATGCGTGTTTACACATACTGCATGTGTACTTACAAATTAAAATCTAAGCCTCAAATAAACGTGTACCCCGCAATTCTTGCTGCTTTTCCCTGAGACAGCTAGTCAAAGTCAAAAACACTTTTATCTCGGCGAGTTTCCATATTCTTTGTTTGCCTTCAACCTAGGAACCCGGCCAGGTGACGTCCCACTATTGGCTATGTTAAACCATGTGCGGCTTTATTACATTGAATGAAATTAAAAGCCATAACCGCACAACATTGCTCATTAACCGCCATTTTTTTCGGCCCTTATATAATCTCTATAATCTAAGTTGCAAGGATATATTCATTCAAAGCTGTCAGATGTATGCCCACAAACAAACACGTAGTTCGCGCTTACAAATGCTGATTGTCTACTTACAAATAAAATTCAAACCTCAAATGAACATAAGCCCCACAACTTTTGCCGACCTTCCCTGAAACAGGGGTGACACTGGCAAAGTGAACCATTTTTTACAGTATGGGTGGTCAGCCTCATACCAACCTATAAGTCAAGGAATCCAAGGAATCCAAGGAATCCTTGCATTCCGCATTTATTTTCTTACTGATCTCAACTCCTTGAAAAAGTGAACTAAGACAGAATCAAAGTGGAGACCGATCTGCGCGGGTACTGGGCCTCCCTAGCGGATGTCGGTACAAATAATCTACCATTAAAAAATAAAATAAAAAGCCCCCCCAAAATTATTTATTCTAAGCCACGTTACTATTGTAATACTTCTCAAAATTTCATTTTTTTTTTCAACAAATAGGTCCCCCAAAATTCAGGGCCCCAACAGCGACGCATAGTCTTATCAACCCGGCTGTGTTTCGTCCCTTCATTTGTCAGTCTCCCAGCGTCCACTAGGTCTACGTGTCACCAGAAAGCTCCTGTCCTCTCTCTTCTTGCCACAAAACAATCCCACAAACGATAATCTGACATTGTCATGACATAGGCCGCTTCTGGTTGAGAGATTTTTAAAGTGTCATGGCATAGAAAAACAATATAATTTTTGGCACTGGTGTAAGGGCCCTACCTCACCGAGATGCCATGGCGACGTCGCTGGCTACCTCTGGCCAGTGGCGTGACTATCATACAAGCTAAAAAGCTAAGCATGCGTACCCTCAGAAATGCAAATAATGAATATTTTGTAGTGATTACAGACATTTAAAGTCATTCGTCTTTTTAAATTTCCCCCCATCAAAAGTCGTGCTGCTGCCATCTGTGTGTGGCAGTAGGTTATTATTATTAGGCATTGATGAAGTAAACTCTGTTACGCAACCGTTATTGAGAAATGTTTCCCTGTCTTTGTTTAACGTATGAAAAAAGCTTGATCTCTGTAAGCTTGTATGAATATAGTCGGTTAAGCTCTTTTGTCATTATAAATGAACACAATATTATTACAGATTGTGCTTGGGAGTACACATGATAATAATATCACCATATGCTTAGCTTTTCGTCCATTCAATTTTACGATTCCAGACTGGAGCCATTTACAGTTGTATGAATGACCGATTGTATTTTGAATAAACTGTCGCGTCAGGTGCGTTTTATTCGAATATCAGAATAATTGAGTTATTCCTTGTTTGCGATCGAATCCACATTTTTTGATAGTATATAAAATTAATTCCGGTGAAAATATTATTGTGCCTTGTGAGGATCTTAAGTGTGTGAAGGTTTTATTGTTTCAATCCAAAATCTAAGTCTGAAGAAATTAAGAAGCACAGGGGAAAAGAAACATCGGGGTAAGATTTATTATTTGTAATTTAGTACAACCTTAATTATCCAGCATGCGTATGGCAGAAACTGTAGGCACGCCACTGCCTCTGGCTACCTACGGTTGCCAAATGGAGTAGTCAGTGGCGACCGTCTGTCAGTTCAGTTCTCCCTCGTATCGAGGATGGACGCTTCGTGCATAGAAGAAATCGCACTTATTTATTATGTGCGTCGTAAAAAGTTAAGTAATAAGAAGCTGTTAGGTTTAGATGGAAAGGTACCTTCCAGGATAAACCTACAGGATACTTACTCCGGCTAGCTATCATCAGCATCACTCTCAGGGCGTGGGGTTCTTTCCTTGAGTTGCTTACTTGTATTTTGGGAAGGTTTGTATATTTAAAAGATAAGTTTAACATGAACAAATAAGGGTTTATTTACTTTAGTAATATGGGGGAAAAAGGGGAAATAAGGGAATGGCCAGACCTGCACCTTGTCACTAAAACACTCCCTACTCTGTGGACTGGAGTTCCGAACTGAAGGCCTGGGGCAGCGCCCCAGGCAAGCGGCGGCTCACGAGGCGAACGCCTCCACACGTTGGAGCCCCTGGGTGGGCGCTCCTATGCTCTCGTCTCTAGTCCACGAGGTCCACGAGCGCCGACGTCTGAGTCGGTTTACATCTTGCCGGGAACTGATGAGCGACGGCCCTATTAGTTCGCACGGCGCAGTTCGGCCGCTTCCGTGACCGTTCGGCTCCGTTCGGCCCCCAAAACACACTGTACACTTCGAGATTGTTCTTTCTATGTTATTTTAAAATAACATAACAAAACCTAAGAAGTTATGGGTACATCCTTTTATATCAGATCGAAGCCGAAGTGGTGTTTTTTCAAAACTATATGAAGATTTAAGAAAATATCCTTCTTAGTTTTTTAACTACGCGAGAATGTCAGTTTCATCTTTTGATGAATTATTGAGTTTATGTAGAAATGAACTGACAAAAAAATATACAATATTAAGAAAATCCATAGGTCCAGAAGAAAAACTATTTGTGACATTAAGGTAAGCAGTTTAATAAAATACAACTGTACATCATGTCTGTAGTTACCTACTAGAAATCATATATGTCGAAAATAGAAGAGTCATCAGAAATGTTTGTCGCTGCATTCGGAGACTCAGCGTAGTCGGATGGGATGTCAGGTTGTCCTTCACGAGTGGAATATCCATGGCTGTAGCTGCGAGACGGTAGTTCATTACTTGAAGTCGAAGGTTCTGCATCATAGTCCATGGTGGTTAGCATTTCGGAACGTCCGCGACCTTTTGAATGATGGCTTCGAGTTGGCAGATTTGCTGGTTGTGACCAAAAGTTTCGTGTATTCTCAGAAGGCCAAGTACGGGTTTCTTCATCGAGAACAGACATCATT
Source organism: Agapetus fuscipes (assembly GCA_951799405.1). NCBI lineage: Eukaryota > Metazoa > Arthropoda > Insecta > Trichoptera > Glossosomatidae > Agapetus > Agapetus fuscipes. Next base: position 14,413,510 of record OX637357.1, on the reverse strand, counting down.
TTAATTTTGGTTGCCATTTTCCTATGTGGAGGGACTTTTTTTAATGTTTCAACCAATGACAACAGAAATAACCTGTCTTCATCTTGATTCAGTATGGCACTTTTTTCCTTATTCTCAATAAATTTATTAATAACTGCAATGAATTTATCATCTTCAGTATTCTCTCTTGTTTTTTGTCTTTTTCGAACGTTTATTTGTCTGTCTTCTTGCAAGTCATCCTCAGGATTTTCAAGACAAGCTGTAGTAGGATCTGCAGTGGCCGCAGCTGGATCTGGTTCACTTATAGCAACAACCTTCTGCAGAAATTGAAGTTGTTTTAAATAAATGTATTCACTTTTACGTAATCCACAGCCAGATCCGGACTTCACAGATTTTTGTCGATTAAGTTCTCGTGTGTACCTCTAATACTTTTCCATCTTTTCTGAAATGATTCAGCTGAAAATATTAATAAATTTAGTTCAGTAGGTAGCACACTTACTTAATAATTTTGCTTTTGTTTTAGATATTTTGCAACAGGATGTACATTCATGGAGATTTATTACAACTACAGACTGGGCTATACAACAATGTGCACAATAATTCGAGAAGTATGTGACTTGATATGTCAATACCAAGAACAATTTCATAGCTATTCCATCTACAAGAGATGATTGGGAAAAATTTGCAAGAGGATTTGAAAAACATGCCAACTTTCCCCATTGCATTGGTGCGATTGATGGGAAACATATGAGAGTACCTAATTCAACTTTATGGCGCCCTTGAGGGGACCCTTGCGCTCCTGGACCATTAAATGGCGCCACAGGAAAGAAATCATCCATCATCATCAACCTACGCATACCGGATCTTTGTACTTCAACTATAAACATTATTTTTCAATTGTGTTACTTGCTCTGTGTGATGCTAATTATAACTTCATTTATATGATGTTGGGGCGTATGGGAAAAGCAGTGATTCAGCTATTTTCAAAGATACTGCTTTATTCACTAATCTTATAAACAATTCCCTCAAAATTCCTAACGCTAAACCGCTGACAGAAAACGGCGGTAATATTCCATATGTGATACTTGGAGATGAAGCTTTTGCCTTACACGAAAACCTCATGAGACCGTATGGAGGACACAATCTCAGTTACGATAAAAAAATATTCAACTATCGACTATCACGAGCACGCCGTTACATCGAATGTACATTTGGCATATTATCGAACAAGTGGAGGATATTTCACAGACCAATGAATGTTAATATAGAATCAGCAAAGAAAATTGTTAAGTCATGTTGCATTTTGCACAGCTTCGCACGTTCCAGAGATGGATATTCTTACGAAGATACTCTGACGGTGACGGGATTTGAACCTGCTACAGATGGGGATCGTGCTACAGATCGGGATCGTGCAAGGGGAGGAAGAACAGCACTCACTATTCGAGACAAATTAGCAGAATACTTTGTGACTGAAAATCCATTACTATGGCAAGATAGGTTTGTTTAAATGGATACTGTAACTCTCTCTCTCTCTCTCTCTCTGTCGCCATTCCGCTAGGGGTGGCCAGAGCCTCTGCAGAGTTGCCTCCATTTTTTCCTATCCTGACATACCTCTTTCAATTCCTTCATATCCATCACCTTTTTCATGCATTTTCTTCTTTTACGCTCACTTTGTATATCCCATTCTTTCACAATCTCCTCAATCTGATCACTCCATACTTTTCTCGGTCGTCCCTTCCCTCTTTTTCCTTTCACACTTTCTTTGTATACATACTTTGTCAGTCTATCATCTTTCATTCTTTCCACATGCCCAAACCATCTCATCACATTCTTTTGTACTTTAACTTTCACATCCTCTTTCAAATTACATTCTTTTTTCACCCATTCATTCCTAACTCTATCCCTCAAAGTTTTACCTGTCATACTTCTCAAATGCTTCATTTCCACCGTACATACTTTACTCATTTCGCTATCATTCACTGTCCATGCTTCACTTCCATACACCTTAAAAAATAAATGTGCACTTACCTAACTGCTTTTTTTCTTGAACCGTCATCTCGTCTTTTTCTTTGAATAAATTCACTATTTCGTCCCAACATTTTATTTTTAAATTACGATCGCAATAATCTTTTATTCCGGAATCCCACAAACAAGGCCGATTTTGTATTTCTACAATGAACCTTTCTGTATTGAAACTCATTTTGCGTCCGTCTTGGCGGCTGGTTGGACACTGAGTGAGTGAGCCGCAGCTTGCTCGTGTACATGTTACTGGCAACGTCGCCAGGTCGCCACGGTCTCCAGACTCCACACAGGTAGCCGACAGTCGTGGCTACGCTTCCAAATTGGCGACGTTGCCAAACCGTCGCCTAGTGAGTTAACTGTCATAACGTTGTTATATATGAATTGTTTGGATACGTAGCCGGCAACGTCACCATGGCACGCATCCCGGTGGCGTCTTTCCTTTCTACCCCCCGTTTCGACAGACGACACACACTAAAAATGTTTTTTTACACTTTATGGCCTTTGTAAAGAAGTGACATTAATAGAAAAAATCACACGTGTTTATTGATTTTTTATCTAAATTTTAAAGTTAAAATATTTTATAAAACTTAAAAAATGACGCTACAAAAAAATATTTAAAAAAAACACGTTTTTGTTCACATTTTTTTCTTATAATTTTGTTGTTTAATATTTTGGACATATTTTTTTTCTTCATAATTATAGAATGATACAATGTCTAGAGAGTGTTTGAAAAATATTTTAGGTAATGTGAACAGTTTTCGAAATAAGATTAAAAAACTGAAACTTGATAATTAATTTAATGTGCGCGGCAGTACTTGCGTACGGCGACAAGCCACGCTGAAGTACTGCCGCGCACATTAAATTAATTATCAAGATTCAGTTTTTTCATATTATCTCGAAAACTGTTCACATAAGCTAAAATATTTTTCAAACACTCTCTAGACATTGTATCATTCTATAATAATGAAGAAAAAAAATATGTCCAAAATATTAAACAACAAAATTGTAAGAAAAAAATGTGAACAAAAACGTGTTTTTTTCAATATTTTTTTGTAGCGTCATTTTTTATGTTTTATAAAATATTTTAACTTTAAAATTTAGATAAAAAATCAATAAACACGCGTGATTTTTTCCATTATTGTCACTTCTTTACAAAGGCCATAAAGTGTAAGAAACATTTTTCGTGTGTGTCGTCTGTCGAAATGTATCAGTTGAAAGGAAAGACGCGTGTATAGGCATATGTGCTTGCTATATACTCGTATATGGGCGGTCCATAGTCTAGTGGTGAACACTTCTGACTCGTAAATGGAAGGTTGTGGGTTCGAATTCCGGTGGATCACAAATAATATACCATTTACATTTTCAAATATGCTCTTCGCTGGGTTGAAAAATTCACATACCTTTACCAAAGACCGGTCACTAAAGGTCCATCAAGCCTTACAGCAACTGGGTCTTGATTGAGAATTGGCGCTTTCTACAGCGACAACCAAGCTCGCAGAGGACTCTCGAGGTGTGATACACACTAAAACAGCGCTCACCAAATAAATCATCCTAATATTATTATTATTACGTGTGTTTAAAAGTAAGTGTTTGACACTTTGAACTGTTAGTACTTCTCGCACTCTCTGGAAACATCCATTCTAAAAGCTTCTCGTCTGGTCAGGAACACGCGGGAATAGGCAATCTATTCAACAGCTAAAAATTTATAATCGGATATTTGACAAACCGTTCTATGAATCTAATCTAAGCTGCAAAGATATATATCAATTAAGATTCATATTAAATGCATTCCCACAAGCAGATATGTATAATTTCGCGCTAACACATGCCGCACGTGGACCTACAATATAAAAAACCCAATCTCAAATGAACATAAGCCTTGCAACTCATGCCGTCCTTCCCTGAAACAGGGGTGACATTGGCAAAGTGAACCATTTTTTTATAGTATGGGTGGTCAGCCGCATAACAACCTATAAGTCAAAAAACATACATGACAAATTATACATTTTTTTAAATCAATAAATAACAATAAATACATGGACATAAAAAACTAAATCATAAAACCAATTTCACTTTAACAAACCCTAGCCGCCAACATCACAGATCAACCTATGATCAAATATGAAAACATACATTATTCTCGACGTTTCGTTAGCGACGTAGCTAACGTCTTCCGGAGTCACCCTCTCCGCACGATGACTGAGGATGAACTGAAAACTCAAGAATAATGTAAGATCTCTTATAACAGTTCATCTATGTTCCGATTAATAAATTTTAACTGTGTAGTTATTATTGTCGTAAATACTTAATCCTATTTTGAAAACAATTTCTCGTCTTAACCATACCACTGCGTTAACTAAACAAACTTCACAGTCTGTGATCTCTCAGCCAATAACATTGTATTGTTCTAGAGTCTAGAGTATGCCAGGCTAAAGGGCACTCAACTTTTGGGTTGGTGTTTGACCGAACAAGGCATTAACAAGCCCATTCAACTGTTATTGCTGTTTGATAGTTGACTAAAGTTAACGATAACCCACGCTAACGATAGTCCGCGTCGTTAGCGATAGTCAACAGACCCGGATTAGGACCACTGGGGGCCCTGGTGCAGGGAACCGTCGAGGGGCCCCATAACCCCCAACTCACAAAAAAATATTGGTAGATATTGCGAACCAAAATTGTTAATAACGGCGTTTTAAGTGTATTGTTATGAATTTACTGGGTTGTCTTTTAATTAAACTGTAATTATTTATTTAAAAGAATTTACTGTACACGATTCGCACTTCACGTCTCAATGTTAAAACAAACACTCAACACTCAACATTAAAATCAAAACTCCCTGATGCCCTATTGCAGTTCTTTTATAAAGGTCCAAAATAAATCTTTCTTGCATATTCCAGATGTTTCGATCTTTCACTCATACCAGACCGTGGTTCATGTTCCTTAATAATACCATCATGGATCATACTGGACTGTTCTACACACAGTTGTACCTGTACAGGCGCGCGTAGGTATCTAATCTAATCTAATCTAAGCTGCAAAGATATATATCATTTAAGTTTTATATTAAATGCATTCCCACAAGCAGATATGTATAATTTCGCGCTAACACATGCCGCATGTGGACCTACAATATAAAAACCCAATCTCAAATGAACATAAGCCTTGCAACTCTTGCCGTCCTTCCCTGAAACAGAGGTGACATTGGCAAAGTGAACCAATTTTTACATTATGGGTGGTCAGCCGCATAACAACCTATAAGTCAAGGAACATACATGACAAATTACATTTTTTAAAAACAATAAATCACAATATATACATGGACATAAAAACTAAATCATAAAACCAATTTTACTTTAACAAACCTCAGCCGCCAACATCACAGATCAACCGCCATTTCTTTCTATCCTTACATACTTCTTTCATTTCCTCCAGAGTCATAACCTTCTTCATACAAGCTCTTCTTTTATTATGACTCTGGATATTCCATTCATTCGCAATTTCGGATATTTGGTCCATCCATACCTTTCTTCACTCATACCAGACCGTGGTTCATGTTCCTTAATAATACCATCATGGATCATACTGGACTGTTCTACACACAGTTGTACCTGTACAGGCGCGCGTAGGTATCTAATCTAATCTAATCTAAGCTGCAAAGATATATATCATTTAAGTTTTATATTAAATGCATTCCCACAAGCAGATATGTATAATTTCGCGCTAACACATGCCGCATGTGGACCTACAATATAAAAACCCAATCTCAAATGAACATAAGCCTTGCAACTCTTGCCGTCCTTCCCTGAAACAGAGGTGACATTGGCAAAGTGAACCAATTTTTACATTATGGGTGGTCAGCCGCATAACAACCTATAAGTCAAGGAACATACATGACAAATTACATTTTTTAAAAACAATAAATCACAATATATACATGGACATAAAAACTAAATCATAAAACCAATTTTACTTTAACAAACCTCAGCCGCCAACATCACAGATCAACCGCCATTTCTTTCTATCCTTACATACTTCTTTCATTTCCTCCAGAGTCATAACCTTCTTCATACAAGCTCTTCTTTTATTATGACTCTGGATATTCCATTCATTCGCAATTTCGGATATTTGGTCCATCCATACCTTTCTCGGTCTTCCTCTACCACGACATCCATCTATTCTACCAACATATACTTTCTTCGTCAGTCTTTCCTCATTCATTCTCTCCATATGCCCAAACCATCTTAACAAACTTCTTTTAATCTTCACTTTCACACTTTCTCTTGCACCATCTTGGTATTCTTTTTTTAAAAGGTCTTTGGGGCCACCTAGTACGCTCTGGGCTCATCACCACGGTAATTCTTACCTACCGAATATCGGTAATATTTGTATGAAGACTAATCAGCTGGTTCACTTGCGGCCATCTTGGATTGTCAGGTCTTCATGCAAATATTAGCGATATTCGGTAGGTAAAAATTACCGTGGTGATGTGACTTCCAGCCCTGTTCCGGACGCGTGTTCCCATTCCACGACCTAAAAGGAATGTTTACTCAGACAAGCACACGGAAAAAATTTAATTCATCAAGTAGTTTCAGTTTTTCCATATTTACTCAAAAACTATTGACATTATAAAAAAACGGTTTTGATACTACACTAGACAATGTATAGTTCTATAAATAGAATGAAAAAAAATATTTCCAAAACATAGCACACACGAGAAAGTAGCTACAGAAGTGAAAAAAACGTATTTTTTTAAATATTTTTTTGTGGTCGCAATTTTTAAGTTATATATTTTGTTTAAACTTTATAATTAAGATAAAAAATTAATAAACATGCTTGATTTTTTTCATTACTGTCACTTTTTTGCTAAGACCATAAAGTGTAAGAAACAATAACGGCAGATTTAGGGTATGATACTTCCGTGTGCATTTCTGAGTGAACATTCCTTTTAGGTCGTGGAATGGGAACACGCGTTCCGGACGCACCGCTCGAAGGGCCCTTAATCCGGGCCTGATAGCCAGGGTTCATGGCTAACTAAAGTTTAGGAACAATGAAATTTATTTAGGACGGCAGACAAAGGGTTAAATCATTTGTACAGACATTCGGGAAGATAAACTTTGTATTTGCATTGGATATATTTGTAGTAATTTGTTACAATCAAGGAACGAAAGAAATGGCGGTTGATCTGCAATGATCTAATATAAATTCCAACTTAATTTTGTTGTATCATATACCAGCGACATGCATTATTTCTGAATCTCAAATGTTAATGTTATTGCGAATGTGTGATTATGTGTTATGTTTGTCTGTGTGAGCCTGTGAAGTCTCTAGATGTTAGGTACTTAACTCGAATATTCTTATTACAATATTCTAGTAAGATCTCGCATGTGCCAGTTGTCAGTAAATTCGAGAACAATCCTTATGCCTGCTATAAAAAGGGCCAAAGCTGTCTGTCGCGTTAGACAAGTATCCCAGCCGTCGAGTTATACAGTTAAAAAGCAACTCTGTGAACGAACTAAATGTGAACCGTATCTAAGCTAAATTAAGCCCGTAAATCATCATATCGCACGCTTAATAATAAAGAGAAATAACTCGAAATTTGGGAAAATCGAGATTTTGTAATAAAACGCAAGAACAATGCAAGAAGAATAGGTAGAATGCGACAGCCGTTCAATTTGGACGAATATGACCGAGATAAAACATCGGCCGCCTTTTTCATCCCATACAAGTTGTACTGGGTGTCTGAACTTTAAACGTGATTTCCCAACATTCTTGTTTTTTGAGTTATTGCTCTTTATTATTAAACGTGCGATATATCTTTGCAACATAGATTAAACAATTTTCAACATTCAAGTTTTTGACGTTCCAGACTTTGATGTATGGAAGTGAAGCATGGACAGTGAATGATAGCGAAATGAGTAAAGTATGTACGGTGGAAATCATTTGAGAAGCATGACAGGAAAAACTCTGAGGTATAGAGTTAGGAATGAATGGGTAAAAAGATAAATGTAATTTGAAAAAGGATGTGAAAGTTAAGGTACAAAAGAATGTGATGAGATAGTTTGGGCACGTGGAAAGAATGAATGATGACAGACTGACAAAGTATATATACAAAAATAGTGTGAAAGGAAAAAGAGGGAAGGGACTACCGAGAAAAGTATGGAGTGATCAGATTGAGGAGGTTGTGAAAGAATGGGATATATACAAAGTGAGCGTAAAAGAAGAAAATGCATTGAAAAGGTGATGGGTATGAATGAATTGAAAGAGGTATGTCAGGATAGAAAGAAATGGAGGCAGCTCTGTAGAGGCTCTGGCCACCCCTAGCGGAATGGCGACGGAGTTACAGTTTACAGTTACAGTTAAGTTTTATTCAGAGGTACACCGATAAAATATATCCATGTCAAAATTAAGGTTTTTGATTGCAAAAAGAATTCGCTGACTGACACAAAAGAGGCCTCAATTCGAAAAAAAGCAATCAAGAAAGGCCAAAAAAAAAGTGATGAGTCTTCAGTAAAAATCCATCTAAAGGGACTGGGATTAAAGGAGGCACGCTGAAAATTTACCAGAGGTCAAAAAAAGGTTAATTCGAGTGATTTCTTCCTTGTCAGACCCGCGTCTGAAGGAGGGAGGGTCAGTGATTGACTGTCAGACGGAGGATAAGGTCAGAATGACCCCTTAAGGGTACAAGATGGACGGGAGCACTTTGTTTATTGACCTATTCTAGTATCCTTTATCGAGGAGGGTGTTCTCTCTTTTTTCGCTTTTAGAAATAAATAAAAGCAGGAACCCCTTCTTGGGTGGTAGTTTTTACACTATTAAGATGGTTTATTTGGTGAGCGCTGTTTGCATTGTGTAAATTACACCTCAAGAGCCCTGTGCATGCTTGGTGAACCTAATTTTTCGAAGACTTAGTTTCTGTAGGTAAGGCTGATTGAACCATTAGGACCTGAGATTGATATTTTTTGGAAAACTAAATGATCGTTCTTTGAGCTTTGGTTGGGATCGAACCAACTACTTTCGGTGCTATTCTTAGACATTTTACTCCCCCGTTGAGCCCCCGCTTTGACAAACTAATGACGCATTTGTATGAAGACCTGTCAATCCCAGATGGCCGCAAGTGAACAGCTGATTAGTCTTCATACAAATATTACCGATATTTGGTAGGTAAGCATGACAATGGTGATGAGACTTCCAGCCCAGGCACCATTAGTTTGTCAAAGCGTGGGCTCAACGGACGACCAAAATGTCTAAGAATAGGTTAGAGCAGCGGTCCGCAACCCTGGGGTCGCGACCCCGTGTGGGGTCGCGAAAGATATATAAGGGGTCACCAAAAAAGTCAACAAGGTCCTGTACTTATCGAATTTAATTAAGGTTTATGCATAAAATATAACCTCTCTTTACATACACAATTACACAATGTCCTTAAAACGGAAAGAATCGAAAATAATTACGACTGAACGACCTGTCCAGTCCCGCCCGTCACAGCCTCACCACTCCCGCGCCCGCGATTTTTTTTCTGGGGTCGCTCATAACTCTTTTTTGAATTTTGGGGTCGCAATATCAAAAAGGTTGCGGACCGCTGGGTTAGAGTATTAGAACAAATGTAAAGTCTACCAATATATTTCGACCGGTTTTGATGTTTTTGTATTAAAAATTTGATACGAAATGAACAATGTTCGAAAATTCGAAAAATTCGATTTGAAAAAAAAAACTAAAAACCAGAAAAAACATTAAGATACGAAGAGCCTTAAAGGCATATTTTTTTGACCTTGATAAACCTCATGACCAGCAGCGTCACACATGTATGAGACTACGGTCCTCAGCAACCAATAACAAAATATTTGTTTGCCTTACCAGCCCGGCCGTGTAACGACACAATTTTGTCTATTTCAATCCATGAGCGGACTTTGTTGTAAAAACAAGAAAATACAAATTTGTAAGAAAACAAAAACTCGACAAAAAAAAGGAAATATCCCACGAGTGCACACTATTTTAACTCCCTATTTTTCTTTATTTTAGATGTTATATTTTTGTTTATTATAACAAACATTTTATTCCTGTCTAGTCACATGTTCGTTATATTTTTAAGAGTAAATCTATTAACACAGTGACAGTCCATTTTTAATTATATAAAAAAAATTGGATAAAAATAGAGTTTTAATTCACTTATTTATTTCTTTTTTTGTTTGCTCAAACATTTTCCCCTAATGAGGCATCTTTAGGAGCAGAATGGTTACAAAACATTTTCGGTAAATCTGCAGGTACCTCTCATTTATACATGTGTTATGTAAATAGCAAATGCTTATAGGTATTTAGGTAGGTAGGTGTGTCATTAGGATTAATTATTATAAGTACCTAGGGTAAGGAGGTATTCAAATTTATAAGTTTATTAAGTATTCAAGCTTTGGAAGGTTCCAGCAAAATTGGCTTCTAGTAAATACTATATATTTTAGGGTATAAAAAGCTGAAAACCGCTTGCAGGGGTCAGTCTATATACGACGCTCTGCTTTTGAACAAGAAAGACATTATCAGTGAACACAAACTTTGAAATAAATGTAAATTGCTAAACCCTAAATGTGAATTTTTAAAAATAAATATAAATTGTTGAATAAATCTAAGTGTAAAATAAATATCCTGTAAAGAAGACCAGTTTTTTTTTAATTTGAAGACTATTTGAACCCTAAAAACACAACACATGTAACAATACGAATAGTCCAAAAATCACACACAATTTGTACCCATATGTGCGTTTATGAAAAAAAAAACAGAATAATCCAGCTCACTTCCTGTGTGTCCCTAAACATAATCCCATGATTAGGGTGCTCTAGGTACGTGGGATAAATCCCGGCAATCAACGTCGCCCTACCAACTGTCCCGGCAACCCCGGGCCGCGAATACCAAGCAGACGCATGGTCACCCTAGCCCGGGATTACTTATCATTTGTCCCAAAAATTATGAAAACGTAATGTGTGTGTACTTTTTTCTGAAGAGGGTTAAAATTAAACATCTCTATAATAAAAATGAAATGACGTTCGTTGATAACTGCATCACTCGAGAACGGTAGTTGACGAATTTTCTGTTTGTAATTAAAAAAATGTATTTTTCTTTATATTTTTTGTCACAAATATTATAAAAGCGCAGTGTATGTATTTTTATAAGAGGGTTAAAATTTATTACTATATAATAAAAATGAAATGAGGTTCGTTGGTAACCGCTCACTCGAGAACGGTTGTTGACAAATTATCAATTTGATGCATTTAGTAGTGAACGCAACGCAACTACGCAACTAAGCTACACATATGGTCTAACTTCTTACAGCGTTCTCCCCGAAGGAGCTGCATTTGGCGAGAAGAAATCATTTATTTAAACAGGTAAGAGGGACGACCTTACGCCAAACCCTTCAGTTTAAGTGGGAGTTTCCCAGCTACCGGGGGAGGGGATGATTCTCATTTCTTGTCAATGCTGAATAAGTCTTGCCTTTTTTTGGGTTTGAAATAAACACCTAAACGGAAAATTATTTCTGACGCCCTCGGTGGGGATTGAACGCACGCTCTCGGCATGGAATTCAAGCAATTGTGAATTGAATATCTCTGAATAAAACTATATAATCTATAATCTAAGTTGCAAGGATATATTAACATTCAAACCTAATATCAAATGCATGCCCACAAACAGATGCGTTTAAATTCGCGGTTACAAAAGCCCTGCAACTTTTGCGGACCTTCCCCGTGTCATTGGCAAAGGTTATCATTTTTTACAGCATGGGTGGTCAGCCTCATACCAACCTATAAGTTAAGGGTAACCTAACCATACCAACCTAAATCTTATCTAATCTAATCTAATCTAAGCTGCAAAGATATATATCATTTAAGATTTATATTAAATGCATTCCCACAAGCAGACATGCATAATTTCGCGCTTACACATGCCGCATGTGGGCCTACAATATAAAAACCCTATCTCAAATGAACATAAGCCCTGCAACTCTTGCCGTCCATCCCTGAAACAGGGGTGACATTGGCAAAGTGAAACTTTTTTTTTTTTTTTTTACAGTATGGGTGGTCAGCCGCATACCAACCTATAAGTCAAGGAACATACATGACAAATTACATTTTTTTTTTAAATCAACAAATAATAATATATACATGGACACAAAAAACTAAATCATAAAACCAATTTCACTTTAATAAACCCTAGCCGCCAACATTACAGATCAACCGCCATTTCTAAAGTAGGCATAAATTAAATATCTCTGAAAAACACCAATACAAAATATTAAAAGTCCAATCAGTAACAAAAACAAAAACAAAAAGAATGAAAAAAACCTTTTTGAAAACATTTAATTAAAAATAATAATAACAGCAAAAAATGAATATAATACGTACATTTCTTGCATTGTTATTGTAGTATGGCAACCCTTTGTCTGCCCGGCGTCCCATTGTCGCAAAAAATCTCATCCACCTCCATAAATCATACAAAAGGGGGCCTCGCCCTGCTCCCCGGGCAGACATGGGGTTAAATCGCTAGCGGTAATTATTCGCGACAATTTATGCCGGGCGTCATGGGGTTATGGCTCTACTTTAACCCTTTCAATTGTTATCTAAGTTGCAGGAATATTAAAAATGTGAGTAGTCTTTCAAGTATCGACGCGGTTTATCAAATATTGAAAAAAAAAACTTAGGGCAGATGCCTAACTTTAAACGTCCACGAAAGTTTTGTTGATTGCGTGCGTACACAGTTTGTAGAAAGGAAAAACAATGGAGTGACACATAAAAAAACGCAACTAAGCTACACTTATAGTGTAACTTCATACCGCGTTATCCCCGAAGGGGGCGCATGTGGCGAGTTGAATCTATTAATTTGTACAGGTAAGGGGGCCGGCCTTACGCCAACCAATTCAGTTAAAGTGGGGGTTTCCCAGCTCCCGAGGGGGCTGGTTTTCATTTCTCGTGAAAGCTGAGTAAGCCTTGCCGGTATTTTATTTTGAGGTTTGAAATAGACACCGAAATGGGAAATCATTTCTGACACCCTCGGCGGGATTCGAGCCCGAGCTGCATGGAATGCAAGCACTCAACCAACTAAGCTATCGACCGGGCATTATATTCATATGATAGTCAGTTAATAAAGGTTGGTGACCAACTGAGCTATCGACCGGACACTCATGCTGTCGAAAATAAGTACAAAGTATTTTTTTGCGTGCTTAATTAACAAATCGATGCTTTCAAAAAATCAATTGTACGTCGAGCTTTTAGAGAATACATTGTGATGAAAGGCTTACCAATGTCGCTTGCAAAAATCTCAGAAGTACCTATGGGTAGAAAAAGAAGAAGAAGAAGACAGACCTGAAACAAAAATAAATATATTTTTAAAATTAAAAAATGCAAGTTTTAATTAAAAGGAATGGAAGGGGAAAACCGAGAAAGGAATGGCTTGATCAGATTTGCTAAATTCTAAAGGTTAAGTATGTAAAGAGTATTTTTAAAAACAAGGAAAAGTTGATTGTATGAATGACCTAAGAAAAGTTTTTTTTTTTTAAATAGATTTGTGGAAAGGAAATGCAATCCACCAACCTATTTTGCCTGACCAGTTGTCTTCATGCGAAAGCAGAAGCATGTGTGCATGCAACGGCATCTGTTGAACCAGGGTCGAAGTTATCGTCGCGGGATTCGAACCAACGTTATCCGGTTCCAAATAACCTGACTCGATCCCCGCGGCCATAACACCGACTAAGTTTGCAGGATAGAAATATCTAAATAGAGAAGAATTTGCAGAGATTCTGGCCACCTCTAGTGGAATGGCGACAGAGTTACAGTAACAGACAGCGCTGGCAGCAGTTGGTACAGGTGCCCAAGTAAGAGTCGTTAGATTTTATGTTTTATTTATTGGCTGTAATAGTTAAAACTTCAATCCACCAAAAATTATTAATAAAATGTAAAACAACAAAAAACGCATTTAAACAATTTAACAAGTCAGCCTACAGATTTTTTGTAATTCGAACAATTTGTTCTCAATTCAAATTCAAATATAGAACCGGAAGCACCCCGCGTTCCTAATTTAAACATCATGCATAGCATAATATTATATACCTACCACATTTTACGAGGCACACTTCATCAATAATACCTATTCATTTTAAATTCCTACTTCCGGTTATGAAGTAGCCGTACTCCAAATGATATTATATTATTCTTAATTTGAAATTTTGAATTTGGAATTTCGCTCGTCAAAAGTGCCATCTGTCACTCACGTTTCGAAACGAGGGTGCTTAAAAATATTTCAAACAATTTTCAGCCCCCTCTTTTAAAATAGGTTATTTTATTAAGTACGAGTAATCATAGCCTATTTTGTACACCGGTTTTTTTCACTCACGAAAGTATAAAAATGTACTGCAACTGTAATTCTGCCGCCATTCCACTAGGGGAGGCCTGAGCCACTGCAGATTTGCCTTCAATTTTACCTATCCTTCCATACCTTTTTCAATTCATTCGTATCCATCACCTTTTTGAAACATTTCTTTATTTACATTCGCTTTGTATACTCCCATTCTTTCACCAATCTGATCTAGCTATACTTTTCTCGGTCTTCCACTTCCTCTCTTCCCTTCCACAAATATTCTGTATGAAAACTTTTTTTTTTTTTTTTTATCAGACAAACAAACAGTTATACATGTAATATATGGGATAAACAACATAGTTATACAATTTCAAAAAACAGCTTTGTTAAAAGTCTTTCATCATCCTTTCTTTCTACATCCCCAAACCATCTCATCACATTCTTTTGAACCTTTACTTTCACATCCTCTTTCAATTTGCATTTGTCTTTTACCTATTCATTCTTAACTCTATCTGTCATTTTTCTCAAGTGCTTCATTTCCACCCACCGTACCTTACTCATTTCGGTGTCAATCCTAGTCCGTGTTTCACTTCCATACATCAATGTTAGTAACAGTATGCCATTGACTTGTGCCACAAAAATCGTCTATCAAAGATCGACGAGAATTGGTGCTTTGTAGCGACGACCAAGCTCGTAAAAAGTCCGGTCGATGGCTCAGTTAGTAGAATGCTTGCATTCCATGCCGAGAGCAATGGTTCGATCCCCACCGAGGGTGTCAGAAATGATTAATACCAAAAAAATAATACCGGAAAGGTATACCTACTCAACCTTCACAAGAAATGAAAACAAGCACTCTCGGGAGATGGGAAACACTCACTTCAAATGAAGTTGTTGGCGTAAGGCCGGCCTCATTATACGTCAAAATAAATAGGTCCCGAATCACCACATACGACCCGTTCGGGGATAACGTAGGCAAGAAGTTTTTTTTATAGATCGTAGTGAAAAATTTCGACTTTTAGTTTTATCATTTTTGTATACCCACCTGTTTTAGGGAAGGACGGCAAAAGTTGCAGGGTGTATGTCCATTTGAGATTAGGTTTTTATGTTGTAGGTTCACATGAGGGATGTGCAAGCGCGAACGTGTACGTGTCAGGTTGTAGGAATGCATGTACCTAATGTGAATCTCCAATGTAACATATCTTTGCAACTTCGATTATATTAGATTAGATTAGACGCACAGGCTATACCTATGTGGGTTTCTCTTTTAAGTTTTTTTTTAAATGTATATATTTTTATCTGTATTTTTGAAGAGGAATGTTATTTAAAAAAAAAAGTTACACTATTTGTGTAGCTTAGTTGAGTAGGTCTAAGCCTAGAAAAAGAAGACGCTCTAATTAGTTAATGAACTAAACATAATATTTAAGTGAATTCACACATAGTGCATTTGACTGATTTTATCAACAAAAAACGTCGGAATTAATGGACAGATGTTTCATTTTTTTTTTTCGTAGGTAGAAAAAAAATGACGCATGTTTTTGTGACATTTTAATGAAAGAATATCGTATCTATGTTTGTACGTCAATCCACATAGGACCTTTTGTTGTGAAACGGTGTTTTAATATGGAACTAACGAGGCATAGAATGGGCATTGCGTGCAAATTGTGAGTATAAAAATATAAAATTAGGGGAGACTGTACTAGTTGCTTTTAATATTGATTTTTTGGATATGATAATGACAGAAAATTTAAAAAAAATGCGGTACCTAATCTAATCTAATCTAATCTAATCTAAGTTGCAAAGATATGTTACATTGGAGATTCACATTACATGCATTCTCACAACCAGACACGTACAAGTTCGCGCTTGCACATGCCTCATGTGAACCTACAACATAAAAACCAAATCTCAAATGGACATACACCCTGCAACTCTTGCCGTCCTTCCCTGAGACAGGGGTGACATTGGCAAAGTGAACCATTTTTACAGCATGGGTGGTCAGCCGCATACCAACCTATAAGTCAAGGAACACACACACACGACAAATTACATTTTATACATCACTAAATAATAATATCCATTTACAAATAAAAACAAATTCCAATTTAATAAACCCTAGCCGCCAACATTACAGATCAACCGCCATTTCTCTCTGTCCTTACATACTTCTTTCATTTCCTCCAGAGTCATAATTTTCTTCATACAGGCTCTTCTTTTATTATGACTCTGGATATTCCATTCATTCGCAATTTCGGATATTTGGTCCATCCATACCTTTCTCGGTCTTCCTCTACCACGACATCCATCTATTCTACCAACATATACTTTCTTCGTCAGTCTTTCCTCATTCATTCTCTCCATATGCCCAAACCATCTTAACAAACTTCTTTTAATCTTCACTTTCACACTTTCTTTTGCACCACATTCTTTTCTTACAAAATCATTCCTCACCCTGTCACTCCGTTTTTTCCCAATCATACTTCTTAGAAAGTCCATTTCAACAGTATGGACTTTACTAATTTCACTTTCATTCACCGTCCAGGCCTCGCTTCCATACATCAAGGTGGGTAAAAGTATGCCACTGCGTACCGCCAATCGAGCATTTTTAGATATGTTTTGATTTTTGGCGATACAAGTTGTGGCACCCAGTACACACCTGCCCTTCATTACTCTTCTTTCAAGTTCACCTGTCATTCTTCCATCTTTTTTTTGTCCAGATGTCCAGTAATTCTTTTAACTTTCTGGTGGTCTTCCAACTGGACGTTGACCAGTTATCATATCATAAGCTACGGTGTGAGTGAGTCTATCATGGCTCATTCTGGAGACATGGTCTCTCATCTTACTGTGTCCTCTATTTCACAGACTTTACATATGTGGATACAATGATCATTCATTTCAGATGTTCTGAGCAGTCCAGCAGGTACTGCATGTGGCTGCTCTAGCTTATACACCATGGCTCATTCTGGAGACATGGTCTCTCATCTTACTGTGTCCTCTATTTCACAGACTTTACATATGTGGATACAATGATCATTCATTTCAGATGTTCTGAGCAGTCCAGCAGGTACTGCATGTGGCTGCTCTAGCTTATACACCATGGCTCATTCTGGAGACATGGTCTCTCATCTTACTGTGTCCTCTATTTCACAGACTTTACATATGTGGATACAATGATCATTCATTTCAGATGTTCTGAGCAGTCCAGCAGGTACTGCATGTGGCTGCTCTAGCTTATACACCATGGCTCATTCTGGAGACATGGTCTCTCATCTTACTGTGTCCTCTATTTCACAGACTTTACATATGTGGATACAATGATCATTCATTTCAGATGTTCTGAGCAGTCCAGCAGGTACTGCATGTGGCTGCTCTAGCTTATACACCATGGCTCATTCTGGAGACATGGTCTCTCATCTTACTGTGTCCTCTATTTCACAGACTTTACATATGTGGATACAATGATCATTCATTTCAGATGTTCTGAGCAGTCCAGCAGGTACTGCATGTGGTTGCTCTAGCTTATACACCATGGCTCATTCTGGAGACATGGTCTCTCATCTTACTGTGTCCTCTATTTCACAGACTTTACATATGTGGATACAATGATCATTCATTTCAGATGTTCTGAGCAGTCCAGCAGGTACTGCATGTGGCTGCTCTAGCTTATACACCATGGCTCATTCTGGAGACATCATGGTCTCTCATCTTACTATGTTCTCTACTTCACAAAAAATATTTTACAAGCGTTGGCAGATAACATACTTTTATAATCAATTCAAGCTCACTTTAAATAAAATTTCAGTTAAATTTATTTCACAGTATTTATTTTTAACAAATCGATTTCATATGGTTCACCTAGTAACTTCTGCTTTGGTGGCTTCGCGGCTCGATAATCGAAATGGGACTGATCACTCACAGAACCGTTTCGTATTTATCTATGACCAATGCCCTAATCTCGCGTGTGCCTGACCACACGAGACGCCTCTCTAATGGATGTTTCCAGAGAGTAGCAGAAGTTCAAAAAGTCAAACACTCACGTATACACACACATACACAGCAAGTAAACACGCCTAGGCACAAAATCACAAAAACACGCAAGCATGAACCTATACATTCGTAGCAATACTTTAACTTGAAAATATGGCACAATAGACGTACCTAGGGTATTTTTACTTTCATAGACAAAAAATAGTACGAGGGGTGATGTTTTTTTTGGAGAAATAATAACACCAGGGTCTACCCTAACCACAGGGTTCCAGGTTTTAAGCCTACGGTAGCCAAAAAGGTAGTCTTTGAATTAAAAATACATAATATATGTGATTATTGACACCTGGTAGAAAAGTAGACATCGTAACGTTGTATTGATGTTATCTTTCAGACACTTCCTATATGAAAAGATATGCGGGTGTGTGTGTTTTAACACTTTAGGAGACGCAAACTGGTCGTCCGGTCGATAGCTCAGCTGGTAGAGTGCTTGCATTCTTTGCCGAGAGCTCGGGTTTGAATCCCACCGAGGTTATCAAAAATTATTACTACCAAAAAATTAATACCGGAAAAGTGTACTCAACCTTCAACCGAAATGAAAACAAGCCCTCTCGGGAGCTAGGAAACCCTCACTTCAACAGAAGTGGTTGGTGCAAGGTCGACCCCCTTAACCGTATAAATAAATAGGTTCATATCGCCACATTCGGGGATAACACGTCAAGAAGTTACAATATATGTGTAGCTTAGTCCGGTCGATAGCTCAGGTGGTAGAGTGCTTGCATTCCATGCCGAAAGCTCGGGTTCGA
The DNA here is from genome assembly GCA_951799405.1 of Agapetus fuscipes. Taxonomy (NCBI): domain Eukaryota; kingdom Metazoa; phylum Arthropoda; class Insecta; order Trichoptera; family Glossosomatidae; genus Agapetus; species Agapetus fuscipes. Next base: position 14,394,392 of record OX637357.1, on the reverse strand, counting down.
ATCCCACCGAGGGTGTCAGAAATGATTTCCCGTTACGGTGTTTATTTCAAACCCCAAAATAAAATACCGGCAAGGTTTACTCAGCCTTCACAAGAAATGAGTACCAGCACTCTCGGGAGCTGGGAAACCTCCACTTCAACTGAAGTGGTTGGCGTAAGGCCGGCTCCTTTACCTGTAAAAATAAATAGGTTCAACTCGCCACATGCGACTCCTTCGGGGAGAACGCGGCAAGAAGTTACACTATATGTGTAGCTTAGTTGCGTTAGTTGCGTTGCGTAGTCAACGACGATACCATGTTGAAAGCACCGGTTCTCATCAGATCACCGAAGTTAAGCAACATTGGGCGCGGATGCTACCTGGATGGGTGACCGCTCAGGTACACCGCGTGTTGTTGGCATTTTTTGGACTGGTCCGTAGTCCAGTGGCAACACTTCGGACTCGTAAATGGAAGATTGTGGATTCGATTCCCGGCGGAGCACAAAAATATACCATTTATATTTCCAAATGTGCTCTTCGCTGGGTAGAAAAATTCATAAACCTGTACCAAAGACCGGTCACTGAAAAGTCCATCCAACCTTACAACAACTGGGTCTTGCTTGAGAATTGGCGCTTTATACAGCGATCACCAAGCTCGCAGAGGGCTCTTGAGGTGTGATACACACAAAAACAGCGCTCACCAAATAAATCATCCTAATATTATGTTATTATTATTAGTTGCGTTTTTTGTGAAAAGCAACGACGCTCAGAAGAGGCCGCATGTGGCGTGTGGCACCTATTTGTTTTCACATGTGAGGGTAGCAGCCTTACGTCAACCACTTTACTTAAAAAGTGGGTTTCCCAGCTTCCAAAGGGGCTGGTTATCATTTATCCCAAATCTTAAATGGACATACACCCTGCCACTTTTGCCGTCCTTTCCTGAAACAGGGGTGACATTGGCAAAGTGAACCATTTTTTACAGCAACTGATTGAACTGTCATGATTTTTATTGGTTTATTATCTTTGCAACTTAGATGTTTATAGCTGTACCTCCAGGAACCTACATCCAGGAAGTCTCCTACGGCAATAAGTTATGCACAACCTTTTTATCCGGCTGATAGCTTTATCTTTTGTGGCATTATCGCGAGAAAACAAAGCGGCCCCGCTGCGTGGTGTTTATGTAGGCACTATTCAGCGGTATGGAAATGAGCTCACGTACACCGGGAATACTAATGCAAACGAGTATTTAAAGAGACGAGTCACAGTAGTGAAGAACTTTTGTTACCTTTATCTAAAAAATTACAACATTTTCAATTTATTATGTTTTTTATATTGTTATTCAATTAATGTATTTATAAACAAGCAATTGACAATGGATCTGAGAATGGCGGTACGCAATGGCATACTGTTGTTACGACTTTGATGTATGCAAGTGAAGCATGGACATGAATGATAGCGTATATGAGTTAAGTATGTACAGTGGAAATGAAGACTTTAAAAAGCATAACAGGAAAAGCTCTGAAGGATAAGAGTTAGGAATGAATGGGTAAAGAAAAAATATAATTTGACAGAGCATATGAAAGTTAAGATACAAAAGAATGTGATGAGATGGTTTGGGCATGTGGAAAGAATGAATGATGATAGACTGACAAAGTATATTTACAGAGGAAGTGTGAAAAGAAAAAGAGGTAAGGGTTAAGAGTTATTAGATTGAGGAGATTTTGAATGAATGGGATATACAAAGCGAGCGTAAAAGAAGAAAATGCATGAAAAAGGTGATGGATATGAATGAATTGAAAGAGGAATGTAAGGATAGGAAGAAATGGAGGCAGCTCTGCACAGGCTCTGGCCACCTCTATCGGAAAGAGTTACAGTTACAGCTCGTAAATAATTTTCAAAGGTTGTCGACAGCTGGCTGTACAAATGACACACGGGAAGGGCCACCCACAGTTGACGAAAAAAAACTTGTATGAATAAACATAAATTTGAAAATGGAAAAAAAATATTTAAAAAAGAACAAAACGTTCTATTGTGCGCGTGAGTTGTACACGCAAAATTGACAATAAAGCTAAAAACGACTCAAGTGCTTGGGTGTTAAAATGGCGAATTAGTTATGTCGAAAAAATACTTCCCAAAAAAGGTTTATTTGAATTATAAAAAAAAACAACAACATACATTGTGTGTTAATTTTAAATTAACGTTCCCTGAAAAATGGTGGTTGATCTGCGATGCTGGCGGCTTAAGCTGTATCACGACAAATCGGTCAATGAAAACTCGTCCACAGACAGTTCGTCTGCACGAATTTTCGGTCACATACCGTTTAAGCCCACAGACAGCTACATCACCGAGAACTAAAAAAAAAACTAAGCTACACATATAGTGTAACTTCTTGCCGCGTTATCCCGAAGGGTTTCGCATGTGGCGAGTGCAACCTAACTAGTTGAAGTGAGGGTTTCCCAGCTCCCGAAGGGGCTGGTGCTCATTCCTTGTGAAGTCACCTTGTGAAACACCGAAACGGGAAATCACTTCTGACACCCTCCGCGGGATTCGAACCTGAGCTCCCGGGGCAGAATGCAAGCGCTCTACCAATTGATCTATCGACCAGCCTATTACTTTACTTTACTTTCTTCGGCTCATAAGCCTTGAAGGCTCAGGGCCTCCCGCACCACAATCCTCCAGGACTCTCTGTCTTGTGCTGCTTCCCTTCATGGTCCCCTCACTCCCAGAACTTCGGCGTCGGCTTCAACGTTGTCTGCCCACCGCATCCTGAGACGTCTGAGTGGTCTAACACCTGAGGGGGCACCATCCAATACCGGACTATTGCTCTCTAAAATACCTTTGAAATAAGTATGAAACTGACCTTCCACACTGTCAAAAAAATATTCACTCTATCAATGTCAATCTTGTTTCAGGAAAGGTCAGCTAAAGGTTTGTGTTATTCTTTTGTAAGTACACATTCTGTACGCGAACTTACACGTGCTTGCTTTTGGGCACACATTTTAAATTTATCTTATGCACTCAAGAAGACACGTATAATTTCGCACTAAATATGCAATTTATATTTATGATGATGTCAGCTCACAGTCGGGATATGTGTCAAGTCATAATAATAATTATGATAAAATACGGAAAAGATGGTAAATTTATTTTCAAAAATGTTGATACATAAATCAAATAATAAAATTATCATCCATCCATCAAAATAATGACTAACTCCCAAAACTACAGCATTCTTTCGTCCAACTTAATAGCGCTGTAAACTATTTGAAAATATTATATTTTGTATTTAATAATAAGTAATACAAAAACGTGGTTTTAATTTATATGCGACCGCAGGGTGTGTTTCGGTATTTTTTACCAGGGGTCCCGCGTTTATAAAAAAAACTACGTAAAATTTGACGTATTAATAGCTCGAAATTACATCGCCCAGAGCGTCGGGTGAAAACACGAATTAAATGACGCTCGTACAACCGAACCGTAAGAGAACGAACCGGAGAACATCACTCACAACAAATTTGTAGATAAAAGAATTGATAGAAAGAATGAATGATATCGTTTCGGTTTTTCGGTAAGGGATATTTCACGCATAAAGCATTCTGTCTAGATTGTCTATGGGGCTGTCCATATATTACGTCATTAGCATTTAGGGGGGGGAGGGGGGGGAGTCTGGTCTGCGGATGATGGCAAATGATGTACGAGTACCAAAAGTGACGTCGTTCTTGAAAATACCAATTTCTACAAAATATACAAAATATTATGTAAGTAATATAAAATTATTCATTATTAAGATCATCCATTATTACAGCAAGAAGGGGGGGGGGTTCATTAGATAATGACTATAGGATGATTGTAAGGGGGGGGGGGTCGAAAATCGGCCAAAATCGATGACGTAATTTATGGACGGCCCCTATGTTGTTCCCGACTTTGATGTATGGAAGTGAAGCATAGACAGTGAAATGAGTAAACTATGTGCGGTGGAAATCTTTTGAGAAGCATGACAGGAAAAACTCTGAAGGACAGAGTAACGTAGGAATGAATGGGTAAAGAAAGAATGTATGTTTAAAGAGGATGTGAAAGTTATGGTACAAAAGAATGTGATGATATGGTTTGGGCATGTGGAAAGAATGAATGATCTGATAGAATGACAAAGTATATATACAGAGGAAGTGTGGGAGGAAAAAAAGGTAATGGACGACCGAGAAAAGTATGGAGTGATCAGATTGAGGAGATTGTGGAAAAATGAGACACACAGAGTGAATGTTAAATAAGAAAATGTATGAAAAATGTGATGGATATGAATGAACTGAAAGAAAATATGTAAGGATAGGAAGAAATGGAGACAACTCTGCAGAGGCTCTGGCCACCCCTAGCGGAATGGCGACAGAGTTACAGTATGGATTAACGGACAAACTGTGTGATAGCCTTTATATATTTCAAAACACAACTGACTGCCGACCAGGCACCAGATAGAAAAACCGGGTAGAAAGCGTCTAGTGTAAAATGACACAAAATCTTCAATGTGTCATAGGGCTGAATATGTACAAGACAGAGAGTCCTGGAGGATGGTGGTGAGACTACAAGGTGATAGTGACACCAAGAAAGTAAAGTCCTTAGTGTCAGTAGACCATGGAGTGAGGCTGCACAAGACAGAGAGTCCTGGAGGATGATGGTGAGACTACAAGGTGATAGTGACACCAAAAAGTAAATTCCTAGGTGTCAGTTGACCATGGACTGAGGCTGCACAAGACAGAGAGTCCTGGAGGATGGTGGTGAGACTACAAAATGATAGTGACATCAAGAAAGTAAAGTCCTTAGTGTCAGGGGACCATGGACTGAGGCTGCACAAGACAGAGAGGCCTGGAGGATGTTGGTGAGACTACAAGGTGATAGTGGCTCCAAGAAATTTAGAAGAAGAAAGAAGAAAGAAGTCATAGGTGTCAGTGGACGGAATTGGATATTTGAAGTAATTCATCTTCCAGCTCTGTCCAGGGGCGGGTATAATTTCAGTGTAAAAAGGTGTTTGATCGTTTTTTGGCGCCGCCAAAAGGCTACACCACTTTTTGTATAAAAAACCCTAAAATAATATCATAACTTAGTGAGAAACAGGGATGTGCAAAATGCCCGACCATCTTATAAATATGTCTTAAATATTTAGGTTAAAAAATACATTACTATTACGAGCGTGTGGTAGTATTAGTGCATATGTGATTCTAATCACGCTGGTAGAGCAATCTGGCTCTAGTGTGATGGTAGTAGTAAGGTACATGGAACGGCGATCTGGTATGAACGAGAGATTGAATAATCTGGAATATGCAAGAATGATCCCTTTTGTGACTTTATATACGGGCTACAAAAGGCATCAGCATATGAGTCGCTTCACGCATTTTACCGTGAAAGACCAATAAGCAGTAATTGTCAATTGTTGTTAATTGTGAAACAGAGCGTGTAACATAAATTATATAAAATAAATAACTGCAGTTTTATTAAAAAAAAATCCCAGTAAAATCATAACATTATAAAAAAAAATATAATAAAATAAATGATAAAAAAATGAACAATGGTCAGGAGAGCTACGAGAAGGTATTGGACCATTTTTTACTCTCTTTAATAATGATTTCTTATAATCTTCAATCTAAGTTGCAAAAATACATTAACATTTAAAATTCATATTCAATGCATGCCCACAAACAGACACGTGTAAGTTCGCGCTTACAAATGCTGCATGTGAACCTCCAATTAACATAAGCCCTGCAACTTTTGCTGACCTTCCCTGAAACAGAGATGACATTGGCAAAGTGAACCATTTTTCACAGTATGGGTGGTCAGCCTCATACCAATATAAATCACAAATTTCGCCACACGTGAAAGCTAGAACTTACACGTACACGTACACATTAAATATTGATCATAAACGTTAACTTATATCTTTCCAACTTAAATTATATGAACAACAATATACTATAACTGTAACTCTGTCACCATTCCACTAGAAGTGGCCAGAGCCTCTGCAGAGCTGCCTCCATTTCTTCCTATCTTTACTTTCAATTCATTCATAGCCATCACCTTTTCATACATTTTCTACTTTTACATTCACTTACGAGTTTTATATAAATAAATTTATTGTTTGGTTCAGCCCTGATTTTTGGAGGCTTGGTTTAACAAAATATTATGGTCCGACACATGTTTTCGATGATTTTAAATAAAATAATATTTTCTAATTAAGCCTGACTCCACCACTGGAACGTATGTAGGTGGTAGACGTTTTACGAGGAACCGTCAGTTATTTTTTTTTACTTTTTTGCTTCATGAATTACACATGTAGTTAGATACATCACGTATTCTTCTATAATCTATAATGTTAGGTTCAAATATATTGTTACGAATATGGAGGATATTGGTAGTTGTGTTTTGTTTGTCTGTGTTAGTTTATAAGAAGTCTATGAGATCTCTAAAAATAAGAAGAAACTTAGGTAGGTACCAGTGGCAAAGGGTGCCATACAAGCCGATTGCCATCGGTTTCCCGTTAAAAATGAGGCAAAAATGATAATAAAGTAGACTGCATGGTTTCAATGGGGATTAAATACGTATTGTTTCTTTGGTTTTAAATGTATTTTTTTACTTTGTGTCTATATTTATTAACTACTTTGTTACATCATTTTAAAAGGGAAGCCGATGGGAACCGGCTTGTGTGGCACCCTTCGCCACTGGTAGGTACCTAATAATAATTTGTATTTGTTCGAGATGAGCCTGTCTGAGTGCATGCATTTAAGGCGCCTTTATAATCTAAATCTGCCGTTTTTATTTCATACACTTTATGGTCTTAGCAAAATAGGTACAGTAATGAAAAAAATTAAGCATGTTTGTTAATTTTTTATCTTAATTATAAAGTTTGAACAAAATATATAACTTAAGAATTGCCACCACAAAAAAATATTAAAAAAAACACAAATAATGATTTCCAATTATTTCAAATTTGAAAAAGAAGAACAAGAAGACGGCAAAGAAGAAAAATAAGAAAAACGAAGAAGTTATTTTTATATTCCCGACGCGATGATCTCCAAGTCTGGAAGTCCGTATAAATAACGTTCACAAACCCAACTAACCATTCCCCTTCAACACGTTTCTGGAAGAAAAAATCTGTCAGGATGAAAAAACGAAGAACTATAATATGAAGCATGGCATGTGTTAGGGGCAGGGTGTCCTACGCGGGATATAATCAAATTGTGAAAAGGAAAAAATCTTAGTTTATCTATTAAGGGTAACAGTTTAGAACGGTGCAGTGATAAAACAACACATGACATAACGTCACATGACCGCAGAACACATGACAAAATGGCATATCTCGCTGATTTTCTCAAACCAGTCACCCTCGGCAAAAAAAGCCTAACACTGCGCTCGGCTGAAACTGGAGCCAAATCAAAGATAGACAACCGATAAGAAGAGTTAGCACAATGTTTGGAGAGCGTGCATTTGCAGTTGCTGGTCCTCTGGCCTGGAATCACCTGCCACAGCATGTGAGAGAGCTAGAAGACCATGGAAAGTTCTGGAAAGCACTGAAGACAACCAAATTTCTGGCATCATTTGCACAAGCACCCTTGGAGTGACTACATCACGAAACGGCGCTATAAAGAAATCATCAACTCATCATCATCATCATGACAGAACATCACAATGACAGGACATCACATGACAAAAGTCACCATGAGAAAATACTTTAAAAACCCTAGCCCTAGTCGCCAACATTATTTTCACTATTTTCGTACTTATGTTATTTTTTTATTTTATTTTTTGTTTTGACCAATTCGGTTATGTTACGTTTTCTTTTCATATCAACCGCCATTTCTTTCTGTTCTTACATAATTCTTTCATTTCATCCAGAGTCACAAGTCAGATATATATTTTGATAGGACGGGCTGCCCCAGTTAGCCCTCTCAGTAGTCCTATAACTATGTGGACGGATATCATTTTACAGATCTGTACATATTTAACAGTTTGTTTAACACGAACCTGGCCAAAGATGAAATAAAAGCATGTTACACGAAATAAACTAAAAAAACATAACATACACGTTAAAAGAAACAGTCGTAAAAAACCGAATGCGATCATGAAACCGTTCAAAGGAAAATCCAGAGATGGAAAAGTATTTTTAAAAATCTTAGCATTTAAAAAAAATAAAAACCAAGTCTCAAATGGACATACACCCTGCAACTCTTGCCGTCCTTCCCTGAGACAGGGGTGACATTGGCAAAGTGAACCATTTTTACAGCATGGGTGGTCAGCCGCAGACTAGCCGTAACTATTAAAAAAAAAAATACGGGTTATTTACAATTGGTTTGATCAATAGTTGATCCATGGAAAATTCACGTTAAGTAGCGGCTGAGCAATGGGTTTTCTGTTTGTGAATAACACCGAATGAGGTCCGGAAGCAGACAAGAAAGTTGTGCTGACACACGGCTGGATTGCTAGGGATAGACGTGTGATGTTTGCAATCCGAGAAAATATTGTTATTTCGAATTTCAAAGTTGGTAAAATACGTGCATGCATTACATGCCGAGAGCTTCGGTTCGATCCCACCGAGCGTGTCAGAAATGATTTCCCGTTTCGATGTTGATTTCCAACCCAAAATAAAATACTGGCAAGTTTTAATACCCAGCCTTCACAATAAATAAGAACCAGCCCCTACCAGGGAGCTAGAAAACGGACCACAACGATATAAAACCTATTGATCATAGCAATTTGAAGGCCCTAAATTCATAACAGCGCTCTCGTTTAGCTGTCATCTAAATTCAGTTCGAGCCGTGTACATCTGTATGTGCAGCTTAGTTGCATTGCGTTGCGTGTCGAGTCCGTTCCTATGGGGTTCAGCTTTCGCAGTTTAATTCTTCCGACAATGCAGCACAGATCACCTTTAGGTATTCACACTGTACATTATTTTATACCTACCGGTGTTTTGTGCCGTGTCACGACAAAATGTCCACAGACAAAATGTCCACAGGCACAATCTCCATTGACAAAATGTCCATCGACAAAATGTCCAAACACAAAATGTCCAAAGACACAATCTCCATCGACAAAATGTCCAAGCGACAAAATGTCCATCGACAAAATGTCCAAACACAAAATGTCCAAAGACACAATCTCCATCGACAAAATGTCCAAGCGACAAAATGTCCATCGACAAAATGTCCAAACACAAAATGTCCAAAGACACAATCTCCATCGACAAAATGTCCGCGCGACCAAATGTCCACAGACAAAATGTCTACAGACACAATGTCCGAAGACACAATCTCCATCGACAAAATGTCCACGCGACCAAATGTCCACAGACACAATCTCTATTGACAAAATGTCCACCGACAAAATGTCCAAAGACACAATTTCCATCGACAAAATGTCCACGCGACAAAATGTCCACAGACAAAAAGTCCACAAACACAATCTCCATCGACAAAATGTCCACCGACAAAATGTCCAAACACACAATCCCCATCGACAAAATATCCACGCGACAAAATGTCCCTAGACACAATCTCCATCGACAAAATGTCCACAGATATAATGAAAGTATAAATTATGTCTGTGGACATTTTGTCGGGTGGACATTTTGTCGGTCAGATATTTTGTCACGTAGACATTATGTCGGTGGGCATTGTGTCGTTGGACATTCTTTCTATGGACATGTTATCGTGAAACTGTTTTGTGCGGCTCTGCTCCAGCAGCACATTATTATTATTGTCTGTGGGTTCCATTTTTAAATGAGCTGCGCGCGCAGACGCGGTTCCAAATTTAAATTTGGAGAAACACAAGCGCCGCCATTGTTCCATTCATTCCCGCCTTTCAAGATGTCTGACAGGAGGACGAAAACCGGCGTGGGCTCTTCCTCAGAAACCTTCCTTATTTAATTCAAACCATATTTTGAACATTTTTATCCTATTTTATTTTATATTTATTATATGTCACCCCTGTATCAGGGAAGGACGGCAAGAGTTGCAGGGTGTAAGTCCATTTGAGATTTGGGTGTTTATGTTGTAGGTTCACATGCGGTATGTACAAGCGCGAACTTGTACGTGTCTGCTTTTGAGAACGCATATAATGTGAATCCCCATGTAACATATCTTTGCAACTTAGATTAGATTAGATTCGGATATTACACGAAAATAAATAATTATTTAAAGATGATTTATTTTGTGGGCACTATTTTTGTGTGAATCACACCTCAAGAGCCCTCTGCAAGCGCCAATTCTCAATCAAGACACAGTTGCTGTAGTCTAGATGGACCTTTGGTGACCGGTCTTTGGTAAAGGTATATGAATTTTTCACCCAGCGAAAAGCATATTTGAAAATTTAAATAGTATATTTCAAATTGTTTTGGTGAAACATTGTGGAATTCTAATCTAATCTAAGAACTGCAAAATATATGTAATATTAAAGATTCAGATTATATGCACTTTCACAAACAGACATGCACAAGTTCACGCTTAAACATGCCGCATGTGGTCCTACAATAGAAAAACAGGAATCTCACATGGACATACACCCTGCAACTCTTGCCGACCTTCCCTGAAAGCAGGGGTGACATTGTAGAAGTGAACCATTTTCTACAGCATAGATGGTCAGACGCATACCAACCTATAAGTCAAGGAACATACACAACAAATTACATTCTTAAAATCAACAAATTCCATTTTAAATATTTGATTGTCCTTCGCCGAGGGGATTCGAGCCCACAACCTTTAATTTTAAAGTGTTAGCTACTAGACTAGGGTTTGATGTACTCCTGAAATCTGGGACGTCTTTTGCTCTTTCTCAAAAAAAAAACATCCACCGGGATCGAACCACGAAATTTCGAACGGCATTCAGACGCGTTAACCAGTAGACCAGCGATCACCTGCAGTTAATTACTAGTATGTAAATATGCCGAGCTATCGTTTCCACGATATCACCGACTTGTTCGGAACAATCTACAGGGTTGTCGGAAGTACTCGCTCCCCCACAGTGCGATACTTCCTAATTCCTGGTACGTAGATCAACTACAGGGTGAACCAGAAATCAGTAACAGAAAAAAAAGTATCCATTTTATAACGACACAGTGACAAAACGACACATGACAAAACATCACATGACAACTGTACTATTTGCGATGTTTTGTCATGTAATATTTTGTCATAGTGATGTTTATGGTTCAAAGTTTGGTTTAGGAAGGTATGTGATGTTTTGTTTTGTGATGTATTTTCTGTAAAAAAAAAATTGTAATGGTGGTGTGTCGTCATGCGACGTCTTGTCATTGTGTTGTTCTTTCAAGTGTCATTTTGTCATGTGCCATTCTGTCATGTGTCGTTTTGTCATATCATCGTTAAAAATTGGTAAAAACAATTTTTCTTTCAAATATTTTCATCTGAAATCTGGATAGTGACCAAGCAAGACACTTGTGACTGATAAATAATTAAACCTCTAACTTTTGTGGCGAATGGAACCTATATTTTTTACAGATTGATTATCTCAAGGCATGGTTCTTGGCCTCCCAAATCCGGCTCCGCTGGATAACAAGAACCAAGGTGGTCTCAACCTTTCTTTGTAGAGCTAGCTTCTCGGATAAAGAGTACCAACTGGGTCGATTCCACCCGATCACACGAGAATACAGCTTGCTCCAATCAACGCCCTGCGCGGCAAATTCAAAAATGTATCATAATATCTTTAGGCCAGCCTAACACCAACCACTTTAATTAAAAAAGGGGGGTTTCCTAGCTCGCGAGACGGCTGGTATTCATTTCTTGTTAAGGTGTGGGTGAACCTTGCCGGTATTTTTATTTTGGTATTTGAAATGAACACCGAAACCGGAAATCATTTTTGACACCCTCGGTGGAATTCGAACCCGGGCTCTCAGAATGTAATGCAAGCATTCTACCAACTGAGCTATCGACCGGACCACTCAGCTGAAATAGATACTCAATTTGTGAAAATAAAACTGTGTGTTTTTTTATAGTTCCTCATTGAAAGTAACATTTTTAAATACAAAACCTTAGCCGCCGATATTGCTGATCATCCGTCTTTTTTTTTTTGTTTCTTGCACACTTCGTCTATTAATGAATGTCTGAGCACCCTGTGTTTAAGGCTCCTAGCCCTAGATGGCAGCACGCCATGTTTTACATTTATAATTATCCACCAGGTACTGCCAGCCTTAACTCTAAAACTAAACTCAGCGAGGGGAGTATCCACCCTTAATGCCTTTTCAAACGCGATACCTCAAACCTCCGGTCAATGGCTCAGTTGCTGCAAGCGAAAAGTGTAGGGTTCGAATACGAGTGGTCTCTTTTAAGGACGAAGACAAGCCTTCTGCAAGCATGGTCGTCGCAATTTGCAAGGCAGGGCTGGAAGTCTCATCACCACGGTAATTCTTACCTACCGAATATCGGTAATATTTGTATGAAGACTTATCAGCTGTTCAATTGCGGCCATCTTGGATTGACAGGTCTTCATACAAATATTACCGATATTCGGTAGGTAAGAATTACCGTGGTGATGAGACTTCCAGCCCTGGACGATTGAGGAGCTTAAGTAGAGGATGAAGTAACACTTTTTCGCCCAGTAAACTACTAATTAGGGCCTGTTGCACCAACCTCCAATCAATATTTGATTGCAACATCAAAATTGATTGCTTAGTTCTGGTAAGGACCTCGGTTAAATATTTCTCGAAAGTTGGTAAAAATGTGATGGAATTTGAACAGGAAATATGATTCACATCAGCTGACTTACGTATATGCAATCAATTGTTTGATTTGAAAGGGAGAAATCACACTTAATTTTGATTTTCGTCTGATTGGAGTTTGGTGCAACAGGCTCTAAGCGTCCTTGGAGTGACATTGAGTCACGAAACGGCGCTGATAAAGAAATCATCATAATCATCATCATCGACTGCCAAAGTCTTCTTACCCCTCGACCATCCCAGCGACATAAAACTACATTTCACCCTATTTTTTTTATAGAAAATTACAGTTTCGTGATGGCTCGGCATTATGTGTTATAAATTAACGGTATATTTTACGTTATTAACCACTGCGTAGTATAGAACTCGGCAACTTCCCCGGCTCCCCTCATACATGGTAACTTATTACGGCAGAATTACGTACAACCATCGAGGCAGTTCAGATATAGATGGTGTGCAAGCTAACTAGGACAGTGATTAGTGGTAAGTCGTATTAAAAATAGGCACAACCTAGAGCAGGCATCTTTAATAACTTATAATCTAAGTTGGAAAGATATATATGATTTGAGATTCGTATTAAATGCATTCCCACAAGCAGACACGTATGAGTTCGCGCCATAGAGGTTCGCGCTAACACATGCCGCATGTGGACCTACAATATAAAAACCCAATCTCTAATAAGCTTAAGCCCTGCAACTCTTGCCGACCTTCCCTGAAACAGGGGTGACATTCGCAAAGTGAACCATATTTTTACATTATGGATCTTCAGCCTCATACCAACCTATAAGTCAGTGCTTACGAACAACTTTTCAACTACAGGGTTTTAACACTTTTTTAGTGTTTTCTCTCCTAGAAAATAGGAAAAAACGTTGCATTTGTCTGACAAACCAATGTTTGCTTAATGCGTCACCTATTCAGTTTTACCTTAAAGGTATATTATATCTCTGCAACTTAGAGTATAGGTAATAAATAGCATATAAGCCTGTAAAAGGAAGATGTCTGGGCTGGAAGTCTCATCACAACGGTAATTCTTACCTATTAAATATCGATAATATTAGTATGAAGACTAATCAGCTGTTAACTTAACTTGTGGCCATCTTGGATTGACAGGTCTTCATACAAATATTACCGATATTCGGTAGGTAAGAATTACCGTGGTGATGAGACTTCCAACCCAGGATGAACATATTGTTATGTAAATATTAAAATATGTACAAGTATTAGTTATAGGAATTCTTTATTGTATTGGTGGGTAGGATTGATAATTGTGTGTAAATAGAGAAGTCTCTGGACGAAGTACTTCGAGAAGCTTCGAGCAATTATGTATTCCGGAGTGTTCGAATCTCTCAGTATAAAAGGGTGCAAGTTGCTTGCACTTGTCAGTCTTATCTGTGAACTCCACCAATACATACAATTAACAAATTCGACAAGTGAACTAAAACCAAGTGTAATGAAATAAATGAAAGTGTATTTGTAAAAATAAATATAAACGTGTAAAATAAATAAGTAAAAAGAAGAGTAGAGTTTTATTTGAAAAGTATCCGAACCAAAAATCGTAACAATATAATCTAGCACACTATCTTTGTCTGAACGTGGCACCGTTATGGGAGCAGTTAGTTAGTGATGCATCGAGCGGAAGGTAGAAAGTTCTATCCCACCTGTAAATATTTAAATAAAATTGCCGCAAACGTTATTTGAACAATATGTGAGTAATCATTGTGCGCCCTTCCTCCTATTAAATTAATAGCTTTTCATAGAAAAATACAAACATAGACAATCAATAATTCTTCATGTAAATCAAACATTATTTGTAGACTATTGGATATATAGAAATAATGGATGATGAAACACTTATGGCCCGTTGCACCAACCTCCAATCAATATTTGATTGAAACATCAAATTTGATTACTTAGTTCTGGTGAGGACCTCGGTTAAATATTTCTCGAAAGTTGGTAAAAATGTGATGGAATTTGAACAGGAAATATGATTCACATCAGCTGACTTACGTATATGCAATCAATTGTTTGATTTGAAAGGGAGAAATCACACTTAATTTTGATTTTCGTCTGATTGGAGTTTGGTGCAACAGGCCCTTAGAAGTGTACATGCAGAGAGATGTGGAAGGGTAAAGAGGAAAGGGACGACCGAGAAAAGTATGGCCGGATCAGATTGGTGAAATTGTGAAAGAATGGGGTATACAAAGCGAATGTAAGAGAAGGTAATGTATGAAAAGGTGATGGATATGGATGAAGTCACAGGGGGAATGAAAGGATAGAAAAAATGTAGGCTGGTCTGCAGAGGCTCTGGGCACCCCGAGGGAACAAACGTGCCATGAAAATAGGATTAAAAGGTAAATCTAATCTAATCTATGTATGTTGCAAAATATAAGTAACATTAGAGATTCACATTACATGCATTTTCACAAAACAGACATGTTGAAGTACGCGCTTAAACATGCCGCATGTAATCCTACAATATAAAAACCCGAATCTCAAATGGACATTCACCCTGCAACTCCTGCCGACTTTCCCTGAAACAGGGGTGACATTGGCAAAGTGAACCATTTTCTACAGCATGGATGGTCAGCCGCATACCGACCTATAAGTCAAGGAACATACACAGCAAATTACATTTTTAAAATCAACAAATTATAACATGTATGGACATCAAAAACGAAAACAAATTTTAATTTAAAAAACCCTAGCCGCCAACATCACAGATTAACCGTCATTACTTTCTGTCCTTACACACTTCTAAGCTAAGTTAAGCTAAGCAGATATTAACGTACGCAACTAAGCTACACATATAGTGTAACTTCTTGCTTGCGTTACCCCCGAAGGGATCGCATGTGGCGATTCGGGACATATTTATGCTTACGGGTAAGAGTGCCGGCCTTACGCATACCACTTTAATTGAATTGAAAGTTTTCCAGCTCGCAATGGGGGTGGTGCTCACTTCTTGTGAAGACTGAGTAACCTTACCGGTATTTTTTATATTGCTTTGTAAATAAACACCGAAACGGGAAATCATTTCTAACACACTCGGAGGGACTCGAACCTAGACTTTCGGCATGGAATGCAAGCACTCTACCAACTCATCCATGTATTTATTATACAATCCGTTCGATAGCTCAGTTGCTTGGTGCTGGTAGACCTCCACTTCAACTGAAGTGGTTGGCGTAAGGCTAGCCCTCTTACCTGCAAAAATGAACAGGTCCACTCACCTCATGCGACACCCTTCAGCAAGAAATTACTCTGTATGTATAGCTTAGTTGCATTTGGTTTTATTAAGTAAAGTGGTTGGGGTAAGGTCGACCCCCTTCCCTGTGAAAATAAATTGGTTTCCGTTAAGGGAGAAAGCGGTAAAAAGTCGCATTATGTGTGCAGCTCACATGCGTAGCGTCCTAAAAGTAACAGGGTTCAAGTTTTTGGTGACTAAATGGTAACAGAAGTACCTGGGAGTAGCCACGGTGTCGCCAAATGGTTCTGGCCACCCTAAAGGTCCATAAATTACAAATTTTAAACATACACACTCTAATATACATGAGAGTTGGTGGTCACACAGCTAGCAACTTCTTGAAGCAGGCCGTCCACAAGAAAATATATCTACAGATATATGTATTTTCACTACAACGTTCCTATCATCTAAGTTAAAGTTGCATAGAATATTTAATGAATGCCCACAAGCAGGCGCGTGTAATTTCGCACTTACACTTACAAGCGAAGTCTACAATATAAAATGCAAAGATATATTGACATTAAAAATTTATATTGAATGCATGCCCACAAAAAGACACGTGTAATTTCGCGCTTAGAAATGCTACACTTGTATTACAAATTTAATCGGCTACAAGCTTATCGGATAACTTTTCTTCAATTATTTGCCTTAATATATCAGCATCAGACTTGGAAGGACAGGTAATGAGACACCCACTTCCTTTACTTCCCTTGATCTTTCTCATTCCACAGATTCCTATTTTCTCCACCTGCTCAGGTAAGAATTCGTTCTGCGTATCTCTACCACGCACTATGATCGTATATCGCTTTTCAAAATGATTCTTCGATGAGATACTTGGTTCTTTCTGAGATTTGTCTCTAACAGTAGGTTACATATTATCACATATTATGGTGTAATTTCTTGCCTGCGTTTATCCCGAAGGAGTCATAAAAATGGTTCACTTTGCCAATGCCACCCCTGTTTCAGTGAAAGTCGGCAAAATTTGCATGGTTTATGTTCATTTGAGATTTTGATTTTAATTTGTAAGTACTTACACATGCAGCATTTGTAATTGCGAACTTAAACTTGCCTGTTTGTCGGCATGCAGTTAATATGAAACTTAAATAGTAATTTAGTTATTAAAAAATCTTGTTTTATTTTCACTTTTTTTATTATTTATATAAAGGACACAAACGTTTTCGACTACTTCGTAGTCATCATCAGGTGATAAGATATTTTTTAAAAACTAAATAAAGATGAATTTTCAGTGTTAATGCACCAACCATCCAAAATATTAAATAGCAATATTTCTTTCCAACTTCTTTACACTTTACAGATTATAGCCAGCTATTAAAATATCGGCCCCTATTTATATTTTCACACGGACACCCTGCCCGAAATACATTCCACACAAAGTTTCAGTAGGTAGGCGGGCCTCTATACAGGGGACCCCAAAGTTCCGCGGCAAGTTTAATTAATTAAATATTAATTTGATGCGCTTGTAATTAAGTTGGGAGGAATAAATAACGTGAACACCCTGTAGTGGGACGTTAAAACCACAAAATGTGAAAATACCACGGTAGTTTTAAAGTTGTAAAATAAATTTAAAAAGTTCTAGATGTAAAAGGACAATGGGCTGAGGCTGCACAAGACAGAGAGTCCTGGAGGATGGTGGTGAGACTACAAGGTGATAGTGACACCAAGAAAGTAAAGTCCTAGGTGTCAGTGGACCAGGGACTGAGGCTGCATAAGACAGAGAGTCCTGGAGGATGGTGGTAGGACTACAAGGTGATAGTGACACCAAGAAAGAAAAGTCCCAGGTGTCAGTGGACCATGGACTGAGGCTGCACAAGACAGAGAGTCCTGGAGGATGGTGGTGAGACTACAAGGTGATAGCGACACCAAGAAAGTAAAATCCTAGGTGTCAGTGGACCAGGGACTGGGGCTGCATAAGACAGAGAGTCCTGGAGGATGGTGGTAGGACTACAAGGTGATAGTGACACCAAGAAAGAAAAGTCCTAGGTGTCAGTGGACCAGGGACTGGGGCTGCATAAGACAGAGAGTCCTGGAGGATGGTGGTAGGACTACAAGGTGATAGTGACACCAAGAAAGAAAAGTCCTAGGTGTCAGTGGACCATGGACTGAGGCTGCACAAGACAGAGAGTCCTGGAGGATGGTGGTGAGACTACAAGGTGATAGTGATACCAAGAAAGTAAAGTCCTAGGTGTCAGTGGACCATGGACTGAGGCTGCACAAGACAGAGAGTCCTGGAGGATGGTGGTGAGACTACAAGGTGATAGTGATACCAAGAAAGTAAAGTCCTAGGTGTCAGTGGACCATGGACTGAGGCTGCACAAGACAGAGAGTCCTGGAGGATGGTGGTGAGACTACAAGGTGATAGTGACACCAAGAAAGTAAAGTCCTAGGTGGAAGTGGACCATGGACTGAGGCTGCACAAGACAGAGAGTCCTGGAAGATGGTGGTGAGACTACAAGGTGATAGTGACACCAAGAAAGTAAAGTCCTAGGTGTCAGTGGACCATGGACTGAGGCTGCACAAGACAGAGAGTCCTGGAGGATGGCGGTGAGACTGCAAGGTGATGGATCAATGCCCTCTTTTTGTAAGAAACAAGGGAGCGGTTCGAAAAAAAGCTGGTAGCTTCATAAAAAGATTATTTTCGTTTTTTTTCTCTGTTGCCATATTTGGAGCAAGGCTTGAAAAAGACACAATTTATACACTCGAGCGATTTTGTCTTTTGTACAGTAAAAAAAAAATACATTATTCTGCACTAAAAACTGGTTTTGGTATTGAGACCCCAAAAAAGGGTGCAATTGAAAGAGGTTGGAGAAATATATGACTTTAAAAACGAAGAGGGTAAAACAAACATTTATTTTTTAAGGTCCAGTCGATAGCTCAGTTGGTAGAACGTTTGCGTTCAAAGCCACAAGGCCAGGGCTCGATCCCCACCAAGGATTTTAGAAATGATTAACCGTTTCGGTTTCTATGTCCTACCGAAAACCTTAAAAATAAATAAGATCCTTTCTACTCGGGAGCAGGGAAAGCCACACTTCAATTGAAAAGATTGACGGCACTCTGGTCCCGTTATCTGTGAAACTAAATAGGTTCCACTTGCCACATACATTAAGGTGCATTAATTGCCTGTATCTGTATGGAATGTTCGACCATCTCAACTAAGCTACACATATAGTGTAACTTCCTGCCGCGTTATCCCCGAAGGCGTCGTATGCGGCGAGCGGAACCAATTTATTTTTGCAGGTACGGGGGCCGGCCTTTCGCCAACCACTTCAGTTGAAGTGGGGGTTTCCCAGCTCCCAAAGGGGTGGTACTCATGTATTGTGAAGGCTGAGTAAAACTTGCCGGTATTTTATTTTTGGTTGAAATAAACACCGAAACGGGAAATCATTTTTTGACATCCTCGGTGGGATTCGAACCTGAGCTCACGGCATGGAATGCAAGCACTCTACCAACTGATCTATTGACTGGACGGGGACCCATTGGATGAGCACATTATGAGAAATATAAATATTAACTACAAATACATCTGGCTGATGGAACCTTTTAACTTTATCAAGTTATGTAACCAGCATTACAGCGACTACTTAACTTGATGACGGGGTTCCCTATCTCTTAAAGAACTAGGTTCTCCTTTCTTGCGAAGACTGAGTAAACTTTTCCGGTGAGATGATTTGGGTGAAAGAAAATGTAAATCTTAGGACGATTTATTTGGTAAGCGCTGTTTTAGTGTGAATCACACTTAGGACTAGGGTTTTTTATTAATCAGAATTTTGTATTCTGTATCTATTTGTTTTGATCATTTTACATGGTATTATAGCGATTTAAAAAAATATATGTAACTTGTTGTGTATGTTCCCTAACTTATAGGTTGGTGTGTGGATGACCACCCATGCTGTAGAAAATGGTTCACTTTGCCAATGTCACCCCTGTTTCAGGGAAGGTCGACAAGAGTTGCAGTGTGTATGTCCATTTGAGATTTGGGTATTTATGTTGTAGATTCACATGCGGCTTGTACAAGCGCGAACTTGTACGTGTTTGCTTGTGAAAATGCACACAATATGAATCCCGAATGTTACATGTCTCTGCAACTTAGCCTCTGAGAGCGCAATGTTTGAAGAGCGTGCATTTGCAGTTGCTGGTCCTCTGGCCTGGAACCACCTGCCACATCATGTGAGAGAGCTAGAGGACCATGGAAAGTTCCGGAATGCACTGAAGACATGCAAATTTCTGGCATCGTTTGCACAAGCGCCCTTGAAGTGACTACATCACGAAACGGCGCTATAAAGAAATCATCAACTCATAGCTCTAGAATGCGCTATGTGCTCGGCCGGGATTCGAATCCATGACCTTCCATTTACGAGTCCGAAGTGTTGAACCACTCAAACTTATTGTATATATGTATATATTTTTCGTCTTTATAAATAAAATATCTCGTTGCTTGAATAACAGGAGGTATGAGAAAAAAAAACAAAAACAAGAGCTCATGTTATATTGATGAATCTGGAGAGAGGGCAAAAAACATCGAAAATAATGGCGTATTTTCGTATGAAAAAGGTTGGCGAATACAAAATGCACCTTGCCCATAATGGGAGCTGCGTATTGTTTGGAAAAAGCAGTTCTTTTCTTTTCAGTTGCCTTTTTGGGACCTCGAAAAAGTGTACGTACAGTGGTGGAGGAGGTCTTTTGGAATTCAAAATTAATCAGTTTTAAAAAGGGACATACGAATAAGTTTTTTTTTTTAAATAAACAAACAAAATCAGCAAACACGCTAGAAAGATCAGCCCACTTGGCCCCCTCGGCCATAACACCGATATTTTTATACGTTTTGATGTTTACCCATATTATTATTTATCTATTTTTAAAAATGCAATTTGTTGTATAATAATATGTTCCTTCACTTATTGGTTGGAATGCTGTAGAAAATGGTTCATTTTGCCAATGTCACCCCTGTTCCAGGGTAGGTCGGCAAGAGTTGCAGGGTGTTTGTTCATTTGAGATTTGGGTTTTTACTTTTAATTGTAAGTTAATTAATCTATCTATAATCTATAATCTAAGTTGCAAGGATATATTCATTTAAAGCTCTCAGATGTATGCCCACAAACCAACAAGTGTAGTTCGCGCTTACAAATGCTGAATGTGTACTTACAAATAAAATCCAAACCTCAAATGAACATAAGCCCCACAACTTTTGCCGACCTTCCCTGAAACAGGGGTGACATTGGCAAAGTGAACCATTTTTTACAGTATGGGTGGTCAGCCTCATACCAACCTATAAGTCAAGGAATATGAATAATAAATTACATTTAAATATAAAAAAGAACAAAACCTTACAAAGAAATCTATACAAAAAAAGTCAAAAATTTCCTATGCAAAAAATTAATTAATCAGTTTTAAAAAAGGACATATGAAATGCGAAGCTATCAGTTTTCTTATTTTCTGTAAAAGCGGTTTGCTTTCCCATTTTTTCAAGAGGTAGGTAGTACCTAAGTATAAATTTCTCCATTTTTTTTTTTAACCCATTTTTTACGAAAGTTTTGTCTCCATTTTTTTAAAGAAGTACTTACGTTGTCGCAGTTTTTTTAAATTACTTTGTTTCTCTGAAGATATAATATAATTTTTATTTTTGAAGAAACGTGTTTCCCTAATGAAAATAAGTTTGTAAAGAAGAATGCAATTCATCAACCTATTTTGCCTGGCCAGAAACAGGTATTAAACTTAATGTTATCAATTAATTAAATTAGAATTTTGTATTTTGTATTTGATTTTAATGTTTATCCATTTGTTTATGTCTAAAATGTTATTTGTTGTGTATATGTATATCTTGACTTATAGGTTGGTATGCGGTTGACCACCCATGCTGTAGAAAATTGTTCACTTTGCCAATGTCCCCCCTGTTTCAGGGAAGGTCGGCAGGAGTTGCAGGGTGTATGTTCATTTGAGTTTCGGGTTTTTATATTGTAGGGCCACATGCGGCATATTAAGCGCGAACTAATGCGTGTCTTTTTTGTGAAAATGCATATAATGTGAATCTCTAATGTTACATATATTTTGCAACTTAAGTAGATTAAGTAGATTAGATCTTCCGTAGTATTACATTTTTTTAACAAAAGTTTCACATGCAAAAGATGGTGAAAAAAATATTTTCACTCACCTTTGGCTAGTTGGATAAGAACAACTACTCCCAGGAAAGTCGCCAAGTTTCTGTAATCCATTTTGTCGGAGGATACTTTTTTTTTTCAAAAAAAAAACTATCCACAAAAAAAATGCATGGTTGACCCCCCACTTTCACAACAAAAACAAAGCAACACAATCGAAAAGAAAAACTCAAAAAACACTGTTTAAAATATTTTTACACTCGCACTTTTATATTTTTAATTATATTACACATATTTACTTACATTTTCATTAAATTTAAAAGGGATTTCATTGTAAAAAACATCTATTTGAAGTGGGTATGACTTTTATTGTTGTATTTTTTTTTTCAAAATCTCGTCACTTTTAAATGAAATACCATTCAAATTTCAATTTATTATCTCGAATGCAAACCATTCACATTAATTTATCCCTGTTTATGTTAAAACTTTGTCATTTTGTTTAAAAAAACACTGTACATTTGTTTAAAAAATACATCGTGGATTAAACTTGAGTCGGTGTTTTTCAAATGTTCGACACAACCTTCCCGCGGTAAAGTTTGTTTGGTACTAAATTTATCAGTGCTGTGCGCGCGGTACAAGGATTTTCCTATATGTCAAAATATATCTCAGGACAAAAATATTATTTTCAATGTTTTCGTCATTATAAAAATATTGATTGTATTAAAATATCCTCAATACTTTTGTAGATATTTCTCATTTAATTATATTATTTAATCATTTTCTGAGTAAAGCATGTTTCAAACTATGCTTCAAATCAACTTTTATTTTGCTTCTAATCCAAGTTGCAAAGATATGTTACATTGGAGATTCACATAACATGCATTTTCACAGCCAGACATGGACAAGTTCACGCTTGCACATGCCGCACGTGAACCTACAACATAAAAACCAAATCTTAAATGGACATACACCCTGCAACTCTTGTCGTCCTTCCCTGAAACCGGGGTGACATTGGCAAAAGTTAACCATTTTTACAGCATGGGTGGTCAACCGCATACCAACCTATAAGTCAAGGAACAATGAAATTTTCAAAGTTAAATGCCTTTTATCTCTGGTCTATAACTTATCTGGTTCAAAACCAGGCAGTCAGGGTTTGATCCCCAACAAGGGTGTCAGAAATTATCTTTCGGCTTATTGTTCCTTTCAATCCGAAAAAAAACCGGCAAGGTTTATTCAGCCTTCCCAACAAATCAGGTCCTCTCTCGGCAGCAGGGATTTTCCCATTTTGATTAAAGTGTTACGCGTTAGGCCAACCCTCTTACCTGTGAAAATAAATAGTTTCCACTCGACGCATTCCTCCTTTCAGAAAAAATAGTAAGAAGTTGCATTATTTGTGAAGATTGGTTGCATTGTGTTTGCTTACTTTAAAAGTGTATGTGCCTATAGATGCTCGCCTTTGTTACTCAAATGAAAAACATCAAATCACATGCTTGTGGGAATGCGTTTAATATGAATCTTAAATGATATGTATCTTTGCAGCTTAGATTTAGACATCTTCATCACACTGAAGAAGCCCATGAAAAAGCTGAGTGAAAAAAATTGGAAACAAAGAAACAACAAACAGAAAAATTTAAAAGTAAAAAAATATAGTTTTATCGAAGAGGCTTTTTTATAACTGTGTCAAAATAAAATATTTTATTTTTTGGAGACAGTCTTGAAGAATTCTCTTATATTATTTGTATTATTGAAATGGGAAGATTATTTTTAATTCCCTACAAATGGGGAAATTTATCTCTCGCTCACAGCTCCACTCCCAGGAGGAAGGAAATGCACTTATCGTGTATCCTTATCGCACTCACATTAATCACCGACAATAGAAAGAGACAACGACAGGGCAAATTTCAACCTTACAAATAATACTGAATGAAAGGTTTTTTTCTCTCATAGATTTATTACATCAACAAATTTAATAGTGTCATTTTTTGTTTATAAATTTTTGTTGTGTATTTTTATAATAACCTGAAATACATTGTAAAACATTGTATTACAGGATAGTCAAGGAATATAATATCATCATTTCAGAAATAACTAAAAAAATAAGAATGTTGGGAAATCACGTTTGAAGTTCAGACAACCAGTACAACTTGTATGGGATGAAAAAGGCGACCGATGTTTTATCTCGGTCATATTCGTCCAAATTGAACGGCTGTCGCATTCTACCTATTCTTCTCGCATTGTTCTCGCGTTTTATTACAAAATCTCGATTTCCCAATTTTGCGAGTTGTTGCTCTTTATTATTAAGCGTGCGATTTTGTCTCTGAAATTGACTCGGAACAAGTTAGATTTAAGATTTATTCTTCTTCTTTTTGCTCAGCCTTTCTCGGTCCACTCCTGGACGTAGGCCTCCTCCAAACTTCTAAATAGATTAGGGGAAGAAATTCAGACAAAAGAGTTAAGCCACTCTAGATTTAAGCCGTTACCAACGAAAATCATTTCATTTTTGTATGTAAAGAATTTATACCTAGAGCAGTGGTCGGCAACCTTTTGAGTCGGAAGAGCCAAAAATTACAATTTACGAATTTCAAAGTGTGTAAAAAGCCACAATGCGGCGTCTAATCCTCGTTAATTAATCGATTCAGAACGATTTTTGTGTTTTTCGATCAGAAGTTTTTTTGATAAATTTTAATATTTGTGTATTGCCCTTAAGAGCCGCAACTTCACACCCAAAGAGCCGCATGTGGCTCGCGAGCCGCAGGTTGCCGAGCCCTTACCTAGAACAATTCGCTATAATAATAATAATAATATCAGGCTAATTTATTTTAAATTACAAATGATAAGAGAGCGCCGTTTTTGTGTGTGTCACACCTCAAGGGCCCTCTCCGATCATGGATAAGACTTTCTAAATAGGTGTGTCTTGAGTGCTCCGCGAAATACATCCATAGATTTGGAGTTCTTCACTCCGGGTGGCAGTCTGTTCCACTCCACCGGACCCGCAACACGGAAAGCGCGGTCTCCGAAATTTGTACGAATCTGACGGCGTGGCTGAACCAAATTGACTACTTCATCGGCCGCGGATCTGAGTGTCTGCCTCCTTACACCCATCTCAACAGGCAACATCATGTCAGTCAAATAAGGTGGAGCCAAGCCATTGATGGCTTTATATACCATCACACAAACACGGTAGACCACCCTCTCCGGGAAACGAAGCCAATGTAGTGTTTTTAACAGCGGAGTGATGTGAGCGAATTTGGGTATCCCGAATATGAGTCTTGCTGCCGAATTCAACACAGATTGAAAGCGATTGAACTGCTATGGCTTGTATATTTAGATACCTTTAAGGTAAAACTAAACAACAACAAAAAAGTGACATAATTAGCTGAAATGAATCTTTTTCCTATTTTCTATGAGAGAAAACACTAAAAACGAGTAAAAATCCTGTAGTTTAGAAGTTTTTCATGAGCACTTCCTTATAATTAGTTCACTTACTATGAGAAGTTACACACAATAAAATGTTTTATCCACGATTTTTAAAATCTGTGAATCAGCACTTATTCATTTTACCTTTATGGAGATAATATTTTAAAAATAGATACCTAGGGTGATTCGCTATAGTTTTTATATTTGTAAATCAAGCCGGCATGCAGCGAAAAGCTCTGGACATAACTTCATTAGGCGTAATCCCTTTTGGTCCAGTGGACGCGGCCGCCGGCTACCAAAGCCCATTGTGTGCAATGCATTACGCCAACTAATCCAGGGTAATCCATTTATGGATTAAAAATTGCAAATAAAGCCAGATAATCAGGTTAAGTCCGGGACTAGTTAAATAAATGCAGCGTTTTTTGCTTTGTTCAGTTTGTTTGCTGGTATGAGGCTGTTTACCTGCATTGTAAAAATGTGATTCCATTTACAATCGTCAATCTACACAAGGTGCACAGATAAACATTTACGGTGCTATTCTTAGACATTTTAGTCGTCCGTTGAGACCACGCTTTGACAAACTAATGATGCATTTGTATTGTTGTGTTCTTGGGGTTCTAATGTTTTAAAATTTAGAATGATGGTCTTCTTAATTGAAACAGCTGGAGATTTATTTAAAATTTATTTATTTTAGTTCACGATTTATTTTACACAGTTTCACTTGTATAGTTGACTTTCACTGAGTTGGTCTGTAATGGCCAAGAGTATTTCGAGATTGAACTACTTGCAGGCAAATCTTATATAGTAACTACAATCAGAACATTCTGGGCATAGATTCGTCTGGAAACATCTATTATATTCTACAAATACTTAATAATAATTCATCCTACAGCTAGAGCCTATATACACCTACCCTATTCATTTTGTTTATAACTAAGTACTATTTACGTAACAGTATGAAGATCTGTCAATCCAAGATGGCCGCAAGTGAACAGCTGATTAGTCTTCATACAAATATTACCAAAATTCGGTAGGTAAAAATGACCGTGGTGATAAGACTTCCAGCCCAGGCATCATTAGTTTGTCAAAGCGTGCGCTCAACCGACCACACCAGCCCCGTTGCACCAACCTCCAATAAATATTTGCATGACACATCAAATTTGATTGCTTGTAAGGACTCGGTTAAATATTTCTCGGAAGTGGGTAATAATATGATGGAATTTGAACAAGAAAGATGATGTACATCAGATGACTTACGTACCTACATGCAACCAATTTTTTTATTTGATGTGAGAAATCACACGTAATTTTGATTTTTGTCTGCCCTTAAGATTTCATTTTAAATGCATGTTGGCAAGTAGACACCAATTTAGAATATATAAATCCAAATTTCAAGTGAACTTGCTTTTGCCGCCCTTTCCTGAAACAGGGGTGACATTGGTGAAGTGCATCAATTTGTATGATACGGGTGGTCAGCCTCATACCAACTTATATTATAGGAAAAAAACATATTGTGTCCAGAATTTATTTTTGTTTCAGAATCGGATTTCCTATGAGTTCACTTCCTATAAGTCCTGTTCGTGGGATAGTGGTTAATGCTTCGAATCTATAATCTGAAGGAAGAGGGTTCGATTCTCGGTGGAGTAAGGAGGTCACGCACAGGTTTCAGGGTATCTTAACTATTAGGTTGGTATGAGGCTGAACACCCATGCTTTAAAAAATAGTTCACATTGCCAATGTCACCCTGTTTCAGGGAACGTCGGCAAGAGTTGTACGGTTGATGTTCATTTGAGGTTTTTTTAAGTACACATGCTGCATTAGTAAGCGCGAACTTACATGCGTTTACTTGTGGGAATGCATTGAGTTAATTCAAATGTAAATATATCTTTGCAACTTAGGTTATAGACAACTTACACGTGTCTGTTTAAGGGTAGGTATGCATTAATATATAATAACACCTCTGCGGCACTACAACAAGTGTCATAGACCCCTAGAGTCTTTAGAATCCCTAGAGTCTTTAGAATCTAGGGAGTCTCCCGCACAGGATTCCTTAAAAAAAAAAAAGTTTTTTAAATGTTAATATATCTTTGCAACTTAGATTAGGTATTGATAACAATACATTAGAAGATCCAATGTCACCCCTGTTTTAGGGAAGGTCGGCTGGAGTTGCAGGGTGTATATTCATTAGAGATTCGGGTTTTTATACTGTTGGACTACATGCGGCATGTTTAAGCGCGTACTTAAACAAGTCTGTTTTGTGAAAATGGATATAATGTAAAACCTCTAATGTTACTTACATTTTGCAACTTAGATTAGATGAATCACCTCCAGGTTGGGAACCACTGATCTAAATCAAGATAAAAAAAGAAGCAGAAGAATTTTGATCTGAGAGCTTTCAGTGATACTACCGTTTGCCAAAAATTGGCACAGAAATACATCTACCTATAAGTTTTGTATTTTATTTGACTCTGAATGGCACACCAAGTGTTGGATTTCACCAACGACAAATTGCTTTTAGTTTTATTGAGAAACATGTATCTATTACATATGGATGGAGAAGCGCTTCTACAACTGTTAGGTTGAGTTCGGAATTACGATCGTTTGACATAATATTTACAATAATAATAACTACACAGCTAAAATTTATGAATCTGATAATAGACAAATCGTTATAAAAGAACTTACGTTATTCCCGACGTTTCGTTAGCGACGCAGATAACGTCATCAGGAGTTACCCTCTCTGCACGACGACGAACTGAGGATGAACTGATTTCTTCAATAACACAAAAATCGAAGGTATGCCGAGATTTGTGACAAGTGTGACAGTCGTCGTTCAGAGAGGGTGTCTCTTGAAGACGTTAGCTACGTGCTTACAAAACGTCGCGAATAATGTAAGTTCTCTTATATCGGTTCGTCTAATATCCGATTAATAAGCTTCTTAAACATGTATTTCTAAACTTTTAAATTTAAAAAAACATATTTTGGATTCCTTGACTTATACATTGGTATGAGGCTAACCCCCCATACTGTAAAAATTATTAATTTATTACACCCCTGTTTCAGAGAATGTCGGCAAAAATTGCAAAGTTTTTGTTGATTTGAGATTTGAATTTTTATTTGTTTTGTACATGAGCAGCATTTGGAACCGCGACCTTACATGTGCCTGCTTGTGGGCATGCATTTAATATTATTTTTAAATGTTAATATATATCTTTGCAACTTAGATTAAAAATTAAAGATAGACCGGTCCATAGTCTAGTGCATGGGTCGGCAACCTGCGGCCCGCGGGCCGCATGCGGCCCTTGAGGCGTCTTGATGCGGCCCGCAAGATATTCGCCGTAACGCATGTGCCGAACGATATCATACACATACACAATGGAGTGAAAAAAAAAATACAACAAATGTCGTAAAAATGGACAAAAAGCGTTTTATTTTTATAACAAAATTTTTTTATATAACTAAAATATTTGTATATAAATATTTTAGGCAATGACATGTGCTCCAAGCGTAGGGGCGGATCTTAGACGCGAAAGGTGGTCAAACTTATCCAAAAGGGGGAGTAGAATTTGTGAGTAGATTTTCCTATGTAGGCCGGTGTCGATTCGCGTAGAGTTCCCTGGATTGCGGGATTTCCAAACTGAATTGGCGGAAATCCTACAATATGAGATTTATTTTCATTTGAAGGTCGTACGTCAATTTATTAATGTTCACGATACATGACGCGGCGGGGGGGGGGGTTAGTCAGCATGTGCTGAAATTCTGACCGTTAGATCCGCCACTGCCCAAGTGCGGCCCGCACTAAATCTCAAGTAAAATATTTGGCCCTTTTACAACAAAAGGTTGCCGATCCCTGGTCTAGTGTAACGCTTCGGACTCATAAATGGAAGGTTGTGGTTGTGGGTTCGAATCCTAGCGGAGCACAACAAATATACCATTTATATTTTCAAATGTGCTCTTCGCTGGGTTGAAAAATTCATATACCTTTACCAAAGAGCAGTCCCCAAAGGTCCATCCAGACTTACAGCAACTAAGTCTTGCTTGAGAATTGGCGCTTTGTAGCGACGACCGGTCGATGGCTAAGTTGGTAGAATGCTTGCATTCCATGCCGAGAACTCGGATTCGAATCCCACCGAGGGTGTCAAAAAGGATTTCCCGTTTCGGTGTTTATTTCAAAACCCGAAAATAAAATACCTATATGGTTTACTCATCCTCCGTAAGAATTAAGTACGAGCCTTCTCGGGAGCTAGGAAACCCCTACTCAACTGATGGGGTTCGCGTAAGGCCAGCCCCCTGTCTATAAAAATAAATAGGTTCCAGTCGCAACATACGAAACCCTTCGTTGTGAGAAGCTACACTATATGTGTAGCTTAGTTGCGTTGTAATTTAGAGCCACTGGTGTAGAGCACACACGTGTACATTTTTCCGGACCGAAGCGATCTTCCTTGCTCTCAGACATTTGGTTTTTATTATGGGTTCGAGTCTTAAACCAACATGAGCGCAGCTGTCCTTTGAACTCCTAGACCAAAGTTCGAAACCCAAAAACGAATATGTAATTTAGTATAAATAAATTTACCTCATACTTAAATGTAAGAGCATAATGTCGATGTTGGCCGAGGGAGTAGAGGTGCATGTTTGACTAGCGTATTTGGAACAGAATAACGTTGGTTCGAATCTGCGTCTGGCCCACTTGACCATAACTTCGACCCTGGTTCAACAGATGCCATTACATACCTACACACAAGCCTCTGCTTTCGCATGAAGACAACTGGGCTGTAAGTCTCATCACCACGGTTATTCTTACCTACCGAATATCGGTAATATTTGTATGAAGACCTGTCAATCCAAGATGGCCGCAAGTTAACAGCTGATTAGTATTCTAATCTAATCTAATCTAAGTTGCAAAGATATGTTACATTGGAGATTCACATTACATGCATTCTCACAACCAGACACGTACAAGTTCGCGCTTGCACATGCCTCATGTGAACCTACAACATAAAAACCAAATCTCAAATGGACATACACCCTGCAACTCTTGCCGTCCTTCCCTGAGACAGGGGTGACATTGGCAAAGTGAACCATTTTTACAGCATGGGTGGTCAGCCGCATACCAACCTATAAGTCAAGGAACACACACACACGACAAATTACATTTTATACATCACTAAATAATAATATCCAAATACAATATATCCATTTACAAATAAAAAACAAATTCCAATTTAACAAACCCTAGCCGCCAACATTACAGATCAACCGCCATTTCTTTCTGTCCTTACATACTTCTTTCATTTCCTCCAGAGTCATAATTTTCTTCATACAGGCTCTTCTTTTATTATGACTCTGGATATTCCATTCATTCGCAATTTCGGATATTTGGTCCATCCATACCTTTCTCGGTCTTCCTCTACCACGACATCCATCTATTCTACCAACATATACTTTCTTCGTCAGTCTTTCCTCATTCATTCTCTCCATATGCCCAAACCATCTTAACAAATTTCTTTTAATCTTCACTTTCACACTTTCTCTTGCACCACATTCTTCTCTTACAAAATCATTCCTCACCCTGTCACTCCGTTTTTTTTCCGTATTCATACAAATATAACCAATATTCGGTAGGTATGAATTACTGTGGTGATGAGACTACCCCCCCGGGCTGGGCAAAATAGGTTGCAAAGCGAATTGCATTCATTTCCACAAATCTATTTTTTTTAAATAATAATAATAATACGAGTTACAATGTTTCTTTACTTATAGGTTGGTATATGCTAAACCTCTCCTTATACCCGTCCTGTATGTATGTGTCAGAAGGACCCACAGCACATGGATGCTCATGCGGAGCTATATATTATCTCAAGTGGCGGAAGGCCTTCCCGTGGAGGAAAAGCAACGGCACGGCAAAACAAGGATCAAGGATGGTTAAAGGTGTGCCCATGACTCTAAAGGTATGTGGTTGACCACTCATAATGTAAAAAATGGTTCACCTTTTAAAGAATGAAAAAAACGGATTTTACTGACCGTGCAAAAGAGAAGAACGATTTTCTCTACGTTTCGTCGGAGTCATATCCGACGTCCTCAGGAGACGTGTGTCCTCTACAAAGAGGAACCACGAACGGAATGGTTCACCTTGCCAATATCACTCCCGTTTCAGAACAGAAAATATTATATCGTAGACGCATCTACGGAGGTACCGGCCACCCCAAGTGGAACGGAGGCAGAATACTTCTGTTTTAGGGAAGAAGTAAAAAGTTGCAGGGTTTATGTTCGTTTGAGATTTGGATTTTAATTTGTATTTAACTTTTATTTCGAGCTTTCAAATGCGAATTTACACGTGTCTACTTGTGGGCGTGCATTTTATAATAATCTTAAATGTTAATATATTTTTTGCTACTTAGATTATATAGATCCAAAATGGAGTCGGAATAAAAAAGGATGGGAAATTTGTGAAAACGTAAATTGACTAATGTGTCATCATACGGCCGGTTTGCTAGGGAAAAAGCATATGATTATTTCGTTATTTTTGCTAAGGACGGTGGTCCGATACAAAACTGACGTTTGCCCGCCAAAAAAATCCAAATAAAAAAAAGTTCTTACCGCACTGCGAAAATTTTTTGGAACCATATTAAAAAATGATTCGCGGCAAGACGTTGCACATATTTGCAGCTTAGTTGAAATTTGTATGTCATGTTAGCTAGCAGTATTATTTAAATCGTATACCTACCAACTTACTTACATTTTTTATTATTTACGCGCATTATTTAATGTATGGGAAATATATTTTTCATACTGGCAATACTGTTTTTAATATTATTCCTTTTTCAAACATCTGTCAAATATTTTATTGACAAAACTACCTACACTCGCAACATTCTTCTGTCAAGAAGTTACCAAGTATTTCTGCAAATAAACATAAGTAAACACACATACTCTTAAAAAATAATTTCACCAACATGGTAAAGTGGTCCAGTCAATAAAATTCAGCAGACTACATTATCTGGGACATATACAGTGAATGGACCATCAGAGCCTGGAGAGGATAGTTGTGATGACAGACCCCGAAGGACGCAAGGCAGTGGGAAGACCCAGAGCAAGGTGGCTGGGGCACATACAGTGAATGGACCATCAGAGCCTGGAGAGGATACCTAGTTGTGATGACAGACCCGAAGGACGCAGGGCAGTGGAAAGACATGGAGTAAAAAAGCTGGGCGAAAGGAAGAGAGATGGCAAGTTGGAAGACGGCTGCAGGAGACAGGAGGAGCTGGAGGCGCAGGACATGGGAGACCAAGGAGAAATATTGACCGATCACCATTGGAGACAGAGAGAGGTAGCGTATATTACCTGGATTTCGATATTTCTAGTAATTTGTTTGATATTTGGATTTGGTACTGATTAAGCTGTAGTCTAGTGGCCAACACAACAGCCTCTTAACCGAAGGGTTATGGTTCGAATCCCGGCAGAGTACAAAAACTACATCGTCTGATTTTCAAATATGGGCTTGGTTGGATTGAAAAATTCATACACCTTTACACAAAGACGGGTCCATGGTGCAGCTTTGGAAATGCCACCCTTGTTTCAAGGCAAAGCAGCTAGAGTTGCCAGCCTATTAAAACCGGCTAGGTTTACACAGCCTTCACAAGAATTGAGAGCCCCCCCTTCATGTGAAGTAGTCGAGGCGAAGCGCCTTCTGTAATCTAAGTTGCAAAAATATATTAATATTTAAAATTCATATTAAATGACACGTGTCAGTTTGTATTTACAAATGCTGCATGTGTACTTACGAAATAGAATCAAAACCTCAAATGAACAAAAACCCTGCAACTTTTGCCGACCTTCCCTAAAACATGGGTCACATTGACAAAGTGAACCATTTTGTACAGTATGGGTGGTCAGCACAGATCAGTGGTCAGCCTCATACCAACCTTTAAGGCTGGTTTTAGTGTCGCGCTGACAACGCGCTGACCGTCAGCGCTGACCGTTCAAGATATGAACTTGTAGGAAGCGTTTTAGAATGGCGCGTAGCTGTCAGCGCGACAAGTTCACATATTTGGCTGTCAGCGCTGACGGTCAGCGTGTTGTCAGCGCGACACAAGGAATGAGTAAAAAATAAAGGTAGTGGATATTCGCACAACTCGTTGTGCCAATAAGATGGGAATGGCTATTCGCCCAATTGATCCGTGAACGGAACAAATTGATCCGTGCACAGAACGCGCGTCCCCCACCTACCACTCTTCCCCCACACTCGTGACGTCACACAACCACACTGACGCGCGGCGTGGCCGATAATTTGTTCTTCGCTTTATTACTTTGAAACGTGTAAAAAAACGAGCAAAAAGTGAAGCGATGAAATAAAAGGCTGCTGATTTGTTCTAACAGGTATGTTTTTCAGTCTCAAATGCTGATGTATTACTCATATTCGTGTAAATCGAAATATAAAATGTATTGTACCTGTCACGATGCATCCCTTTTCTCATCGCCTGCTGTTCATGCATTAATTTTGAAATGACGTTTGATTTTCAGGTATTTGACAATGTCCGGCGAGTCAGGTGGAGCCTGGCCTCATTAGGGACAGAAATTATCAACTTTCGCCGAGTTCAGAACTGCGCGGACAAACATTGATCTATGTCACACTGGGAGCCAGCTGCCCTTCCGAATACATTGGGTGCCTTAAAAAGACTCGTTGGTCTTCAAGCACGTGATATACACGTGCAAGCTTGGAGGAGTCAAGAGGATTGAAAGTGGTCGAGGCATTCACCCGCAACAATTGTATGTATTATTGTTCTAAAAATGTGTAAACAAATGGTTTTGCGGGCCACATGATCTATTTTGCACTTCACTCAGGGCCGCATGGCTGTACTGTACATATAAATACTGTGCTGTAAAAATCGGTTCACTTTTGCCAATGCCACCCCGGTTCAGGGAACGGCGGCAGGAGTTGCAAGGTTTATGTCCATGTAAGGTTTTCTTTATTTGTATGCACACATGCAGAATGTGTAGGCGCGAACCTACATGTGCCTGTCTGTAGGCATGCATTTCATATGAGCCTTAAATGTTAACATATCCTTGCAGCTTAGATTATAGATTATAGAAGGCCCTCCGCACTCTGGGGGACAGACGACAGGACAGCTCGACGACTAGTCGCGGCGACAGGCTGCGGCCGACAGTTTTCATATATTTTGTTCAAAGCTCCGCACACTTGTCGCCGAGTCGCGCCGACAAGTCGTCCAGTTTGCGTAGAGCCTAAGGCGCATCCACACTACGCCGCTGTTGGTCTGGTTTTGGTTGAGCCTTTCCCTCTCGGTTGGGGCAGAAGCAGTTGAGGTGTGGCCCTGAACAGTGCAAACATGTCAGCGTGTTTCCTTGCTGCCGTTGGCTTGGCTGTGGCTGCTATTCTACTTGTGAATGCCTTTCTGTCTGATGGTGGTAGGCTGGTTGCTGGCATTCCTCGTACCGCTGCTCCTAGGCTGGCCGTTGCTTTTCTTTCTGCTGCGATCAGGGGAGCAGCTGGTGGACATAGCAACTGCCCCTGCAGCCGGAAAAAAATGGATCGGGAGATTCAGTGATGCCCTAAGGGAGCGCTTTGACCGCTATGCCCAGCAGGGTGTCGCGGGTGCAGGGTGATGAGACCATTGGTCGCAGTGCCTTCCCCGTGGGGAAACGGCAAGATGGTGGAGTCCAGAGCTCTCAACTCTTCGAGACGGCGTCAAACACGTTAGACGCAAGCACCAAGCCGCCGTAGCTGGGCGATACTATGCCCTTGTCACCTCCAACCCATGCAACTGTCGCAGCTTACGCAGGGTGCCGGCCCCCTCCCCGTGGACATAACAAACTTGGAACACAGTTCCGGGAAACTGCTCGCGCTGCAACTCGACCGTGATATCGGGCGCCTATAGAATGTTCCCCGTGATCTTCCTCCTCAAGCGCATTCTCTTGCGTGTTCTGTCGCATTACAAAAAAAACTGTTCTCTGCCGGAAAAAAGAAAAGTGGCGCGAGTTAACACTGCCAGTGCAAACCCGGACCCATGGGGCCCAGCATACCGCACAGTATCGTCCTGCGTATGCACGGGCGGGATCTTGAGCGGAATCGCTGCGCCCAGGGGGACTGGCATCACTTGCACGCTGATGGACACGGCTACCGCCTTCCTTCACGCGCTTATAAGCGTAGATAGGCCAGCTGACGACACCGCGGCCGACAAACTGATCAGCGAAACTGCCGCGCTGCCTCTGGATACACCCGTGTCGTCACCCCCCTACCGCTGCCGAAATAGGGAAAATCATTAGCCAGCTTTCATCGCGGAAGGCACCTGGCATTGACCGGATTAACAATCCCATAGTAAAAGCAGTCTGTGCCACGGCCCCTCACGACCTGACTGCCGTGCTCTCATTGTGTATCCAGCAAGGCATCTTTCCCGGTTGCTGGAAGGTTGGCCTCCTCAAGATCATCCCTAAAGCGACCACCAAACCACCCACTGACCCCAAAGCCTGCCGCCTAATCACTCTCCTACCGATCCTTGGTAAGATACTTGAGAAACTTCATGTTAATCGAGTGGAAGCCCCTCTCCTCTCAGATGCCGTTGTCTTCCCACCAGTATGGTTTCCGACCGGGCGTCTCGATGGAGGATGCCATCACGTCGGCCCTAAAGGTGGCAAGGAGCTCGGCGTCAAAACATGTTATGGCGGTACTTTTAAACATTGCAGGCGCGTTTGACAGCGCTTGGTTCGACAGCGACGGGACCAATGGTTCTGTCCAAGCTTAGGCTCAGCCAGATACCGTTGAATATCTATAACTGCATCGCTTCATATATCTCGGACAGCTGCGTCATTATGGAAGCAGGCCCCACAATTGTTAACATGGTTGTGAGAGGAGGGTGTCCGTAGGGCTCAGTCCATGGGCCTCTGCTCTGGAACATCCTTTTTGACGACCTTCTGTCTATTCTCGTACTGCCCGGCTGCGAACTTACAGCCTACGCGGACGATGTCCTACTGACCGTAATGGCTAAATCTCGCGCTGACATTGAAAGCGCATCGCATACTCTGCTGCCATCGGTATCCTCAGACGTGGTCTCTCGGCAACGTTCCTCGATACAATTGTCGAACCCCACGAGAGGCGCGTCACGCGAGCCGTTAAAGACTCCCTCCGCGACATCGCGATACGACACTGGCAGCGAGACTGGGATCTCTGTTCTGAGAGGATACCCTTACCTTACTTGGCGCGGGGGGCACGGGGGAGCGAAGTCAGTTGAAAACTAGCGGCCGAGACCATGACACAGCGGACCCATTTTTACTCGCTCAGCCCGCTCCGCTCACTCCGCTGTCGGTGGAAGCACTTCTATGAAATTTACTGTTGCTAGTCGAGCGGAGTCCGTACGGAGTCCGCTGGAAACTCGCTCAACTCTGCGACCACTTTTGTAACTCTTTGTACTCGCTCAGTCCGCTCCGCTGACTCGCTGTCGGTGGAAGCACTTCTATCAAATTTACTGTTGCTAGTCGAGCGGAGTCCGTACGGAGTCCGCTCCGCTCGCAGTGGAAAGCGGGCATAACCATCGAGCCTTCAGGCGCTTTTGCGCCTCTGACGTAGACCCGGGACTGGACGTTCATTCAGAGTGCACGAAATAGCAAGGAGCGCATCTCATGTCCGGTCGATAGCTCAGTTGGTAGAGTGCTTGCATTCTACCCAGGGAACCCGGGTTCGAATCCCACCGAGGAGGGTGTCAGAAATGATTTCCTATTTCGGTGTTTATTTCAAACCCCATAATAAAAATACCGGCAAGGTTTACTCAGCCTTCACAAGAAATGAGTACCAGCCCCCTCGGGAGCTGGGAAACCCCCACTTCAACTGAAGTGGTTGGAGTAAGGCCGGCCCCCTTACCTGTAAAAATAAATAGGTTCAACTCACCACATGCGACCCCTTCGGGTATAACGCGGCAAGAAGTTACACTATATGTGTAGCTTAGTTGCGTTGCATCTCGATGCAGTTGCATCGAGTCTGTAACTTCGGATTTTGCCTTGTTTTCTTTAGTAGACGAACAGGTAGATCTAGAATCACTGCTGGGTCGGGTCACGACCATCTGGAAGGCCTTCCACCACAAAAAAATGTAGCATTGCATGAGCGCTCTGTGATACGCTTCCCCGGATGGAAGTGTACAAACGGAACGGGTATGAAGATGGGCTTGCGCAACTACCCCTGCTATCCCCATAGTCTGCTGCAGCCGCGAGCAGCTTGTTCCAAGAGGTGCTGTCTATCTGTAGCCTCGTTTGGCACTGCGATGTCAATCTGTCTGTTCCGATTTTATTTTATAGATTTGTTTTGTTTATTGTAAGTGTATTAATATTTTTGTTTTTTAACTTGTAGATTGGGATGGTGGACTTGGTCCAGCCGCACTATCATCATCATCACTAGCTGGACAGCCCTGGGTGGGCCTTGGCTGAATCCAGGATTCTCCTCCACTCTCACCTGTCCATCACCTTTGCTCTCCAGCTACATATGTCTGCCTATACCGTCCATCCATCGCATTTTTAGTCTTAAAAAGAAGCTTTCTAGCAACCATGCTATAGATCAGATGTCAATCATATGAAAGGCATACAAAATGAACATAAGCCCTGCAACTCTTGCCGACCTTCCCTGAAACAGGGGTGACATTGGCAAAGTGAACCAAGGAATCAATATATGTAATCAATATACAATACAGGGTCCATTATGAAAGTAATGAGCATTTTATGGGAAAAATAGATTTATTCATTGTTACGGTACTAATTGTTAATATTCTTCAAAATACTCTCCCCTCGCATTAATGCACTTGCGGAGACGTGTCTGCCATGCCACCCTGGAACTCCTCAACGGGAATGTCTCTTAAGACCGTTGTGATATGATTTTGGATCGTTTTCACGGACTCCCAATGCTTACCTTTCAGTTCTTTCTTCAGTCGGGGAAACAAAAACAAATCGCACGAAGCCAAGTCGGGACTGTAAGGGGGCTGCGGGACCATCGAAGTGTTGCTCCGGGTCAAGAATTTGGTGATGATGAAGGCCGTGTGGCTAGGGGCATTGTAATGGAGGACCCTGGTCGTGCGTCAACACTTTCGGCACCAATTTCGCACAGACCTTGCGCATTTGCAGATCCTCGGTCACTATCCCATGTACCGCAAATGTGGACATGTTTAAGGTGTCAGCGATTTGCTGGATGCTCAATCGACGGTCAGAACGCAAAATTTCTTGCACACGATTCACGTTTTCGTCGGTTCTGGCCGTTGTTGGGCGTCCAGAATGTGGTTCGTCGGCGATCTCCTCCCGGCTCTCTTTGAACGCCCTGTGCCATTTCCCGGACTGTGATCTTGAAATGCAGTCGTCTTGAAGCATCTGGAATGTTTCGGTTGCATTTTTTCCAAGGCGCGCACAAAACTTGATTGCGTATCGCTCTTCAAGCGAACGCTCCATCGCGCCGTGTTACAAAGTTGAAAAACAGACTTCACGCGGAGGTATGTCTTTCCACTCAGACTACTTGCAGCACACTGGAGATCACCTGCATGATAAGGGCAGACCCCCCACCACATTTCCCAACCCTTTCTCCCCCACTACGATGGATAGTCGCGTCACAATAAAATCATGCATATTACTTTCATTATGGACTATGTATGTGTATATATATTAGGATGATTTATTTGGTGAGCGCTGTTTTTGTGCATCACACCTCAAGAGCCCTCTGCGAGCTTGGTCGTCGCTGTAGAAAGCGCCAATTCTCAAGCAAGACCCAGTTGTAAGGTTGGATGGGCCTTTCAGTGACCGGTCTTTGGTAAAGGTTTATGAATTTTTCAACCCAGCGAAGAGCATATTTAGAAATATAAATGGTATATTTTTGTGCTCCGCTGGGATTCGAATCCACAACCTTCCATTTACGAGTCCGAAGTGTTGCCACTGGACTGTGGACCGGTCCAAGAAATGCCAACAACACGCGGTGTACCTTAACGGTCACCCATCCAGGTAGCATCCGCGCCCAATGTTGCTTAACTTCGGTGATCTGATGAGAACCGGTGCTTTCAACATGATATCGTCGTTGACACAAACCTTTTATCATCACTGAAAAGTATGAGTGAACATTCATACAATCTTCAGCGCCTTTGGGATGACCAACGGTCATGAAAAGGCGCAGAAAAAAATTACCAATAATAATAATAATAATCTCTACTAGAATTTAAATCATTTTTTGGTCTGTAATATTTTATGACGTTTGTATATATTATTGTATTCAAGTAAAAACATATTTAGAAATAAATGTAGAATAAAAGAGCTTTTTTATCATTGATTATATGTTTTTTTAATAAAATGAGAAAAATAGAATTGATGGTTTTATTTATTTTTCTGTTGATGCTGTATTGTCGAATATATTTCCCACTCTGAAGCTACTCGACTGCACATGAAGTAAGTACATTTCATTGCCATTTAGTATATTGGCATTTAATGCATGCCCACAAGCAGGCACTAAATGAACATAAACTTTGCAACTGTTGAAACCAGAGTGGGATTGGAAATTGAAAAAGAAAAGATGGGAGCTTATAAGAAAGATCAATCATTTGAACGCAACTAAGTTATACAATACACATATAGTGCAACTTCTTGCTACGTTCTCCCTGAATGGGTGGCAAGTGGAACCTATTTATTTTTACATAAAAGGTGTCGGCCGGGGGGTGTTTCCCAGCTCCCGGAGGGCTGGTACTTCTTGTGAAGGCTGAGTAAGCCTTGCTGGTGTTATATTTTGAGTTTAAAATAAACAGCAAAATGGGATCCTAACCCGAGCTCTCGGCATGGAATACAAGCACTCTACCAACTGAGCTATAGACCAGACTTAATTTGCGCTCAATGTAAACACCTACTTTCACTGGATAGCTTTCTTTCTTGAACTACTAAAACATATTAGCTAAGCACCCTATAAAGTCCTCCTAAAATGTAACATCACCAGTATTTTTAAACAAATGAACTTAGCAAATACAATAGACCGTCGTCTATTGCTGAAATATCCATTAATTTTACCATTCAAAATTCTATATACCTATCTATGTTGCAAACATGATATTAACATTTAGAATTCATACTAAAGTATGCCCACAAGCAGACACCTGCAAGTTCCCGCTCACATATGACATGTATGTGAACTTAAAACATAAAAACCCCGAACATAAGCCCTACAACTCTTGCCAACCTTATCTGTAACAGGGGGGCCATTGGCAAAGTGTGCCATTATTTTCAGTATGGGTAATCAACCTCATGAAAACAGGCATCTGCATGGGTTGTAGGTAGGTACACAAGCTGTAGCCTCTGTGGCTTGCCAACTCGAGCCTTGGTACTCGAGGAAGCATGGCTGCCTGAACTACCGGCTCACGCAGATGCTGAGTGAACACGATTGTTTCGGATTTTTCCTACAACGTATAGGAAAAGAAGCAACTTCAGCATGCTGGCACTGCGACTCAGAAAATGATGGCGCGGAGCACACGCTACTGTCGTGTCCTGCCTGGGCGGACCACAGGGGGTCATTAATGGCAACCATTGTGGTTGATCGACTAGACCTGGACATGGTAGTACCGTCAATGCTCCAATCAGAAGAGAACTGGCGGGCCTGGGATACCTTTGCCTCTCGCGTGATCGGAGAGAAGGAGGATGCCGAGTGAGTAAGGCGAAGGATGAACACG
Source organism: Agapetus fuscipes (assembly GCA_951799405.1). Classification (NCBI taxonomy): domain Eukaryota; kingdom Metazoa; phylum Arthropoda; class Insecta; order Trichoptera; family Glossosomatidae; genus Agapetus; species Agapetus fuscipes. Next base: position 14,353,265 of record OX637357.1, on the reverse strand, counting down.
ACCCGCCAAAATGTAGTTTCTGTTGATAGTAGTGTAAATGTAGATAGTGTAGATTTGCCAATTGACGCAACTGAAATGTGAAAACATGCTGTGCAAGGAGACACACCACACTCTGATGTCATGCTTGACGGCAGTTCCAGGGTGTGGCAAGATGTAGAGGGGGGTTTTTAGTGAGTAAAAATCTCATATATTCTAGGAATAGTTTCCCTCTCAATGGAAAAAAAACCTCTGTGGCTGTAGCAAGAAGTTGTTAACCTTACGTCAACCGCTATCAAGCAGAGACATGGTTAGGCACGTGGCTGTGTCGAGGTAGGTTACATGATGTTTGCCATTTGTGTTGACCACAGGTGCAGATGACCCCTCAATGAGGTGACCACTACCAAGAGGCACAAAAATTAAGAAAAGTCATCGATTGCCAGGCATTTGAGGAGGTACCTTGTGTAAAGTACATAGGTACCTACACGCTTTTTGCACAGGGTTGACTTTATAGCCCAATGTTTTGGATGCGACCATTTTTCGTCATTTTGGTTTTTGAACAATGAAGTTTGAGTATACCTACGCACCATTGATAGGAAGAACAATCAATAGATACGCACCATTACTTGCCTGTCGTTTTAATAATTTGTAATCATCTTAAATTGCATCAAATGGACTCGGAAACATTTTTTACTTGAGAACAATGCTTGAGAACTTATATTTCGACGAGCAAACGTCAGCCTAATAATATAAGTTATTATATGGAATTGCCGTCCTTAGCAACCATTTTTTTTTTATCTATTTGCGGTTTTTCTAGTAACAGCCGCAAATCAGCTAGCAAATTGTTTATTTTCTCGGATTTTTCAATGTTCCACCTAGAAACATTCAACTAAAATATTCAATGAAATAATACATAACACAAATTATATACGCAACGCAACTATAATGTTATAAATTGCAGTATTTATATTTAACTTTAAATATTGCATTATTTTATATAAATTATATTATTAGATTAAATTTAGAAACAGATGGGTTAGGTATGATGTGTGCGCTGTGCGAATAGGCATCGCCGTTTTGTTCAAACCAGTTTTGTACAGTGTAAATAGCAAGCACCGTATTGTTTACACAATGCACAAGAGCCGTGTGGCGCCATTCGGATCATTTCCCAGATCTTGTACGCAAAAATGACCGTTTTGGGCGAATAGCCATTCCCATCTTTTAGGCACAAATGACTTGGGCGAATAGCCATTCCGACGCTTATCGCACAATTTGTGTGAACAAGATGGGAATGGCTATTCGCACAATTTGTGCGAATAGCCGTTCCCATCTTTTTCGCACAAGTTTGTGCGAATATCATTTATCAAAAATAAATAGGTTTTACACGCTCCGCGCGATCCCTTCAAAGGTGCAGTTTGTAAGTCGTCCTAATAATTTTATTATTATTATTGCACCATATTGGCAGCTAAGTTTTTTTGGTGTAATAAATATAATTAATTATAAATATTTTGGTGCCTTATTAAATGTCGGTGTTCTAAGTTTGAGACCCAAAAAATAAAACCTGGCAGACGAAACACAGAAATACTGAATCTACAATACTATTATTATTTTTAGGTAGGAAGTTCCAAATCCATACGACAACATAGATCATTTTCGTTGACTCGTGACGACTTCGGAAACCTATTTTTTCTACAGGTTTTTGTGTATACATGCATTAAAATTTAAAGGTAGCCTGCTTGTGAAAGGACATGTGTGCTCAGAAGAGAACAGAGGCGTAGTAGTGTACAAAAACAAGGGGTTTCTCAAAACTATGGAGAGCGAACCTACTTGATCATTGTATCCACATAAATGTAAAGTCTGTGAAATAGAGGAGACAGTAAGATGAGAGACCATGTCTCCAGAATGAGCCATGGTGTATAAGCTAGAGCAGCCACATGCAGTACCTGCTGGACTGCTCAGAACATCTGAAATGAATGATCATTGTATCCACATATGTCAAGTCTGTGAAATAGAGGACAAAGTAAGATTCCATACTCACAATGTATGACAATCCAGCCCCACTCCGTGCTCTGGGTCTTCTCATTTCTAAAATTCACTTCTTGAAAAGCTTTGTTCACTACTCAATGAACTTAAATTGATGATTATATTTTCTATGAAATAAAAAAAAAAATGACCGGTCCGTAGTCTAGCTACTGGCACCTCAAACTCGTAAATGGAAGGTTGTTGGCTCGAATCCCGGCGGAGCACAAAAAATATACCATTTATATTTTCAAATGTGTTCTTCGCTCGGTTGAAAAACTCATAAAACCTTTACCAAAGACCGGTCGCTAAACGTCCATCCAGCCCAACAGCAACTGGGTTTTGCTTGAATATTGTGCGCTTTGTAGCGACGACCAAGTTCGTAAACACCTCTGGGACACTACAAAAAGTGTCATAGTCTCCTAGAGTCTCTGAAATCTAGGGAGTCTCCCGCACAGGATTTGTTAACAAAAAAAATCGAATTGATGTAGACGTTACGCCTCTGCGTTGCCCGTATACAAAAACCATTCATATATCACATTTCACACAAATCGTAGACATATTTTTTTCTATTTCTTCAAATATTTATTCTGGTCCCATCCTTATGGGGCTTCCACACGCTTGCCAACCTAGCACAAGTCAAGCGCACAGTGTGTCGTCTAGAACATGCTAGCTGGACAAAATTAGTCCATTAGACAAAATTTTATCCAGCTAGCATGTTCTAGACGACACACTGTGCGCTTGACTTGTGCTAGGTTGGCAAGCGTGTGGAAGCCCCATTAGGTTAGTTCTGATGTTAACTAAACAGTTATTATAACTGGAACTATACCGTTCGTAGTGTCTTGGTGTCACTATCACCTTACAGTGTCACCACCATCCTCCAGGACACTCTGTCTTGTACAACCTCAGTCCATGGTCCACTGCCACCTAGGACTTTACTTTCTTGGTGTCTCACCACCATCCTCCAGGACTTTGTCCATGGTCCACTTACCCCTATTTTTTTTCAAATACCTACTTTAAAATTCACGGTGATCGTCTCTGTTGAATATTAATTTTTCGATCAAAATTTAAACAACAATAAATCAAGCGGACCTCGTATTCTTTGTTCAATATTTTGAAGGAACACTTTTTTTTAAAACTTAAAAAAATCATCTCATGCATTAAAATTCGCCTCAGGTTATTGTGAAGCCTTTTTCAATTTTAAATCAATTACTATTATTAGTTTGAATACACTTTTAATATCCGTGACTAAAAAAATATAGCAGAATTAGTCACGGATATCGCCGGCATTCTTTTGAAAAGGAAATTTGTAATGGGGCGTCCACACGCTTGCCAACCATTCACAAGTCAAGCGCACAGTGTGTCGTCTAGAACATGCTAGCTGGACAAAAATTTGTCTAATGGACTAATTTTGTCCAGCTAGCATGTTCTAGACGACACACTGTGCGCTTGACTTGTGAATGGTTGGCAAGCGTGTGGACGCCCCATTAGAGAGACAGCACAATGCAGCTGGTTACTAAAGATTTTATCCGGTTCATTTTTCTTATCCGGCTCAATTGTCCTATTGATGTCTTCTGTCCTATTCGCGTCATATTTCGTATAAGTATCATTTCTGTCCTATTCGTGTCAATTCCTTTTTTTTCTTTTCTCATGTTGATGCCAACTGCTTTATTTATGTCATGTGTTATATTCGTGTCATCTGTCCTATTTGTGCATCTTTCCTATTCGTGTCACTCACCTTTCCCAACTCACCTCACCTATTCATGTCACTTGTCCTATAGTCCTGCCATCTATCGTATTCTTGTTATCTGTCCTATTTGTGTCATTTGTCATATTCGTGTATCTGTCTTATTTGTGCATCTTTCTTATCGTGTCGCCTATCCTATTCATGCCAACTTCCCTATTTGTGCCATCTGTCCTATTCTTGTTATCTATCCTATTTGTGTCATTTGGCATATTCGTGTATCTGTCCTATTTGTGACATCTATCCTATTTGTGCCACCTTTACTATTCGTGTCATCTGTCAAAGATATTACAAAGCACAATTCTAAAATCGCAAATATGCATGTCCTGTCACAAATCTTTTACTACTTACTTTACTTTCTTCGGCTCATAAGCCTTGAAGGCTCAGGGCCTCCCGCACCACAATCCTCCAGGACTCTCTGTCTTGTGCAGCTTCCCTCCATGGTCCCCTCACTCCCAGAACTTCGGCATCGGCTTCAGCGTTGTCTGCCCACCGCATCCTGGAACGTCCGAGTGGTCTAACACCTGAGGGGGCACCATCCAAGACGGTTCTGATGATCCTAGAGTCCTCTGCACGTGCTACAAATCTTTTATACGACCGAAATCCACGGGGATAACCCGTGATGGAAGTAGTGCTAGAAACGTCAAAGCAACAACAATACTATTGAGTTTTTTGTCGCACAGCGGGCAGCCATTACTAATTGAAACTTAGCAGTTAAAAAAGAGCAATAACGTTTAGTTTTAATTACGAGTCCCGTGTTGTTTATTGTTTTAACTGCATCAATAACCCAAGTGTATACTTCAAGTTTAAGCTCAATTCATAGCGTAAATCCAAGAAAAGTATCAAAACTAAAACGTTCACTAGAGGCGATGTTTTAGATCATATACATTTATGGTTGACATTATACTTGGGGTCCCTTTGCAGGCGCCGCAGATGGCGGGAACGCCATCTTGTGAATCAATTTAGTGTTGTCACACGCTTAAACAATTCGTTACAGATAATTTGTGATCTTTTAAGGTTGGTATAATGTATTGTTAATTGAATTATTATAAAAAAAACCTTAGTTTAGATGAGTTCGTACCATTGACTTGTGATATGTGGACTTGAAATATTTTAACGAAAATAGACAATATATATATCGACGGTTAAAAGGCAGTACCTAGGGCATAAGCGACATTTTGGTCAAAAATGAGTTATGAATGAAATTTTCCGCTCTTTCTAATGCGCTAACTCCCATAGCTCTACGATGATTTTTGTGTTGTTTATGCCCAGGCAAACTGCGTTTTCGAAGTATAATTTTGGTGTAACCGACAAGATTTTTGCCTTTTTTGTCCTAAAGGCGGTTGTGGTTGTGACGTAAAAAAATCGTTAAACATCGTAAAACCACATTAATAGGAATGCCAATAAATGCCTTTATTTTTTTTTATTTAACGATTTAACGTTTTGATTTTAACGATATGATAAAAAAAAAAAAAGTTATACCATTTTTCTGCAATCTCAAACTTTAAGCCGCTCTCCTAATCAATTTAGTTTATGTCGCTTGTGCCCTACTGCCTTTTAACCGTCGATATCTTTTTCAACCTGCTTACGAAAATGGGCATTAGTAAGAAAGAGACACAGAGAACTTCACAGTTACATTTCCGTGTGTACAAAAAACACGGGCGAATGTAAACATGTTCCTAGAAAAGTTGCAACATTGCTGCGTGCGTACTATGCCCGGAGCAGTCCGAACATAAACGCATGCGGTATAAATCTTGCACAGACATGAAATCACACATTCATAACGATATCATATTATGTAGACTAAATATATATTTTTAATCTAATCTAATCTAAGTTGCAAAGATATGTAGCTTTGGGAATCCACATTATATGCATTTTCACAAGCAGACACGTGTGAATTCACGCTTAAACATGCCGCATGTGGACTTACAATATAAAAACCCAAATCTCAAATGAACATACACCCTGCAACTTTTGACGACCCTCCCTGGAACAGGGGTGACATTGGCAAAGTGAACCATTTTCTACAGCATGGGTGCGCATACCAACCAATAAGTCAAGGAACTTATTATACAAAAAATTGCATTTTTTTTTAAATAATATGTGTAAACAACAAAACGTATAAAAATGTCGGTGTTATGGCCGAGGGGGCCAAGTGGGCTGATCTTTTTTGCGTATTTGGAATAGAATAACGTTGGTTCGATCCCCGCTTGGTCCATTTGACCATAACTTTAACCCTGGTTTAACAGATGTCATTGCGTAATTATTAATTAATAATTCATTACAATAAAACGCCAATGAATTATTAATTGATGATATTGATAACTGTTTCTGGCCAGGCAGAATAGGTTAGTTAATTGCATTCCTCTTCACAAATCTATTAAAAAAAAAAGCATAGCCCTAGCCGCCAACATTACAGATAAACCGCCATTTATTTCTGTCCTTACATACTTCTTTCATTTCATCCAGAGTCATAACCTTCTTCTCACACAAGCTCTTCTGTATTTAGGTGTGGGTTTAGACCGAGAGCTAATTTCACATTCCTCCGCAGGTATTTTCGCTGGAGCGCTATGGGTTTGGCATTCGAGAACAAGCAAAAGCTATCGGCTCTTTCCCCGGCCTTCCTTTTTCACGCTTTCCGACATATTTGAAAACAAACTGACCGGCCATTTTGACTTTTCAATGGATGATGACTATCATTAGTGTTACGATTTTATTTGTGTTCTTTTCAGCTTTCTCCAATTTATTTATTTCTCAGGATTTATTTTACACAACCATCCATGCTGTAAAAATGGTTCACTTTGCCAATGTCACCCCTGTCTCAGGGAAGGACGGCAAGAGTTGCAGGGTGTATGTCCATTTGAGATGTGGTTTTTATGTTGTAGGTTCACATGAGGCATGTGCAAGCGCAAACTTGTACGTGTCTGGTTGTTAGAATGCATGTAATGTGAATCTCCAATGTTACATATCTTTGCAACTTAGATTAGATTAGATTAGACACAAAATCTAGAAAACGATGCAGTTTAGTTAATTTAATGTGAACAGTTTTCGAGATAATATAAAAAACTGAAACTCGTCAATTTATTTAATTCTTGAAAACAGTTTTTTCATACTATCTCAACAACTATTCATATTTTTAAAAACAACGGGAAAATGTGCAAAAAAAGTCTCTGCAATTATTTTTCACGCCTCAGGAATATGATATCCATCGGGAAGTGGAATTGTTTAACCTCACATGGCCGCGCCGTCCTAGGGATGTGTAAACACAGCAAAGCTTTTAGAGCTCTCTGTCTACAGACTACCGGACAAGCCAACACGGGCCCAGCACTAGCGGCAGACAACACATAACACACCTATTTGTCATACTATTATAATATTTGCACTGCTATATTTCCAGCGTATTATACTTTCGTTTACAACAGGTTTCCCTAATTATAGTGCACCCTCTCAGGCATCAACACGCTGGGAGGGAGTCTCTGGTTAAATTTTTAAATCTATTTAAATTGCAATATAAGATGTCTATATTAGACTCATTCAAAAGTTTTATCCCCGTATTCACGATCAAAACTGATTTAAGTGCCTAACTCAAGCGCTACACTAACTCAAGGGTCGACATTCTGGAGCGTTTTGTTTCACAAAGAACACTCAAGCAGTAATCAGCCTAGTGCCCAACCCCCAGGACATGTACGGGTTTGTCATTAGCTCTCGAAAAAATCCAGCTCTGTAATTGGTCAGTACCTTCCGACCGATATTCGGTGTACTTCACTCTTATCATTGCCGCTTCTTTCAAATTTCAATGTCATATCAGCTGTGCATAAAACTTGACAACAAATAAGTACGTATAACGCAATTACTAATTTAAGTGAACCGTAAGTACGAATTTGTTTGTTTACAATTTCTATTAGTTTTTAAAAATACATTTATGTAATATCCAATGTAAAGTGTTTTGATCGATTTCAGCGCCAAAAAGATTTATTTATTCATTTATTTATTCTTAAAGACACCAACAGAACAGATGGATGAACAGAACAGAAAAGATGTTGTTTTCTCCAGCGGAAAAGAAGGTGCTGGTGGCTCTGATTAAAGAAAAACCTGTAATAGAAGATAAAATAACAGATCGAAGAAATTGTTGGCTTTGCAACCCTCAATGAGCAACGGCAAAACTGTGTACAGAACGACGCATTTTTTCAATCAAAAACGTCTTCTAAATTCTTCCTCTTCGTAATACGTAAATGGGTCTTTACAGTCTCTGATATATTTTCTTGGGACACTACTTTTGAACAAAACAATGTTATTATTCTCGTTGAAGTCAACTGTATCGAAATAATTCATTATTTTATGTAAATAATTCACAACCAAACAAAAAATGTGCTGATGAAATGCGGCGGAATATTTTGACAGTTCATCTGTCATTGCAGTATGGTCCTAGACCATACCGGAGAACAAACCCAATTCTAATGGTCAAGCAATGTAAATAAACTCGTCAAAACAATGTTAATACACTCGTAAAAATCATGTTTATAGAAGGAATTCATTTTTTCATGTAAATTCACAATCAAACAAAAAATGTGATAACAATGAAATATGACGGAATATTTTGACAGCGCTTAAGCGTTGGTTAATATACGTGTCGACCTTACTTACCTAAGTGCTAGTTTTTGGAGCGTTTGAGCGGTAATTTTACCTTAAGTATTGTTCTTGAAATGAATTTCCCCAATCTAAGCGCTAGTTTATCCTTAAGTTAGTGCCAGTTTTGATCGTGAATACGGGGGTTATACTCCGAGTTGCAGGATGCTGTGCGACGACATCCATACAACACAACTGGCCAAACAATGGAAGGGTACATCTTGAATTTTGTGGAGCGGGATAGCCATTTTGAGCAGAATAGCCCTCTAAGGCCAAAAAAAGCACTATTGCCGGAGTGAATTCGAGCATGCAATTCTGAGGATAGGATATTCTTGTCATTTATGAGGGTACCCCAGTATTTGAATGAATTGCAGCTCTTAAACTTGTAATTATCTACATTAAAATCTTACCGAAGTAATGGATAGACTAAAAAGATGACATTGCGAAAGAATGGAACGTGCAGAGTGAGAATATGAGAAGAGTTTGTATGAGGAAAGTGATTAAAATGTTGAAGAGGTGAAAGATAAATGCAAGTACAGAAAAAAGTGGAGACGCATCTCCAAAGGCATGACTACCCCTAGTGGAACGGCGCGGGCACTAGAATACTTTATCTATAAATTTATAATCTAAGATGCAAAGAAATATTTACACTCAAAACTCATAACATCAAATTCATGCTCACACGTGTAATTTCGCGCTTACAAATGCTGAATGTGCACTTACAAATTAAAATCCAAGCCCCAAATGAACATAAACCCTGCCAATTTTGCCGACCTTCCCTGAAACAGGGGTGACATTGGCAAAGTAAACCATATTTTACAGTATGGGTGGTCAGCCTCATACCAAACAACCTATAAGTCAAGGAAATACAGTAACAGTAATACTTATTTCGATAAATTTAAAGAGAGTCACCCCTCGTTTTTCTAGCCAATGGGTTTTGATTTATTGTCTGTATTTAACAACATATTGGGAGCATTTGTCAATGCCCTAAGTGTCGGTTTTATCTCCTGGGTGAAGTTACTCGAAGGTCCCCTAACTGGAGGTGTTATATCATCTGTCTAACAGGCGGATAAGTGCGGCTTATTTTTAGATCAATAGATTGCTCCCATTTCTCACAAACGTAGAACCAAATGAACACACAGTATTCTACTTGGACAAGAACAGGCAGCTGCGGTTGATGCTCTCCTAGGACATGTCGCAACCAGAAGCGCTAGTCTGCTAAATTCCTTACACTTTGGATATCAATCCAAGTCGGAGCTTGCGAAAGAACTCCATCTAATCTAATCTAATCTAAGTTGCAAAATATAAGTGACGTTGGAGATTCACATTGTGACATTATATGCATTTTCACAAAACAGACATGTTTAAGTTCGCGCTTAAACATGCCGCATGTAGTCTTACAATATAAAAACCCGAATGTCAAATGAACATACACCCCGCAACTCCTGCCGACCTTCCCTGAAACAGGAGTGACATTGGCAAAGTGAACCATTTTCTACAGCATGGGTGGTCAGCCGCATACCAACCTATAAGTCAAGGAGCTCCATAGATAATAAAAATCCCAGTATACCTTATTTTTGGACACGAATCGCTATCTCGTCGCCTTATTCGCCGCCCACCGATCCGTGGTCCAGTGGTAACACTTCGGACTCATAAGTGGAAGGTTGTGGATTCGAATTCCGGCGGAGCCCAAAAAATTAATCATTTATATTTTCAAATTTGCTCTTCGCTGGGCTGAAAAATTCATATACCATTACCAATAACCGGTCACCAAAAGTCAATCCAACCAGTCAATTTCCAGCAATTAGGTCTTGCTGGAAAATTGTCGCATTGAAGCGACGACCAAGCTCCTAAAAAGACCGGTCGGTAGCGCAGTTGGTAGAATGCTTGCATTCCATACCGAGAGCAAGTGTTCGATCCCCACCGAGGGTAACAGAAATGATTTCACGTTTCGGTGTTTATTTCAAGCCAAAAATAATACCTGAAAAGTTTACCCAGCCCTCAAAAGAAATGAAAACCGTCTTCCTTGCGAACTGGGAAAGCCCACTTCACACGAAGCGGTTAGATTGAGGCCAGCCCCCTTACCTGTAAAAACAAAAACGGTTCCACTCGCCACATGCGATTCCTTCGGGGATAATACAGCAGAATGTTTTACTATATAGTTCTCGTAGTGCTTGTTTGTCGTATCTGCAACAAAGGTAATTTCACATGGCAATGTTTGTATGTGTACTGGACCAATGTGTCTTATAAAAACTGTAAATATTCAAAACAACTCTCACATTATCGTCTTTTGCGGTTTTTTAGCTCAGATTGTATAGAATATGATTCTTAAGACAATTTCATTTAAAGGTCATCCTTGAATCGATTGGTAGATAAGCTAAACAAGCACTAGGGGGATGTGTGTAGCTTTGTCACGTTTGTCACCTAGAACGCCGGAAAACAATGCGGTAAAAAGTTGTGCAATGTATGTGCAGCTTATTTGCGTTAAGCATATTATTTAACAAAAGTATCACAGCTCCCTGCACAACACTTTTTATCATCCTTTCTCTCTACCTACGCAGAACATATCCTTTAAAAAAAATGACTCATAAAGTCACCGTGCTTTCAAATATAATTCCCATAAAAACCATCGGGGCATCATATTTTTGGGTGACGGGCTAGAACGACACAGTGACAAAACGACACATGACAGAACAACAAATAATAGAACGACACATGACAGAACGACACATGACAGAGTGACGCATGACAGAACGACACATGACAGAACGACACATGACAGAACGACACATGACAGAACGACACATGACAGAACGACACATGACAGAACGACACATGACAGAACGACACATGACAGAACGACCCATGACAGAACGACACATTACAGAACGACAAATGATAGAACGACACATGACAGAACGACACATGACAGAGTGACGCATGACAGAACGACACATGACAGAACAACACATGACAGTATATCGCGTGACAAAACAACACATAAAATACAACACTGCGACAAAACAACATCACGTGGCAAAACATCACATACCATAAACGGCACATGAAACGGTTTTTTCTTGTGATTGTTATCATAGTGATATATTTTCTGTTTTGTTTTGTCATAACTATGTTTTGTCATGTGATGTTAGTGTGGAGCTGACCTGCTGCTAATGTTTTGTCATTCACTTGCCAGTGTCACCCCTGTTTCAGGGAAGGTCGGCAAAAGTTGCTGTGTTTATGTTCATTTGAGGTTTGGTTTTAATTTGTTAGTAGGTTTATAAGTGCGAACTTACACGCGCCTGTTTGATATGAGTTTTAAATCTTTAATTATTATAATCTTTGCAACTTTACTACAGATTACAGATTACAGATACATTTATTATACTAGATTACAGGTACTTTATTACAGATTACAGATTCATGTGTCGTTCTATCGTGTGTCGTTCTTTCACGTGTCATTCTATCATGTGTCGTTCTGTCATGTGTCTTTCTTCATATGTCGTTCTGTCATGTGTCGTTTTGTCACTGTGTCGTTCTAACATGTAACCTTACTTTTAGCGTAGGAACGTTTTTGCATATTTATGATTTAGTGTAAAGGACGCAGCGGACAAAATTGCAAATTCACCACACCTCTCAAACGCGCCGGGGAAGATTTAAATTTCAAAACAATTTTATTGTATTTTTTACACCGTTTTTTTTTTGCCACCTTGGACCACCTATGTAAGAAAGGTTAAACTAAAACACGAAGAAAATCATTTCTATTTCCGGTTTTCTCAACGTTAGCTTATGTGACTTACAGCTGTTAAAAAAAACTATCCAAGTTCCTTGACTTATAGGTTGGTATGCGGCTGACCACCCATACTGTAAAAAATGGTTCACTTTGCCAATGCCACTCCTGTTTCAGGGAAGGTCGGCAAGAGTTGCAGGGCTTATGTTCATTTGAGAATTGGGTTTTTTATATTGAAGGTCTACATGCGGCATGTGTTAGCGCGAAATTATACATGTCTGCTTGTGGGAATGCATTTAATATGAATCATAAATGATATATATCGTTGCAGCTTAGATTAGATTAGATTAGATCTAAAAAATTTACATAAAAGTGCGCCCTTTTCATTCAGTTTAAAATAAACATTAACCTTCCAAATCTTGTCAAACTTGCGGCCATCTTGGATTGACAGGTCTTGATACAAATGCATCATTAGTTTGTCAAAGCGTGGGCTCAACGGACGACTAAAATGTCTGAGAATAGCACCGTTAGTCGCCAGCATTGCAGATCAATTACCACTTCGTTCCTTGCATTTTTCTTATATTTTATTCAAAGGATTTATTTCATTATGACTCCCATTTTTTCGCTATTTCAGGCATTTAGTTCACTTACTATGAGAAGTTACTTACAGAACAATGCTTTATCCATGTTTTCTCAAATTAGTGTATATTGTTACCGACCCTGATGTATAGAAGCGAGTCATGGACGGTGAATGAAAGAGAAGTAAATAAGGTATGCACAGTAGAAATGGCTCATTTGAGAAGTATGACAGGAAAAACACTGAAAGATAGAGTGAGAAACGAATGAGTTCTGAATGAATGCGGAGTAAAAGAAAGCGTGAAAGTGAAAGTTCAAAGAAGTGTGATGCGATGGTTTGGACATATTGAAAGGATGAATGAAGACCGACTGACAAAAATAGTGTATAAAGGGAATGTAATAGGTACGCGTGGAAGGGGAAGACCTAGGAAAGAATGGATTGATCAGATAAGTGAGATTGCGAATGAATGGAATTTACAGAGTGGAAACAAGAGAAGAGCATGCATGAAAAGAGTGATGAAATTAGATGAGATGAAAGAAGTATGCAAGGACAGAGTCAAGTGGAGGCACTTGTGTGGAGGTACCGTCCACCCCTAAAGGAATGGCGGCAGGATACAAGACAAGACAAGTGAATCAGCACTCATTCACGTGGTTTTACCTTAGAGCTGGCGATAGTGTCTTCTCCATCAATATTATATCTCAAAGGTTGGTAACATTGAGTTTTTTTTTTTTTTTTAAGAAATCCTGTGCGATTCTTCTGTGAGATTCTAGAGACTCTAGGGGTCTATGACACTTGTTGTAGTGCCGCAGAGGTGTACGAGCTTGGTCGTCGCTACAAAGCGCCAATACTCAAGCAAGATCCAGTTGCTGTAAGGCTGGCTGGACCTTTGGTGACCGGTCATTGGTAAAGGTTTATGAATTTTTCAACCCAGCGAAGAGCAAATTTGAAAATATAAATGGTATATTTTTTGTGCTCCGCCGGGATTCGAACCCACAACCTTCCCATTCAGAGTCCGCAGTGTTACCATTGAGCTACGGACCGGTCAAATATACGAGTAATAAGATAGAAGAGCAGAAATTAACTTTCTGCATTGATACATACTATCTACAGTATCTACTACTTTTGTCTCAGTTCTGTCAAACGTTGCAGTTGTGTAGTCATACAAAACATATTTTTACGTGTCAGATTTCATGTTTTCTAGCTCTCTCCATTTTGTGTTTTGACACCCATATACAACACATGCCATAATGTCTTTTAAAATAATGCCTTTTTCATTTAAAATTCGTTAATTTTATCGATCACAAGATTTATATACCGCGTGCGTCTATGTTCCGACTGCTTCGGGCATAGTACGCACGCGGCAATGCTGCCACCTTTCTAAAAACATTTTAACATTCGCCTGAGTTTTTTTGTACACATGGAAATGCAACTGTGAAGTTCTTTGTTCTCTTTTTTACTAATGCCCATTTTCGTAAATAAGCTGAAACAGATATATAATGTTTATTTTCGTTAAAATAATTTATAGTCCATAGATAGCATAAGTCAATGGTTGGTACCGACTTCGTGTTAAGTGTGCTAAAAAGTGACAGGATTTATATGGGGATGCACACAGAGACGTGCTAAATGAATTAAGTCCTTTTACACGAAATTTGTGACTCGAGATCTTTCTCGGGACCACCCATACGTGAGAAATAAAAAAGATATCGATATGGTTATAAAATAAGACCTTTCCATCCAAAAAAAAGTACAAGTACGCCATTAAAAACATGTTGTGTTGATTTCGTAACGTTATTTTTAAAAAAAAGTCTTAAATTATACTGAAAAACCGTCGCTGGAATGGTCGAAAGCGTAAGACAGCTGTGCCCGAATTTGTTTTATCGAAACAAGCGCGAGTTCAAACCCCGGCTGCTCTAGTTTATACACCATGGTTCATTCTGAAGACAATGGTCTCTCATCTTACTGTGTCCTCTATTTCACAGACTTTACATATGTGGATACAATGATCATTCATTTCAGATGTTCTGAGCAGTCCAGCAGGTACTGCATGTGGCTGCTCTAGCTTATACACCATGGCTCATTCTGGAGACATGGTCTCTCATCTTGCTGTGTCCTCTATTCCACAGACTTTACATATGTGGATACAATGATCATTCATTTCAGATGTTCTGAGCAGTCCAGCAGGTACTGCATGTGGCTGCTCTAGCTTATACAACAAGTACTACCTATCCTTAGACAACAGTGTTTTGGATGGGATTGGTTATTCACACACCATAAATGATCTATGATCCATCCCAGCGAGAGAGAGCCAATAAAACATTGATTGCTCTCTGGTACTGAGCGCGGTAGGCGGGTAATATAATAATTAGAGGCTGTAAACGTAGTGGGACGAGAGATTTACGGTGTGTTTATAGCGCAGTCTATACAAAACGAGTATATCTTGCCGCCATTCTCGGAGGGAATCGTTAGTTTCCACGAAAAAAGACGCCGGAGCGACACAGAGCTGGAGAACTGGACAGGAATAAACTCCTGGACTAATCCAGAATCAGGGACAAACATAGGAAACAAATATAAGATAGGAAACGCCTGCTTTAGAATTTATTTTTCTGTGTGAGTACCTACTCATGAAATGAAAATGTTTATTTCATGCTTTAAAAAAAGAACTTCTGTCACAACAAATTGGTCAAAGTTAACTCATCTACACGACTTTGTGGTCAAATACGATATAGGTCCACAGACAGCTCGCAACTAATAATAATAATGAGTTAATTTGTATGGCGCCTTTTCATGACCCTTGGTCATGAAAAGGCTTGGGTTGTGGAGGTGGGAAGAGGTGGGTCTTCAGCTGCCTCCTGTGCGCCGCCTCACTATCTATGGTCCGCAGCCTGTCAGGCAGCGAGTTCCAGGCCGCGGGCGCAGCGACACGGAAGGCGCGCTCCCCGAACACCGTGTTGGGGCTTCGTCTCGGGATCTCCAGAAGGTTGCCGCTTGTTGATGCCGATCTCAGCGTTAGTCCCCTGGTACTGATTGTTGCTGGTGTGATGAGCTCTCTGATGTATTGTGGAGCTCCTCCATGTAGAGCTTTATGTACTTACTATCACACACAGTTAAAATTTGATGCGCTCGGGTACTCGAAGCCAGTGAAGCTTCTGAAGAAAATGTGAAATGTGGCAGAATTTAGAGGACTTATAGATCAACCTCGCTGCCGCATTTTGTAGGGACTGCAGCCTGTGAAGTTGACTTACTGGCTGACCTGCAAATATCACGTTGCAGTTGTCCATTCTGGACACCACAAAGGCATTCACCAGACTCCTGGTGGCCTCTATTGGCAGGCATCTCCTAATGGCTTTGATCTGCCGGAGACCAAAGAATCCTGCCCTGATTGTCTTGCCGATGTGGTCTCCAAGATACAGGTGTTGGTCTAATTGTACCCCCAAGAGCCTTCCGCTTTTTGCTGGGGTCACCATACTGCCGCAAATGACGATTGGTCCTTGATCGAGGAGTTGTTTTCTTCGCGATGTTGCCAGGTATATTATTTCGGTTTTTTCAGGATTCAGTACTTCTCACACTTCTCATCCAGCTGCCGTGGCGTGCGGACATGTCCAACGCTGCTCCGTGTTTTTTATTAATTTAAATTACTTAAAGGCATTACTTTGCGATTGAAGTACCTTAATTTGTTCCGCGTGTTTAGTGTCCGTGTTATAAAACAAGAGAATTTTAATTAATTCATTGTTTTTGTTGTATTTACGCGTTTTTTTTCCTTCAGAAATAACCACGTGGTGTGGACACGTGGTTATCTAATTTGTAAAATCTATTTTTTTCTCGCTTCTCTCGTGTTTAACGTTAATTTTAATATCTATGTTGTTCCGCGTTTTAGTTTTAACCTTTATAACAAGAGAATTTGTATTAATTCATTGTTTTTTGTTGTTTTTTAGGCTTTTTTCTTCATTGGAAATAGCCACGTGGTAACCTAACCTCAATATTCGTTAAGTATTGTGCGTCATTTATTTTTGCTGCTTATTTAAATTCAGTAGTATTATTTTATTTCTTTTTCGTTCTCTTTTTAACTTCATTATTGATTTCATGTCTCGTGGCCCTTTTTTACTTTTTTGACCACGTGTTTTATTTCACCTGGCTGACAACCAGGATATTTTTAGTTGTGTGCAAACTTGTGTCAGTATGGCATTAGTTCACTGTGCTGTGATGTGGGCTCCTGTGGGCAAACGATGAGATAGTCATGCGAAGGCGCACTAGGGCTGACAATCCTAGTCGCCATGCTGTTGGAGGAGTGTCAGATGGCCCCTGCAGGGTTGCCAAAAGCTTTACCAGGTACAGTGGGAAACCACAGTGGCCTGGTAAAAGCAGACGTAAGAAAGGAGATGAATGGAATATTGCTACTTTGAATGTAAGAGGTATGAAAAATAAGGAAGAAGAACTATTGAAAGAGATGAATGAGAGAAAAATTAAAATTTTATGTGTGACCGAAACTAAAATGAAAGGTGAAGGAGAGAAAGTTCTGAGTAATGGAAATTTGTTCATTTACTCAGGTGTGAAAGATGGATGTCCTAGACAGGGTGTTGGTGTGATTGTTAGTGAATGTGTGAAGAGCTATATCAGGAATTATGAATGGATCTCCCCTAGGATTCTCCTAGTAAGGATCAAGTACGACAGAACGAATTTTCTACTGATAGCATGCTATGCGCCAGTAGATTCAGAATGTATGGAGATTAAAAATGAATTCTGGGATATGCTTGACGATAAAATCAGAATGAAAGACAAAGAAGAAAAGGTGATTCTGCTTGGTGACATGAACGGATGGGTGGGTAGAAGAAAGGAAGAGTATGAAAGGGTAATAGGACCAAACGGAAGGGGTGTCATCAATGGCAGTGGGAGACGGCTTGTTGACATGTGTGTGGAGCATGGGATGTTTGTATCAAATACTTGGTATAAGCATAAAGACGTGCACACATACACGTGGTATGGGCCAAATACTCGCACAGTCATTGACTACATATGTATGGAAGAATGTATGAGAGGTGCCATAAGAGATGTCAGAGTCTACCAAGGTATATCCGTGGGCTCAGACCATCATCTCTTGTGTGCCACAGTTATGATAGGTAAAGTGAAAATGTTGAAAAGAACGAAAGTTATTAAGATGAAAAGAATAAAGGTAGAAAAACTAGATGATGAAAGTGTGAGGAATGATTTTGAAGTGGAAGTAAGCCAGATTTTGAAATCGGATGAATGCAAGGAATTGGCGAAGAATGCATGTGTAGGAAAAATGTGGGAAACATTTAAAACATGTTTGGTTGAAAGTGCAAAGAAAGTATGTGGAGAAGTGACGATTGGGCATAGAAAAGGCAATGAATGGTGGAACGATAAGGTTAAACAAGCAGTGAAAGAGAAGAAAGATAGTTATTTAAAATGGATTAATGATAGAAAGAATAAAATGTTAGAGACTGAATACAAGGCGAAAAAATGGCTAGCGAAGAATGAAGTTCAAATGAGTAAGAGAAGAATGGAAGAAAAATTGAGTGAAAGAGCACAGAATGACTTCTCTGACAATAAAAAGATGTTCTGGAGCTGGGTGAGACAAAACAACGACAGTTGTAGGTCCACAACTCCGGGAATCAAAAATGCCAGCGGAGACATTCTGTGGAATAAAGACGATGTAAAAAAGAGATGGAAAGAATATTTTAACGAGGTTTTTGGTGAAGAAGAATGTGATTTAACTGTGAAAGGAGATTATGATGAGGGTAATGTTTTGAAAATATCGAAAGATGAAGTAAGAAAGGTCATAAAGGAATTAAAGAATGGGAAAGCTGCAAGTGTGGATGGTGTGAGACCTGAGATGATGAAAGCGGGGGGAGAATGTGTGATTGAATGGATGAAAGAGCTTTGCGAATTGTGTGTTAGTGTCAAGGAGGTTCCATCGGACTGGAGAGAGGCGGTCATTGTGCCAATTTACAAAGGTAAAGGTGACAAAAAAGACTGCCGTAACTTCAGACCGATTAGCCTTCTTAGTGTGCCAGGTAAAGTGCTATGCAAGATTCTTATCCATAGGGTAAGATTATCCACCCAGGAGAAGGTCTCAGATATACAATCTGGCTTTATGCCGGAAAGAGGTTGCGTAGACCAGATATTCGCGCTTCGACAGATAGTCGAAAAACAGCTAGCCGTAAATAAAAAGGTCTACGCGGCTTTCGTAGATCTTGAGAAAGCCTTCGACTCGGTGGATAGAAGTATGATGTGGTGTGTGCTTGAGAGGTATGGTGTGAACAAAGCACTTCTGAACGCGATACGCGCCATCTATCTTAATAGCAGGGCGTGTGTCAGGGTGGATGGAGAATACAGCGAGTATTTTAATGTGTACAAGGGTGTGAGACAGGGTTGCATAATGAGCCCATGGTTATTCAATATAATCATGGATCATTGTGTTAAACAAGCGAATCTGGAAGGGCATGGCATACAGATTGGAGAGAGAAAAGTCGGAGTTCTGCTTTATGCTGATGACGCAGTATTAATTGCTGATTCAGCAGCGGAACTTCAGGCAATGCTCTCTAGTCTGAACCATGCTCTGTGTGTGAACAAGTTGAAAATTAATGCAAGTAAGACGAAAGTACTGATTTTTGACAGAATGGATGAAAATGAAGAATGCACGCTCATGTTGAATGGTACGAAAGTTGAAATTGTGGATGAATTTAGATACTTGGGAAGTATGTTTGAGAAGAATGGAAAGATGACAAGAGAACTTGAGAATAGGATGTGTAAGGGCAAGCAAGTGGTCGGTGCAATAGGAAGAATAGCAAAGAACAAGCGATTGACGATGGATCTGAGAATGGCGGTACACAATGGCATATTGTTACCGACTTTGATGTATGGAAGTGAAGCATGGACAGTGAATGATAGCGAAATGAGTAAAGTATGTACGGTGGAAATGAAGCATTTGAGAAGCATGACAGGAAAAACTCTGAGGGATAGAGTTAGGAATGAATGGGTAAAAAAAGAATGTAATTTGAAAGAGGATGTGAAAGTTAAGGTACAAAAGAATGTGATGAGATGGTTTGGGCATGTGGAAAGAATGAACGATGATAGACTGACAAAGTATGTATACAAAGAAAGTGTGAAAGGAAAAAGAGGGAAGGGACGACCGAGAAAAGTATGGAGTGATCAGATTGAGGAGATTGTGAAAGAATGGGATATACAAAGTGAGCGTAAAAGAAGAAAATGCATGAAAAAGGTGATGGATATGAATGAATTGAAAGAGGTATGTAAGGATAGGAAAAAATGGAGGCAACTCTGCAGAGGCTCTGGCCACCCCTAGCGGAATGGCGACAGAGTTACAGTTACAGTTACAGTACCAGCTTGTTTTGTGTCATCCACAATTGTATATCCTCTATACAACTGACCATGGTTGCTTTCAGCGTGTCAATTTCGAGTGGTTTGCATGATGCATATAGCTGGCAGTCATTTGCATATGTATTCCGATGCTCCATTTATCTGCTATTTTTTCCAACGCAACGCAACTAAGCTACACATACAGTGAAACTTCTTGCCGCGTTATACCCGAAGGGGACGCATATGGCGAGTGAACCTCCAATGCTTCGTTTCCACAAACTGTACAAACTGTAGTTTTAATTAATTGTGATTTCCTGTGATGGAACTGACTCTGTCCCATATCATATTAAATGTGACCGAAAAGTCGTGAGGATGAACTGCTGTGTGACCGATATGCATCTGTCTGTGTCACGTTGTCTGTGATCAATTTATCGTGAAGTATGCTGAACCAGGCTGAAATAAATTCGTGAACCGCATTTAAAAAAAAAATAATAATAAAGACGTGTTTTCTGTCTCTGTCAGATGTCGTCGCATGTGTTCTCGCTTTTTTTAATTGCCTCGCTGACTCGTGAACAAAAAAAAGATGTGCGGGTAAGGTAGGCACACAAAGAACACTCACACAAATACCCAGGGTGCACATCAAAGCGACTGTCAGCTGCTGATAATGCCATTAAAGCAGAGGATTCCGTGTCAGAACGACACAGTGACCGAACGATTGTTTTTAAGGAATCCTGTGCGGGAGGCTTTCCAATTCTTGAAAGGCTTGGGGGACTATGTCACCCTGGAAGGGTGCCGCAGAGGTGTTGCTTGAATTGTTGATTCTGTCGTGAGGCGCTGCAAATAAGTGGCGATTGATGTTGGTTTTGAATAAAACCGGATTAAATTGGGAAGGGAACACAGATACTGGTAGATCATTCCATGTACGGGCAGTATGGCAAAGTCATGAAAACGCCAAGTTCTCATAGTTTTGAGATTATTAGAAATATGACAAAACAATACACGACACATATGTCACCCCTGCTTCAGGAAAGGACGGCAAGAGTTGCAGGGTGTATGTCCATTTGAGAGAGGGTTTTTACGTTGTTGGTTCACATGTGGCATGTGCAAGCGCGAACTTGCACGTGTCTGCTTGTTAGAATGCATATAATGTGAATCGCTAAAGTTAAATATCTTTGCAACTCAGATTAAATTAGATTAGGCACATGACAGACCGACACATGACAGAAAAACACATGACATAACGACACATGACAAAACATCACAATGAAAAAACGTAACTTGTTGTTTTGTAAATTTGATTGTTTTTCATGTGCCGTTTATTGTTTATTTTAGGCATGTGATGTTTTGTCATGTGATATACTTTCTGTGTGTTGTTTTGTCATAGTGGTGTTATGTCATGTGTCGTTTGGTCACTGTGCCGTTCTAACCTGTCACCAAACCTGAGACATACATATCGTTGTATTGTAGCGTCACCATCATCATCATCACTGGCATGACAACCCTGGATAGGTCTTCTTTGATCAACCGCAGCCACCGCTGCCTGTCCAACGCCTTCCTCCTCCATATAAAATAAAATGACATAGGATGATTTATTTATATTTTGTATGGTTTGTGTATTAACACTGTGAAATTTATATAAATTGATTTCTACTAAACTTTATAGAACCAAAATATCTAATGAACCACTGCTTTATTTTCATTATATTATTAATTTAATTTTTATTAATAACGTTTAATTAAGAATATTTTAGATTTCTTAGAATTTTTATTATCACTGAAGATGATCGAGATATCGAAAACGTTCGTACCTATCTATTAATAAAAATAAAATAAATAATAGTATGAAAATAAAACAGTGTGTCATTAGAATTTTTGTTTCTATAAAGTTAAATAGAGATGATTTATTAACATTTAATCACACCTCAAGAGCGAGCTTGGTCCTCGCTTTAGAAAGCGCCAATTCCGGTTAATCAGTTCTGACATCCTCGATAGGGATCGAACCGTTGCTCTCGGCATGGAATGCAAGCATTCTACCAACCGAGCCATCGACCGGAAATTTTACGAGCTTGGTCGTCACTACAAAGCGCCAATTCTCAAGCAAGACCCAATTGCTGTAAGGTTGGATGGAGCTTTTGATGACCGGTCTTTTCTAAAGGTTTATGAATTTTTCAACCGAGCAAATGAGCGTATTTGATCATTTAAATGGTATTTTTTGTTCTCCGCCGGGATTCGAACACACGACCTTCCATTAACGAGTCCGCAGCGCTTACCACTAGACTGCCAATACAGAGCTAAAGCATCTCTATACAAACATTATTTTTAAAAGCGCCGTTTTCGTGTGTAGCAAACCTCAAACCTTTCCTTTGATAAATTTGTTCGTTTTTATATTCACTCTCTCCCAAAACTGTTAGTCCATACACATTTTTTTCTTGAACAGTGTTTCTGTGTAATGTGTAAGTTAAGTTTCTGTATATGCAAACATGCACACTTTTAAATTCAACGTAAAATGCATTCCCCATAACTCTGATGATAATGACGACTTAGGTACCAATAATTGAGTATAAATAGCTTACATTGTACTGGGAGGAGAGTGCACTTATCTGAGTTTATATTTAAACGCAAAAACAGATGCGCTCAGACGCATAAAAATGCATAAAATGGACTCAGTAGCGCAGATGGTATATTTAGTTAACCAATAGAATCAATAGAAGTACATAACAAGTCATTTAAACTGACGCTGCACAAGACAAACAGTCCTGGAGGATGGTGAGGAGAATACAAGGGGATATTGACACCAATAAAGGAAAGTCTTAGGTGTCAGTGGACCATGGACTGAGGCTGCACAAGACAGAGAGTCCTGGAGGATGGTGGGGAGACTACCAGGTGATAATGACAAAAGAAAGTAAAGTCCTAGGTGTCAGAAATGATTTCCCGTTTCGGTGTTTATTTCAAAACCCAAAGTGATATACGAGCAAGGTGTACTCAGCCTTCACAAGAAATGAGAACCAGTCCCCAAGGGAGCTGCGTCAGCTCGGCACATAACGCAGGCAAGAAGTTACACTATATGTGTCCAACTAAAACGCAACTAAGCTTTGTTGCGTTTTAGTTGGAGTCAAACTTGGTTTCACCAACTGTCTTGGTTGCTTCCCTGGTTGGATTCACTGAGTATCACAAATAAGTTGATTAACATACATGTTGCATGAGACAGATTTTTGCATTTTGTGGACTACTGGATTTCGCATTACTCGGAGTTTGCCGTCATCACTCGTCATGTCGAGCGTGAACCTTGGGAAATGACGCATGCCTCCCAAGTGGGAGACTCTGTGTGACAAACTCGCTTTTTCATCTCGGCGAAATGGTGACAAACATTTCTTTTCCTCAGTGCTTGATTAGCTTATACCCCGTTTGATTCAAGGATGACCTTTCAATGAGATCTCAAGAATTACATTCTACAAAATCTGAGCTAAGAAAAAAATATAGAACACGATAATGTGAGAGTGGTTTTAAATAAATTTCCAGTTTTTATAAGACACATTGGTCCAGTTCTTACAGATACAAACATTGCTCATGTGAAATTACCTCTGATGGAGATTGGACAAACAAGGACTAAGGAGACGATATGGTGACAAACATTACAATACGAAATCATGTCAACCATAAAAATATGCCAATTATATTTTTTAAATTCTTAATTTTTGGTGTCAAATTTACAAACAGGCATTCAACTGTCCTCGGGGTGGCCAGAGCCTCTGTAGAGTATCCTTATTCCTATCATGAACATAGGTACTTTATTCATGTCACTATAATTGAAGCTCCATTCTTCACTTCCATACAAACGGGTCGGTATCTATATACAATTGAGAATTTTCTCATTCATCGTATTATTTTTATATTTTTTAAGAAATCCTGTGCGGGAGACTCCCTAGATTCTAGAGACTCTAGGGATCTATGACACTTGTTGTAGTGCCGCAGAGGTGTACGAGCTTGGTCGTCGCTACAAAGCGCCAATACTCAAGCAAGACCCAGTTGCTGTAAGGCTGGATGGACCTTTGGTGACCGGTCATTGGTAAAGGTTTATGAATTTTTTAACCCAGCGAAGAGCAAATTTGAAAGTATAAATGGTATATTTTTTGTGCTCCGCCGGGATTCGAACCCTCAACTTTCCCATTCAGAGTCCGCAGTGTTACCACTGAGCTACGGACCGGTCCAAAATAATAGTAATGCGCTTTTTCTTTTCAATTCATCTTTAAAAGTTGCATATACTCGTACATAGGTATCGACATTAGGGGCTCATATTTAATGCATGCCCATAAAAATTCACATGCCAGTTCGCGCTTACACTGCTGCATGTGTGCTTACAAAATAAACCAAACCTCACTTGAACATAAACCTTGCAATGCCGCCTTTCTCTAAAACTGAGGTGGCATTCGCAAAAGTGAAGTTTTTTCAGCAAAGAGCGTCAGCCTCATACTAACTCTTTAGTCAAGGAACTCTTTTTTTGCAATTTTAACTTTATCGGTTCTTCAACATCAAAAGTCTTTGAAAGGAAGATTTATGATCCAGTGATGTGAACATAAATCAATTGTACGGACTTCATTAAGACTCCCATGTCAATAAATAAAAGTCAGCAGACTACATTGTCTGGGACACATACAGTGAATGGACTATTAGAGCCTGGATAGGATAGTTGTGATGACAGACCCTGAAGGACGCAGGGCAGTGGGAATAAGACCCAGAGCAAGGTCGCTGAGACACATACAGTGAATGGAACATCAGTGCCTGGAGAGGATAGTTGTGATGACAGACCCTAAAGGACGCAGGGCAGTGGGAATAAGACCCAGAGCAAGGTCGCTGAGACACATACAGTGAATGGAACATCAGTGCCTGGAGAGGATAGTTGTGATGACAGACCCTAAAGGACGCAGGGCAGTGGGAATAAGACCCAGAGCAAGGTCGCTGAGACACATACAGTGAATGGAACATCAGTGCCTGGAGAGGATAATTGTGATGACAGACCATAAAGGACGCAGGGCAGTGGGAAGACCTAGAGCAAGGTGGCTGGTACACATACAGTGAATGGACCATCAGAGCCTGGAGACGATAGTTGTGATGACAGACCCTGAAGGACGCAGGGCAGTGGGAAGACCCAGAGCAACGTGGCTGGGACACATACAGTGAATGGACCATCAAACACAAGTATCCTCTCCAGGCTCTCATGGTCCATTCACTGTATGTGTCCCAGCCACTTTGCTCTGGGTCTTCCCACTGCCCTGCGTTCTTCAGGGTCTGTCATCACAACTATCCTCTCCAGGCTCTGATGGTCCATTCACTGTTTGTGTCGCAACTCTCCAACCAAATGACATCAGAAATTTGCCCACCATTTTCAATGTTACGAGTACATTTGAGGAGAAATGCGTTGGACATTTTGATAAAGACCCATCCTTTCTAGTTGTACCAGTGATGACTGTGAAATGACAATATTTCTCGACCATAAATTCTATCTCCGATGTTGAATGCAGACGTTCCATTGAGGCGCCGAGTTGCTGCAAGTTTCGCTGGCAACTCAGTACTCGTATGTCTTGAACTGCTGCTTTTATTTTCTTCTATTTCTGTAATGTTGATCTGTATCTGCAAATGCCGTTTAGTTGGCAGCTCGACAAAGATGTCTGATGAAAGGGCAGACGCGAATCAGTGAAGTATTCGACTTTTTTGGCAAAAATATATGTTTTCTCTCAGGTTAGACCATGGTCTATTCGCAGCTTTTTTGTCTGCTTTAGAACGCTCTCTCGAGCAGAATGCATTTTTAAGGCGAGTTTTTATACATTTCAAGTTGCGTTTTATGCAATTCTAAAATCCCGGAAATAGTCCGGTTGAGCGGGTTGACTACAGGATTTTCACGTCTTTTTAGTATTTTCTCTTGTATAGAAAAAAGGTGCAGTTATCTAAGAAACCCATGTCAGGTTTATATGTCACTTATTCAGTTATAAACGAGCACCCAAAAGATTTTTAATCCTGCTCGACTTCAAATAATCATACCACTATTTGTATTATGTAATTTATTGTTACGTTTTCTGCTGAATTCTCTTTTTAATTACAATGCCAGAATTTATATTTTAACCATTTTCAATTTATTTCACAACTTGACAATCACTGTTTACATGTGTTTACTCAGCGAATTGCTCTCTTTCGAGTCTTCTATCCTTACCATTTTGATCCCTTTTATAATGAACCATGGGGTCTTTCTAGCATTTACTAGATCATTCCACCACCAGAATGTTATGTACACACACAATCACAACCACTTCAAGACGGTTCCGTCTCACGTGTATGGTGTATATATATGTGACCGTAATCACTTTGATTTCATAGTCCGTCATATGATGTATTCGTGTATAAGCGCACGTATTTGAAGTTCGCGACATTACAATATATTTTTAAATACAAATTTCAACATACTAGCCATCTTGTTTTCTTTGTGAGTTCGCCTCTGCTTATTTTTGGCGGGAATGCGTCGCCATTGTCTGAGCATTCGCACTTTCCTACCATTTTCCTCCTAATATACACAAACTACATTATAATACATCTTCACTTCTTTCACATTATAAATTCACGGATTCATCAACTTCACTACTCGTTTTAATCTTACCAAAGTCTGAAATAGAGGGCACAGGGAGATGAGAGACCATGTCTCCAGAATGAGCCATGGTGTATAAGCTAGAGCAGCCACATGCAGTACCTGCTGGACTGCTCAGAACATCTGAAATGAATGATCATTGTATCCACATATGTAAAGTCTGTGAAATAGAGGACACAGTAAGATGAGAGACCATGTCTCCAGAATGAGCCATGGTGTATAAGCTAGAGCAGCCACATGCAGTACCTGCTGGACTGCTCAGAACATCTGAAATGAATGATCATTGTATTCACATATTATGTAAAGTCTGTGAAATAGAGGACATAGGATGAGAGACCATATTTCCAAAATTTAGACCTATTTTTCAGAATGCGTGATCAGCCTCTTACCAATCTATAAGTCAAAGCAATTTTGGATTCCTAAGCCATAAAATGGAGTTGTAATATTTCAAATTTCCCTCAGCCGCCAATGACGTCATTTTTTTCTATGAAATTTGTGGCCAGTCCATTAGAATTAAAAATATTTTTAGAAATTGAAAACAGTAGTTATGCATTTTTTAGATTGGTAGGTACAAAGTGATATGAAGTGTAATGTGTAAATAAGCAGCCCGCGCCGGAATTATGAAGTGTTAAACGCACATCCCATTTGGCTGTCAGCGCGGACATATTTTCGTTAGCGCGCTGTAATTATTATTTCTATTTAAAATTAAATTGTACATTTCGTTTTAAAGCTTTATTTCCAGCGTTTTGTTTATACAAAAACATACACGATGCGTAAAATACAGTGTGGATAATAAAATGGAGGTTTGCCTTGCGCACCTTGCAAAAAAAGTGTTTAAATTGTTCGGGAGTTTATATTGATCAATTTCAAAGCAATTGATAGAGCATTGATTTTCCGGTCGATGGTTCAGTTGGTAGATTGCTTGCATTCCGTGTCGAGAGCCCGGGTTCGAATCCCACCGAGGATCTCAAAAATGATTTCCCGTATCGGTGTTTATTTCAAAAGCAAAATAAAAATACCGGCAAGGCTTACTCAGCCTTCACAAGAAATTAGTACCAGTGTTCTCGGGAGCTGAGAAACCGCCACTTCAACTGAAAGTGGTTGGCGTAACACCGGCCTTAACTAATCTAATCTAATCAAAGTTGCAAAATATAAGTAACATTAGATATTCACATTAAGTATATGCATTTTCACAACACAGACATGTTTAAGTTCGCGCTTAAACATGCCGCATGTAGTCCTATAATATAAAAACCCGAATCTCAAATGAACATACACCCTGCAACTCCTGCCGACCTTCCCTGAAACAGGGGTGACATTGGCAAAGTGAACCATTTTCTACAGCATGGGTGGTCAACCGCATACCAACCTATAAGTCAAGGAAACATACACAACAAATTACATTTTTAAAATCAACAAATTATAATATGTATGGACATCAAAAACTAACAGAAAACAAATTTTAATTTTAAAAACCCTAGCCGCCAACACCACAGATTAACCGCCATTCCTTACACACTTCTTTAATTTCGTAACTTTCATTTCATAATAATGAAAATAAATAGGTTCCACTCGCCATATCTCGTTCGGGAAAAAGTTGGTAAGAAGTTACGCTGTATGCGTACCTTAGTTGCGTTTATCAGAGCCGATTAGCGTGCCAAATCGCTTTCCCTCTTTTTACACAATCCGGTTTCGGTGCGGATCCGGTCGAGAGATGTATGGAATCGCCGGACCGTTTGAGAGCTAGCACACATCCCCGTACAAGAAGAATTCCGATGCGGTGCTGGACCGGACCGTATGAAAAGTGACTCAATCAAGGGGCAAAAAATAATAATATGTAAATACATCTTAAGTCTAAACAAATACAGAATTCTAATTTAAAAAACCCCAGTCCCAGCCGCCAACATTATAGATCAACCGCTATTTATTTCTGTCCTTACATATATAGGTACTTCTTTCATTTCCTCCAGAGTCATAACTTCTTCATACAAGCTCTCCTTTTATTATGACTCTGGATATTCCATTCATTCGCTATTTCGGAAATTTGGTCCATCCATACCTTTCTCGGTCTTTCTCTACCACGACATCCATCTATTCTTGCAACATACACTTTCTTCGTCAGCCTTTCATCATTCATTCTCTCCATATTATGTCCAAACCATCTTAACAGACTTCTTTTAATCTTTACTTTCACACTTTCTCTTGCACAACATTCTTCTCTTTCAAAATCATTCAGACTCACCCTTTTTTTCAATTGAGAGGGGAAAATCTTCAAAAGATTCCTGCCATTGTTTCCGCCGGCAGGATATGAAGGATTTTTACTCACTAAAAACCCCCCTCTGCATCTTGCCACACCCTGGAACTGCCGTCAAGCATGACATCGGGGTGTGGTGTGTCTTTACATGCACAGCATGTCTTCACATTTCAGTTGCGTCAATTGGCAAATCTACACTATCTACATTAGCTAAGACCTCAATGGCTAAGGGCCGGTATTTTCAACGTTAGCATTGCGACTTTATACTGAATGATAAGGACGCACTTATGTGGATCGTGTGGGTAGTTTATTTCATCAGTTGAAAGTCACATATGCTAACGTTGAAAATACCGCACCTAAGACTACTATCTACATTTTCTACAGAAACTACATTTTACCTCCTCTATCACTCCGTTTTTTCCCAATCATACTTCTTAAGAAAGTCCATTTCAACTGTATGGACTTTAAAAAGGTCATGAAAAATTACGAATCTCCATTTTCAATTACTGAAATAAATTCGCGTCTTTATTTCCAGAAACATTAATTTATATAAAAACACTTAAATCGCGAAAGAATTCGCCAACACTTCCTGTTAATGGGACGCCGTGTTTGTTTTGTTTTTTGACAGGCGGACATTTTGTTTTTTCTCTCGTCCACTTTTTTTGGCTCCATGACGCGGCCTTTATCCAGCCGTGTCAGATAAATCAAGCGGTTCCATGATAGGACGACAAATTGACAAAACGACGCATGACGACACAAACGACATGACTCTGATAGGTTGGTACCTATAAGGGTAAGCTCTCAGCGAAATTATGTTGCATTATGTCTTCCTTGACTTATAGGTTGGTATCAGGCTGACCACCCATACTTTAAAAAATAGTTCACTTTGCCAATATCACCCCTGTTTCAGGGAAGGTTGGCAAGAGTTGCAGGGCTTTTGCTCATTTGAGATTGGGTTTTTAATACTGTAGGTCCACATGCGGCATGTGTGAGCGCGAAATTATACGTGTCTGCTTATGGGAATGCATTTAATATGAATCTCAAATGATACTTATCTTTGCAGCTTAGATTTAGATGTTATGTTTGCAAACTTTGCTGGTTTTTGAACTGTAATAATTATGTTTTTATTCCAATGTAAAAAACATGTAAAAACAGTTTGTTTGCTAAATAAATAAATAAATAAGAATAAATTAAAGAGGTTGACAACCATACTGTAAGAAATGGTTCATTTTGCCAATGTCACCCCTGTTTCAGGAAAGGTCAGCAAAAGTTGCAGGGTTTATGTTCATTTAAGGTTTGGATTTAATTTGTAAGTACATATGTATACACATTCAGTATTTGTAATCGCAAACAAAACGTGTTTGTATGTTGGTATGCATTTGATATGTTAATATATCTTTGCAACTTAGATTATAGATTGTAGACAGAACGACACATGACTGAACGACACATGACAGAGGATCGCAATGGCACCTAAATATGTACCTAAAACTAGACACTTATTCTGCTACAATATGATATACATGGCAGATCTTCCTAATGATGATGATGATGAGTTGATGATTTTTGTTTGTTTGATGTTTTTTCATGTGTCGTTTATGGTAGAAATGTTCTGTTCTAAGTACGTGATGTTTTTTTTTCATGTGATGTTTTGTCCTTGTGTTGTTTTGTCATTGTGATGTATTTTCCTGTGATGTTTTGTCTTTGTGATATTTTGTTGTATGATTTTTTTTTAAATAGGTTTGTGGAAAGGAATGCAACCCACCAACCTTGGACCGGTCCGTAGTCCGTAGTGGCAACACTTCGGACTCGTAAATGGAAGGTTGTGGATTCGGATCCCGGCGGAGCACACAAAAATATACCATTTATATTTCGAATGTGCTTTTCGCTGAGTTGAAAAATTCATATATCTTTACCAAACACCGGTCACTGAAAGGTCCATCCAACCTTACAACAACTGGGTCTTGCTTGAGAATTGGCGCTTTCTACAGCGACGACCAAGCTGAGGGCTCTTGAGGTGTGATACACACAAAAACAGCGCTCACCAAATA
Source organism: Agapetus fuscipes (assembly GCA_951799405.1). NCBI lineage: Eukaryota > Metazoa > Arthropoda > Insecta > Trichoptera > Glossosomatidae > Agapetus > Agapetus fuscipes. The sequence continues at coordinate 14,322,316 of OX637357.1, read as the reverse complement.
AATCATCCTAATATTATTATTATTAACCTATTTGCCTCGCCAGTAATTGTCTTCATGCGAAAGCAGAAGCTTGTGTGCATGCAACGGCATCCGTTGAACCAGGGTCGAAGTTATGGTCAAGTGGGCTAGACGCAAAATTCGAACCAACGTTTTCCGGTTCCAAAAACTGCGCCTCTACCCCTCGGCCATAACACTGACTAATGATGTTCTGTCATTATGATTTCCTGTCATGTTGTTCTGTCATGTGTCGTTTGGTCACTGCCGTTCTAACTTGTCAACAAATCAAGTGACATGTCAGCGCCATTAGAAAAGATCTAAATACAACCTGACAGGCGAGTGCATTACACTATACAGATATTTTTACAATTTTCATCAGAATTGTAATTGTGAGTAAATATTTTTGTCATAAAAAAGTGCATTATTGATATTCGCACATCTTGGTTCGGACATCTTGAAAGAATGGATGATGAAATACTAACGAAGAAAGTGTACAGAGGAAATGTTAGAGGAAATAGTGGAAGGGGAAGACCGAGGAAGGAATGAATAGACCAAATAGGTGAGATTGCGAAAGAATGGAACTTGAAGAGTGAGAATAAGTGAAGAGTAGGTATTTATGAAGAAAGTGATGAATGCTGAAGAGATGAAAGAGGTATGCAAGGACATAAAAAAAAGTGGAGATGCATCTGCTAAGGTCCCGACCACCCCTAGTGGAACGGCGGAAGGATACAATAACAGTAACAGCAAGAATTTCAAAGGTAACAAAATGGACTTTGAACATTTTTCTCGGCGAGCAAATGTTTGAATTGTACGGGACTGCCGTCCTTAGTAACCAATGACGAAGTTTTTTTGCCTTTTCCCTAGCAACCGGGCTGGGTGACGACACAATTTTGTGCATGTGGTTTAAAGTCTTTTTCCATTTCTTTCTTTTCCATTATCAATATGTCACTTCACAACAAGAAGGTCGATGTTCAACTGTCCACTCTCTTGTTTATTGACAGTGGAACATCAATTATTCAAATCTGAATAATGTTCCAAATAGTCAGTCTTGCCAACACTACACGCTCCCATGATGTTACCATCATTAAACATAGTCGTGGAGCCAACGCGGCTTCACTCTTGCTCTCTGAGGTCTTGGATCCAGCTCTAATGGGGGCAACTCTGACAAAAGCTGTAGGTTTTCTGATGATGGCTGATCAACAATCAGCTCATCTCCCGGCGCCATCCTCAGATCCAGCACATGTCTTGGCATACCATCCACTTGTACAGTATTATCTGAAACAATGGCATCAACATGACCTCTATCCCAGGTTGTGGTGCAGCGCGCTCCTGGAGGCTTCACCAGCACCCGATCTCCCACCCGATAACGACACGACTCTTCCGTTTCCTTCACCACTGGTAAGGACGCTGGATGCCGCCATTTGTATGAGTAGACACTTGACGACGGCGCGTCTCGGCCCCGTGTCCCCTCACTAGCCAAATTGTACCAGAAAGCTGCCATCAGTGGGGATATACCACTTCTGGCTGCCACTCGCTTTACTGTTCGGTGGTTACGCTCGACAATTCCATTTCCAGATGGGCGATAGGCCGCTCGAAACCGCTGCGCTACTCCCCAACGCTCACACAATGCCGTAACCTGTTGCGAGCGGAATGCGGTGCCATTGTCCATCAATAGCTCGTCAGGTGGACCACGTTCTCGGAACACTTCGTCAAGGTTGCCAGAAATTTCACATCCACTCTCCGTTTTAATCTCCCGCCAAACAGCGAATCGTCCTGGACCACAATCAACAATAGTCAAGAATCGGCTTTTGCCATAATGCGTCACATCCACTGACAGTCTACTCCAAGTCTTCTCAACAGACAATACTCCTTCTTCGTGCGTTGTAGGTGCTGGATCGATAGACGCACATCGCTCACACGCTCTCACGCAGTCTTCAACCGCAGCCCTTGTCACTGAGGAATCGACCATCTTGGCCAACTGAAGACTGCGATCAACTCCAAAATGATGCATAGCGTGAAGACTCTCCACATTGGCCACACATGCCAGTGACTCCTTTGCCAGCCACCGTTGACACACCCTAGTCAGCACGTCAGCCTTATTCTTCTCCGACGGCACAAAAGTAACGGTGATCTCCAGTGCACATTCCCGAGTGAGGTCACTGAAAAGGCCAAGTCTTCTTTTAACCAGCATCTCACTGGTTCCTGACACCTTGGCTCGACAATCTCCAACAAGGACTGACCTTAACCACCGCTCGGCCGTCTTGGAGTCAATCATAAGCTCAAGTTTAGTTAAACCCCACTTGAGAGCAAGGTTAACACCTTTAATGGCAGCGTCCAACTCGGCGATATTGATGTGGGCTAGATCGGCACCTTTTCTAAGCCATGCTGCATCCTCTACTACAACGCCTTCAATCTCGACGACAGCTCCCAACGCCAGAGAGCTCGCATCTGTCCAAACTCTGCCACAGGTAGTTAATGGCACATTCCAAATACCACGCACTGGATCTTCTAACTGCACTCTTGCCACAATGTTACGAATGAAAGCGTTTGCTTTTGCGCCAACAGGATCCTCCCAACCTTCGCCTTCACCGACACGCTTAGCATAGCTGCACGCTACTCGCAGCCAACTACACACCGGATAATGGCCCACAAGCTGACCACAAATGGAAAATAACTCTCGCTTCGAAAGAGCCTTATCCCCAAGTGAAGGGAGCTCATTCCCTCGTCGATATTCCAGTTGGCCATCGCTTCTCCGCGCGATTGCCAGCCCAAGGGCACGTCCGCCATCCAGCGCCTGCGGAACCTTAGCCTCCAAGCCATACCTCCTCAAATGTTCCGTCACCCTCTGCGCACTGACTACACATTCACTCACCAAAATATCGTCAATATAACTAGCAGTACCCCGAGCAACTGCCTCGTCCAAACTAAGAACATAGTCAAGGATCCGACTCATTATTCTCGGCGCACAATTAAGCCCGAACCCGAGACGAGTCAAGTGATAAGTCTGATTTCGGAACTTCACCGTCTGGTACGGCCATAAAGTTTCGTCCACCTCGATTTGAAGGTAAGCAGACTTCAAGTCCACCAACACGAGGGGCTCTGCCATCCGCCGCCACTCTCGCAACGATTGATCGCATGCAGCTGCATCAACACCTGGCCGACTTTCTACATGTTTATTAAGTTCGCGATAGTCCAGCACAGGGCGAACTTTATGTTTATTTGCCTGGACGATCGCCATCAGAGGCAGCAATCCTGCTTGCGCCTGATTTGAAGTCGGCTTCAACCAGCCCTCCTCAATCCATCGCTGGACCTCGTCCTCGTAGGCTTCCTTACTTAGTTTATCAAAATTATTTTTATACGCGGCGACTCTGTTGGTTAGCTCTGGCGGCCCCACCTTCCACCTCCATGCAACTTTCCAGCGTCCATGTGTTCTATCGAACACGGCATCAAAGTCTCTATCTTCTATGTGATGGTTCTTTGTCCCTTCTACCGTTGCACCACACTCATTTTTGGCGAGAAAATTTTTTCCACTCGACACACAAACACCCCCCGCCACACTAATAAAATCCATACCCAACACTATGTCAGCCCCTGAAAACACCTTTTCCAGGAGTAAACAATCCAAGCTCACGGTCATCCCGAGCGCCTCCAGCTCAACGACCGCCCGTCCTGCACAAGAAATTCGAGAGCCGTCGACTGCTACGACGCTCTCGCAGGGCCTCGCCGACTTTTCTCCTGCCCACAAATCCGCCCTGACAATGGACCTCGAACAGCCCGTGTCCACTAGGGCTCTGACGCGCCTACCCTGTAGCCGCGCCTCCACCACAGGAAGCGCCGTTAATTTTTCATGGAGGCTGCCGGCGCACAAGCCTCCTTCCGCCCGTTTCCCTTCTTTGGGCAATTCTTTAACACGTGGCCAGACTCCTGACAGGCCCAGCAGGTGACGGTAGTGTCCGTCCCACGCTTCAAACAGTCTTTTATCATGTGCGGACCTCCGCACCTGTAGCACTTCAAGGGCTTTTTTCTTTCTACAGCCACCGATGAAAAAAATGGGCTACGATACTCGCAGATGAGTAATCGCGCTTTAGCGACAATAGTTGGCAGCGGTGGCAATCCATCCCCGGATTCCAATTGAAGGCGGAGCTCCCTGGACACGGACTCGGGCATCCCAACGACCAACGAGAGCGCGAGGATGTTATCACTCAGTTTAACTCCGGCTTACGAAGCCAGCATCCGTAAATCCGACACGAAGACGTCGACTTCCTCTCCTGGCTGCCAGCGCCTTTGCAAGAAACGACTCCAAGCTGAGAAGCGTCCGACACCAAACACACAGCTGAGTGCTTCAGCCGCCTTCTCCCCGTCACCCTGTGTCTCTTCTGGCAAGTCAGCAAACCGATCAAACGCCGCACCTCTCAAGAAAGATGCCAAGCAACGAGAAAGATTTGTCTCCCCGTACAACTTCATCATCAATCGCAAACGTCTAAGCCACGGGTCAAACTCCCCGCCGACAAATGGCTCCATCACGTCCGCGAGTCTTGTAGACGAAATAGCTTGTGGTTTAAAGTCTTTTTCCATTTCTTTCTTTTCCATTATCAATATGTCACTTCACAACAAGAAGGTCGATGTTCAACTGTCCACTCTCTTGTTTATTGACAGTGGAACATCAATTATTCAAATCTGAATAATGTTCCAAATAGTCAGTCTTGCCAACACTACACCAATGTACGTACGACATAAACAAAATTGTTTTTGTGCATCCGGCTGGGTCGCTAACGAAAAAACAAAAAGTACAGGTTTTTTTAAAGGAATCTTGTTAGGGAGACTACCAAGATTTCAGAGACTCTAGGGGTCTATGACACTTGTTGTAATGCCGCAGAGGTGTTGGTGATGCAGCGGTTGATGTCGGATGTTCGGACTCGTAAATGGAATGTTGTACGTTCGAATCCAGGGGGAGCACAAAAAATATACCATTTATATTTTCAAATATGCTCTTTGCTGGGTTAAAACAATCATGTAGGTACCTTTGACAAAGACCGGACACCAAAGGTCCATCTAGCCTCACAGCAACTGGGTCTTGCTTGAGAATTGGCTCTTTGTAGCGACGACGACCAAGCTCGTAAAAAGGTCGATAGCTCAATCGGTAGAATGCTTGCATTCCATGCCGAGAGCAAGGGTTCGATCTCAAGGCTTACTCAGCCTTCACAAGAAATGAGAACCAGCCCTCCCGAGAGCTGGGAAACCCCCACTTGATAATTGACACTTTCTATAGTTCCTACTACCTCTCTCTCTGATAGAACTCTCTATAGGGCTCTTGAAGTATGATTCACATGAAAACAGTGCTCACCAAACAAATCATCCCATCATTATTATTTTTAATCTGTTGTGTGCTGCCTCCTCCTGTGAACCAGACTGCCAGCTATCACGTCATCTCTTCGGAGGTCTTCCCAGGGGTCTAAACCAACTAAACACAGATGTTCATTACCTCCACAGTGCCCCCAACAGCTCTAAATGAAAGAAGAAGAAGATGATATTTGAAAATATTCAAGCAATATTTATGAAAATAAACGTCTACTGCCATCTACTCTTGCATTAAAAAAAGTAAGTTACAATGAAATTTTATTTAGCTGAGACGCAAACCAAATAATGAATTGTTTTTGTGGTTTTTCAGGGTCGGCAAAATTCATCGAATTTCTTTATCGAAATACTCCATATTATAGCTTTCCTTTTTTCAAAATACAACAAAAGGGTTAAAAGAAAAATAATACAAGATATTTTCACCGCAAAAAATAAACAAACTCAAACAGTTACTTGGCTAATAGGTGGGTATGAGGTCGACTACCTATGCTGTAAAAACTCGGTTCACTTTGCCAATACAGTTGCAAGGCATATGACGTTTATTTGAGTTTTGGGTTTGAATGTTTAAGCTTATATGCTACATCAAGAGCGGATTTAGGGGGGGGGGGGGGGGGGCACAGGGGCACATGCCCCCCCCAGAAGGTTGTAAAGTTTCCATCACAGTACATCTTATAGGCAAATCAAATTATCAGAGTTGTTAAATTATTTTTAACAGTAGTTATTGTTGATTATTTCTGCCCGTCTGCCCCTTGTGCCCTCCCAGAAAAAAATCCTGGATCCGCCCTTGTGCGGCATGTATAAGCGCGACCTTATATGTGTCTGCTTGTGGGGATGAATTTAATATGAATCCAAAATGTAATATATCTTTGCAACTTAGATTAGATTAGATTATCGAATGGAATGATAAATTACACATTTTGACAAAAGTAAGGATTTAATTACTTCAAATGGACGAGTACATTAAAATGACCATTTACTATTTTGTTATTTATTTTATGGCCGTAGAAAAGTATTGGATGCCGCTGCACTTAATTAGCCTTTGTAACACGAGTGCTGTCTATTGTGCCATTTGGCTGCACCTCATGGCACAAACTAGCACTCGTGTTACAAAGGCTATCATTACTAGGCGGTGGCATAATAGTTATTTATGCCACTGCCAAGTAATGATAGTCTTTTTAACACGAGTGCTAGTTTGTGCCATGAGGCGCAGCCGAATGGCACAATAGAAAGCACGAGTGTTACAAAGACTAATTACGTGCAGTGGCATACAATACTTTTTCTACGACCATGAGAATTAACAAAATAGTGAATAATAGTCATAATAATGTACTCGTCCATTTGAAGTAATTAAAACCTTACCTTTGTTAAAACGTGTGATTTATCATTCCCTTCGATTATCTAATCTAACCTAAGTTGTAAAAATAAATTATATTTAGGTTTCATATTGAATTCATGCCCACAAGCCGACACATATGTATAAGGTCGCGCTTTTACATCCTGCATATAAGCTTAAACATTCAAACCCAAAACTCAAATAAACATATGCCCTGCAGTTGTATTGGCAGGTGAACCAAATTTGTACAGCATAGGTGATCAACCTCATACTCACCTATTAACCAAGTAACTTTTTGAGTTTATTTATTTTTTGCGGTGAAATTTTTTGTATTGTTTTCCTTTCAAGCCTTTTATTTTCCATTGAAAAAAGGAAAGCTTTATTTGGAGCAATCCGATAAATAAATTCGATAAATTTTAGCACTATTAACAATTTTTATTTGACTCTACACATAAAATATACTTATTTATTTTCATCTGAACAGGGCTGAAAGTCTCATCACCACGGTAATTCCTACCTACCGAATATCACTAATATTGTATGAAGCCTAATCAGCTGATCGCTTGCGGCCATCTTGGATTGACAGGTCTTCATACCCCCATACAAGGTTGACATTTGAAATTAAAAAATGGTTCCAATTCTGACAATGCACATGCGCACATGTTCATTTTAACACGGTTACCGGTTGCATAATGTAACATTATGCAACGGGTGTAGAAATGTATGGCATTGTGATTGCGTTAGCCGTTTTGTAATTAGTAAATTACCAAATGGGAGTAGAAAAACAACTATTTTAAAACATAGAGCGCTGACTATTTTACTATAATTTGATCTTTACCTTAATGGTTCACTTTACCTTAATGGTTCACTTTGCCAATGTCACCCCTGTTGCAGGGAAGGTCGGCAAGAGTTGCAGGGCTTATGTCCATTTGAGAATTGGGTTTTTATATTGTAGGTCCACATGCGGCATGTGTGAGCGCGAAATTATGCATGTCTGCTTGTGGGAATGCATTTAATATGAATCTCAAATGATACATATCCTTGCAGCTTAGATTTAGATTTTAGACCTTAAACTGAACGTGGACGACAGCTCGTCCCCTTTAGTGCTTGTTTGTCTTATCCCCATCGGAAGTAATTTCACACGACCAATGTTTTGTAAAACCACTCTCACATTATCGTGTCAATGTTTTTTTCTTTGCTCAGATTATGTAGAATGTGATTTTTGAGACAATTTCATTGAAAGGTCTTCTTTGAATCAAATGGTAGATAAGCCAATCAAGCACTGGGGGGACGCAATGTTTGTCACCATTTCGCCGAGATGAAAAAGCGAGTTTGTCGCACTGAGTCTCCCACTTGGGAGGCATGCGTCATTTCTCAAGGTTCACGCTCGACTTGACGAGTGATGACGGCAAACTCCGAGTAATGCGAAATCCAGTAGTCCACAAAATGCAAAAATCTGTCTCACGCAACATGCATGTTAATCAACTTATTCGTGATACTCAGCGAATCCAACCAGGGAAGCAACCAAGACAGTTGGTGAAGCCAAGCTTGACTCCAACTAAAACAAAGTCACAAAATATGACTATAAAATCAACAGCGTGTGCATTGACAGGGTCACCGCGATCAAAGACTTAGGCATCACACTCGACTCGAAACTTACGTAAAGGAAGCATTATGAAAGTATTACCCAGAAATCATATAGGACTCTGGGTTTCTAATCTAATCTAAGCTGCAAGGATATATACAATTAAATCTAATCTAATCTAATCTAAGTTGCAAAGATATGTTACATTGGAGATTCACATTACATGCATTTCCACAACCAGACACGTACAAGTTCGCGCTTGCACGTGCCTCATGTGAGCCTACAACATAAAAACCAATCTCAAATGGACATACACCCTGCAACTCTTGCCGTCCTTCCCTGTAACAGGGGTGACATTGGCAAAGTGAACCATTTTTACAGCATGGGTGGTCAGCCGCATACCAACCTATAAGTCAAGGAACAATTAAAGATTTATATTAAATGCATTCCCATAAGCAGACATGTATAATTTCGCGCTAACACATGCCGCATGTGGACCTACATTATAAGAACCCATCTCAAATGAACATAAGCCCTGCAACTCTTGCCGTCCTTCCCTGAGACAGGGGTGACATTGGCAAAGGTTTCATCTTTAGAATTACGAAACCATTCAAAACCCCAAATAGCCTGATAACATTATATTACTCACTAGTCCGAAGCATACTCGAATACCAGTCCTTTATATGGTCACCCCACTATGCCGTTCATAAAGATAACATTGAACGTGTTCAAAAGTGTTTCACGAGGGTACTCTCTTACAGAGCAGGTTTAGGAAGGGGAAAGGCTTACCCTGAGCGACTTCGTCACTTTAAGATGGATACGTTGTATGATAGGCGCAATATTTCTGAACTTGTATATCTTTGTTAGCTCATACGTGGAGATTTGGACACAACAGATATTGAGTGTTTGCATTTTCATGGAAATGTACGATTAAGAAATAGCGAAACGTTTAGACTCAAGAGATACAATTCCAACGTAGGGTCGAAAACGTTTGTAATCTATAATTTAAATAAATTGATTTATTGAGTGAAAAGAAACAGTGTTTAATTAGTAATTTGTTTTTAAGAAAACATAAATAATCAATCAGTATGAATTTTCAGTGTTATTACACAAACCATAAAAAATATAATCAACAATATTCTGTTATTGGTTGCTTAGTACCCTAGTTATGTAGAGGTGTGATGTTTTCCAGACGAAAAATGAAATATCATTCTGATGATGATGAGTTTATCGTGATATACATTCCATAACATATTGTTTATTTCACTTCTGTTTAAATGTAAATAGAATTGAAGACATTTTTACAAAAATAGTGTATTTCATTGTAAATATTATAATTTTTCTGTTAAATAAACCAAAAGAGTAAATATAATAAAATTAATGAGCAATAAATTAAAGGATTTCCTATATTCTACAACTGAAGTCCTAGGTGTCAGTGGACCATGGACTGAGGCTGCACAAGACAAGAGTCCTGGAGGCTGGTGGTGAGATTACAAGGTGATAGTTCCTTGACTTATAGGTTGGTATGCGGCTGACCACCCGTGCAGTAAAAATGGTTAACTTTGCCAATGTCACCCCTGTTTCAGGGAAGGACAGCAACAGTTGCAGGGTGTATATCCATTTGAGCTTTGGGTTTTTATGTTTTAGGTTCACATGCGGCATGTGCAAGCGCGAACTTGTAGGTGTCTGCTTGTGAGAATGCATTTAATTTGAATCCCCAATGTAACATATCTTTGCAACTTAGATTAGATTACTGACCCCAAGAATGTTAAGTGCTAGGTGTCAGTGGACCACGGACTAAGGCTACACTAAACAGAGAGTCCTGGATGATGGTGGTGAGATTTCCAGGTGATAGTGACACCAAGAAAGTAAAGTCCTAGGTGTCATTGGACCATGGACTGAGGCCGCACTAGACAGAGTCCTGGAGGATGGTGGGGAGACTACTCTGACACCAAAAGAAGTAAAATAGAAGGTTTAGCTGCGTGACTAGGCGTCTCAAAAAAAAGGATGAGAATTGAGTTCTCTAGATGCTGTTCCCTTCCAAGCTCTCCCAGAAAGCTTCAAACTTGTTGTTCTTCTCCTTGCAGGAGTTTCCCAGGACGGCGTTCCCCTTGAAGTCCTCGTGCTCTGGGTCTGCCCCGTACCGGTGCAAGATCCTGATGATGTTCTTGCTTTCCTCCGTCAGATCCTTTTCTCCGTAAGATGCTGTAAAGAAGAAACATTAATTGTAATAAAGAAAACAAATGTATTTGACGATGATCTCCCTTCGATTGAGCCCCTTTGTCGGGAAGAATGCAGCAACATTTACACTATATGTGTAGCTTAGTTGTGATCATTACAAAAAGCTGTTTTCTTTACGTCCATTACATAAGATGAAAGTTTTACAAGGTGATCCCTTTATAATGGACTCAATTCAATTTTTTTCTCAGCCGGTAAACATCACAGGTCTGTGCCACTAGGGTCATCAAAACCCAGTAACAAAATATTAGTTAACATTTTCCCTAGCAACCCGGTTGTGTGACGTCACAACTTTGTCTATGCCAGTTCATGTGCAGACCTCATTTGGAACAAAGGAATTTAATCATTTCTTGACTTATAGGTTGGTATGCCGCTGACCACCCATGCTGTAGAAAATGGTTCACTTTGCCAATGTCACCCCTGTTTCAGGGAAAGTCGGCAGGAGTTGTAGGGTGTATGTTCATTTGCGATTTGGGTTTTTATATTGTAGGTCCACATGCGGCATGTTTAAGCGCGAACTTATACGTGTGTGCTTGTGAAAATGCATATAATGTGAATCTTTAATGTAACATATATTTGCAACTTAGATTAGATTAACGCAACTACGCTACACATATAGTGCAGTGCCTGCGTTATCCTCAAAGGGGTCACATGTGGCGATTTGGGACCTATTTATTTTTACGGGTAAGGGGGCCGGCCTCACACCAACCACTTTTAGTTGAAGTGGAGATTAGATTAGATTTATCAGATTTTAATACATGCCCACAAGCAGGCACATGTAAGTTCACGCTTACAAATGCTGCATGTGTACACAATAAACCAAACCTCACATGAAAATATACCGAGCAACTCCTGCCGTCTTACCCTGAAACCAGGGTGGCATTAGCAAAAGTGCACCAAGTTTTTACAGTATTGGGAGTCCGCCAACCTATTAGTCAAGGAACACAAATATAATTTAAAAACTAAAAGGCAAATAAATTAGACCAAATTAAATTGACACTAAATAAGGAATATCACATTTTGTGGCAACACTGGACAGGTGCCGCACTAAATGTGATATTTCGTCAGCAAGATTGTAGCTCACTCATGTTGATGTTGGCGACCATAGCGAGGGGCGTAAACCCGGTCTTGAGGTTGGGGAAGTTGACCAGCTGGCTGGCGCGGCTCTCCTCCACATACTCCAGCAGGGGCAGCATGTTCTCCACACGCTGGTGCTTCACGGCCGTCATCAGGGGAGTGTCGCCTGGAAACCAACACCTCATTCATCAGACACAGGAGCTCATGTGAGGAGCAGGGAGAATAACAGCATGTTCTCCACACGCTGGTGCTTTTAGCTTGCAGATACACATATTTTTTTTTTTAAATATAGTTTCGGTTCAGGATATGGGTATAAATCCCATCACAAGATGTCCACAGACAGAATGTCCAACGACACAAAGTCCACCAACATAATGTGGAAATTATGTTTGTGAACATTTAACGTAATCTTAACATAATAAATAACAGGAGTCCAACTAGACAGCTGTCTTACGCTCAGCAAACAAATTAGCAATACCGGCAGCTCAGGTTTTTATGGTCTTAGGCAGCTTAAGCAAGTAAAGAGCTGCCTCCCACTCAAGGCCTTGAAGGCGCTTGTAAATGCATTTGTAGTGACCAGAGTGGATTATTGCAATGGCATCTATGCTGCACAACCACAATTCCAACTAAAACGACTGCAATCGGTGCTAAATGCCGGCGCAAGATTGATCTACAGGCAAAGCAGGTTCTGTCACATTACGCCTCTCCTGCAAGAACTCCACTGGCTTAGAATTCCTCAGAGGATAAATTTTAAACTAAGCCACACAATCTACAATGCTCTTCATGGAATGGCGCCTGAGTACCTGCAGGAGCTGGTGCACCCAAGAGATCTACATGAGAGAGGACTCACACTACGTTCGGCGGATAAGGGCGCAAAAACGTTCGTGAGCGAGCCGACTAGAAGAGTATCCACAGTCTTCGGAAATCGAGCGTTCGCTGTGGCGGGTCCCTCCTCCTGGAACCTGCTGCCACCTGAAGTCCGAGGCTCAAACACAGAAAATTTCAAAACAAAACTGAAGACACACTACTTCGCTGCGCTAATGCAGCGTGCGCCCTTGGAGTGACAGGGTTTACAAAACGGCGCTATATAAAAATCATCATCAATCTTGGTGGACATTTTGTCGCGTGGACATTATGTCATTGGAAATTTTGTCAATGGACATTTTACCAGTGGACATTCTGTCGGTGGATATTCTGTCGCATGGACGGACATTTTGTTGCATGGATATTTTGTCAATGGGCATTTTGTCATGAAACGTGATATCCATAACATCCATAGATGAAACTAGAGTAGAAAGTTGACATAATACCTTTTTTGCAGCTGTGTAGCTGTTTAGAGTTGTCAGTTGGAGTACTCCAGTGCCTCTGAGGAGATCAAAGTACCTGGCTAATCAAAGTGAATGGGCGGAACTGTTTGTGATAAAATTACCAACCGAGACCATGGCTACACAGCCCGAAAACAGGTATTATGTCAACTACCGGCCGTTCACCAGTGACATCCCCCAATGCCTGAAACGGAAAATGTACAACCAGTGATGGATGTCGTGGTAGAGGAAGACCGAGAAAGGTATGGATGGACCAAATATCCGATATTGCGAATGAATGGAATATCCAGAGTCATAATAAAAGAAGAGCTTGTATGAAGAAGGTTATGACTCTGGAGGAAATGAAAGAAGTATGTAAGGATAGAAAGAAATGGCGGTTGATCTGTGATGTTGGCGGCTGGGGTTTGTTAAAGTAAAATTGGTTTTGTGATTTAGTTTTTTATGTCAATGTATAGGTATATTGTTGTTTATTGATTTTAAAAATGTAATTTGTCATGTATGTTCCTTGACTTATAGGTTGTTATGCGGCTGACCACCCATACTGTAAAAAATTGATTCACTTTGCCAATGTCACCCCTGTTTCAGGGAAGGACGGCAAGAGTTGCAAGGCTTATGTTCATTTGAGATTGGGTTTTTATATTGTAGGTCCACATGCGGCATGTGTTAGCGCGAAATTATACATATCTGCTTGTGGGAATGCATTTAATATAAATATTAAATGATATATATCTTTGCAGCTTAGATTAGATTAGATTAGTGTGTCCTGCCAGTTATGACTTACGGAGCAGAGACACTAACTCTTACCAAATTGACTATCAGGAAACTCCATGTAGCACAACGAAAGCACGAAAGAGCTATGCTCTGTCAGATCGGGTACGAAATATCGAAATACGTAGAAGATCGGGAGTTACTGACATAGTCAAAAGAGTGGCAAAGCAGAAGTGGTCGTGAGCAGGACATGTAGCCAGATTGAGCGAGCAAAGATGGACGAAAAGAGTGGTAGAATGGAGACCTCGTAAAGACAAAAGAACTAGAGGAAGGCCTCTTAAACGATGGTCAGATGATATTAAAAGAGTTGCTGGTGACTGGATGCAGAGAGCCCAGGACAGAGACGCCTGGAGAGATATGGGGGAGGCCTATGTCCGGCAGTGGACAAGAAGTGGCCGATTAAGGAAAGGAAAGGACCGGCTGTGAAAATTTTAATCCACAATTAGAGTAGAAAGTTGTTGTACCGTTGTCATCGCCCACATTGATGTTGCAGCCCTTGTCCATGCAGTCCAGCAAGGTCTGCAGCGGGATGGGGTCGTGGTGCTGCGCGGCCAGGTGCAGCGCGCTGGGCAGGTCGCAGGCCTGGGAGCTGAGGGGGCAGCAGCCCGCGCTCAGCAGGGAGCTGAAGATGCCGGGGGAGACCTCGTACAGCACGGCCAGCTGCAGGCAAGACTGCAAACAGGATGCCGCGTAACTCACATTACTCTACACAACCATACAATTTTCAACCGTATTCCCCACTGCTGTTATTAAACTATCGCCATGGCAGTCAACGTATTAACCGCCCTATGCATATGAATGTATGCGATAAGCAAACTTTGAGTGTACCATTCTGCTACATCCCGTATCGCGCTTGAGAAAAAAAAATATTTGAAAACTACAAACCGCCTGGCGTCCGACTGAGTTCTAAAATCACGTCATTACAAGTCTGGCTAAGTTAGTTCCTCAAGGGCAGGCTAAGCGTTTGGTTGTTTGTTTGGCGTTTTGTAATTTTTCATAATACTCAGGAATAGAGCCAGGAGATTAGATTAGATTAGTATGTACACTGTGGTTTCGATTCCTGATTATTTTTTGCCCATTTCTCGGAAAATAACCTGAAGGTAGGGGGGTTAAAGAAAAAAGATCTAATAAATTATAAGACACTGTGATATGTGTTACTATAGTGTCCAGTATGGCAATGCATATATAAATTATTTTTTTTTAAGAAATCCTGTGCGGGAGACTCTAGATTCTAGAGACTCTAGGGGTCTATGACACTTTTAGTGCCGCAGAGGTGTACGAGCTTGGTCGTCGCTACAAAGCGTTAATACTCAAGCAAGACCATGGTTGCTGTAAGACTGGATGGACCTTTAGCGAACGGTCTTTGGTAAAGGCTTTATGAATTTTTTCAACCCAGCGAAGAGCATATTTGGAAATATAATAATGGTATATTTTTGTGCTCCGCCGGGATCCTAATCCACAACCTTCCATTTACGAGTCCGAAGTGTTGCCACAGGACTACAGACCGGTCCAAGATGCCGACAACATGCGGTGTACCTGAGCGGTCACCCATCCAAGTAGCATCCGCGCCCAATGTTGCTGAACTGCGGTGATCTGATGAGAACCGGTGCTTTCAACATGGTATCGTAAAGTTTCTATCATTGAAATTAGCCGGGCACATTCAGAAAATGCCAGATTGGTAGGTCCCCAAAAATATTTATGAATGGATTCCCAGGTGGAAGCTCTGGTGTGAAGGCCTCGCTGTGGTAAGAGGATGGAGTGAGGAGAGATGGCACAGCTTCTCCGGGAAGTGGCAAGTTGGAAGACGACTGCAGGGGACAAGAGGAGCTGGAAGCGCATATATGGAAGGCCATAGCTCGATTTGGACTGACAACTAACCAGGATTCAAACCCACAACCTTCCATTTACGAGTCCGAAGCGTTAACTCCTAGACTATGGACCGGTCTGTATAAAATTATTGATACCAGGAATTGCTCAATACACTTTATATTTATGAACTATAAAAAAATACAAAAGTAGGTCAGGTCGGAGAGTGCCAGACAGAACTTGCTGACGATACATTTCAAGAATTATCGTATTTGCTAAACAATGGATGGAAAATTCTAGATTTCAGTGTATAATTATTGAAGTCACCAAAAAAGGAATAAGTACATATGACTTTTGTACTATAAAAGGAGGAAGCAATGGCTCAATACATGAGTAGCAGCCGAGAACTGATCATATGAGTTTCATTTCCCTTGAATCAGAACTGGTGCTCCGGAGCACGACTGGGCAAGTCTCGACTGAGCCCTGATCCTTGGAGGCTCACTCCTTTGGATCACAGTTGGTGATTCAGTACACAACTGGGTTGGTGCCGTCAAAAACAGGATGATTAATACACTCACATAGCGTTCGTCTTTGGTCAGTGGATCACTGTCGTTGTGGAATTTCATGGCCATGAGCCAGCGCTTCACCAGCTTGAGGTTGTTCTCCAAAACGGCTCGATGTATGGGCCTAAAATAAAAAGACGTCTAGTTAACACATCTTATAAGAAATATGTGGCATGAAGGATAGCACTGACATGAAGGATAGCACTGACATGGGCAGCTTTCGGATATCTAGACTACATCCTCAACGACAAGAAAATGCCTGTTAACCTAAAACGCAGGGTTTTTGAGTCATGCTTGCTTCCAGTATCCATCTATGGCTTGGAAACAAAAGGGCTCACTCAGTTTAGTGCAAACAGACTGAGGACGTGCCAAAGAGACATTGAAAAGAGGATGCTGGGAATCAGCCTCAGAGACAGGGTTCCAAACCAGGAGATCCGTAGACGCGCTGGTGTCACTGATGTCATACAGCAAGTGGCCTGCTTAAAGTGGCGCTGGACTGGTCACGTCGCAAGGCAGGGAATATAAATCAAGGAAGTTAAATGACTTACAGAAATCCTTCGTCGTCGTACATGACACACTTCTGGATGTCTAGCTGGAGAATCTGCAAGACTCTTTCACTGCTGATGGCTGGAGGAGGCGCATCATGAGCTCTGGGTGGAGAAATCCTCGTCTACAAATAAGTTCACCATTAGGCATTAAGGATTCTCAATTAGAATTATGCGATACTATACCTATTGCCAAAGCCTCAACAGAGTTGCCTCCACTTTTTTCTATCCCTGCATATCTTCAATCCATTACCTTATCCAATTTTTTTTTTAAGACATCCTGTGCAGGAGACTCCCTAGATTTCAGAGACTCTAGGGGTCTATGACACTTGTTGTAGTGCCGCAGAGGTGTTTATGAGCTTAGTCGTCGCTACAAAGCGCCAATACTCAAGAAAAACCCAGTTGCAGTAAGGCTGGATGGACCTTTAGTGACTGGTCTTTGGTAGGGGTTGTATGAATTTTTCAACCCAGCGAAGAGCATATTTGAAAATATAAATGGTATTTTTTTGTGCTCTGCCGGGATTCGAACCCACAGCCTTCCATTTACAAGTCCAAAGTGTTGCCACGGGACTACGGACTAGGTGGTCAACCTCATACCAACCTATGAGTCAAGGAAATATAATATTTACACTATGTATGCGGGAATTTTCTCGCCAGATGGCGGCGTAGAGCGGGTGTTTTTTGAAATTTTCGCGCCAACATTAGACTTTTCGTAAAACATTTATATCTTACAATCTATTTGATATTTTTCAATGAAACTTTGTTTTTTACTTTAAAAATACGTCTCCGTTTATTTATTTAACACAATATC
The DNA here is from genome assembly GCA_951799405.1 of Agapetus fuscipes. Taxonomy (NCBI): domain Eukaryota; kingdom Metazoa; phylum Arthropoda; class Insecta; order Trichoptera; family Glossosomatidae; genus Agapetus; species Agapetus fuscipes. The sequence goes on along the minus strand of OX637357.1, from coordinate 14,304,913 downwards.
TATATTTTTGTTTTTTTGTGTACAAAAACATTCTACTTTCTTGGGAATCATAGAAAAAACACTATTTCACAATCGAAATCATTTTATTCATACAGAATATCAATATAACTTTGAAATTTTTAGCACATATTATAAAAAAAACTATAACCTAATAGTGTATAAACGTCTACAAATATAAAACGTCCTAACGAAAGCAGGATATAGAAGTTACTGGAGAGACGAACAAAAGTGCAAAAACAAAATCCTTTGTTTAAAATTTCAATATTCTGTCTGTTTATTTTTAGTTATTATTTTTTGTTCCGTCTCAAACTCATTGTATCGGCAGGTAGACAGATCGGGGACCGCTGAGGGTAGGTATTGCATGGCCCCCCACCCGTTTGATGCCACGTTTTTACAAGTTTCCCGCGCCCTACCGCTAGGTGCAACGAAACGAGTTTACACGTCTCCCGCACGTTACTATAAAGAGGTGTATGACGAGTTAACTAGTTTCCCGCAAACAATGTGTTAATAATATTAGTATGATTTATTTGATGAGCGCTGTTTTTGTGTCAATCACACCTCAAGAGCCCTCTGTGAGCTTGGATTTTGCTAAAGAAAGTGCAAATCCAAGACCCAGTTGCTGTAAGGCTGGATGGACCTTAGGTGACGGGTCTTAGGTTAAGATACATGAATTTTTCAACCTGGTGAAGAGCATTTTGAAAATATAAATAGTAGATTTTTTGTACTCCGCCAAGATGGTTCACTTTGCCAATGTCACCCCTGTTTTCAGGGAAGGTCAACAAGAGTTGCAGGGCTTATGTTCATTTGATATTGGGTTTTATATTGTAGGTCCACATGCGGAATGCGTCAGCACGAATTTATATGTGTCTGCTTAAGTGGGAATGCATTTAATATGAATCTCAAATGATATATTTCTTTGCAACTTAGATTTACATTTAATTAAGATTATTCCACCTTGTTCAATTTAAACCATGTTGATCCGCACATTAATTTTCTTCTCTTTATTTTCCGTCATTTTTCTATTCACATTTCTTCTGTGTATACATTTTATCATCCATTATTTCTAAATATCCAAACCATCTCATCACATTCATACCTTTACTGCATATTCACACGAGGTGAAGCTTGAAACTCCTATTCACATAATAAAAATGTATCGTGAATAATTTTAGTAGAGTATGAACAGGTTTTTTTACTTTTATAATAAGTACATTGAAACTAGAAAATATGTCTTTTAACCGTTTCGATTCTGAATTAATTTGCTACATACGCACCGCCAGAACGGAATACTTTTTTGAGGCTATTTTTTTACACATAAATTGATTTCATACCTTAATCACTTGATGAAACTTCAAAATTTATAAAAAAGTATATTCATTAGTTGTCCAGGAACACAAATCACAAACTTTTAACACACGTTTTCACTTGTTGTTTTATATAAAAACAAGTAAATTACAACAATACTACTTAAAAAAATATATTATACCCACATTCCATAACTAGATTTTATATCCATTAGGTTTTAAACAATTTTTTTACTCACTTAAATACTCGTCACTAAAGAGAAAAATGTATTAGTTATTTTACAAAAAAAAACAAAAAACGTAGACAGTTATACCTATCTAAATAAAGTATACTTGCCTGGATTTTGTTTATAAACATTGGTACACACGCGCGGGACGAGAGATCGAGCTGTTCTGACGAAATATTTGAGAAAGAATATTTTCAAAATATGTATAATATGAGATTTTATTAGTGTACCTATAATGTAAGCAACAAAAAAGTTTGAAAAATTTGAACACCGATGTTGGGGAAAGCTTTAAACTTCGATGACATGTATAGATGCCAGCCGCACTGTATGCAAGTTACGTCATGACATCTATGCATGCCAGCCGCAGCCAAAGGGTTAAAAGCCTTTTTCAAATGACTGTTGATTTGCTATGATGAACTATTTGCCTTAGGCCCGGTATATTGAACTGTAGTAATACTTAAGTTAACTATTACTTGAACTTTTATTCAATATACCTACTCAATCTCGAGTTAACTAAAACCGAACATTACCAAAGTATGAAGCCACGCCCCCAAATCTAAGAAATAATAAAAATGCCATTCAAAAGCTTTAAAAGAAACAACTTTTCATAAAAAATCAAATGCCTTACCTTCATTAAGCTAGAAAACGAGACAAAAAATGTTCGGTTTGCAACAATATTGATGTATCCTTACATTAAAAAAGAACAGCTGCTGTCAGTGAAGCGCCGCCATCTTGAAAATCGAAAGTTAAAGTTACTAAATATTTACTGGCGAAATTCGGTGAGTGAAATCTTATGATGATTTAACTAAAATTGCATTTTAGTTAAGTTTAGGAAACTTCAAAATACCAGGCCTTAGTAAAGTATATTTATTACGGGTCTAGATTACTTAGTCATTCTCAAGGTTGGTTATCAAAGCAAATAGGTGGTCTTCAAAGAGGTGGTCGTCCGCTTACTCTGCCAGCAAACTTTTGATAATCAGCCTTGAAAATGCTTTCCGCTCATGAAATCAAAATGTCGGCAGATGAACGATGTGTGAATATAAGAACATGGTCTAATCTGTAAGTCACTTCAAAAGAAACCATCATTCATTGGGTCATAATTTAGTGTAGAAACTAATATTTAAAACGCGTGACATTTTGCTTTTTCATCAGTTTTTTTGTTGACAAAAAAAATCCCAGTGAAGATATTTCTCCTCTTTCTAACTAATGATTTGCAGTTAAGTAAGTTGAAACGGATATAGTATATATTTTCATTAAAATAGTTTCTAGTCCACAGATGTCACAAGTCAATGCCATTATTACATGACTTTTTTTTTCTTCAATTTATCACAAATACCCTAAAAAACTCAAGTCCCTAAAAAAAGTCAACTTTAAGCCATTAACCCTTCAACTGCGAGTGACACGCACAGGCGTCAAGTGTAAACTTCATACAGTGGGGCTGTCAATCATAGACGTCATCCAACTTTGAACTAATCCCTGACATCTGTGTTCAACAATTCAAAAGTCTACAAGTGGAAATATGTGCTAAACCTTTGTGATTTTTGTTTTTGAATAAATAACACATGTGACTGTTGACATAGTTTGAAGTGTCGTCACTCAATGAAGGTAGGAAACAGTAAATGTTTTAAAAATGTGCTTGAAAACGTATTCCGTACTGGGGGTATTCACAGGGGCGTGCATCCCATACAGGCACATGCGCCTAATACGTAGGCAATATATGGTAAACAACGCATTGAGGCTTGATATTGAGATTTACAGTCCAAAATTTAAGTTCGATTGGAGCCATCGTTAGCACTTCAGTCAATTTCAAATGAGTTATTTTAAAGGAATGTGAGAAAATATTTAATCCGAAATGTATTTGCATAATATACCCTATGCACGTGCCTGGGTATTCATACAGCCAGATATTAAGAAGCGAAAACATTAAACCCTTACACCTTTTCACTTTAAATAGACATTTAAAATAATCAATTAAATTTACCATAGTTTTTTCGATAGAGTAGCGTTGCCCATCCTTTGTAAAAGTATCCAACAAGCTTACAACCTTAGAATTCGATCTCTGCAACATATTCTTCAGAGGCTCTTTGATTTTATTCTTGAAAAGGACATTCTCCGTTCCCTCTTTCAAGACATTGGCCAAGCCAGCTGTCGATATACTAAACATTGATGCCCCATCGCAGAAGCTCTGTGGATCATTTGTGACCGAATCCTCTATTTCGGTTATATCAAAAGAATCTACGGAGCCCCGTAAGCTGGGTGGAGCAATGGATTCAATATTAATTATTCCGAATGGATCTTCCAAATCTAAAATTATACTGGTTGTTGATCCATTCAAATCCGGCTGATTATTATCTGTTGTCGGTAGGTTCAATGTAGTTTTTACTGTTTCATCTGCTGTAGATTTCATATTTAATGTTTCATCTACCGTGTGTTTCATGTTCTTTGTTATCATTAATGTTTCACTTGATGACCCATTAGGTTTCATTTCTGTTTTGTCGACAACAGATCTACTACATCCAAGCTTTAATGTTTCATCTCTCAAAGATTCATCCAATTTCATTTTTTTTGCTTCACAACTTCCTAAGTTTCTTTTTTTACTCAATTCTTTGCTTGAATTATTACATTTGGAAGTTTTACGGATGAAGTCGAAGCCGTTTTGATTTGTTTTAGTGTCGCTATCAAAGAAATTATCTACCATATTTTGAACGCGAGGTATACACGGCTTTCTCCTGCGCGTTTTTTTAATATTACTCAAAATTTCGGGAGCTGTTTCTTCTTTACTTTCACTTTTCAAAGTCATAGTTATTTCCGTCTGTGTCGCCTTATTTTCCAATGTACAAGTGTCAGACAGAAGAGCTAAGATAGCTTTTTCCTTGACGTCTACGTCTGATATTTGTTGCAACGCATTCAAAACAAAAGCTGAGTTTGATTCGCCCAAAATGTTTAAATCAAATTTTCTTTTGTCTTTAAGTATATTTTGGTTGCTCAACAACATCCGTGTCGCCTTATATCTCAAAATTATATCAGGCAAAGTTGCCAGGGCCGATAAAACAGTTTTATACGGCGGTTCTTCTTCGACTGCTTCCAAATTTGAATTAAAATTACTTTCAAATGCAGAATACGCGACCATTGGTTCTATTTTGATGTTTGATATTATATTTATTTTAGATTTTTCTTCAGCGTCTTTCAACACAGCAGTCTTGGATTTCAAATGTAGTTTTGCCGGCAACCTAACCGCTGCCTGAATGGGTGTCGTGGTTTGAATTCCATTTGTCACCACGGCTGGCATCTTGGTTTGAACTTTTTGAACAGGCATGTTGATTTGGACAGGTTGAACTGGAATAGGCATCTTGGTTTGAACTTTTTGAACAGGCATGTTGATTTGGACAGGTTGAACTGGAATAGGCATCTTGGTTTGAACTTTTTGAACAGGCATGTTGATTTGGACATGTTGAACTGGAATAGGCATCTTGGTTTGAACTTTTTGAACGGGCATGTTGATTTGGACAGGTTGAACTGGAATAGGCATCTTGGTTTGATCCACCTTTAACGTATTATCTTGCATCAAACTTGCCTTATTTAATTTTCTTGAATTCGACATCATTGCATAATTAACTTGAAACTTCCCATCAACGTTAGTCATAAACATATCGTTATTGATTTCTTCTGGTTTTAAAATCTTCAAAGACTTTAATTTTATTACTGGCAAGATTTTCAGGTTTATGCAAGAGATGTTACTATTTGTCACCTCCGCGGCAACACTGCTTTGTTTTGGCACATTATGACAGTTAGTGATACCAGTATTATCTTTTTCTTTATTTAACACTACGGTCACACTATCTTGTAGGTTTGGCATTATGTTATGTGCCTCCATCGTATATTCCTTTTTTTGTCTTCAAAATTTCTGTCCATTGCTGGAAAATACAGTTTTACAAAGTCAGTCTTGAGGTACATATTAAATATCTTTCTTACAATTGTTTATTCATCACATATTTCATACATTTAAACGGCATATCGAAGAGCTGCTTTCTAGGCTCGGCACAAAACGCAATGCAACTCGGCTGCACATGTAGTACAACTTTGTCACGTTGTCATCGAAAGGGTTAAACTTATTTTTAGTATCCCAAATCGGGACACCGGCCTTACGCCAACCACTTCACTTGAAAAAGGTGTTTTCCAGCTTCTGAGAGGGAAAATTCTCGTTTCTTGTGAAGGCTGAGTAAGCCTTGCAGGTATTTTTATTTTGGGTTGAAATCAATCAACAACGAAACGGGTTATTATTTCCGACATCCTTGATGGGGTTGGAACCCTAACCCTCTGGCATGGTACACAAGCATTCTACCAACTGCGCTATCAACCGACCCAAGTAAAAAACGAACCTATCTTGTTAACATTATATTTCATTCGGCCATTAAGTTTTACTTTGTTTACCTGTATGAGGTTAATTAAAATATCAATACCTTAAAGGTAAAACTGAATAAGAGCAATATCAAGCTAACGTGGGTTTCTCAGATAAATGCACCTTTTTTCAAGTACAAGAGAAAACATTACAAAAGTGTCCATATCCTAAAAGTTTATAAGTACTCCATGAGCACTTCCTTATAATTAGTTCACTCACTATGAGTAGTAACACCCAATAAAATGTTTTATCCACGATTTCTCAAAACAGTGAATCAGCACTTATTCAGTTTTACCTTTAAGCTGGCGATGCGATGATTATAATATTAGAAGTAACAATGGACTTGATGCGAAATTTAATTTATTTTTAAACATCACTACAGTCCTTAGCAACCAACAACAAAACAAATAGTTAGCCTTCGCCCTAGCAATCTGGCCATGAGACATGACAACTAATTTTAGGTCAATTATTGTTTCATAAAGAAATTCTAGAAAGACTTCACAATCTTACCAACCCAAAAAATAAAACAGTCATTCGAATGAGGCTTACACAAAGATTAACAGGATCAATTAGGCATTTAAGGCTCATATTTAATGCATGCCCACAAGCAGGCACATATAAGTTTGCGCACGCTTCATGCGTACATGCAAAATAAGCCAAAGCTCACATGAACTATGCAACTCATGACGCCGTTCCCTGAAACCGAGGTGGCGTTGTCAAAAGTAAACCAAGTATTTACAGCATAGAGGGTCAGCCTCATACCAACCTATTCAGCAAGTAATACAAAAATTATGGATAGAGAAATAAAAAAAAACTTCAAATTAAATTAAATGTAGAAAATATTTTGACTATTAATTGATCATTTTTCTGGCTAGACAAAATAGGTTAGTGAACTGCATTCTTCCTCACATTTTTTTTTTAATCTCGACATGCCTACTTATGAAAGCCGTTAATGCATCTCTAATGCAACTTATAACCTATAATCTAAGTCGCAAGGATATATTCATTTAAAGCTCTCAAATGCATGCCCACAAACAAACACGTGTAGTTCGCGCTTACAAATGCTGAATGTGTACATGCAAATAAAATCCAAACCTCAAATGAACATAAGCCCTACATTTTTTGCCGACCTTCCCTGACACAGGGGTGACATTGGCAAAGTAAACCATTTTTTACAGTATGGGTGGTCAGCCTCATACCAACCAATAAGTCAAGGAATACAACTTAGATTAGGTATACAATATCGTTTTATTTACTTTTAATTAAGTAAGTAAATATATCATTTTCTTTCGACGTCTCCGATGGCTCAAACTAAATTAGTGCCAATAAACAAAATAAAATAGTCTTACCGTAAATAAAGAACCAGCATTCAAAACTAGAGTAAATCCCATCACACGAGATAAAACTATTTTTTTATTTTTGCGTATTGTTTTCATTAATATAAAAAATAATGCTAAAGATAAGAAGACCTTATCTTAAGAACTATTTTCACATAAAAACGGGCACGAAAGATGAGAGAACAAACTTATTGCTGAGCTTGCACGTTCAATATGAAATTTGATTGTACCTATTGCGAGTGAGACGTGAAAATGGACGTCAACCAAGGTCGATGACACAGATAAATAAAGGCTAGGATCGTTATTAGTTTAAAATGATTTAATTTCCGTTTAAATATACAGAATATGTGATAAATAATATGAGAATAATTTTGTATAGTTTATTTCATTTGCTTTGAGTTATTGTTTGTGCGGTTTAGATAAAATAAATACAATTTTGACAGAACTTACAACGCGGGATTTCCCCTGCACGGCAACGCCAAGTCGGCCATAGACAAGAAACGAATAATCATGCGCGATGCTGTCAACGTGAAACTGTTTTTTCCCAATATGCATTCATACCTAAACATTTTTTTGTTTATTTTAAAAATAAAAAGTGAAAAGCTGTCATATTTATTTACTCTTTTAATATTTTTTTTTTGATTGATCGATTTTATTAATTTTTAATTTAATTTAAAAGTATATTGTCGTATTTTTTGTTTTATTTTTTGATAAATAAATGCACAGCTGAAATTTATTATTAGCGCTAATATTATCTTAAAAAATACGATTTTGAATATAATTATTTTATAAACTAACCAAAAAGGTAATATTAAAAATTTCATCTCATTCTTTTTATTTCTGCTCTTCTTCTTCCTTTGGTGCCACGTCTATCGGAGATCGGCGAAGATCGACGTGGCTATTTTCACCTTGGATGCTGCGGCTCAAAATAGAGATTTGGTGATTTTGTTGAACCATTACCAATTAATAGTTTGGTATGCGGCCAACCACCCATGCTGTAAAAATGGTTTACTTTGCCAACGTCACCCCTGTTTTAGGAAAGGTTGCCAAAGTTGCAGAGTGTAGGGGCATTTGATCTAAAGGTTTTTATGTTGCAGGTTCACATGTTTCATGTACAAGCGCGAACTAATATATAATATGTCTGCTTGTGAGAATGCATATATTGTGAATCCCCAGTGTTACATATTTTTGTAACTAAGATTAAATTCGATTAAGTAGATAGTCACAGGTTTTTCAGTCATGATGTCTTTCAGCGTCTTTCAGTTCCTTTCCCCCCAAGTCTTTGGTTTAAATCAGAGGTTCCCTAACTTTTATTACTTACTTTTTTACCTTCTTTATAGATTCCAAAATTTAGGGTTCTCTTTATATAGACTCTTTATATAGTTCTCTGGTATAGACTAAAAATTGTGGCAGCTTTTTGTCCAAAATATTGCCGGCAGGGGGGGGGGGGGGTAGACACGCGATTTGATAGATCGGTGGCCACGGGCTTGTATAATTGCTTGTAAATCGTAGCTACCCCCTCTTACGACTTGTAGACCCCCATTTTTATGTCACGTCAATGTAGACCCCCATCGAGTATCCTGTAGACCCCCAGGGGTCGATATCGACCATTATGGAAATCACTGGTTTAGATGCATTAATTTTTTAACTTAGCAAAGTGACAATGGAGAATTTATTTTAATATTCAATATAACATTATGTACATCGTCTAGAGATTATTTTGTTGGCGTACATGCAGATTTGCAATCATATTTAGAAATATTCTACTCATCTATGCGAGTACTGAACAAGTAATGGGTTGGAATGTTTTAGGTTTCAAATGGCTTCTTACGGTTTTGACACAGACAAGTTATTTACTATATATATGGGTTTCGACTACATTCTCAATGACTACATTATTTATGGACCTACATGGTTTAAACCAGAGGTTCCCAAACTTTTATTACTCATAGACCCCTTCTTCATTGACTCCAAAATTTTGGGGGTTCCTGTAGACCCCCCCTAAAAATTGTTGCGGGTTTTTGTCTCAAATATCGCTGACGAGGGGGGAGATGGGTGGCCACGGGCTTGTATATATCAACCACTTTGGGAATCACTGGTTTAAAACTGACGTAGTTGACAGTTGAGTGAGGGCGCAGTTGTGATGTTAGGGCCTATGCTACTAAGCTACACAGACAGTGTAACTTCTTGCGGTGTTTTTCCTGAAGGGTTGCATGTGGCAAGTGGAACCTATTTATTTTTACAGGTAAAGGGGGCGGGGCGGCCTTACATCAACCGCTTCAGTTGTAATGGGGATTTCACAGCTGCCGAGAGGGCTGGTAATAATTTATTGTGAGGGCTGCGTAATCCTTGCCGGTATTTTTATTTTGGGTTTGAAATAAACTTTTAAAACGGGAAATCATTTCTCACACACGGTCTCAAGTCCGGTCGATAGCTCAGTTGGTAGAGTGCTTGCATTTGATTTCGAGAGCTCGGGTTCGAATCCCACCGAGGTGTCAGAAATGATTTCCCCTTTCGGCGTTTATTTCGAACCCAAAATTAAGTACCTGCAAAGTTTACTCAGCCTTCACAAGAAATGAGTTACCTGTAAAAATAAATAGGTCCCACTCGCCACATGTGAACCCTTCGGGAAGAATGCGGCAAGAAGTTACACTACTCGTGTATGTGTAGCTTAGTCACGTCACGTTAGTCACGTCGCACCCTTGGCGGGATTTGAACCCAAACTCTTGGCATGGAATCCAAGCACTCCACCTACTGAGATATCGACCGGAATACATTTTTTATTGTACAGCTGTCATCTGTTTACACGCAGCAATGTTTTATTGTAATCTATGTTCCAATATAAACCGTAAGAGCTCGTTCCCACTTGTCGGATTCGTATATTAATCGGAGGTTCCAGTGGCAGAACATTATGTATGAAGCTAGTCACACTTATCGGAAACCAATTTTGTCCGAAATGATGATGATGATGATGATGATGATGGATGATTTCTTTCCTGTGGCGCCATTTAATGGTCCAGGACCATCTCAAGGGCGCCATGGCTTCTGGAGAAAAGTAGTGTCTTCAGTTCCTTTCTGAAGGTGGTGGTAGGCTGGTTCGCGCGAACACCGATGGGTAAATTGTTCCAGGCCACCGGCCCGGCCACCGCAAAGCTTCTGTCTGCAAAGTTTGATGTGTTTGCTCTATTGGGCACTATAACCTTGTTGACAGCAGTAAGGGCAGAGCGTAGTGGTCTTTTTGAAGTCCCATCGACAGAGCATAGCTCAGCGAGACATGGGGGTGCAGTGCCGAAATGTTCTGCCACTGGAACCTCCGATTAATATACGGATCCGACACCTGACAAGTGGGAACAGGCTCTAAGATCTAACGACGCGACGGCCGTTGAGACTGCTTGAGCAGGCTTCTATCTATTTTCAATCCTAAAGAACAAAAATGTTGTCTTTATTTTACCTATTGAAGGACAGGCATGACAAATATGACGCCCATTTTTAATCCAGCCTTTCCACTTTGACGGTATTTTCTTTAATAAACTGCGCTTTTTACCTCCCCGCCAACCATTTGAATTTGAGGGAAACTTTTGACCTGGGACAAGCTTTGGGAATATGATAGAAATGCGGGGTATCCGCTGAAACTAGTAAAATGTTGAAAATCGTCTACAAGAAGAAATAGGTTGGTTGGCATGAAAAAAGTGTATAAAGGGAATGTAATAGGTAAGCGTGGAAGGTGAAGACCAAGGAAAGAATGGATTGATCAGATAAGTGAGATTGCGAATGAATGGAATTTACAGAATGGAAACAAAAGAAGAGCATGCATGAAAAGAGTGATGATGAGATGAAAGAAGTATGCAAGGACAGAGTCAAGTGGAGGCACTTGTGTGGCGGTACCGGCATCCCCTAGAGGAATGGCGGCAGGATACAAGACAAGCACTATTATGCATATAAAATATAATCTATGTTGCAAAGATATGTGCATTCAAGATTCATATTAAATGCATTTCCATAAGCAGACACGTTCGCGCTTACACATGCCGCATGCAGACTTATAACATAAAAACCCAATCTCAAATGAACATAAGCCTGTAACTCTTGCCAACTCTTGAAACAGGGGTGATATTGGCAAAGTGAACCATTTTTTACAGTATGGGTGGTCAGTGTCATTCCAACCTATAAGTCAAGGAACCTATAAGTCATAGATGGATAATAATAAATAATCTATAATAATAATCTAAGTTGCAAATATATATTACATTTGAGAATCATCTCCTGTAAAAATAAATAGTCAACTCGCCACATGCGACCCCTTCGGGGATAACGCGGCAAGAAGTTACACTATATGTGTAGCTTAGTTGTGTTGCGTTTGCGTTATATTAAATGCATTTCCACAAGAAGACACATATAAGTTTGCGTTTAAACATGTCGCATGTGGACTTACATACAATATAAAACCCCAATCTCAAATTAACATGACAAACTCTTGCAGACATTGGCAAAGTGAACAATTTTTTTGCAGTAAGGGTAGTCAGCCTCATACAAACCTATTAGTCAAGTAAGAACAATAGTAATAACATTAGGATGAGTTAATTGGCTGGCGCTGTTTTTGTGTGAAAGACACCTCAATAGCTCTCTGCGAGCTTGGTCGACGCTATGGAAAAGGCCAATTCTTAAGCAAGCCCCAGTTGCTGTAAGGCTAGATGGACTTATGGTGGGCGGTCTTTGATAAAGGTAGATTATTTTTTTAATGCAGTAAAGCGATTATTTTTTTCCACCGGGATTCGAACTCACTATCTTCCAATTACTACTCAGAAGCGTTAACCACTAGTCTACGGTCCGGTCATAGGTAGGCTGCAGTTATTTGCTCATGTATATTGATTGATTTATAAAATGTAATTTGTCGTGTATGTTCCTTGACTTATAGGTTGGTATGCGGCTGACCACCCATGCTGTAAAAATGGTTCACTTTGCTAATGTCACCCCTGTTTCAGGGAAGGACGGCAAGAGTTACAGTGTGTATGTCCATTTGAGATTTGGTTTTTATGTTGTAGGTTCACATGAGGCACGTGCAAGCGCGAACTTGTACGTGTCTGGTTATGGGAATGCATGTAATGTGAACCTCGAATGTAACATATCTTTGCAACTTAGATTAGATAAGATTAACTTTGCAACTTAGAAGCTGTAAAACACACCAATGCTGGAAAAAATTAAGTGTGTTGTAAAATTTAAAGTAAAAATTAATTAACGTAAAATTTAATTAAAAGAATTAAAAATTAAAAAGAAAAATTACAAGGCACGTAGTAAGAATATTGTTTTATTTCAAGTAAGGAAGTATGTGGATTGTTCATCGTAACATCACTTCTATGACCGGTGCAGGAGTTCATTGTTTGACTGTATTTTGTAAAAGGTTTTTTTTGTTTTGTTTGAAAGCCATACAAAACAAAAGCGAAATAATCTTGCTTATTATTTCAAATCTTAAAAAGAGAGAGGTGTACCACAAGGTTCTATTCTTGGGCCTCTTCTATGTCTTGTTTATATCAATGATATAACTACATGGGATACCTATAATAGGTACCCTCCAACTATACGCAGACGATATCATTATTTTTTATAATTCACAAACGAGAGAAGAACTTGAAAATTTAATGCAAAGAGATGTTTCACATCTTGCTAATTGGTTAAGGTTAAATAAATTAAGTTTGAATGTCAAGAAAACGTCATATATGCTGTTTGGAAAATCAAGAAATATGTCCTTTAGCATTACTATTGGATCAAATAATATTGATAAAGTCTGTGTTTCGGTTTTAACTAAAAATGTATTTTCTCTAATCACTGCTGTATTTTATTTCATTTTATTTCTAGTAAGTTGTTATCAAATGCGTTAGTACCTACATCTACGTTCATGTTTCGCATTTGATCTTGATGACATAAAAATACATTAATCTCAAATATCACATTGTTTGCTGTTGTTTCAAAATGTGCAGTAAATATCATAAAAACACACAGATACGGACTTCTTTTAATATCGTCGAATTCAAAGCACCATTTGGACATTTCCATCATCCAGGATTCTCCTCCACTCTCGCCTTTCCATCGCCTTTGCTCTCCAGCTATGACGTCTGCGTTGGCTGCATCTGCATTGATATCGTTCATCCATCAAATGTTAGTCCTTCCTGATCTCCTTCAGCCTTGCAGTTCTGAGAGTGCACTTAAAAGAATTTGCGTCGTTTATTCTAATTATGTGTTAACAATGATAAATTAAACAAAGGATAGCAACAGGAAGCAATGCATTCTTTTCTTTTCTTTTAATACTCAAGTCCAAAAGTGTCCACAGGAAAACGAAAATTACCCTCTACAAAACTATAATCAGGACAGTAGTGACTTATGGGTGTGAAGTGTTGACAATGACAGCAAAGTCTACAGAATGCTGGATAGATTTGACAGATGGCGAAACCTGGAGAAGAAGATACAACGAAGAGTTATACAGAATCTATAAGGCTCCTAGACTCTCTGTACATTCTTAATTACACAGGATAAGATGGACCGAACATGTGCAGAGAATGCCATCTTCACGGGTACCAAAAAGGATTCTTGAGGGGCGTCCGGGTGGGAAAAAAAGAGTTGGGAGACCTAGGCTGAGATGGGAGGATGAGGTGAGGAAGGACGCAAATCAACTACTGCAGGTGACAGACTGGAAAGCCGCAGCGGTAGACAGGAGGAGTTGGAGGTGAAGGCTGATGGAAGCCAAGGGGAGATATGAGCTGTAGGGACATCGAAGAAAAAGATTCTGTTGTACAAACAATGCCAACTATTGCATTGGATTGTTTTCCGTTTGACCAATATTTTAGTCATATAGATTATAGAGCATTAAAAAATGAATTTAATTGATTATTCTGTAAGCACTTAGATTTTTTATACCACAAGCAATATGAACTCAGCACATGATTTGGCATAGACAATACTGTTACGTCACCCGGCCGGGTGAAGGAAAAGGTTAACATTTTTTTTTATTGATTGCTAAGGACGGCAGTCCCATACAAGAATCGCATTAGCTTGCCGAGAAAAAAGTTCAGAGTCCATACAATTTGAAAATCAATTTTCCTCTATGACAAAAAAATGTAATTTGTCGTGTATGTTCCTTGACTTATAGGTTGGTATGTGGCTGGCCACCCATGCTGTAAAAATGGTTCACTTAGCCAATGTCCCCCCTGTTTCAGGGAAGGACGGCAAGAGTTGCAGGGCTTATGTTTATTTGAGATTGGGTTTTTATATTGTAGGTCCACATGCTTGTATGCATGTCCACTGTATTAGTGTGAAATTATACATGTCTGCTTGTGGGAATGCATTTAATATAAATCTTAAATGATGTATATCTTTGCAGCTTAGATTAGATTAGATTAGACGATCATTCATTTTGAGGCGAGAATGCAGCAATTTCTTTTATTCTTGATTCGGCTCTGGATTTTTTTTTTAATTATAAAAATAATTAATTTGCTTTGAATAAAATCATGGATAGCTTTTCAGTTTTGTTTATAATCTAGTAACACGTATCTGTTTAACAAGATGTTCAACCTTTAAGTTTAAAAAAAAATCCATTTCCATATATTTTTTTCATCAATTCAAACACGTACCCTGTAAGACTTTTTATTTTATTTAACTGGTAAAGAAAGGATTTCAATTTTATTTTTGATAAATTATAAGTACCTAAACCTTGCCGGTATTATGATTCTGAATAAACATTTCCTTGACTTATAGGTTGGTATGCGGATGACCACTCATTCTGTAAAAATGGTTCACTTTGCCAATGTCACCCCTGTTTCAGGGAAGGACGGCAAGAGTTGCAGGGTGTATGTCCATTTGAGATTTGGTTTTTATGTTGTAGGTTCACATGAGGCATGTGCAAGCGCGAACTTGTACATGTCTGGTTGTGAGAATGCATGTAATGTGAATCTCCAATGTAACATATCTTTGCAACTTAGGTTAGATTAGACTAGACCAAAAAGAGAAATTATTTTTGTCCGGTCGATAGCTCAGTTGGTAGAGTGCTTGCACTCCATACCAAGAGCTCACGTTCAATATACCATCGAGGCAAGAATATCAGAAACAATCTCCCGTTTCGGAGTTTATTTCAAACCTAAAATAAAATACCGGCAAGGTTCACTCAGCCTTCACAAGAAATGAGTGCCAGTCCCTTCAAGAGTTGTGAAACCCACTCTTCAACCGAAGGGGTTAGCGTAAAACCGAGCACCTTAGTGTAAAAATAATTAGGTTCCACTCGCCACATGCGACCCCTTTGAGGAAAACACGGCAAAAAGTTACACTGTATGTGTAGTTAGTAGAGTTTTATTTTATTTTGATCATCAAAGTTTGGCAGGGATCGAACCTAGCCCTCTGGCTTTGAATGCAAGTGTTTACAACGAATCAGGTGAGTTTTTTCATTTGTGCTGTTTCGAGATACTGTCACTCCAAGGACGCTCTAAAAGATTCAAAGAATGAATCGGTTTCAAGACTTCTCTTGCAATGACTACTGTGTGCAATCTCTCAAACCACAGTCGGCTGTCAGTTCCATGCTCTTGGAGCCGCCACTGCAAAAGCACACTCACCAAACGCTGTTGCAGACTCATTGGCCAATGTTCAGGCTCCACTTGCCACAGAGCACAAAGGGTTTACCTACTGAGCTATCAGCTATGTACTCGTACATGGATGGGACATTAATATTATTATGCTTTTACGTTGGTTCTTTTTAATTAAAACTACGGTGATTATATTAAATTAACTATCACACAATTAATTTCCAATTTGATTCGGATACTAAGTCACTTTACACTTGTACAATACACGGTCGGTTGATTTCTCCAGCTACCAGTGGCGAAGGGTGCCATACAACTCGATTCCCATCGGTTTCCCTTTTAAAATGAGGCAAAAATTAAAATAAAATAGACTGCATGATTTCAATGGGGAACAATTTTTTGTTGTTTCTTTGGTTTTAAATGTTTTTTTTACTTTGTGCCTACATTTTTTAACTACTTTGTTGCCTCATTTTAAAAGGGAAGCCGATGTGAATTGAGTTGTATGGCACCCTTCGCCACTGCCAGCTACGTAGAGTTTTGGTTCTTATTTTATAGTAAGAATAAATATCAGATTTATATATTTTAGAAACAAAATTCTAATGAAGCACTGTTTCTTTTCACTGTTAGTTTATACATGGAGAATTCTACTCTCTAGATTACCTCTCTACCTAACACTGATCGAGCAATCTCAAACAAATTATTATCCTTATAAATACCCAAGAGCATACCTAGGATCACAAGGAGGGGGAGGCAAGTTTTCTAGATTGAAGATGACTTAAACACAACATTATTTTATGCCATAAACAAGTCAACGACGATGTCATGTTGAAAGCACCGGTTCTCATCAGATCACCGAAGTTAAGCAACATTGGGCGCGGATGCTACTTGGATGGGTGACCGCTCAGGTACACCGCGTGTTGTTGGCATTTCTTGGACCGGTCTGTAGTCCAGTGGCAACACTTCGGACTCGTAAATGGAAGGTTGTGGATTCGAATCCCGGCGGAGCACAAAATATACCATTTATATTTCCAAATATGCTCTTCGCTGGGTTGAAAAATTCATAAACCTTTACCAAAGACCGGTCACTGAAAGGTCCATCCAACCTGACAACAACTGGGTCTTGCTTGAGAATTGGCGCTTTCTACAGCGACGACCAAGCTCGCAGAGGGCTCTTGAGGTGTGATACACACAAAAACAGTGCTCACCAAATAAATCATCCTAATATTATTATTATTATTATTTTTATTTTTTTAAAACATTTTAATATAATATACATATTTTTATTTAATGACTACTTCAGCCAAACTGCATAGCAGTTTGTTGGCCGAT
Source organism: Agapetus fuscipes (assembly GCA_951799405.1). Taxonomy (NCBI): domain Eukaryota; kingdom Metazoa; phylum Arthropoda; class Insecta; order Trichoptera; family Glossosomatidae; genus Agapetus; species Agapetus fuscipes. The sequence goes on along the minus strand of OX637357.1, from coordinate 14,287,756 downwards.
TGTATTATATTGTATAAAGTCATGTGCAGTCCAGTACACTTTATTTTGAATATTAAAATGGTTATTTCAATAATTACAGCAACAAAATTGATTAACTATTTTTTACCTCTAGGGAGCCGCAGCTGTCTATCTATTTATTTCTAGAGTCTAGAGAGACACAAATAATATTCGTAACAATATCAACATCATAAAATCTTTTTATTTTAGGTCAACTTTCTAAGATGCCTAGCCTGGAACAGAAAGTCATCTTAGTAACTGGAGGTACTGGTCTGGTTGGCAATGCCATCAGACTTGTGGTGGAAGAAGAAATGAGAAGAGGAGGAGAGGAAATTTCCCGGGAGACTTGGTTCTTTGTTGGAACGAAAGACGCTGACTTGCGGTAAAGACGTGCATTCTTTGTAATCATTTTTCTCCAAACGCAGAATGATTATTTACTAAACCAATTGTTTTTCTGGTATGTCGGGTTAGACCATGGTCTATTTGCAGCTTTTTTATCCACCAGATTTATACCAATAGGTTGTATATCTTTAAAGGAGCACTAAAGACGGAAATTTGAGAGGGCCCTTGGGGTGTGACACACACAAAAACGGTGAGCTTTAATTATGTGTACCTTCCAAATAGTATTTTAAGGTATACCTAACTGCATATGGGTACTCTGATTCTTTGTCAATTTCTTTTAAAGTTCTCCCGATACCATAAATAGGTCTCAAATCACCACATGCAATCCCTTCGGAGATATTGCACGCAAGAAGTTGCGCTATGTGTGTTGCTTAGTTGTGGACAACCTATGTTCTCGACCCATTCATTTCTGACTATCTTGTAAAGTCTTTTCTTCATGCTTCTCAGATTTTTCATCTTCACTGTTCTTTGACTTATAAGTTGGTGTGAGGCTGACCACCTATTCTGTTAAAAATGGTTAACTTTGCCAATGTCACCCCTGTTTCAGGGAAGGTCAGCAAAAGATGCAGAGGCTGTGTTCATTTGAGGTTAAGTTTTTAATTTTTAATACACATGCAGTTTTTTAAGCGCAAACTTACACGCGCCTGTTTGTGGGCATGCATTGAATATGAATTGTTAATGTATCTCGTTGCTACTTACTTTATAGATTAGGTATAGACTGTGAATGCTTCATCTTACATTATTATTATCACATTTATTCTTATGTTTGATCTTTGATAACTTTAATAAATTAGCAAATAAATAATAACTATATTGTGATTTGTGGAGCATGTTAATCTTATGTGCTTCAGCAACCCGGAGGAAACTCAGAGACTGTTTGACAAATACAAACCAACGCATGTCATCAACCTGGCGGCAGAGATCGGCGGTCTGTTCCTCAACATGAAGAGAAATCTAGACTTCTTCGTGAGTAATCAGCCTTTACTTCTCCAATCTACATGCTCTGTCTTTCTTTTCAGGACATTCAAGGTGTGTATCAGTAGCGTAAAGGGTAAAATTGCACGGAAGGTAACCCGGTTACAAAAACAAAGTCCCTTGTTAGTACACCGCAATCGCAATCGCAACTAAGCTACACATATAGTGTAACGTCTTGCCGCGTTATCCCTGAAGGGGTCGCATGTGGGGAGTTGAACCTATTTATTTTTACAGGTAAGGGGGCCGGCCTTGCGCCAACCACTTCAGTCGAAGTGGGGGTTTCCCAGCTCCCGAGGGGGCTGGTACTCATTTATTGTGAAGGCTGAGTAAACCTTGCCGGTATTTTTATTATGGGGTTTGAAATAAACACCGAAATAGGAAATCATTTCTGACACCCTCCTCGGTGGGATTCGAACCCGAGCTCACGAAGTAGAATGCAAGCACTCTACCAACTGAGCTATCGACCGGACACCATGGCATGAAAAGAAGCATAGATATATCTGATGAGATAATGGGCGCCCTTAGTGGAATGGCAACTCGCTCCCCCAGTTCTTGTTTGCCGGATAGACCAATTTTGTCAAATATGACCTTTTAATGCAGTTGTCTTAAGAATCAAATTCTACACAATCTGAGCTAAGAACAATACGTATTTGTCTTCAAATGTGCAAGCTAATTAACATTTTCACATACAATTTTCTGTGTTTGAAATTTTATTTTAGTTCTCGAGTGCCGTATATCCACTAAATGCGTGACTGCGTCATCTACAATTGTAAGCCAATCACAGACGCGCGTGGGCATGACGTCACACCGACACATTGTTGTATGTTATGTGTATTTTGGCGCTTATGCTAAACAAGCACTAAGATTGTCGCGAGCGTCTGATCAAGGTCCAATCATTTTGCCGTATCTCCACTTAACGCAATTTTCGTTGCGCATCTTTGGCGGACGTCCATTTTAAAACACTTTTTTTTAGTATTAAACGTAAAATTACAATGATTTGTATGGATTATTATAATGCCAGCCCTACAGTACTTTTGGTAAAATAGGTAATTGAATTACGATTTTGTCAATTACAATAACAAAACACAAAAACATTGCTCCTGTAAAATTAGCTTAATGGTCTATACGGCAAACAAAAACTAAGGCAGCGAACTAGATACAGTGACAGTTGCATGCTCCACTGTCATTATACTCGCAACCGTAACTCAATCTTTGCTGGGCGTTAAATATGCAATCCCCTCTCCACCATATTGAAGTCATACTTAGATTCCTCTGACAATATTTAACACCTTCATATATTTCTCCTCTCTCCCAGCTCAACAACCTGGCCATAAACAATAATGTGCTAGAGATGTGCCACAAAACCGGAGTCTCCAAGGTGGTTTCCTGCTTGTCCACCTGCGTGTTCCCGGACAGGATATCTTACCCCCTGGACGAGGGCAAGCTGCATGAGGGGGAGCCGCATCCCAGCAACTTTGGCTACAGCTACGGCAAGAGACTGATCGATGTACTCAATAGGTAAACTGCCACTCATTACTCTTAAGTGGGTAAATGGAGTAATAATTATAATAGGCCAATTTTATATTGTGCCGTTTAGTGGAACTAGCCCATTGAGTAATAACATAGCGGAGCAGGAACTAAATTACTGCATTGATACATATTAAAGCGCACATTTGTCTCAGTCCTGTTAAACATTGCAGTGGTGTAGTCGTACGAAATAAGGCCATTTTGCCTTACTGGGTCTTACAGCAACTGGGTCTTGCTTGAGAATTGGCGTTTTCTACAGCGACAACCAAGCTCGCAGAAGGCTCTTGAGGTGTGATACACACAAAAACAGCGCTCACCAAATAAATCTAATCTAATCTAATCTAATCTAAGCTGCAAAGATATATATCATTTAAGTTTTATATTAAATGCATTCCCACAAGCAGATATGTATAATTTCGCGCTAACACATGCCGCATGTGGACCTACAATATAAAAACCCAATCTCAAATGAACATAAGCCTTGCAACTCTTGCCGTCCTTCCCTGAAACAGAGGTGACATTGGCAAAGTGAACCAATTTTTACATTATGGGTGGTCAGCCGCATAACAACCTATAAGTCAAGGAACAAATAAATCATCCTTATATTATTATTTATTTTTTTATTTCAGAGGCTACCATCAGCAGCACGGCCGCAACTTCACTTCAGTGATTCCCTGTAACGTGATTGGTCCTCACGACAACTACACTCTAGTCTCGAGCCACGTCATCCCAGCAATCACAAGGAAGATGCTGGAGGCTGCTGAAAGAGGTATTAGTCTTCCATTACTGACCTCCTCAGCCCCACACCTGGATATATTTACAACTGGTGTGGATCGCTTACTATCTGAGTCTGTATGTATATTAGAACGACGTATGGATGCGTAGAATAATGTATCTGTGGATCTGTATATTGTTCTCGTATGTCTGCCATGTTATATGTATTGTGACGTTTTGGTGTCTCACTGTCAGTTATGTATATATTTGTTAAATAAATAAATAAATAAATTACCAGACCTAAGTGATTAATTCTCACTTACGCAAACGCAATAGGAATGCAACTAAGCTACACATAAAGTATAACGTGTAAATGAGGGCCTTAGAATCAAAAAGGCAAGTGTTCTCTTACCGCGTGGTATTTTACCTCCACCTATCTATAGGACACTTGCCTTTTAGATAAGGCCCTCAAATAAGCTACACATATGATGTACTTCGGTTACATTCTGAGAAATGAGAAATACTATCTTCTTCAATCTTCATCTCATCATACAGGGTAAGATTAAGGGGAGAAGATCTCAGGGCAGCCAAAGGGCATTGTGGCTGAAAAAGCTGCGACAGTGGTTCAAAAGTACCAGGTCCCTGTTTCGAGCCGCAGCATCTTAGGTCAAAATAGCCATGATGATCGCCGATCTTCAATAGAAGTGGCACCAAAAGAAGAAGAATAGTGTGACTCCTTGCCCCGTTCTCCACGAAGGAGAGCATGTAGAATCCATACTTTTACACGTGATTTCAGTTCAAGTGGAGGTTTCCCAGCTTTCGTGGGGGCTGGTACTCATTTCTTGTGAAGACTGCTATTTTATTTTGGGTTTGAAATGAACACCGGAACGGGAAATAATTTCTGACATGCTTGCCTCAGTGGGATTAGAATTCGAACTCTCGGCATGGAATGCAAGCACTCTACCAGCTGAGCTATCGACCGGACGAGCATAGTCAAAAGCTTTGTTAACCCTGCAGTAGCCTTTTTACATTCTCCCAACAAAACAAATTTGGTCAGGCAAACTTCACACGTTTATGTGGCGCGGCTAGTGTCCTTAGCAACCAATAACAATATGTGTTGCTTTTTTCCTTGCAACTGGCCATTACAATTCATGTGCAGACCATAGACTTGAACCTTTTTTCAAAAACCTATTATTTTATTTTGTAGGTGATGCAACCTTCACAGTCCTGGGAAGTGGCAAGCCTCTGCGTCAGTTTGTGTATTCTTTGGATCTGGCTAAGCTGATGCTGTGGGCTCTGAGAACATACGACAGTGCTGAGCCCATCATTTTATCAGGTACATAAAAAAGTGTATATTTCCATCTTCTACTTGTTCCACAATAGGGTAATTTCACTTTTGTTTTTTATTTCATAAAATGCTAACTAGCGCAATTGAAGAAGAAGAAAATAATTGCACAGTTTTTCATACCAATCAAACTTATTTAAGATACAGGTCGCGTCATGTAAGAAGAACGCTAGCAGCAAGCGCAGTATTCGATTTATCGACGTACTGCACGACTGCTACGACTGTACGCAAACATACCCCCTCCACTTTTTCTCAGCGTTCTTTTTACATGATGCGACCTGTACTGTCCATGGCCGTCGGAAGGGGGGGCAGGGGAGGGCCGTTCCCCCCCCCTGGAAATCTCGAAGGGCAGGAAAGGTGATAGAAACAGCAAATTAGCCCAACATTTACGGATAAAGTGATGGACATCTTCGGTCAAACACCAAAAAAACTGGTATTCGCCTTTTCGACGTAGATCAGGTAAGTTAGATTTTGATAAGTAGGTACGTGTACAAAAATTGTTTGTTTTGCAAAAATTGAGTTTTTTGCCGCCCCCTAGATTGTGTTCTTCCGAAGGCCATGGTACTGTCCTGAATGTAAATACTTCATTGGTTGTGAAAGATATATTTTTTCCTTCAACATGATTTAAATCCTTTTACATTTGGTTCACTTTCCGTAAAATGGACCTTCACAGCTTATATTGAATGTGGTAAAAATCAGAACTAATGCCTCCATCCTGTAACACGTCACGTTGAAGTTAGCTGAGTTGTCAAAGCTTAAGAAGTATTTTGTTGAAGAAAAACAAAATAATGCCTAACAATTGTTTTTTTAAATAAATACGTTCCCCTCGCCACATTTTTTTATTTATTTTTTTAATGGTGCACAACAGGTTATATATATATATATATAAGGATAATTTATTTTAATGTACACATAATTAAAGAGCGCCGTTTTTGTGTGTGTCACACCTCAAGGGCCCTCTCAAATCACGGATAAGATTTCTTGTAAAGATGTGTCTTTAGTGCTCCTTTAAAGACACCAACAGTCTTTGCCTTCCTCACATTAGGTGGCAGTCTGTTCCACTCCATTGGTCCCGCAAACCGGAAAGCACGGTCCCCAAAATTAGTGCGTGTCTGACGGTGTGGCTGAACCAAGTCCACCACGCCATCCCCTGCAGATCTGAGCGTTTGGCGCCTCAAATCCCTCTCAACGGGTGTAAACATGTCAGCCAAATATGAAGGAGCTGTACCATTTACAGCCTTATACACCATCAGACAAACACGGTAGACCACCCTCTCCGGAAAACGAAGCCAATGCAGTTTCCCTAACAATGGAGTAATGCGAGTAAATTTAGACATCCCGAATATGAGTCTTGCCGCTGAATTCAGCACAGACTGAAGACGGTTGAACTGCTTTTTCGGCTGACCTATGTACAGCGTTGAGCAATAGTCAACTCGTGACATCACAAAGGCATTCACCAGGGTCTTGACTGCTCCCGACGGTAAACATCTCCTGATCGCCTTTATCTGGCGAAGTTCAAAAAATGAGGAAGATACAGTCGAGTTCAATTGCTCTCCCATTGTGAGGTTCCGATCCAGTGTGACTCCTAGAAGTCTGACTGAGTCGGAGGGCTGAATCAGCTCTCCCCCAATGGAGAGTGGTACTCGAGTTGTCAAAAGATGATCACGCCTGGTTGTAGCCGCCCACATCACTTCTGTCTTACCCATGTTAAGGATTAGGCCATTGCTTGTCATCCATTCACCAATCTCCGCAATGCAAGCTGCCACCCTGTTACTGAGAGTTTGTGCCATATGTGGCTGACACTGAGAGTAAATTTGCCAGTCATCTGCATATGCATGTGTAATGAGGCCCCATTTCTCAACTATACTCTCAATGTCAGCAGTGTATAAAATAAACAGGATCGGTCCCAGTACAGACCCCTGCGGCACCCCGGAGATCAGCGAATAGGAAGGTGAGACACAGTCACAAGTACGCACTACCTGCTTGCGATCCGCCAAGTATACCCTAATTACAGTGCACCCTCTCAGCCATCAACAAGCTGGGAGGAACTCTTTTACCATGAATTTAAAGGTGTCTAAATTGTATTGAAATATATCAATCTTTGATTCGTTAATGAGTTAAACACTCCGAGTTAAAGGATGTTGCGCCACAACGTCAGTGCAACTCATTGGTACATGAAATAAATCATGATCTCATGCGACACCTTCCGAGAGAATGCGGCAGGATATTACGCTACATGTGTAGCTGAGCAGCGATAAGCCATGTAGATCCATAACAATGTTTTTTTATGTCCAGTTGATGAAGACGATGAGATTTCCATTGCGGAAGCAGCTCAAATCATCAAGGAGACAGTTGGCTTCAAGGGTGAGCTGGTGTTTGACACTTCCAAGGCCGACGGACAATACAAGAAGACAGCTTCCAACAGCAAGCTGAGGAAGTATCTGCCTGACTTCAAGTTTACAAGGTCTCAAGAGGCCATCAGACTGAGCGCCCTGTGGTACATGCAAAACAGGAAGATAGCTAGACACTGAATAGTATTTTTTTTTTAATCACAATAAACAACTGTGTAAGCCTTTGGGCCTTTTTAGACACAATGCATTCTGCCCAGATTGTCTATGGATTACCGGACAAAAAGTGTGAAAGCTTTCATACATCTCCATACACTAGTGACTTGCGACCCAGCGCCAGATAGAAAAAACCATAGACAAACCGTTCAAAATGCATGTGTAATGGCTGTTTTTTTATGTTGTCAATAAATAAATTATGGTATTTTATGTCTTGTTTTGATATTTTTTGATAAATAAAGGATATTTATAAATAAAATAATATTATTGAAATAAATACTTACATTTTGTAGAATTTTAATTTTTTTCTGATGGTGATCGTGAGAGATTGAAAATGTGAATTATTTTAGTTTTATGTGTACCTGATGGTCACCCATCCAAGTAGCATCCGCGCCCAATGTTGCTTAACTTCGGTGATCTGATGAGAACCGATGCTTTCAACATGGTATCGTCGTTGACTAACTTTTCTCACTTTAGTTCTAATTATTTGAAACGCACAGAGTATTTGAAATGTATTATTTAGGATTCATTACAAACATTGATTGAATGATTTTTTAACAGCTTAACAAATTAGGGCCTTTGGTTTCAAAAATTTCCAAATATTTTTTGATGAAAGTTATTGCATTATTTGAATTTAATGGACAACGTTTTTGGATTTTAAACTTTTTCTTGGCGAGAAAACGTCAGTCATGGCAATATCAATCGCCATTTCCTCTCAGTGTCTCAAAACAAAGCAACGCCACACACACCACAGCACTGCGCAGCTAACGGCCCTGCAACCGGACATGGACAACTGCCACATCACCAACACCTCTGCGGCACTATAACAAATGTCATAGACCCTTAGAGTCTCTCGAATCTAGGGAGTCTCCCGCATAGGCTTTCTTAAAAAAAAAAAAAAAAAGTCTTAAATGGGGCTACCGTCCTTAGCAAGCAATAACAAAATATTTGTTTGCCTTTCCTCTAGCAAACTGGCTGGGTGATGATACAATTATGTCTATACCAATTAATGTGCCGACCTCATTGAGTAAGAACGTTTTTGGTACAGATGTTCCAAATTTGATTTTCTCTCGTCGGTCAAACTTCAAACGTCTATTTGATTAGGGTCCTAAGTAACAATAACAAAATATTAGTTGGCCTTCTGTTAGAGTGCAACTTGGGCGTAAGATATAATATTTTTTTTAGTTTATCTTCAACATGCAGACATAATTTTTATGCAGGTAGGTACCTAAATTTATATTTTCTTGTGATTATTGTAAAAAAAACATAGCTGGCTGAATACAAACAAGCGTTGTCAGCTATGGCTAAAAATCCACGTATTTAAAACACAATTTGTTTGACATCTGTCAGATAAACACTGAATGTTATTTTGTAACCTATTTCATTTATATTTATAAAAGGTAAGTTTACCCACCGCAAATGTTTATTATAAAGATTAATATCCCAAGATTATAATTGCATTTTTACATGAGCTCAATTTTCCCGCAGGCGTTGAATAATTTTCTATAAATAATATTGTGTACGCAGACACGGCATATCTTATCTTTTGAAATTAAAGATGCACATATTGTGTACTCAGGTGAAAAATAATTTCAAAACGTTAAATATTCACATATAGCTGATTTCTACATCAGGACAATCCACTCTTTGTCATTAAAAAAATCTTCTATTTTCATTTGTAAAAAATATCTCCATTGAGAAATCTATGTGTCAAAAGTAAAACAGAAGATTAACAAAAACGACGTGTTCCAAATTCAAACTTCTATATAGGTAGGTATTCATTTTAAATTTAGAATATTATATTATTTTTATTATCAAAATGGTAACATATTTGATAATTCAACCATAAAAATATATTAATGACTCTTGCAACAATTTTATGTGAAATGTGAAATATATTTTTTAAGTTTTTACATTAAAATGTGTCTGATTTATTGGGAAAACATTTTTGTACTGTTTTAGTGTCTATAACGTCTAAAGCAGTGTTTTTCAACCTTTTTCAAAAAATATTTCGCGACCCCCCCCCCCCCCTTTTTTCCATGTAATTATGTTAAAAATATATAATACTTACAAAAATTTTAGGCGTTTGCGTTATTTGCAATCTGATATAAACATATAATTGAATTGTGGTCATCATCTCGCACGTTTAATAATAAAGAGCAATAACTCAAAAAACAAGAATGTTGGGAAATCACGTTTGAAGTTCAGACATCCAGTACAACTTGTATGGGATGAAAAAGGCGGCCGATGTTTTATCTCGGTCATATTCGTCCAAATTGAACGGCTGTCGCATTCTACCTATTCTTCTCGCATTGTTCTTGCGTTTTATAACAAAATCTTGATTTTCCCAATTTTCGAGTTATTTCTCTTTATTATTAAGCGTGCGATCTATAAATCAAGACAACTTTGATTCATTTTCGTCCACACGGTCTTTCATTGAAGAAGTCGGAAGCGAGATCAACATCAACTCATATAATATACTATCTGGTATGAAAATGGTGTTACATAATTCGAAAAAAGAATTGTGTCATTACTTCTCACTGCAAGAGATATCGGATTACACTGGGCAAAGATGGATCCTTAATCCGTTTTTAAATGCAGCTATAAACGAGGCAAATTTAGCAACTAAGCTCAAAGAGAATCTGCTGGAACTATCTGCCGATGGGATGTTACACTTGGAATTCAAGTCTGAAAACTTGGATACGTTTTGGTTAAAAAGAAAAACAGAATACCCGGAATTAACAACCGAGGCTTTGCAGTGTTTGATTCCATTTTCTACCTCGTACTTGTGCGAGTTGGCATTTTCATCAATGGTGCGAATAAAATGTAAACTAAGAAATCGCTTACATTTGGAAAACGATTTAATACTTCATGTGGTAAAAACGGCTCCACGATGGGAGAAATTAATTGCAGAAACTCAAGCGCAACCTTCACATTAAAATGAACGAAGATAAGCAAGCACAGATGTAATCATTTTCTATTTAAACACATTTTTAATATTTATTTTCTTTGTAATAACATGTTTTGAACTAGCATTTTTCTGACTTGTATGATTGATTATAGGGAAAATTTGTTAAATATAATAATTTTAACTCTTATCGACTTTTTATTTAAGTCTCACAAATTATATGTTGTATAAAAAAACTGAAGTTTTCTCGACCTCTCGCGACCCCCCTACAGAGGCTCCGCGACCCCCCAGGGGGTCGCGACCCACAGGTTGAAAAACGCTGGTCTAAAGTAATGACACAAATTTTGTATTGTAACTTGACATTTTCTTGATAAAATTTTCCAAAGAAAAAATAAGATTATTACAAAATAACCAAAAAAACACAATGAGATGGTTCGGACATCTTGAAAGAATGAAGTATGAAGGACTATCGAAGAAAGTGTAAAGAGGAAACGTCAGAGGGAAGCGTGGAAGGGGAAGACCGATGAAGGAATGGATAGACCAAATACTTAGGTGAGATTGCGAAAGAATGGAACATGCAGAGTGAGAATAAGAGAAGAGTAGGTATGTATGAAGAAAGTGGTGAATGTTGAAGAAATGAAAGAGATATGCAGGAACAGAAAAAAGTGGAGACGTATCTGCGTAGATACCGAACACCCCTAGTGGAACGGCGGTAGGATGCAGTAACAGTAACAGAGATATTTTTTTATAGTAAACCTTGATTAAATTGAGATGGAAACACATAAACTGGTTCTTCATTCCATAAGCGGGCAGTTTGGCATAGGAATGAGTCGTGAAAACACCAAGTTCTCATAGTTTTGACGCCAACTTTAAAAGAGTGGATGCATCGATCAACACAAAAGATATGTATGGAGCATCTGAGCCGATTTGCGTACCAAATAAGAGTGGGCACTAGAGTGCACTCTTCATACAAACAGTTTCATGCAATCAGTTTCCAGGCAACCCTCATGTTTATGTCTCTTTTTGAAGTATGAGTTATATGTCGGTGTTATAGCCGCGGGGATCAAGACAGGTTATTTGGAACCGGATAACGCTGGTTCGAATCCCGCGACGATAACTTCGACCCTGGTTCAACAGATGCCGTTGCATGCACACAAGCTTCTGCTTTCGCATGAAGACAACTGGCCAGGTAAAATAGGTTGGTGGATTGCATTCCTTTCCACAAATCTATTTAAAAAAATAATTATAATAATAATATATATCTTCTGTCTCATTTTTTTGTTTTTTGCCTATTTTCCGTTTCATATTCCTTGATGTAAAGGTTGGTATGAGGCTGACCCCCCATACTGTAAAAAATGGTTCACTTTGCCAATGTCACCCCTGTTTCAGGGAAGGTCGGCAAGAGTTTCAGGGCTTACGTTCATTTGAGATTGGGTTTTTACATTGTAGGTCCGCATGCGGCATGTGTGAGCGCGTAATTATGCGTGTCTGCTTGTGGGAATGTATTTCATATGAACCTCAAATGATACATATCTTTGCAACTTAGATTTAGATTGTACATTTGTTATTTCAAATCCAATATCAATCGCCATTTCCTCTCAGTGTCTCAAAACAAAGCAACGCCACACACACCACAGCACTGCGCAGCTAACGGCCCTGCAACCGGACATGGACAACTGCCACATCACCAACACCTCTGCGGCACTATAACAAGTGTCATAGACCCTTAGAGTCTCTCGAATCTAGGGAGTCTCCCGCATAGGCTTTCTTAAAAAAAAAAACATTGTAACTGTAGAAATTGTTGTCTGAAAAATGGTACAAATCATTAACTCATGATATCTGTGGACTAGAAACTATTTAAACGAAAATAGACACTATATCCATTTCAACTTACTTAATCGCAAAACGTCTGTAACTGTTACTGCCGCTATCCGCTAAGGTTTTCCAGAGCCTCTGCAGACTTGCCTCCATTTTTTCCTATCCTTGCACACGTATTTCAGTTCATTCATATCCATCCCTTTTTTCATACATTTCCTTCTTTTACATTCACTTTGTATATTCCATTACTTCACAATTTCACCAATCTGACCCAACCATACAATCTCTCGGTCTTCCCTCTCCTCTTTTTCCTTTCACATTATATAGGTCAGTCGGTTTCAATCTATGTTGAACTCTGCAGCAAGACTCATATCTTGGATGTCCAAATTTAATCATATTACTCTATTGTTGAAAAAACTGCATTGGCTTCGTTTTCCAGAGAGGGTGGTCTACCGTGTTTGTCTGATGGTTTACAAAGCTGTCAATGGTGCGGCTCCTTCATACCTGTCTGACATGTTCTCACCTGTTGAGATAGATTTGAGACGCCAAACTCTTAGATCTGCGGAGTGTGGGGTGGTTGACTTAGTCCAGCCATCACGTCAGACACGCACTAATTTTGAGGACCGTGCTTTCCGGTTTGCGGGCCCAATGGAGTGGAATAGACTACCACCTCATGTGAGGAAGGCAGAAACTGTTGGTGTCTTTAAAGGAGCACTAAAGACGCATCTTTACAAAAAATCTTATCCGTGAGAGGGCCCTTGAGGTGTGACACACACAAAAATCGATATATAGAACTGGATGGGCTGAGAAATCAATACTTTGAGAATTAGAAATGCGCTACCCCACTCATCATACAAAAATCCAAATTCAGTCTTTCGGTAACCTTCCAACTGTCAACAGGTGTGTTACCTAATTGGAAAAAAAATCCATATAAATGCCTAACTGGGTATTTTCTAAACGTGCCAACAAAAGAAAGTAAATGTGTTATAGAACATGGAATAATATTTTACATTAATCACTATTCTTTATGATTACGTTGATAAAATTTATTTTTCGTTTGTCGAAATATTTTGTTCGCAAAAGTGACAGCCATTTCTAGAACTAGTGATGTTCAAATATATAGGTACTTGCTTCTTCAAATATGTAACTTCTATGCTCGCGGTAATAGATACTTGTGAAAATCATCCCGTACTTTCAACAACACTAGTAACTAAGTCCGTTGCCATGGGGATTCCATGGTGATGTGTAAATAAATTGAAGACGGAGTAGAGACACGTTGCTTACATAGAAAATAACAAAAACATTTCATATGTCGTGAGCGAGACAGAACTATTAACAATGTATGGTGTCAAAGACGTTGCATCATGTCGATTGGTACTAAATCACATACATAGCCCTTCCATTGAATATACTTCCATGCTTGTATATATATTTCCTCTGTATACACACTTTGTAAGTCTGTCATCATCCATTCTTTCTACATGTCCAATCCATCTCATCACATGCTTTTGCACCTTTACTTTCACATCCTCTTTCATATTGATGGATGGGTGGATGAAAGTTTTTGTGCGAAATTTGCAATTGCTATAATAAGAGAAGGAAAAAATGAAGTGTATTGTGTGAACAATGGAAGTAAAGTAAGATTGCTAAAATTTTCAGAATGTCGAATGCCGGGCATAAGGTAGTTTTGGTGACTGGAGGATTTGGATTGGTTGGCCGCGCCATCCATCAAGTTGTACAAGAAGAAAAACAAAATGGCGGACCGCACTCCGCCGGAGAGACCTGGATCTTTGTCGGGTCTAAAGATGCGGATCTTTGGTGAGTGTAAGATTTTTATTTCATCGGGACTCTTGTCAATCATTAGGAATAAAAATGGACTAAGCGCAAATTCCAGACAACATAATTGTAACGCCACACAGAAGGAAAAGGCAAAAATTTTGGTAATTGGTTGCTTAGGACCCTAGATACTGTTATGATTTTATTTGGGTTCTTTTTAATGAAACTGCGATTCATTTATTTTTCAAGATTTATTTTACACAATATCAGTTTACAATGTACTGATTACTTTTCGTGCTCTGCCTATCGACTTTGCGGCTCAATGTTTCAAGCAACTCTGCACCATTGCGGCTCTTATTTATACCTTTCATATAGATGTTTCTCGTGTATTCCAGATTCTTCTGTAGTGGATTGTTCTACACGCACACCAACTAGCATGCTTATGCCCATGTACAAATACTCCTATAATGGATCATACTAGAGCCAGATTGTTTTCATAGTAAATTATGCTAGAGGCAAACGCACACATACCAGCAAATTATGTGCATGAATACACAAACTCATAGTTCGTAACAATGCAGTAACAGTTTAAGCACTGCCAGCGCCCTGGACGACATTTCTAAGGCTCCCCTTATCCAGCATTCAAATCTTCTTGTATTATATATTTCAGTGACAAAGCTGCAACGGAAGGGCTCTTTAAAAAGCACCGCCCTACTCATGTGATCCATTTGGCAGCCATGGTGGGAGGGCTGTACCATAACATGGCTCACAACCTCGACTTCCTGGTAAAAATGCACGCCTTTTCATCTTCTCAATCTTATAACCTCACTGTCTTATCCGTTTGTTTGCTTGCAATGTTTAAAATTTGACAATAACAATTGAACTACAGTAAAACGCAGCAGTACAGCCTCGATTATCCAAACGATCAGTTAACCTATAGATCAAGCGCCCTTGGGGTGGCTAGTGCCACTAAACGGCGCTGTATACAAATTGTCCAATTATTATTATTATTATTATTGTAGAGGCATTAACTTTGTAATCGTTCATCATTAGATCAGTTAACCTCGTTTGTGCCAGTGATTTTTAAACCATTATCCAGCTCTTACCAAACTCTTATTTTCAATATTGAATATCTCGAAAGATACAAAACATCCATCATATCCAATTTTTTCATCTCAAAAGGCAGTGAAATAAAGTGTTTTTATTGCATAATTTAGTAAAACATCAGGAGTGACGGATTTACTGCACTGCCTCATAATAGTATGATTACGAAAAAACATGTAGGTACATAAATTTTTAGTAGGGAAACTTCATAATGTAAAAAAAATGACAGTTTACAAGGTAAACTTTTTTTTTTAACTATTCGCAATGAATGCTTTGAGTTTATTGGCGGGTAATTTTATCCAATAGGAGTATGTTAAGTGATTTTTGATCTCATAGCTGTGTAAAAACTAAAAATAAAAAATTAAATTAGTCAAGATATTTCGGAGCGCGGATCTGCGTTCCGGCACTCGCGTGGTTAAATGTTAATTTTATATGCACGTTTTTGGAATCAGCATTTAAATACAACCTATTCGTACACACAATAAACAGTAATTTTGCCTGTTACTAGGGAGGTTCTTCTGTTATTATTTGTTGTTTCAGAGGAAGAACATGGCCATAAATGATAACATCCTGCAGACAAGCTATGAGACGGGAGTGAAGAAGGTGGTGTCCTGTCTGTCTACTTGTATATTCCCTGATAAAACCACCTATCCCATAGACGAGACCATGGTAACATACAACTTCAGCTATTACTTTACCTTAGTTGTATAATGCTTGCACATTTACGGAGGGAAAAACTATTTTAATCTAATCTAAGTTGCAAAGATATGTAACATTGGGATTCACATTATATGCATTCTCACAAGCAGACACGTACAAGTTCGCGCTTGTACATGCTTGTAAATGTAATATATCTTTGCAACTTAGATTATAGATTAAATATTGATATCTTAACCTATATATTATAGATAGATAACCTCCTGAGTGCTGGAATGGGAATCCACGCTCACAGTACTATTAGTGTTTTTTTTTGTTTTTCTTTATTTTTTACACAGCAATAATCTAAATAAATGACTTATTAACCTTTACCACCCTAAGTATCTAAAAATTACACATGGTCCGAAGTGGGGTACCGGAGGACCCCAGCTACTTTTCATACAAAATAATCATAAGGCAGAGAGCCCGCCAGACGTGCGTTTCGCTCCGCATACGCCGTGGGAATGACGCAAGTAGGACAAACTCAACCAGTGTTTCCTAAACGGTGGAAGAGAATTTAAAGTAAACATTTTTATAATAATTTTTATTTCATTTTCAATTGTATAATAGTAAATATGCAACATACGAAATTAAAAAAAAAACATAAATAAAGTTAAAATCCAAAAAAACATAATTACAATTTTTCAAGTTATGTACAATAGTGTTGAGAAATATCAAGCGAAGGCATCTTTTATTATCTGGGCGTAGTTTATATCTGCAACAAATTAACGAATGGTTTGTTATTTATTTAAATACTCTAAATCTAAATCTAAGATGCAAATATATATTAAAATTTACAATCCACATCTTACATCCACACCCACAAAAGTAAACATACGTAAGATTTTCGCGCATACAAATACAATTTCAAATGTGTCTACAGTAGGAAATACCGCAAATGACCGGTCCGTAGTCCAGGTGGTAACACTTCGGACTCGTAACTGGAAGGTCGTGGGTTCGAATCCCGGCGGAGCACAGAAAATATACCATTTATATTTTCAAATTTGCTCTTCGCTAGGTTGAAAACTTCATAAACCTTTACCAAAGACCGGTCATCAAAAGGTCCATGCAGCCTTACAACAACTGGGTCTTGCTTGAGAATTGGCGCTTTCTACATCGACGAACAAGCTCGCAGAGGGCTCTTGAGGTGTGATACACACAAAAACAGCGCTCACCAAATAAATCAGCCTAATTTAATTTTTTTTTTTTTTTTTTTAAATGAACATAAGCTCTGCAACTTTGCCGCCTTTCCTTGAAGCAGGGGTGGCATTGACATAATTGAAACATTTTTTTTACAGTATGCAGACTCAGATTCATCAGACTCAGATTCAATAATATCTCCGACTTCAGAATCACCCGAATTACACAATTCGAATTCTAAGTCACTGTCAATAACTTCGTCATCACTAAAGTCTTGCAATTTTTCTATTTCTTCATAGGTATTTTTTCTAGCCATTTTCTAGAGAGAGAAAAAAATCAAATGGTTGGCACATATCACAAAGGAAAAACAATATACCTATTCAGAAAAAAAAACAACGAACTTACCTTTCTCTTCACAAAAATATATTTATTTTATATGTGTAAAATATTATAGAACGTTTTGGGAACCACAGGAATGACAGGACTGTTCCACTCGCTTACCCAGAAAGACGGAGTAAAGTCGTCAGCGGATAATATAGTTGACTCTCTTCCGCACAGCTGTGACGCGGTAAGCTCGCGTAAAAAAGTGAAACAAGTAGCTTATCTCTGGACCCACCACACACACAATGGCGCGCCAGCCCTTCCCGTCCCTCACATGCTCCAGCGCTCCCCCCGCGAGGGCATAATGTGACGTGTTTCTGACCACGTGATTAGTAGAGTACGCGAATATTTATCAAAAACAATTATTTGAAGACTACATGCTTTGAATACTTAAAAACAAAAAATACAGAAATGTTTCTAAGTAGCTTTACGAAGATTACAAAAAGTTTCAATTGAATTGCTCGATTAATTATTGAGTAATCAAATAAAACGTTTTTTTGGGGTATCTCATATACCCCGCTTAGGCCAGGGAAGGTTAAGCTAACATGGGTTTCTTAGATAAATGCACCTTTTGTCCTATTTTCTATGAGAGAAAACACTAAAAAAGTGTGAAAGCCCTGTATTAGCGTTATCAAACTTTATCCATCCAGTGGACAGCTCAATTGGTAGAGTGCTTCCATTCCATGCCAACAGTATGGGTTCAAACCCCACTGAGGGTGTCAGAAATGATTTCCCGTTTCGTTGTTTATTTCAAACCCAAAATAAAATACCAGCAAGGTTTACTCAGCCTTTACAAAACATGAGTACTAGCTTCCTTGGCTGAGAAACCCCCACTTCAACTGAAGTGGTTGTTGGAGTAAGGCCTTACCTGTAAAAATAAATAGGTTCCACTTGTCACATGCGACCCCTTTGAAGATAACGCGGCAAGAAGTTACAGTATGTGTGTAGCTTAGTCACGTTTTAAGTTACGTTTTTTCCGCCCATCTCCAGAGGCTGACTGAAGCCTTACGTATGTATTCTTAGACAAAGCTGTGTTTGACTTCCAAGCATTACCGGTCCGTAGTCTAGTGGCAACGCTTCGGACTCGTAAATGGAAGGTCGTAGGATCGAATCCCGGCGGAGCACATAAAATTAGAGGTGGCCGTTTAAACGAAAAGCAGTTTAAAATAGCTGCTGTTTATTTTAAGCAACTAAGCGCGCTTACAATTTAAACGAAAAGTCTTTTTGAAAAATAAGCGTATAAAATAAGCATAAGCAACTTTCGTTTAATAAAGTTTCGTTGAATAAGCGCGCTACATTTTTTCAATCGTTTTGTAAACGACTTGTCTCGCGCGTGCGGCGTAGTCATTTCTCAGTTGCTTCCCGGCCATTGACCTGCGTGGATATGCGACGCAAAATATTTAAATTAAAATCGTTTTTTTTTAATCGTATCAACACCCCCCCCCCCCCCCGCCAGCGGAAATTTTTTGTGGCTTGATAATCAATATTTACAATAAACCCAAAAAACGAAAAAACGCTTTTTAAGCGGCTTATTTTAAAAAGCGTAAGCGTTTTTTCGTTTTTTTTCTATCTCTACATAAAATATACCATTTATTTAATTCATATACCTTTACCAAAGACCGGTCACTAAATGTCCATCCAGCCTTACAGCAGCTGGGTCTTGCTTGAGTATTGGCGCTTTCTATAGCGATGACCAAGCTTGCAGAGGACTCTTGAGGTGTGATTCACACAAAAACAGCATTCATCAAATAAATCATCCTAATATGATTGTTGTGTTTTTAGGTTTGATAGTTTTTATATAAAAAAAACTGGTCTTCTTTTTTTGGATATTTATTTTACACTTAATTTATTTGACAATTTATATTTATTTTTAACACTTTTACAACTCTTAAGCAACTCACATTTATTTCACAGTTGTACTTCAATGTCTTTCTTACAAAGGCGAATATCTATCTACTGACCTGCACCCAAACTTGCACCTTATATCCTTAGAGACAGTAATCTCTAGAGGCCAATTTGCCAGAACACTCTCGTACGCTCTAACAGCTTTGAGAGTACAAAGGGATTATAATTTCTAGATTTCTTTAGCCTATAATCATTATTGCTACCTACTACACGGCTATACTACACCAACCTACCTACCTAACATTTATAGCACTTGTCATTTACATCACATTATTACTTATTTGATCTGCTTTTGAATAGATAAGTGCTGAATGGAACTTTCTCCCTGTTTTCAGGTTCACAATGGTCCTCCCCACCCCTCCAACTTTGGCTACAGTTATGCCAAACGGATGATAGACATCCTAAACAAGTGAGTTTGCCTTTAGGGTCTCTCAAAACCTTTCTACCCAGCGACAAACAAGCTCGTAGAGGGTCCTTGAAGTGTAATTTGTACGAAAAATCAAACCCACTTAATATATGAGGCTGACCACTCATACTGTAAAAATGGTTCACTTTGCCAATGTCACCCCTGTTTCAGGGAAGGTCGGCAAGAGTTGCAGGGCTTATGTTCATTTGAGATTGGGTTTTTTATACTGTAGGTCAACATGCGGCATGTGTGAGCGCGAAATTATGCGTGTCTGCTTGTGGGAATGCATTTAATATGAATCTCAAATGATACATATCTTTGCAGTTTAGATTTAGATTATTATTCTCACCATGTACGATGGTAATTGTGTTGTCTGTGTTGTCAGGGGCTACCACGAGCAGCACAAGTGCAACTTCACGTCGGTGATCCCGTGCAATGTGTTTGGCCCACACGACAACTATGATCTGCAGGCCAGCCACGTCATCCCGGGGCTCATCAGGAAGATGAGCGACGCAATCCACAGAGGTGAGCAAACATGCCACTCTCAATGTCCTTCTTTCTATAGGGATGACCAAGCTCACAGAGGGCTCTTGAAGAGTGATTCTCACATAACAGCACTCAACAAATGAATCATTTGAGTTGGGACACGGCAAAGGCTTTGTTAAACATTCTACCCATTAAAAGACTCGTCGGACTTGTTGTCTGGTCGATAGGCGCTTTGTAGCAAAGACCTAGCTCGTAAAAAGTCCAGTCGATAGCTAAAAATCTAAATCTAAGCTGCAAAGATATATATCATTTAAGATTCATATTAAACGCATTTCCACAAGCAGACGCGTATAGCTCAGTTGGTAAAATTCTTGCATTCCATGCCGAGAGCAAGGGTTCGATCCCCACCGAGGGTGTCATATGATTTCCCGTTTCGGTGTTTAATTAAAACCCAAAATAAACACTGGCAAGGCTTACTCAGCCTTCACAAGAAATGAAAACCAGCCCCCTTGGGTGCTGAAAAACCCCCACTTCAACTGAAGTGGTCGGTGTGAGGCCGGCTCCCTTACCCCTAAAAATAAATAGGTTCTGAATCGCCACATACGACCCCTTCGGGGATAACACATGCACTAAATGTGTAGTTTTGTTACGTTTTCAACAAAGCTACGCATATAGTGTAACTTCTAGTGTAAGACACAAAACATTTTATTTAATAACTTTGTAAAAAGACAAGTTTTGAACTGATCCATTATTGTTGCACTTACAGGGGATGAAACATTCACAGTCCTGGGCACTGGCAAGCCCCTGCGGCAGTTCATCTACTCCATAGACCTCGCTAGGCTCTTCCTGTGGGTCCTGCGATCTTATGACAGTGTGGAGCCCATCATCCTGTCAGGTAAACCACTTAACTTCTTCTTCTGATGGCAAAGCAAACAACGGCCCAATTATTTGGATGAGGATTTCCCGTTTCGGTGTTTATTTCAAATCAAAAATAAAATACCGGCAAGGTTTAATAAGCCTTCAAGAAATTAGAAAAACGAATACATATCAGCCCCCTGGGAAGCTGGAAGACGCCCATTTCAATTGAAGTGATTGGCGTAAGGCCGGCCACCCACCTGTAAAAATAAATAGGTTCCACTCGCTATATGCGACCCTTTCGCGGACAATGCCGCAAGAAGTTACATTATGTATGTAGAAGTCATGCAACGAATAGTGTATTCGGTCATCCGCCGAATACCGAATATTCGACATGAAGACCGAATATTCGGCGCCTGTCCACCTCCTGCAATATTGGTTGCCCAGCTCACCCCATTCAAATCCCGCGCGCCATGTTGAGAGGCTACAGGGAGGAAGCTGGAATCGTTTATGAGAAAAGCGTAATCGCCTGCTTCCAGATAACGCCGGCAAGATAGCCTTTCTTCATCACAACCTGCCTCTTTTAGAATTTAAATATTTGTAGAGGTAAGAAATAAAACAGTAACTTCTTAAAACTAATTTTCTATGTAAAATGTTTTTATGAATTACAATGAAACTATGCACATGCAATTAAATAAAAGTAAATTTAAAAAGTCACAAAATAAGCAACTCCATTGGGACAGGAGGCATGGTTCCCAAAAACGGAGGCAGCGTTACTTGTTCTTATAGCCTACAAAGATTTATCCACAAAATGCTGTTTTCAAATATTCAATTCAAATTGCACCACACAATGGTAATGAAGATAGCATCGGAATTATTATTCCTTTTCTATTAGATTGGTATTTGGCACGCCGAATATTCGGCCAAAATGTTACTATTCGGTATTCGGCCGAGTAGTGAAAAAGTAGCCGAATACAGAATAGTTATCGAATATTCATTGCAACACTACTGTGTAGCATAGTTGTGTTCCATCTCTTGACTTATAGGTTGGTATGAGGCTGACAATCCATACTGTAAAAAATGGTTCACTTCAATATCACGCCTGTTTCATGGACGGCAAGAGTTAGATTTGAGATTTGTTTTTTTTACTACACTTGTGGCATGTGTAAGCGCAAACTTACAATTGTCTGTTTGTAGGCATACATTACAAATGAATTTAAAATGTTTATATATCTGTGCAAAATTACATTCTGGACAGGAATCTAACATATAATAATTTTTCTTTTTTCAGTTGACGAAGCTGACGAGGTGTCGATTGCAGACGCAGCTCTCGTTATAAAAGATGCCATCAACTTTAAAGGCTCGTTAGTTTACGATGCATCCAAGCCCGACGGCCAATTCAAAAAGACGGCATCAAATGCAAAGCTGCGGCAACACTTGCCAGACTTCAAATTCACAGACTTCAAGGTCGCCGTTAAAGAGAGCGTCCAGTGGTACATTGACCACAAAGCAGAAGCAAGAAATTGAATCTAAATTAGAAGAAAAACATATCTATACAGCCATTTCACACTAGATGCATTCTGCCTGGTTTGTCTATGGTTTTTTTTTATCCCGTGCCGTCAGAAGTGTATGGTTATGTATGAAAGCTTTCACACAGTTTGTCCGGTAATCCATAGACAACCCGGGTAGAATGCGATTTGTCTGAAAAGGTCCTTTCACTGAAAAAAGTGCCAAGTCTCCTAAATTAGTCAGCCTCTTCTATGGGTACTATAACGGCGTCTGTTCTGATGAAGTATCCTCATTTATACCCCCTCCTCTCGTCACAACAAGGGCAACTCGTAGAACGGCTCACATTCATCCCTTTCCAGTCGATATCAAAGCTAAGAGAACTTGGTGTTTTCCCGACTCATTCGCCAATTTGCCCGCTTATGGAATGAATTGCCGGTATCTGTGTTCCCAACCCAATTTACCGTTGTCCTATTCAAAACCAATATCAATCGCCACAAAACAATACTACGCAGCTAACAGCCCTGCTACAAAGGATCAGGACATCAACCGCCACATCACCAACACCTCTGCGGCACTACAACAATTGTCATAGACCTCTAGATTCTATAAAATCTAGAAATCCTCCCGCATAGGATTCCTTAAAAAATATATATTATGATTATTAAATTAGACAGAACTTCATCCCGCTTGTGTTATGTTTTATGAACAATCTATATGCGTAGATTATGTTGAACTTAACTTTGTTTTGTCCCATCATATTGTGGGTTTAATTCTATACGAGGCAACTCTTCTTCTTGATGATGATGATTTCCTTATCAGCACCGTTTTGTGACTCAATGTCACTCCAAGGGCGCTTAGTAGTTTACTGGGCGAAAAAGTGTCTTCCTCCTCTTTAGCTCCTCAATCGTTCTGGACCTCCGGATTTCTGGTGGCAGTTGATTCCAGGTCGCAGGGCCAGCCACTGTAATTTGTGTAATTAAAAGCTTCCCAAAATTTTTGTATTCTTTGACTGACAAGTTGGTATGAGGCTGACCCCCATGCTGTAAAAGCTTCTTGGCCAATCCAAATATTTGACAGAAATCAGGCTGTCAATTTTACGCCAATTGTATGGAGAACATTTCATCGTGAGATCAGCTGTTCAAGTTAAGCCATTTTTTATATGCCTTGATACATATATAGAGACTTCACACCCTGTGATCTGTGAATTTACTTAGATTTGGATGTTAATTTTGTTTGTAAACATGTAGCTTGTGCAAACGCAAACTTACATAGTGCTGACACAACAATCACTTTATTCGGGCTATGTAGCCGTGGTCTGATTGATTCTTTCTGGACAGTTTCGCCCATTGCTCCGATGGGCATTATCAGTGGTTGACTAGTCGCTGTGATATTCTTACAGGATCTGCTTATCACAGCAGATCCTGTAAGGAAAGAATCAACCAGACCACGGCTACATAGCCCGAATAAAGTGATTGTTGTGTCAAGAAGAACCGGCCGTGAAAGCTTCAATGTACAATTACATACGGCTGCTTGTGGGCATGCAATAGTTATGAATCTGAAACGTTAATATATCCCTGTAATTTACATTATGGATTACAGATAGAACTCAATTGGCGCTTTTGAACAATATATTTTTTAAATAATTGTAATTAGGTGTACACAAAATTATGTAAAAAAAAGATGTTGTATAAAGATTATTTTTTATTTATTTCATGATATTTTCATTGTTATCTAGCATTAATTAAATCAATAGACTATCTGAATAAGATAATAATATTTTAAATACACTGTATTGTTTAAAAATGCATCATTTCCATAGCGCTAGGTAAAAAAAAACAAATGCACGTTGAAGACTCGCCGGTGACTATCAAGTCTCTGGTTTTAGTTGGGACCCGACAAAGGCTTCGTTGCACATTCTGCCCATTTAAAGACGTGTTGTCTGGTCGATAGTGCAGTTGCAGAGTTTTAGCTTATAAGGCCAGCTGATGATGCTGGAGAGTTGCTTTCCGGGATCTGTTGCCGCGGTCTGTGGGAGCTGGAGCTTCTAGAGCTTTTTAAAGTACCCCAGTTTCACATGCATAGTAAACAGATGTCGCTGCTGCACAAAACAACACAAACGTAGAGTGTCGCCATTTTTCATACTTAAATCCCGAGTGTACCCACACTTTGATCAAGATCATTTCACTTTCACGCTGAAGAAGCCCATCGTCAACATGGGCGCAACTTCTATCCACAGACCATGGCAACAGATCGCGGAAAGCAACTCTCCATCATCAGTTGGTAGAGTGCGTGCAATCCATGCCGAGAGCTCGTCTTTGATCCCCACCAAGAATGTCAGGAATGATCACGTCTTTCGATGTGGGTTTGAACCCAGAATCAAAATACCGGCAAGGTTTACTCAGCATTCACAAGAAATGAGAACAAGCCCACATTTCACAGTCGAGCTCTCGGACTACTTAGTTTTTTTTACGTAGCACTATTTTATTTATTTATCTCCTATTTAAAAAATATTTACATAACCCTACATCAAATTGGCATAGTTTTTCTTAAACACTCTATCGCCCTCTTCAGGCTCTTGGCAAATGTTGGCAAACGTGAAGTGTGGAGGGATGGCTTGTCGAGATTTGCCGACCATTTGGTGAGAGTTCGAAGTTGGCTCAAAATAACAAAAAATTGCACATTAAAATCGTACATAGACCTGCATGGTTTAAACTGAATGTGGTGATAATCTGAACTAATGCGGCGATTTTGTAAAAAGACACTTATGATAAGTGAGCCGAGTTAAACCTTTTCACTTCTGAATATTTTGTCTATATGAATACCTTTCCTTGACTGATAGGTTGGTATGAAATGGTTCACTTTGCCAATGTCACCCCTGCTTCAGGGAAGGTCGGCAAGAGTTGCAGGGCTTATGTTCATTTGAGATTGGGTTTTTTATATTGTAGGTCCACATGCGGCATGTGTAAGCGCGAAATTATGCATGTCTGCTTGTGGGAATGCATTTAATATGAATCTCAAATGATACATATCTTTGCAGCTTAGATTTAGATTTAGAATACCCCCAGTAGGGAATACTTTTTCAAAAAATTTATTGATTTCCTACCTTAATTGATTGACGACACTTTAAACTATATGAACAGTCACATGTATTAGTTATTTAAGAACAAAAATCACAAAGGTTTAGCACATATTTCCACTGGCAGACTTTTCAATTGTTGGACACAGATGGCAGGCATAAGTTCAAAGTTTGATGAAGTCTATGATTGACAGCCCCAGTTGAAGGGTTAAGAAGTATTTTTTAAAGAAAAACCGAATAATGTCCATTGATTTTATGAGTTTGTAGGCCAATACATCAATAAGCGCCGTCCCTCAACTATCACCCTTGTTCAGTTTAAGCTGTGTAGGTCTATAGGGTGGAATCTATTTAATTAAAACTCTGTTTTTCATAATGATTTATGAAAGATATATGACTACAATGTAGTCTGCACATTTGTCAGAAAAGTTACATCATTCGGCCGGTTAGCTAGGGCAATGGTTGACTAATATTTTAAAATAAAATAAATAAGACAAAATTTGTATAGCGCCTTTTATGACAGTGTGTCACTACAAAGGCGCTTGTCCATATGATAGAACAAAGAGGTGAGTCTTGAGACGTCTTTTGAACAGTCTCTCCAAATCCAGTTCCCTCAGTGAAGCGGGAATAGCATTCCAAGTCATTGGAGCGGCCGCCTTGAATGCCCTGTCTCCAAAAACAGTATGGGGCCTTCTTGCAGGGATGTCCAGGCAGCTGCTTCTTGATCTTGTTACTAGTTCTCATTTACATAGACGTTTGCCCGCCGAAAAAAATCAAATTTCGGATATTCAATGCAAAAAAAGGTTCAGACTACATTTTTTTATTCTTACGAATTGATCACCGGTGTATGTAACTTTGTTTTTTTTTTCATAACTTTTTTGTCTGTGTGCAAACTTCATTTGAAAATCAATCCAAAATATGTTTACATCAAGTTAAATTAAAAAGTTTCCACTTGTATACAGTTCATACATTCCAATCAATCAACAATCAAAAGATCCGCGGATCAAATCTCTTACACATTACTTACTTCAAAACTGAAGCTCATTATTCAAATATCATTTATTTTCACAGTTGAGGTGTCTTTAAAGAATTCATTAAGAAAACGAGTCAAAAGGATACTGATTTTTAAAATGAATTACTTGTTTGAACACCTCACCTGTAAAACTAATAGGTTATGCATATTTTGCACAAGGAATGTATTAGTATTTCATGCCATAAACTATCGGCATACATTTTTTTTCTCTATTCATTCGCGAACGTCAAAGCTTATTTGGAACATTTCAATATTTTTAAGTACGCAGATTTTGGGACTGCCCTGAGTGTGTCCTGACCTCCTTCATCAGCCACTGTTTGTATGACGCCCTTCTTCTCCAGTTCCATACTCACAATGTATGACAATCCACCACCACCTTGCTCTGGGTCTTCCGATTGTCGCAAGCCTTTTAACATCGTTCCGACGAATGTATTTTTATGGAAGAGTTAAAAGATACCATTATCTTTTTTTTTATCAAATAAACATAGGTACTTGAAAGTTCAGATCATTTTTAAAATGTTTTTTTATAGCACAATTCTCTGCTTTAAGCCGGGTTTACAGTATTGAACGGAGTCAAATGGATTAAAACAATTTGGAATATGAAATTGACCGTTACACGACAAATCAGTCAAAGATAACTCATCCACAGACAGCTCGTTCGTGGACAAATCTGTTGCACGACAGTTCATCCACATGATTTTCAGTCACATATGATATAGGTCCACAGACAGCTGTTACTACTGTAGTTTTGATTGATTGTAGTTTTCTGTGACGAAGCTGTCTATGGACCATATATTTTGTGCAACCGAAAAGTTGTGTAGACGGACTGTCGTGTAACCAATTTGTCTGTGACTGATTTGTCAAAGAACCAAAATTGCCAGTTAGATCATCAAATTTTAGAACTGATTTCCATGAATAGTAGGCAACTCTGCAGAGGCTTTCGTCACCTCTAGTGGGAATGTGATAGAGTTACAGTTACAGCAATTGGTTAAATTAACTAATCTTAAAGAAACTGTTTAGTACAAATTTCAATTACTAAAGTCTGGTATTTTCAACGTTAGATGTACTGTACTGAATCATGAGGATGCACTTATGTCAGAAGTGCGGGTAGTTTTTTTTTATCAGTTTAACCTTTTTGCTTCTGAATATTCTGGCTGTATGAATACACCCAGAATACTTTTTCAAAGCGTTTATTGATTTCCTAGCTTAATTGATTGACGACACTTCAAAATACGTGAACAGTCACATGTATTATGTAGTTATTCAAGAACAAAAACCACAAAGGTTTAGCACATATTTCCACTTGCAGACTTTTGAATTCTTGAACACAGATGCCAGGGATAAGTTCAAAGTTGGATGACGTCTATGATTGACAGCCGCACTGTGTGCAAGTTTACACTTGACGCCTATGCTTTGGTCACGATGCATCTATCTCCCTTCCTCATGAAAATCGCTTAGTAACAGCTGAACTATCCATAAGGGTGATAATTGCCTCCCAGAGAGAGATGGAAGAGACGGCTGGAAATCTCTGTAGAAATAAAAATTTCTATGTGCAATTATTCCTTAGATAATTGATAATATTTTGAGAGTGTCTCATTGTGATATCATCTTATTATATCACTCACTTACTAACCAGCTTGAAACAGTTTCATTTTTATACTTAAAAAAAAACACCCACTTTAACAATGTGTTTACAACACCACCGCTGCCATCTGTTTAAAAAATTCACAAGTTTTATTTTAATCCATCTAATGGTGATGTCCAGCTGTCAGGAGTAAAGGAACTAGGGCCCCAATGACCAGGAGGCCTAGTTCCATGGCCGGGAGTCTGGCATGCCTCGGTGGACCTCCTGGAGTGAGGGGATCACCTCCCGGAGGGGGCAGGGCGTGCCATTTGTGTCCCCCGCCTCCTCCACTGGGCTCCGACATCAGTTCTGGCAACACATGAACGGTGGCGACGTAGAGGAAGGTTCCCGCCGAGAATAGCATGGCAATACCTACAAAATAAATGTAACTAAGTATAAATAAAGTAAGAAAGCATTTACAAATTGTCAATTTACAAAGAATATTTGAAATGTGGGGAATAAATGTGATGTCAACTGGTGGGTCTAAAGACAGTACAAAGTATCTCAACACAATATTATGCAGGTATTTTGAAAAACAAAGTGCAACGTACAGCATTTGGCACTACTGCCAACTGTATGGGCTCATGGTGCTGTAAAATAAATAAAATCCTTGATTAGGAGTTTAAGGCTTACACGGCCGGCTGATGATGCTGGATTCTAAGATCTGTTGCTGAAGTCTGTGGAAGCTGGAGCTTTCGGACGTTTCCCCATGTCTCGGATGGGCTTCATCAGCGTGAAAGTGAAATGATGAAGATTATCTTGATGAAACTGTGAAAGGGTGTTGCTTGCAGTTACCTGTTGCATTGACAGAGCTCAGGGTCTCCTTCCCCTCCTGGCCAATGCCAAAGTAAGTCAGCACTGTGAGCAGCGGCGCAGAACATGAGAAGATCAGCAGGTGCTTCCTTATGCGGTTCCTGGAACCATTCATCATTATATTACAAGTTACATCAGCATATTAACCTAAATTCTCTATCAATCAACAAACATTCTCTTGAGCACAGAAGGAAAGTTGGAATAATTAGTCTCTTCGATAGGTATTATAATGGCGTATGTTCTGATGAAATATCCTCACTTATACCCCCTCCTCTCGTGACAACAAGGAACGGCTAGCTAACAACTAACGCTAGAACGGCTCACATTCATCCCTTTGCATTCAATATCAAAACTATGAGACCTTGGTGTCTTCACAATTCATTCCTTTGCCAAACTACAAGCTTATGAAACGAGTTACCAGTATCTGTGTTCCCACATCAATTTAATCTTGTCCTATTGAACGCGCGATATGTAGCTTAGATGCGTTGCGTTGCTATTCAAAATCAATTTCTATCACCTCTTCCTTTCAGTGTCTCAAAACAAAAGCAATGCAACACACAACACAAAACTATGCAGCTAACAGTACTGCTACAAAGGATCAGGACATCAACCGCCACATCTCCAACACCTCTGCGGCACTACAATTAGTGTCATTGAACCCTAGAGTGCCTAAAATGTAGGGAGTCTCCCGCACAGGATTCCTTAAAAAAACTGTTAGGAATACTGTTTGTAGTAGTATGCTCAAACCTTCTTCATATGCGTCCTGTATGTGTCAGAAGAACCCACAGCACATGGACTCATACAAAGGTATATATTTTCTTAAGTGGCAGAAGGCCTTCCTGTGAAGTACAAGTAAAGGCACGAAAAAACAAGAGCATCTAGGTCAGAGGGGTGCCCATGACTCTAAAAGTAAATTGTTCGATGTTACTGAAGCTAGTAGCATACCTCGGGTGGCACTCCTTGTAGGATTGTTGCTAGATCACGGGTAGTGTAAAGAAAATAATAATAAGAGAAAAAAAACTAAAGACAGGATTACTGAGAATCTGCTGCAGATGCAGCTTGGCCAAAAGAAGTAGTGTGTCCTCGTGGTTTACCTCTCAATGCCCTCGTGGAGCAGGAATGTGACGAGGCCAAAGGCAGCGGGGGCCTTGTGCAGCATGATGGCCAGGAACACAATGATCTCCACGTCTGCGTGGGAGGTGGTGGCGGCCGCTCCCAGCGCAATACCATCAGCTGGAAGTATAATACATCAGTCAGCAGGAGTTCCTCATTACACAGAGCTGCTTCCTTGTTCACATATTGTCCAGTGCATGGAGAAGAGTGGCGTATAGGGTGACGTGATACTTTTCGTTTATGAGGCTGACCCCATGCTGTAAAAACTTGGTTCACTTTTGACAATGCCACCCAGGTTTCAGTGAAAGGCATCCAGGAGTTGCAAGGTTTGGTTTACTAAGTTTAATAAGTACACATGCAGACGCGTAAGCGCAAACTTATACCGTTTGTGGGCAAACATTTAATGTGAATCTCACATGTTAATATGCTTTTTCAACTTACTTTATAGTTTAGTTAGAGTATAGATCGCTAAGGAACCTAGTTACCTACATAGACATGTGACATTTGAAAAAACAGTTGAAAATAGAAAAAAAATACGAATTTCAAATATCCGTGCAAAAAACATTAGGTTGGAGCTTCCGGATGTTTCACCCATAGCTACGATTTTTCAGCATAGCTCTATCTCCCACAGGCCACGGCAACAGATTCTGGAAAGCAACTCTCCACAGCTTGCTACCATTACCTGCAACTATAGTGGCATGGGCAAATGAGTATCCCATGTTTATAGAACCTCATACTAACCTATTAGTTAACTTAGATTATATAATAATAATCTATAATCTAAGTTGCAAGGATATATTCATTTAAAGCTCTCAGATGTACGCCCACAAACCAACAAGTGTAGTTCGCGCTTACAAATGCTGAATGTGTACTTACAAATAAAATCCAAACCTCAAATGAACATAAGCCCCACAACTTTTGCCGACCTTCCCTGAAACAGGGGTGACATTGGCAAAGTGAACCATTTTTTATAGTATGGGTGGTCAGCCTCATACCAACCTATAAGTCAAGGAATATGAATAATAAATTACATTTAAATATAAAAAAGAACAAAACCTTACAAAGAAATCTATACAAAATAAATTGTACAGTGGACTGCACAGGACTTTATAGCACAAAATACGGTCATGTTTAGATCAGAGTAAAATGAGTAAAGTGAAGTGATTACCGGCAGCATGCACGACAAGTCCTATGGTGGCCGTGACATTTCTCTCCGCTGGTACAGCGGAGTCATTCATGCCAGAGGAGATCTGGTCAACCATCAGCATGAATACAAAACCTGCAACAATAACAAAGCATGTATAATACAGTACCTGAAATCATTCCACACTTTTATTTTCATTTTTGTACAGATTTGGATATTTTTCATTTTGGATATCCGATAGTTTCGATTACGGATATTCAGTACACCCCTGCGTTGTATAAAGTTTGCTAGCCGTTCCTAATCTAATCTAAGTTGCAAAGATATGTTACATTTGGGGATTCACATTCTATGCATTTTCACAAGCACACACGTATAAGTATGCGCTTGTACATACCGCATGTGAACCTACAACATAAAAGCCGAAATCTCAAATAAACATATACCCTGCAACTCTCGCTGACCTTCCCTGAAACAGGGGTGACATTGGCAAAGTGAACCATTTTCCACAGCATGGGTGGTCAGCCACATACCAACCTATAAGTCAAGGAACATATACAACAAGTTACATTTTTAAATCACAAATAATATGTATTCACATCAAAACAAATACAGAATACAAAATTCTAATTTCATAAACCCCAGTCCTAGCCGCCAACATTACAGATCAACCGCTGTTTCCCTCTGTCCTTAGGTACATACTTCTTTCATTTCACCCAGATTCATAACCTTCTACAAACAAGGTCTCCTTTTACTATGACTCCGGATATTCCATTCATTCGCTATTTGAAGAATTTAGTCCATCCATACCTTTTTAGGTCTTTCTCTACCACGACATCCATCTATTCTTGCAGCATATACTTTCTTTAATCCAATGTAAAAGTGGTTCACTTTGCCAATGCCACCCCTGTTACAGGGAAGGGCGGCAAGAGTTGCAGGGTGTATGTCCATTTGAGATTGGTTTTTATGTTGTAGGCTCACATGAGGCATGTGCAAGTGCGAACTTGTACATGTCTGGTTGTGAGAATGCATGTAAGGTGAATCTCCAATGTAACATATCTTTGCAACTTAGATTAGATTAGAATGTAACATTGAGCAATGGCTTAAATGAAATAAATATGCAAACACTTGGTGACCTAGGACTAGGGATATGCCGATGACAGCGTGCAGGTTGTCGTGCTCGTGCTGCTCGTGGCTGTCCGCCGTGGGGGAGGAGGCGGGGCGGGGGTTCATCAGCAGGGCGGAGACTCCCTCGGGGATGATCACGGCCAGGGCGGTGCCCACCAGCAGCCCCGCCCCCAGCACCGTCACCTTCTTCAGCTTGTCCTGAAAACAATAACATTATTTACAAGGCATTTTTTTTTTTTTTTTTTTAAGGAATCCTGTGCGGGAGGCTCCCCAATTCTTGTGAGTCTTGGGGGTCTATGTCACCCTGAAAGGGTGCCGCAGAGGTGTTGCTTGAGTTCTTGGTTCTGTCGTGAGGCGCTGCAAGGAAGTGGTGATTGATGTTGGTTTTGAATAAAACCGGATTAAATTGGGAAGGGAACACAGATACTGGTAGACCATTCCATAAACGGGCAGTTTGGCAAAGGAATGAGTCATGAAAACGCCAAGTTCTCATAGTTTTGAGATCGACTGCAAAGGGATGAATGAGAGTCGTACTACGAGTTTCCCTTTCTGAAAAGCGAGGGGGAGGGATTAATGAATGGAGCTCATTAGAACAAGCTCCGTGGTAATATCGATAAAAAAGACTGAGCATTCCAACTTTTCTTCTGTGCTGGAGCGGCTGCAGATCGGATGTCAGAGAAGGATCATTGATCAACCTCACTGCCCTCCTTTGCACAGAATCAAGTTGGTCACTCAACTTCTTGGACATACCACACCAGAGATGGCTGCCATACTCGATAATGGGGCGGATTTGGGATTTATACCGAGTCAATAACTGGGCTGAAGTAAAAAACCTACGGGCTCTGTATAATATGCCGAGTCGCCGGAAAGCGGAAGTTGTGCGAGACTCAATAGCATCATGGTATTTTAACTCTGATGACAGAGAAACACCAAGAAGATTTAAGTGTTCATGGTTAGAGAGGGAGACATTGTCGAAAGTTGGGAGATAGTTGTTTGGAATCCTCTTTAAGGATATCAGACATGCTTGAGTCTTTTTGACGTTGAACTCTACAAGGTTGTCAGTGCCCCAACGGCTGACAGCCCTGAGATCTGTATTGATCTTTGAAGCTAATGATTCACGAGCAATAGATATCGCTGAACTATTTGGGGGCTTTGTAAAAGAGAAACCGTCATGTATTGTACTGTCATCGGCATAGCAGTAGATAGGAGCACAGGATAGTAAATCATTGATGTGCATAAGAAAAAGTGTCGGAGACAAGACGGATCCTTGGGGGACACCGGAATTGATTGGTAGCAGGGCTGATTTACTACCATCGATGACTGTTTGGATAGATCTGTCTTTTAGAAAGCTGGAAATCCAT
The DNA here is from genome assembly GCA_951799405.1 of Agapetus fuscipes. NCBI lineage: Eukaryota > Metazoa > Arthropoda > Insecta > Trichoptera > Glossosomatidae > Agapetus > Agapetus fuscipes. Next base: position 14,253,962 of record OX637357.1, on the reverse strand, counting down.
TCTATGAGGAGAAGGGGAAGTCCAAATGATGACAATTTGTTAAGGAGGCTGGAGTGCCAAACTCTATCAAAAGCTTTGGAAATATCAAGAGCAACAGCTTGTGTTTCGCCCATAAGATCGAGGCGTCGACCCCAGACATGTGTGACATAAGTGAGAAGGTCACCACTGGAGCGGTTACGGCGAAAACTGTATTGGTGGTCGCTAAGCAGTTTATGGGTTTCCAGATATTCCATTATTATAAAACATCAAAAATGCTTCACTAAGCCTATGTTACCTATGTTTCAGAGAACGTCAGCAAAGAGTTGCAGGGCCTATGTTCATTTGAGACTAGGTTTATATGTTGTAAGTCCAAATTTGGCATGTGTAAGCTAAAACATATTTCTCATTTCTCAAGGCATTATTATAAAACATCAAAATGATTCACTTTGTCAATGTCACCCCTGTTTCAGAGAAGGTCGACAAGAGTTGCAGGCCTATGTTCATTTGAGATTAGTTTTTTATTAAACTTTTAAGAGTTAGTGTATTCACACAGTGAAAATTAATTTTTGGGGAATTATAAGAATTAAAAAAAAACAGAGTTTTATTTCCAAAAATTGAGTATATTCCTTGACTTATAGGTTGGTATGAGGCTGACCCCCTATACTGTAAAAAATGGTTCACTTTGCCAATGTCACCCCTGTTTCAGGGAATGTCGGCAAGAGTTGCAGGGCTTATGTTCATTTGAGGTTTGGATTTTATTTGTAAGTACACAATCAGCATTTGTAAGTGCGAACTACACGTGTTTGTTTGTGGGCATACATCTAAGAGCTTTGAATGAATATATCCTTGCAACTTAGATTATAGATTATTATAGAGTATTCATTCCACCTCAAGTACTTTTGACTTTCTTACGTCATTTGACAGGACAAAACCATAGAGAAACAAAAATAATAAGTTACGACAATGAGTTACATTAGGTAATAACAAAGGTGAAGCAGCAGGAATTCGAACATTGATCAAACTATACGAATTAGAACTTTTGTGTATGTGGATTTCCAAAGTTTCGACGGCAAGGTTTTTAGGTTTTTTGTTGTAGGTCCACATTTGGCATGTGTAAGCGGGAACTTATATGTGTCTACTTATGGAAATGTATGTTATATGAATCTTAAATGTAATATATCTTTGCAATTTAGATTATGAAGGCATGTGTAATATTGGATGTCAAAACACAAAATGGAGAAAGCAAGAAAACATTTATATCGAAATGATTATTAAGTATTCTTGTGTTTGACAGGCCCGGCTGGCAGATTTGTCCCATAGAATGCTTCAATGCTATAAGCTACTTTTGGCTCCACTAATATTATATTTCAATGGTTAAGATCAAAGTTTAAAAAAAAACAATCCTTGGGTTGTAAATAATATGACGACCTGAGCATTGTTTTGACTTGAAATTAAAACATATATATTTGCCTGTTTGTTATTTTTATGCAATCATTGCAAATATAATAAAAGTTACCTTGGAAATTGTGTAGCAAGGCATTTACTTGATTGCTCCATGTTATTTTGGATTCAGAGCATAAATAGAATAATTTATAATTTTTTCAGTAAATGCAGAAAAAATATTAAATTTAAAAAAAACAAGAAATTTATGAAATATTACTTGGATTGAGATTCAATCTACACTTAAATATTTTGCTTTATTGTTAGAATACAGTCAAATTTAATGGACAACAAAACTGTGACATCACATAGGCGGGTTGCCAGGAAAAAGACAAACAAATATTATGTTATCGCTTGCTGAGAATCCTAGTGAAGTTTGCCCACAGAGAAACGCAAACACAACGCAACTAAGCTACACATAAAGTATAACTTTTTGACGCGTTGTCTCCAAAGGGTTTCGCATGTGGCGAGTAGAACCTATTTATTTTTACAGGTAAGGGGGCCGGCCTCACGCTAACCACTTTAGTCGAAGTGTGGGTTTTCCAGCTCCCAAGAGCGCTGGTATTAAACTTCTTGTGAAGGCTGAGTAAACCATGTTGGTATTTTATTTGGAGTTTGAAATCAACACCGAAAGGGAAAATCATTTCTGGCACCCTCGGTGGGATTCGAACCCGGGCTCATGGCATGGAATGCGAACTCTGCCAACTGATCTATCGCCCGGACAAGATAGAAATATATTTTAAAATTTGTGCTGAGTCGACGACGACAACTGATGAAGAAAGTATATGTTGCAAGAATAGATGGATGTCGTGGTAGAGGAAGACCGAGAAAGATATGGATGGACCAAATTTCTGAAATTGCGAATGAATGGAATATACAGAGTCATGATAAAAGCAGAGCTTGCTTGAAGAAGGTTATGACTCTGAATGAAATGAAAGAAGTATGTAAGGACAGAAAGAAATAGTGGTTGATCTATAATGTTAGCGGCTAGGACTAGGGTTATTTAAATTAGAATTTTGTTTTCTGTTTTAGTTTTGATGTCCATACATATTATTATTTGTCTATTTTTTAAAATGTTATTTGTTGTGTACGTTCCTTGACTTATAGGTTGGTATACCGCTGACCACCCATGCTGTTGAAAATGGTTCACTTTGCCAATGTTACCCCTGAGTTGCAGGGTGTATGTTCATTTGAGATTCGGGTTTTTATATTGCAAGTCCACATGCAGCATGTTTAAGTACGAACTTATACGTGTCTGCTTGTAAAAATGCATATATGTGAATCCTTAATGTTACATATCTTTGCAACTTACATTAGATTAGATTAGTCCATTTTAATGTGTATAAATATTACACCGCGTGTTGTTGGCATTTCTTGGACCGGTCCGTAGTCCAGTGGCAACACTTCGGACTCGTAAATGGAAGGTTGTGGATTCGGATCCCGGCGGAGCACAAAAAATATACAATTTATATTTCCAAATATGCTCTTCGCTGCGTTGAAAAATTCATAAACCTTTACCAAAGACCGGTCACTGAAAGGTCCATCCAACCTTACAACAACTGGGTATTGCTTGAGAATCGGCGCTTCCTACAGCGACGACCAAGCTCGCAGAGGACTCTTGAGGTGTGATACACACAAAAACAGCGCTCACCAAATAAATCATCCTAATATTATTATTATTGATGATGTGTGGTCTACACGTTTATATTTGATTAGGTTGTATTGCTCAGCTTGACCTATAAATAGATGTTTTTGCAGCGAAGCAGAATTTATTTGAAATGAATATCTGCTGAATAAATAAGAAATTAAAAACAGACACAGCTTTGGTATGTACGAAGCCTGTAATGACAAAAAAATATATATTTCAAATATCTACTAATGATGCTAATCTAATCTAATCTAAGCTGCAACGATATATCAGGAGGTAATTTTCAAAAGTGGTCAACTCCAAATTTATAGAAAATCAAGTAAATATACAACATTTTTCTAGAAATAATTCTTTATCGGCTCATATCAATCTTAACTAGCCAAATCCAGCCTAAACCCCTCAAAACAATAAACAAATATCAACCTTACATTCAAAATTAGCCTATTCCAGACCACCTTACTTTCAAACATGGCTAGATCCGTTTGAGCCAATCACGTCGCTCCCAACCCCATCCGCCATCTTGCATTCTCCATACATCGAGCCGTCAAAAGTAGTCAAATCCGAACAGCTTCCTAACAAAATTGGTCAAATCCATTTCGCTTTCATTCAAAAATGGTCAAATCCACACCTTGGAAACAAAACTAGTCAAATCCGTTTTTTATTCGGGTTTTTCTCCGTAAATACAAGCATTTACTTTATTTCTGTTGTATTCGATTAATCCTGAACTCCACATTATTCTAAAGTTAGCATTCTAAGCATCACAATGTAGTACATCATGACAGAACACAAAAGTTGTCTTTTCTCAATTTGGCATAAAGTGGACTTGACTACTATTGAAAATTACCTCCTGATATATCATTTAAGATTTATATTAAGTGCATTCCCACAAGCAGACATGTATAATTTCGCGCTAACACATGCCGCATGTGGACCTACAATATAAAAACCCAATCTCAAATGAACATAAGCCTTGCAACTCTTGCCGTCCTTCCCTGAAACAGGGGTGACATTGGCAAAGTGAACCAATTTTTTACAGTATGATATATGATATATTATAAATAAGTATTGCCACACTGGCAATAAAAAAATCTCCAATTCCGGGTCCTTAGCAGCTATAATAATCTATAATCTAAGTTGCAGAGATATATTAACATTTAAAATTCAAATTAAATGTATGCACACAAATAGAGACGATGATGATGATGATTTTTATAGCGCCGTTTCGTGACTACTGTCACTGCAAGGGCGCTTTCACATGTAAGTTTGTGCTTAAAAATGCTGCATTTGTACATACAAATTAAAATCCAAACCTCAAATGAAAGTAAGCCCTGCAACTTTTGCAGACCTTCCCTGAAACAGGGGTGAAACTGTCAAAGTGAACCAATTTTTACAGTATGGTTGGTCAGCCTAATACCAACATTTAAGTAAAAAAATACAAATGATAAATAGCATTAAAATTTATAAAAACAACAAAAAAGTCAAAATCAAAATATTACCTATCATATTATGCCTGAACAACCCAGACGTGTGACGTCAAAACTTTTTTGTCTATGTCGAATGTATTATTTTCTTATTAAGTTAAATTCTTTCGGGGCCATTCTTAGACATGTTAGTCGTCGGTTGAGCCCACGCTTTGACAAATTAATGGTGCCTGCACTGGAAGTTTCATCAGCGCGGTCATTCTTACCTACTGAATTTTGTAATATTTGTATGGAGACAAATCAGCTGTTCACTTGCGGCCATCTTGGATTGACAGGTCTTCACACAAATTCATCATTAGTTTGTCAAAGTGTGGGCTCAACCGACGACTAAAATGTCTAAGAATAGCCCTGTTTATGTGTACAAATGTAATGTAAAGAGGTGTTTTCTTATAAATAAAATGTATAAAATTGTATCGTATAAAAAAAAAGAATGTAAGTAAGTACCTATATATCCTAAAATAAATTGTGCAAAATAAAAAAATAATAAAAATTAATAAAAAATGTGCGGGCCTCATTTTTTATGACAATGCCTTTCTATATATGGCATAATAAAATAGGTATTAACGGATGCATAATTAAATATCTCTTGTGCCTTTCTCTCAAGGGGGTGTCAAGGCGATAGTTCATTATGATCATTTTATAAAGGTAGTGTTATGCCCGCTTTCCACTGCGAGCGGGAAATAGCTGAGCGGAGCGGAGTGAAATAGTTTTGGCCTTCCATTGCGAAAGAGTTTTAAAAAATAATGGTATTTGCCTTCCACAGCCAACGAGCTCGACAGAGTGAGCTAGGCGGGAAATGAGATGAGTCAGATGAAAGAGTTGTTTGCCTTCCATCTACAGCGGGCTTAGCGGAGCCCACAGAGTAGCCAACTTGGCGACATGAAAGTGTGTGACGGCTCGTTGCAGCCTACGCCCAGATCAAACGTTTTAATTATTAATATAAAGTTTTTTTTTGTTTCGAAAAATAAAAAGTAATGTATTATTTTGCTTTAATACATAAAAAGTAGATGTTTGAAATAAAACATACATTTTAATATTTTCAAATTTATAAAATAATGTATGATGTGTTTTTGTAAATCATGTATGATGTGTTTTATCGCTGTCACGCAACTGCGCGGGTTGGCGCGGGGGGCACGGGGGAGCGGAGTCAGTTGAAAACTAGCGGCCGAGACCATGACACAGCGGTCTCATTTTTACTCGCTCAGCCCGCTCCGCTCACTCCGCTGTCGGTGGAAGCACTTCTATGAAATTTACTGTTGCTAGTCGAGCGGAGTCCATACGGAGTCCGCTCCGCTCGCAGTGGAAAGCGGGCATTAGTCTTTAAGAATGATTGAATTATTAGACTAAAATAAGTATTGGTAGGTACAAAAGAGAGTTTAAGATCCACTAAAATATTTTTATGTTTGTTTGTCTATAAGGGAACACTGAAAAATGAAAGTGTTCTTTTTTCAAAATTCTTTCATCTGTCATTTGTTTTGGAAACGTCAGATTTTTCACTATTCAAAGAATAAGTTTAAATATGGGTTATCTACATGGATTTTAAAAAAATAATGTTATTTTTCTTACCTCTGACATATTTACATTGAGGGGTATACTGCCGGCTAGGTAGGACCCAACCAGCATAACAATAACTAACAAAATCAACACTAGTGTCTCGTCCATCTTGAATTATCTATTGAAATACAATTAAACTAAATGTCCGGCAGCATTAACTCATTATTGCAGCCCCCACACGTCACACCCTCGTTTATAAATATATTCTTTATTCCGACAGGAGATGTATCACAACCCGAACGCAGAAAAACAACTCTCTCTTTTTCGTTCGTGCGATTTGGATTTTTGACAGGTTGGCATAGAGATGGGAAAAGTTATCGATGTTTTGAAATCGCCCTTTAAATTATTTATAAAATATCGATACTTTTCATAAATATGAGAAATATCTCTACAGATGTTTATTTTAAAGTAATAAAATGTTTCTTTTTATTTGTTTCATTTTTAAATGAGTTTCTAGCCTTCTCCCGTCGACGAATTGATTAAAGGAAAAATAAATATCGATATTTCTTCTCAGCAGATATCCCTAGGATGACTTCTAGGGTGGACAGCGTAGAAGTTATGTGTAAAAAATATTTTCCCATAAAGATCCTTATAAATAATGAGGTATAAAATAATCAAATAATTTAAAATATAGGTACCTACTGTTTTTAAAATGCAGAAAATATGTACGTTTTATATTACCATGTGTGCGTAGATTTATCTATGTTTTAGGATGAAGGATTGGTCTCATGCAGAAACGCTTTGCTCATGAAAGATAAATTGATGGCATGACGATAAAGTTTTGCTGTTTTTAACTAAAGTATTTTTGTTAATAACTTATTCCTATCAATTAATATAACAGATACATTTAGATGACGTATGGGAGTTTCATCATAGTAATGCATGTGCCACGACACGTAATATGCACCTATGCATGAAAAAAAGAGACAGAAGGTAGGTAAGTGATTTTTATATAAAAATACTGGGCGACCGATTAAATCCCAATTAAGAAAATGCCTCAAAACTAATAGTAACAAAAGTCTTTGAAGCTCTGTTTTCAGCAATTTGGCAAGCCTAATGACTCTGAAGTTTTCATCTTTTTACTATATTGATCGATGCGTCTTTACCTGTTCTCACAACTATGCTCTCCAGAAGCACCATTCTGCTTAATTCCTTACACTTTGGATATCAATTCAAGTCAGACCCTGCTAGCGCTTGCGAAAGAACTCCATAGATAATATCGCAGTACACATTATTTTTGGACATGAATCGCTATCTCGTCGCCTTAAGGTCGTAAGGAATTTAACAGAATAGCGCTCCAGGCTCTGATGGCCCATAGTGTGTGTCCCACAAACAATGCAGTCTGTTGACTTTCTTCGATCAGTGCAATATTGGTGAAGTCCATACTTTCTTTTTCACAATATGTGCCCATATTTCATCAAATTATAATGTATTTCCCTGTTAAAGATGTTCTACGAAGTTTTGAGTAGAAGTCATCATCATTGTATACTTGACAGCCCTAGATGGGCCTTGGCTGAATCCAGGATTCTCCTCCACTCTCTCCTGCCCCTCGCCTTTGCTCTCCAGCTACGTATGTCTGCCTTGACTGCATCTGTGTTAACACACCCATCCATCACATTTTTTAACCTCCAAAGGGTGGAAGTCTCCACGGTCGTTGTTATCTTACCGTGCCTTTTTGAAGATAGGATGCAATAAAACATGACGGTGCCTGAACAGCCGATTGTGGTTCCATATAAAATGTATCACCTATTGATACGCCACCATGTTTTGTTCCATCCTATCTTCAAAGATATGGTAAGATCTATTGAGGGCCATTGAGACTTCCACACAGGGTCTCCTTCGTCCTTGTGGTGCTGAGAGTGTTTGACGCTTAATGGGGTTGGTGTTGTCCATTCTAATATGTGACCAGCCCACTGCTGGCTCTCCTGTCTTACTTTGATGAAACTAATCACATCAGGATCTCTATAGATGGCAGAGAGCAGTTTGTTGTATCAACGACTCAAGCCATTGTTGTCTCTCACTGGACCGTAGATGGCTCTGAGAATTTCGCTCTCAAATATTTCAGTTTTTTTGTCATTAGAAGATTTCAAAGATGCAAGTCACAAGTGTCATAATTAATATCCTGTGCTATTAGTGAGTACTTTTATTGTAAATCAATTGTGAATACAAAAGTCCACTATAAAAAAGTTTATTTCTCTACCTCGATAAGACTTATTTACAAGAATATTGTGAAATCTTACAATTTACATTGTAAATACAAACAAACATAACAAAAAATACATCAAAAATATAATAGTCAATAACAATAATACATTTTTAGGTCAAAAATACGGTAGTCCAAAGTTTTATATTATACAAGACAATCCAATTGGTTTTTCTTTTACTGGTCGCCCGATTTTTGTTAAAAATAAAATATTCCAGAATATAAACATTTTAAGGGTCAGATGAATCAATCAATATAGCAGACATACCTACATGGCGTACCTCTGTTTCTTCCCATAGTAATGCATAGTAACAAACACGCTAGGAACACAATAATAGGTAAACAATGACAAAATGAGACAGAAGATATTAACATGATATGTCACATAGAGACATAAACATGACGGTTGCCTAGAAACTGATTATAATAAATTTTTGTTTGTATAAAGAGGACGCCCGAGAGTGTACTCTCTTTGGCTCATCAAATGGCTCAGATGTTAAAAAAAAAATTAAATTAGGCTGATTTATTTGGTGAGCGCTGTTTTTGTGTGTATCACACCTCAAGAGCCCTCTGCGAGCTAGGTCGTCGCTGTAGAAAGCGCCAATTCTCAAGCAAGACCAAGTTGTTGTAAGGCTGGATGGACCTTTTGATGACCGGTGTTTGGTAAAGGTTTATGAATTTTTCAACCCAGCGAAGAGCAAATTTGAAAATAAAAATGGTATATTTTTGTGCTCTGCCAGGATTCGAACCCACAACCTTCCAGTTACGAGTCCGAAGTGTTACCACCCGGACTACGGACCGGTCATGTTCCATCTATATCGTTTATGTTGAACGATGGTTAGATGGAAATTGTTGTTTGTGTTCAGATCTGGCTGCAGTTGTGTCTCATACTACACTTCAATGCCGCAAGTTAGTTTCAGGTTCATTATATTATTTGTTAATGGTTCATAACGCACGTTTAATAATAAAGAGCAATAACTCAAAAAACATGAATGTTGGGAAATCACATTTGAAGTTCAGACATCCAGTACAACTTGTATGGGATGAAAAAGGCGGCCGATGTTTTATCTCGGTCATATTCGTCCAAATTGAACGGCTGTCGCATTCTACCTATTCTTCTCGCATTGTTCTTGTGTTTTATTACAAAATCTCGATTTTCCCAATTTTCGAGTTATTTCTCTTTATTATTAAACGTGCGAATTATGTAACATGTATGCATGCCATCTTCAGGAAAACAAATACTAGACATAAATAGATTATAAGTAATATTTTTAATACCAGTTTTATATTGATGATTAAATTTCGGAATAAAATATTAATTCCTTGAGATTGTAGGTTTATATAAGACTGACCAACCACACTGTAAAAAAAATGATTCACTTCCCCGATGTCACCTCTATTTCAGGGAGTCGGCAAGAGTTGCAGGGCTTATGTTCATTTGAGATTGGGTTTTTATATTGTGAGTCAGCGCGAACCTATACGTGTTTGCTTATGGGAATGCATGTAATATGAATCGTAATTGTGGTATATCATTGCATCTTAGATTATAAATTATTATTGACTTGATTTAAAAAACAGAAAGACTATGCACCTTTTATTTCTTTGTGAAAGTTATACTTACAATTATATACATTTTTAATGAATACAGTGAACACTCTTTTTTATTCTGACGATTCTATAACTATCAATAATTTGGTGGAATTTTTAAATGAATTAATAAAAATATTAATTGAAATTTATTTGCAGTTAGAAAATTCATTTCTGTCTGCTAGCTTAAAGACTAGCATTTCACATATATGCTACTAAGCTGCACATATAGTGCAACATCTTGCTGTGTTTCCTCCAAAGGGGAATATACTCATGGACCAATATAAAAGATGTAGGCGGTGTATGCAAGTTTCTTACCATAGTAATGCATGCACCATGGAACATAAACAAGGTACCTTTATATGAAATAAATATTTATTAAATATCAGCGTTGCACATCAAAAAAGAAACATAAATTACAATGATTTTTATTCGACAGGAAACTGATTATAACAAGAATTCACCCTATTTACTACATCTTATTGATCGGTCCGTAGCTCAGTGGTAACACTGCGGACTCTGAATGGGAAGGTTGTGGGTTCGATTCCCGGCGGAGCACAAAAAATATACCATTTATATTTTTAAATTTGCTCTTCGCCGGGTTGAAAAATTCATAAAACCTTTACCAATGACCGGTCACCAAAGGTCCATCCAGCCTTACAGCAACTGGGTCTTGCTTGAGAATTGGCACTTTGTAGCGACGACGATCAAGCTCGTAAAAAGGTCGATAGGTCAATTGGTAGAATGCTTAAATTCCATGCCGAGAGCAAGGGTTCGATCTCAAAGGTTTACTCAGCCTTCACAAGAAATGAGAACCAGCTCCCATGGGAGCTGGGAAACCCCCACTTCAACTGAAAGTGGTTGGTGTGAGGCCGGCCCCCTTACCTGTAAAAATAAATAGGTCCCGAAGCGCCACATGCGACCCCTTCGGGGATAACGCAGGCAAGAAGTTACACTATATGTGTAGCTTAGTTGCGTGTTTGCGTGTTAGGGTGGAGCCTTTTTGGTACACCAAACGGCTCTGACACTCCCATCTATTTCTTTAATGATGATTATTATATTATTATTTATTGATTTAAAAAAATGCAATTTGTCGTGTATGTTCCTTGACTTATAGGTTGGTATGCGGCTGACCACCCATGCTGTAAAAATGGTTCACTTTTCCACTGTCACCCCTGTTTCAGGGAAGGACGGCAAGAGTTGCAGGGCTTATGTTCATTTGAGATTGGATTTTTATATTGTAGGTCCACATGCGGCATGTGTTAGCGCGAAATTATACATGTCTGCTTGTGGGAATGCATTTAATATAAATCTTAAATGATATATATCTTTGCAGCTTAGATTAGATTTAAGGAACTAAAAAATTACCACGAGTCAAAAATACAGGTTTTCCATAACAAGACTTCACTGTATTCATAAAAAAATGTTTAAAAACCCAAACAAAAAAATGCACCAGTATACCAAAAAATAACATTTACATATAAACAACATTTGTATCCATACATTATTGTACAATATGTACCAGTGGCCAAGGGTGCCGTACAAGCCGGTTTCCATCGGTTTCCCGTTTAAAATGAGGCAGAAATGATAATAAAGTAGACTGCATGGTTTCACAGGGGAAAAAATTTGCATTGTTTCTTTGGTTTTAAATGTATTTTTTTACTTTGTGCCTATATTTTTTAACTACTTTGTTACATCATTTTAAAAGGGAAGCCGATGGGAACCGGCTTCTATGGCACCCTTCGCCACTGATATGTACTTATATTGTCATTTTACAAGCAAAAAGCATTTGAACCTGTCCTCTCACGAGCAGAGAATCAACCCCCACTTCAAGTAGGGCTGGTTTCCTTACGTGTGAATATACACAGGTTCTACTCGCCAAATGTCACCTCTCGGAGACAACGCTGTTATAAGTTGCCTTCCCGTTGTATTCAATTGAGTCGGAAGAAGAAGATTCCCCATGCGATGGACCGATCAAGTGAAGATAGCAGCAGACACCTCGGTGGTTCAAGCGTTACACAGTCAAGAGAGAACTGGAGCCGAGTGGTTGCTTCCAAAAGGGTCACAACCCTCAGCAATTAGGAATAAGATGACGAAGAAGAAATTAGGTCAAACTATCTTTCATTGGATAGATTTTATAATAAACTTTTTGACTGTAAAATAAGAATATACTCGTATGTACATACAGCTTATAGCATCTAAAATAACCAACAATATCACCCTTAAAGTATTATTTGAGTCCATTAAAATATATATTATTATTTTTCTCTTTTTTCTACACTCTTGTGAAGATTAAATACGAGTGAAAGAGATGAAAGGTAGTATAATGCTTAGCATCGTTTTGAACACATAATAGTAATTGCTAAATTTAGACAGGTAGTTCCTTGACTAATACGTTGGTATGGGGCTGACCGACTATACTGTAAAAATTGGTTCACTATTACGTCCACGTCAGTACTAGTTTGGCTTGTCTACCATTTGATTCAAATATGACCTTTCAATTAAATTGTCTTAAGAATCACATTCTACAGTCTGAGCTAAGATAAAAATGCACACTTAATATCGACAAATAAGTTGTATTGTAATTTGTATTGTTGTGCAGGAGAGTTATCTTCCAGCATAAGCTGATGTAGAGTATGGTAGAGTAACAAACAACTAAGGTGGAAAGCAATGCTCCTGGTGGGCAGAGGTGTAGGGCACAAGAGGCGGCTCTTTCGACTCACTTGAGGACAAACAAGCACTGAACTTCACACAGGGGGTATTGTTACACGGCGAGTAGGTAATGATGGATAAGGTTAATAAATGGCTGAAGGAGAAAGGACTTAAATAGCCTGTGACCCACACACTAAAAACCTATCTACAATTCACTCAAACAGTATATTCTTTCTCCTGCACAATTTTAAATTGATTATAAGTGGATGATATTTATCTGTACAACTACTTTGTAAATCTTATTTAAAATCTATGGAAATGTCATTAAGTTTTGAGTAGGTACTGTGTTTTAATTAATTTGCATTGCAAGATGAGAGACCATGTCTCCAGAATGAGCTATGGTGTATAAGCTAGAGCAGCCACATGCAGTACCTGATGGACTGCTCAGAACATCTGAAATGAATGATCATTGTATCCACATATGTAAAGTCTGTGAAATAGAGGACACAGTAAGATGAGAGACCATGTCTCCAGAATGAGCCATGGTGTATAAGCTAGAGCAGCCACATGCAGTACCTGCTGGACTGCTCAGAACATCTGAAATGAATGATCATTGTATCCACATATGTAAAGTCTGTGAAATAGAGGACACAGTAAGATGAGAGACCATGTCTCCAGAATGAGCCATGGTGTATAAGCTAGAGCAGCCACATGCAGTACCTGCTGGACTGGTCAGAACATCTGAAATGAATGATCATTGTATCCACATATGTAAAGTCTGTGAAATAGAGGACACAGTAAGATGAGAGACCATGTCTCCTGAATGAGCCATGATAGACTCACTCCCACTGTAGCTTGTGAAATGACAATTGGTTAACGTCCAGCTGGTAGACAATGTCAAAGATGAGAAGACAGTTAGACATCTTTGCCTCGATTGGTTCCAAGTGATACTGTTTTGAAGAGCATATTTTTTCTTCAATTGTCGATAACGGGCTCCATTTGTTTATTGCTTTACGTTGGTCGCTAACCAGCTCTGTAGGTTGAATATTTATTAAGTAATACTTTAGCTTCCCTCTCTGCGATTTCATCCTGAAAATAATAAAAACATTGTTAGCAAAGCTGTTTTAAAAATTAAAAATAAAACAATATTGCTCACTTTGAGAATTTGAATTTTAACTTAAGTATTGTTTTAATACACAAATCTTTATCCTGCAGTTTCAAAAGGAGAATTTAATAAATTTACTTTTTTTGACTATTTAAATTGTCAAAAATACTTCCACTTTGCTATAATCCTTAAAAGTTATCAGTTGTTTTGAGAATAATGTAAGTTCTCCCACAATAGTTCATCTCATACAGCGGTCAAGGTAAATTAATAAGTAATTTGATCCAATTTGAGAATTTTATTTTGTTTGTCTATTACATACTTACTTACTATTTTCTTGTACCTTTTTTTTATTTTCCGCGTAAATTAATGTTTATTTAAACATACATTGATCGTCTTCTTTTCAAAATGGAGGAAAGGGGTAAAATAGACCTACGCAAAAGTATTTTGGGGTAATGGTTAAAAAAGTTCCCCGACCGCTGATCTAATATCAAGTGCAAGTGCTAAGTGCAAGAATTTTTTAATTTAATGCACTCGGCACATGAATATTGACGTAGACAAAATTGTGACACACAGCCGAGTTGCCAGGGAAAAGCAATCAAGTATTTTGTTAAGATGTATGGAAGTATTATATTATGATAGTCCCATACAGGTGTAACATTTGTCCACTGAAAAAAAGCTATTAATTCAATTGTGCTGAGTCCATTGTAATTTATAAATATGTCAAACGACCGTAACTCCAGTTAAAATCTTAGCTTTGCTCTAGTTCCTACAGGTCATATTGTTGAATTTTGTGAAAGCACTTACGTCTGAAGTTCTGTTGGCAACACTGGCTACACTGTCCAACCATTGCACTGCGTTCTTGTAGTCTTTCTGTCCGATGTAACATTTCGCTAGCAGAAGCCTGAAAACATACAATAGGGTAATTGCAGTAGTGGGGAAGATGGTTTAAAATACTATGGTTGTGTAGAGTACATTTCTTGAACAATGACAATCCGTAGACTTATAGGTTGGTATGAGGTTGACCACCCATGCTGTAAAAAATGGTTCATTTTGCCAATGTCACCCCTGTTGCAGGGAAGGAGGACGGCAAAAGTTGCTGGGCTTATGTTCATTTGACGTTTGTTTTTTTTTTAATTGTGAGTACACAAGCAGCATTTGTGAGCGAAAACTTACATGTGTCTGTTTGTGGGCATGCATTTAATGTGAACATTAAATGTTAATATGTCTTTGCAACTCAGATTAGATAAGACAAAAGTAAAATATTGTTTAGTTGTCTTACCTGTTTTCTTTCCAGTCTGTGGAGCACAGCTCTTCAGCCTTCAGGAAGTCACTGAGAGCCTCCTCGTACGTGGCCATGGGGACATCGCTGAACAACGTGGAAGCCACTCTCCTCTCCAGCCAGGACAACTCCGACAACTACAACATATAACAGCAATAAGAAGAGAAGTCACTGAGAGCCTCCTCGTACGTGGCCATGGGAACCCTATATCCCAGTCCACCAGGGCTGGCAGTCTCAACACGACGGTAGATGATGATGATGATGATGATGATGGATGATTTCTTTCCTGTGGCGCCATTTAATGGTCCAGGACCATCTCAAGGGCGCCATGGCTTCTCGAGAAAAGTAGTGTCTTCAGTTCCTTTCTGAAGGTGGTGGTAGGCTGGTTCGCGCGAACACCGATGGGTAAATTGTTCCAGGCCACCGGCCCGGCCACCGCAAAGCTTCTGTCTGCAAAGTTTGATGTGTTCGCTCTATTGGGCACTATAACCTTGTTGACAGCAGTAAGGGCAGAGCGTAGTGGTCTTTTTGAAGTCCCATCGACAGAGCATAGCTCAGCGAGACATGGGGGTGCAGTGCCGTTCAGGGCCCTATGATAGCATCTAACCTTCGACGGTACGTTACTGTAACCCATTTCAAATCTTACCATAGCGAGGCTAGGATTCCACGCAAGTCTGGTGGCCACCGCGATCGCGCATGAAAGTTTACCGACCATCTAGATAACGTAGCGTGAAATTTCTTGCCCGTCTAAAAAATGTACTGCGAATTTATTACAATTAAAAAAAAAATTAATTGTTTCGTCTTCAAAATAATAAATTAAATAGTTTATTAATATATTATACCAAAACAATTTAGTTTTTAATTTTAAATTCCGTAGGAAAATTAAAAACATAATGTTTCTCATGGATGCCTACATGTATTTTGTGCGCGTGCCACACAAGCTGTTAGTCTGACGCGGTCTGCGCGCGCGCAGTGGTGCGTAGTAGGTACATGCTACCGTTTCAACGCAAATGTCAACAAGAAAAAGCGCGGTTGTGGGAATCGGAACGAGGCGACGGTTTCTGCTATAAGTATGTACATATTACGCGTTGAATATTTACTGTACAATACAAAAGTAATAGCTTGATATATATATTAATTTTACAATGTTTCAATAGGCTATGGAGAATTCGCAGCGTAATGACGGCTGAATGAAGTAGACATGGAGAGGATGCAGACCGGCAACCAGGAACCTGAACTCACTGAGCTAGAGAGGAGAGGGATCTCAAGTTCATCGTTTCACACTTATTGAGGTGCTTTATAATTGGAGTTACATATTTTTATTTTATTGAACATGTAGGGATGTAGGTAATATAAACCTAAGTTGCAAAGATATGTATCAATTGAGATACATATTAAATGCATTCTCACAAGCAGACACGCATAATTTCGCGCTCACACATGCCACATGTGGACCTACAGTATAAAAAACCCAATCTAAAATGAACATAAGCCTTGCAACTCTTGCCGACCTTCCCTGAAACAGGGAAGACATTGCTGGAGTGATGCTTTCCGGGATCTGTTGCCGTGGTCTGTGGGAGCTGGAGCTTCCGAACGTTTCGCCCATTTCTACGATGGGCTTCTTCGTAGAAATGGGTGAAACGTGCGGAAGCTCCAGCTCCCACAGACCACGGCAACAGATCCCGAAAAGCATCACTCCAGCATCATCAGCCGGCCGTGTAAGCCTAAAAATCTTATTCAGGGGTTACATTGGCAAAGTGAACCATTTTTTACAATATGGGTGGTCAGCCTCATACCAACCTATAAGTCAAGTGTGTATTAGACTTTCCAAAAAGAAAATCCCATTAATTCTGACATACAAATATATATATATAAGGATAATTTATTTTAATGTACACATAATTAAAGAGCGCCGTTTTTGTGTGTGTCACACCTCAAGGGCCCTCTCAAATCACGGATAAGATTTCTTGTAAAGATGTGTCTTTAGTGCTCCTTTAAAGACACCAACAGTCTTTGCCTTCCTCACATTAGGTGGCAGTCTGTTCCACTCCATTGGTCCCGCAAACCGGAAAGCACGGTCCCCAAAATTAGTGCGTGTCTGACGGTGTGGCTGAACCAAGTCCACCACGCCATCCCCTGCAGATCTGAGCGTTTGGCGCCTCAAATCCCTCTCAACGGGTGTAAACATGTCAGCCAAATATGAAGGAGCTGTACCATTTACAGCCTTATACACCATCAGACAAACACGGTAGACCACCCTCTCCGGAAAACGAAGCCAATGCAGTTTCCCTAACAATGGAGTAATGCGAGTAAATTTAGACATCCCGAATATGAGTCTTGCCGCTGAATTCAGCACAGACTGAAGACGGTTGAACTGCTTTTTCGGCTGACCTATGTACAGCGTTGAGCAATAGTCAACTCGTGACATCACAAAGGCATTAACCAGGGTCTTGACTGCTCCCGACGGTAAACATCTCCTGATCGCCTTTATCTGGCGAAGTTCAAAAAATGAGGAAGATACAGTCAAGTTCAATTGCTCTCCCATTGTGAGGTTCCGATCCAGTGTGACTCCTAGAAGTCTGACTGAGTCGGAGGGCTGAATCAGCTCTCCCCCAATGGAGAGTGGTACTCGAGTTGTCAAAAGATGATCACGCCTGGTTGTAGCCGCCCACATCACTTCTGTCTTACCCATGTTAAGGATTAGGCCATTGCTTGTCATCCATTCACCAATCTCCGCAATGCAAGCTGCCACCCTGTTACTGAGAGTTTGTGCCATATGTGGCTGACACTGAGAGTAAATTTGCCAGTCATCTGCATATGCATGTGTAATGAGGCCCCATTTCTCAACTATACTCTCAATGTCAGCAGTGTATAAAATAAACAGGATCGGTCCCAGTACAGACCCCTGCGGCACCCCGGAGATCAGCGAATAGGAAGGTGAGACACAGTCACAAGTACGCACTACCTGCTTGCGATCCGCCAAGTAGGAGGAGAACCACGCCAGCGCCTTATCCCTCAAGCCGTACGAACCCTCCAACCTCCTTATCAGAATATCATGACATACGGTGTCAAACGCCGCACTCATGTCCAGAAGCGCTAAGAGAGCAAGATCTCCGCAATCCACTGCCGATATCAGATCTGAGACCACCGTCAGTAAGCCAGTTTCAGTCGAATGATATTTTCGATAGGCTGATTGCCTCTTAGGCATCAGATCGTTAGCACTCAGATAAGATACCAGCCGATCAGAGACAATGCGCTCCAGTACCTTAGACAGAAACGGTAAGTTTGACACCGGCCTGAAATTGGAGAGATCGTTAGGATCGAGATTTGGCTTTTTTAATATTGGCGTTATTTGCGCTTCCTTTAAAAAGGAGGGGATAGTGGCATCCATTAGGCATCCATTGATAAACCTAACAATAAATGGAGCCACTAGAAGAATGCACTCTTTTAGTACCCACGTCGGCACAGGATCCAGATCACACTGCTTATTTGGCGATCCCGCTACAACTCGCGTCACCTCTTCAATAGAGGTCAGCCCAAGCACTTCAAGCTGTGAATTACACAAAAGTCCCAGAGAACCAGGACTAACCCTAGGGGAGAATATCTGGTCGGTATTTTACTTTGAAAGTAAGCAGCGAGATCACCAGCAGTCGTCACCGGACCCGCACCGGCCCGGGCACCACCAGACACGTTCTCCAGAAGTCTCCATAAACGCTGTGGACATTTTTCACTAGCAATAATGGTACAATAATGCTGGGACTTTTTCTGGAGGATAGCTGACCTGTACAGACCCTGTGCAATTATCCACATTTCTCTAGTGCTACCTGGCTTGCCGCTCCTGAAATTACGCTCTGCTTGTCGCATTTTGCGTTTCAGCGCACTGCATTCACTATCAAACCAGATAGCACTATTCCGCTCCCTAACATGTTTGATTGTAATGGGAGCATGCAGATTTATTAAACTTTTCATGGTGTCATTGTACAGCCCAACTAATGTGTCTGGGTGCATTGAGACGTAGGTTTCCGGACAACAGATCGGCGATAGAGACAAATCCATTTTGAAGAAATCGATCTTAAATTTGTTCCAGGACCTGGAGGTAATTTTCCTGTATACAGGAACAGGTCGTCCTAGATTTAAACGTACCACCACCAACCTGTGGTCCGACAAACCCACATCTCTTACCTCTGTTTTCAAAGGAGCATCCTCCTGTCTAGTGATGACCACATCCAGTAGGCCACCCGCGTCATGAGTGGGAGCATCTACCCACTGTCTGCAGCCATAGTCCGCAAGCAAGGCAGTGAGAGTAACACAATTGGTGTCATCTCTGCGCTCAAGCCTGACGTTAACATCCCCCACTATCAGAAACATCTCATTACGAGTTACTAAAACTTCAAAGAGCTCCCGAAATTCATGAAAAAACGCCGCCGTAACAGGCTTAGAGCCGGGGCGATATACAATAGCTATTGTGAGCGTTGCACCGGAAGATACCCGACATACAAGGCACTCAAATGTCGTGAAAGAAAAAAAGTTAATCTTCTCCACACGACATCCTGGACGCACTAGCAACGCAACTCCGCCATGGTTGGTCCAGGAAATATTCTCTGTCCCTTTTCCATGATGTGGCCTTGCCCGTGCTTCCTCAAATGTCGCGAACCCCAGTGCACGCAGTCTCTTCATGGCACTTGAGTGGTAGCTCTCATGCCACGTCTCTGTCAGTGCGAGGATGCCAAGGTCATGGCTTTTACATAATTCACAAATGTCATCCACTTTATTGGCGATAGATCTCGCATTCCAGCATCCAAGATTGATCTTCCTCTCCAGAATTTGCTGATGTCTCCCGCTGGTCAGCAGGGAGCTCGGCGATGAAGGTGCCACTGAAGATCTGGATGTGGAAGCAAGATCCTCACAATGCACTGAACAAACAGCAGGAGTTGTCACTGGCGGGGCTGAGTAGTTCAGCCGTCGCCCTCCTCGTTTTCTGCGCCTCACGCGCCTCCTCAGCACAATGTTTGGCCACTCTTTTGTTCGACATTGCACTCGCGGCACAGTGTTAGTTATTATATCTTTAAGTACTTGCAGGGAGTACCTCTGCACTGGACATAGCACTGGCGCGTCTGTTTCTGTCATGCAGGCGAGTAAGTAGGTACCTACCCACTGCAAGCACTTTGCCGCGATGTCACTTGTCAAAAATTAGAGGTTATGGAATTTTTTATTTTATTTTGAATTGTTTATTTGTAGGCGCATTCACTGTGTTTAATTGCACTGCGTAAGCATCTGAACTGCTGGTTAACTTTTAAAATATTGTAATCACTAGAACACAGTTTTAATTAGAAAAAAAATTACAAAAAATAAACAGAGCTTCTACCGCCCGCTAATCAGCGGCGGTAGGTAGTCCTCGTCTGTATGTACTCTTAATTTTACAGACAATTGAGGCTAGCCTCAATGCTAATATATATCAATAGCTGGGTGTTTTCTCGCCCAGAATCCCAGTAGGTATTGGCCAAGGTTACTCAGCCTTCTCAACAAATATAACCCATTTGCTAGTTGGCGGCAAAAGATAGTTTCCACTCTAAAAAATTTACCCTTTCTGTAAAAATAGGAATTTTGTATAAACGCCTACATTTTTTTTTTTAATTTCCAGATGGAGGCTGAAGCTGGAATTATGCAGGCCCAGACATTCAACATATATATACTTTTGAAAATACCGTCCCTTGTATAGATAATTTACCATGCCCACACATTTTTGTATTTTTCATTTTACACCTGAAGATGGGAGGTACCTTCTGCTTCTCCAGAAAGTGGTTGTGTACAAAATAAACTCAAAAAGTTAATTTTAACAAAATTGCATTTTATTTACATTTATAATGTTATAATTCTTAAAAACAGTTTAAGTAATTCATGTTTGAGAAGTATCTTATTTTTTTAGGAAAAATAATTGGTCACTCTTCTTGTTGTAATTCTTTCTGCCTGCTGCTACCTGTGTGTAACAAATATCATAGTTAATACTCATTCAAGTCATTCATATATAGGTATATTGTTATTTTTTTTGGTGTCATTTGATTTTTTGATTTTCTTTGATCAAGTTTGATTTAATTTTAACAAAAGTGATTCAATTTTTTTTCATTCATTTAATCCTTTAATTTTATGTAAGTGTTTTACTTTTTTAATATCTGCAGTGTAAATGATGGCTATGAAAATCCAACCATACGACTATTTTATTTTTCTTGTTTAAATGTTATAAAGCACCCTTGTAAAACAAGCTTTTTAAAGAAAACTTTCAAGTTACTGTACATGTATTTCTAACATAAAATAAATTTTTTTTTTTCAATTGTTTTGAATAGATAATAAATAAATTATTGTTTATTTGTGTGTTTGTGTAAATGCCTGTTAAATGTAACAGTCACACCCCGGATCACCCTGCCCACTGATGTCTGGCTGACACTCCATTGCAAAGCTGTTGGCTGCTGGTAGCATCCAGAGGCGTAAAATCTCAGTGCTGAAAGAATCTTCAACAGACAAAGAAAAAGAGAAGTATTATTGTAATTTATACCGGAGGAAATGTATTGAGGTTTACTCTTATGCCTCTCAATGATATGGCAATTAGTCAAATCATCTATTTTGTATAAATAGTTTTACTAAGTTGCAGTGCAGGGCTTATGTTCATTTGAGATTTGGGTTTTTATATCGTAGGTTCACATACGGCATGTTTGCTTGTGTAAATGCATTTAATATGAATCTTAAATATCTTTGCAACATAGATTAGATTATGTTTTTATTAGACTTTCAGTCTGCTGTCTATTATGTATTGGGCGTAGAATTATAGTGTAGGTAGGTACCTACTTATTGGGGCAAATATAGCGCACTCTGTACATAATATATATTTATATAATATGTGTTGGCCGTCTGCATCTTTGGCACGACTTGTATATGAACAAATCTCAATGAATGCTTAAGCAAATTGACAGGGAATCCCTGCCGTGTTAATTATCTGACAAGTAGGTTAGGTACCTATATGATTCGAGGGTACTCACTTGCTTTTCCGCAGAAAGGTTTTTCCTTTCTAAATGTGGGCGTAGGTCCGCCAACAGTCCATGGAATATAAACTTACTGATCCTATACAGTTTTAGGAAGTCACTCTCCTTCATGAGCAGTGGGTTCTCTTGTCTTCCTTTGCTGCTTTAAGATTTTCCTACGCTTTACCATTCGGTCTTGATGCTCCAGCACAAATAAATCGAGAGCTGAATACGCCTCAGCCATTATATTTCTCAACAAGATACTTTTTTTCGAGACGAAACTCACGCAAATGGTCCAATTTGACGAGTAGTTAACGTATCAGACCGCTTATCAGGCCTCTCAATGTGCTCGATACACTACCGTCGATAATCTTTCATTTGACAGTTGGGAACTACCGATGCCGTCGTTCAAAATTGTCGAGACTCCCGCCAGTCGTTCAAACTCTACCGTCACGCCTAAGCTATCACAATGATCGATAATCTATCTACCGTCGTGTTGAGACTGCCAGCCCAGGAGCATTGCTTTCCACCTCAGTTGTTTGTTTCTATACTAAACTCTACATCAGCTTATGCTGGAGAAGTAAAATGTACAGTAATGGAATTAAACAGATAAAAGAGTATCCTAACCTCAAATTTGAATCTCCCCATGAGGTGGTACAGCGACGGATCTTCAGGGTTGAGCTTTAACGCCTCGTCTAAATGATGCTTGAACAGGGAGCCATCTTTGATCTTGTCTTTGGTACCTGGAAAAATATATAATAATAATAATATTAGGATGATTTATTTGGTAACTGTAACTGGAACTCTGTCGCCATTCCGCTAGGGGTGGCCAGTGCCTCTGCAGAGCTGCCTCCATTTCTTCCTATCCTTAGATACTTCTTTCAATTCATTCAATGAATTCTTTCAATCTATCACCTTTTTCACGCATTTTCTTCTTTTACGCTCCCTTTGTACATCCCATTCTTTCACAATCTCCTCAATCTGATCACTCCATACTTTTCTCGGTCGTCCCTTACTTCTTTTTCCTTTCACACTTCCTCTCTATACATACTTTGTCATTCTTTCATCATTCATTCTTTCCACATGCCCATCTCATTGCATTCTTTTGTTAGCGCTGTTTTTGTGTGAATCACACATCAAGAGCCCTCTGCCCCCTTGAACTACTTTGTTTTATGGGAAGCTTGCGAGCTGGAATGTAGTATATATTTTTTTTAATTTGGGAGTCTATTACACACAAGAGGGTGCGGACGTCCCACAGTGGGCAGACAATGTCGAAGCTGACGCAGAAGTCTAAGGCCGTTTGTCCACCGCACGCCGTCACCGTCACGTCACCGGGAACGAGATGACGGCGCCGAAGTAGCGGTACATGTTATGTATTTATGTTTTGCCTGGTTATAGGCAATACAATATATAACCTATAACCAGAGAAATCGGTCGCGGTGGACAAAAGATCGCCGTCACATCAATAAAACTCGGCCCGAAATAATCTCGTTCTCGGTGACGTGACGGTGACGGCGTGCGGTGGACAAACGGCCTAAGGGGTTGACCAAGTTGTCCAAGGAGGGAAGCAGCACAAGACAGAGAGTCCTGGAGCAGTGTTGTGCGAGAAGCGCTGAACCTTCGAGGCTTCAATAAATTTAATTTTTTGGCGAGCGCTGTCTTTGCGTCCCATACAGGCACATACGCCTAATATATATCGTCGTTGATACTGCAATACCGCGAATGAGCAGTTTGTAAATACCGCGGAAGTTATATTTTCAAATTGTTCAGGAGGAACAAAAAACTTAATAACTTGGTCATTTAGCAAGACCTTGTGATCTAAACTGTTTTGGGGTCTATTTTTGTCTTCCTTTAAATATATTTAATAAAATTATTGTTCAAAACTGTCTGGTTTCCTGTAAAAATCACTTTCGCGGTTTTGCAGTATAAAAAAGTGGCCAGATAGAGTTGGAAAATTTTAATTACGCGGATTTGAAAGAAAAATATGCCTTGTTTTATCAGACTTCTTTATTAAATACGAACATTTCAATGTTGTTTAAAGTAACTTGACATAAAGTTTCTTTTCCTTAAACTTAAGAAAACAAAATTATTAAAAGAAAATGACAAAACGCTTCTCTTTTCTAATGTGAGATTAAACTTGAGATCGGAGGTTTATTGTACCTATCTCATAACATGTACAGTATTATACTATACGAGGTAGGTACAAAAATCACTATAAAAACTAACACAGCATTACTTAAAAGGCAGATTATTGTAAAAATCGTGGCAATCACTAGGTATGACGCTCTTCAATTCTTGTAGGTGGTCGTATTTTGATTAATGTATGCTTTCCCTGAAACTGTACAGTTGTGGTGGTAACTCAAGCATAATTGTAACCTTTTTTGGTCTCCTAGGAATAGGAGTGAAGTCATCTTCAAAGTTAAGTTTGTAGTCTATTGAACCATCCGGGTTGTATCTCATTGCTCTTATGTCAACAACACAGTTATCGCCAGCACTCGACCAGGGTGTCTATTCACGATAGGGGATAGTGAAGACTCATTTCGATTTTCCCCGAAAAAGGAATAAAGGTATTGTGCCTCACAATACCATTTATTGCTTTTTCTGGTAAAATCGAAATGAATCTACTCTATCCCCTATCGTGAATAGACACCCAGGCCTGATTGATTCGTACATCTGGTAGTCTTTCATGGCATAATTCTTGAAGAAGGTGTAGTCTGGTGTGATGACTTCATAAGGACACGGCGTTTTCCGGGCTTCCTTTGTGATTGCAGCGTACTGAGAAGGTAAAAAGATTTCTCGGTTTTTTTATTTTCTTTCGATCACATAGAGTGGATTTTGCGTATGCCCTTTTTCCAGGTAATTTTGAGTTATGACTACATTCTTCATCATAGCCAACCGAAGCAGTGCATTTGACACAACATTGTTTCTGTTCTGGGCTGTGCATCCATCAGTAAAGATGACAATGTCTTTTGGATCTTCTCTAACAACTTGGTTAGGTAATCAACGAAAAATGATGCGTATGTGGTGGCTTTCAAATCACAAGCTGTTTCATCGAACCAATAATAAGTAATCTTGTTATTTCCCAGATTAAACAATGAAAAATCGTGAACAGCAAGTTTGGTTTTAAAGTAAAGGGCACTGGCATTCAAAAATGGACATAGCTTCACTGTTTGATTTTGACTGTATTATAAGTTTCGACATTGATTGTCTGCAGTAGTGAGACGGCAGCTTTGGTAAGGACGATAAATATTTCTTTAACGTCTGTCTTTTGGTCTCCGTCTTTAATGCCCAATGTTTCTAAAAAGGTTTTCAAACATACCCTTTCCATTTTATTATTCACTTTTAGGTAATACACTTTTGTACTACCTCGGTATTAGAGCCTTTCGTGTTTCTGTTTGTAGGGTTTTCATCAACCATTGAAGCAATATACATTTTCTTTTCTTGCCACGTCATATTCCAATATGCCTCGAAAAATTATTTGCGTGATTCTTCCGTTCAATTCGAACAGTACATCAGTTTGCTGCTAATACAGAATCTTGACACGCATAAAGGTCCCATTGTTCTTGCTGGTTTTGGCTCATTCTGTTTATATTTAGAATTTTCTTTTTTGAAGCCAATGTATTCTTTTTCCTTCATTCTCTTTTGACTGTTCTTTTGTCTTTGCCAGTTCTTTGGATCTCCTTAACGCTTTCTTTTCTTAGAGTCTTTGGAGTGTTTTTCTATGTCTCTTTCAGGGAACCATTCGATATTATCTGGTGACAAAGGCCTCAAATTCGTAATATCTGAGAGGAGACGTAAGTTCAATCTGCCATATATATAATCATAGAAATTTAAAAAAACTACATTACCTGCTTACGATATAATAGTCCTAATAAGTGCACAAGTTAAAATAATGTACTTACATTACTTATTTCTACACAAAAACAATATTTTTTGCCGGATCACACTCCACTCTATTGTGTTTTCTTCCATGGAAAGGTAGATACGCGGTATTGTGCGTAACTTCATGCTCGAAAAAGTTACGCGGTATTGTTTTTTTGACAAAACCATGGCTTCCCGTTGGCTAATTTGAATCGGGTGAGTTGTAAAAGCAGCAAATCAGCGTCTTGAACCTGTAGGCGCGAAATCTCAAAATTGCTACTTTTGCACTTCCGCGGTATTTACAAACTGCTCATTCGCGGTATTGCAGTATCAACGACGATATGTCAGGCTTATTTATTTTAAATTACACATGATAAGAGAGCGCCGTTTTTGTGTGTGTCACACCTCAAGGGCCCTCTCCGATCACGGATAAGACTTTTTGAAAAGGTGCGTCTTGAGAGCTCCGCGAAATATACCCATAGATTCGGAGTTCTTCACTCCAGGTGGCAGTCTGTTCCACTCCACCGGACCCGCAACACGGAAAGCACGGTCTCCAAAATTTGTACGGATCTGACGGTGCGGCTGAACCAAATTGATTGCACCATCGCCCGCGGATCTGAGTGTCTGCCTCCTCACACCAATCTCAACAGGCGAAATCATGTCAGTCAGATAAGGTGGAGCCAAGCCATTGATGGCTTTATATACCATCAGACAAACACGGTAGACCACCCTCTCCGGGAAACGAAGCCAATGTAGTTTTTTTAACAGCGGAGTGATGTGAACGAATTTGGATATCCCGAATATAAGCCTTGCTGCTGAATTCAACACAGATTGAAAGCGGTTGAAATGCTTCTTTGGCTGACCACTATAAAGCGTTGAGCAATAATCAATCCGAGACATCACATACGCACTCACCAGGGTCTTAACCGCATCTGACGGAAGACACTTTCTAATTGCCTTTATTTGGCGCAGTGAAAAAAAGGAGGAAGCTATTGTGGCATCTATTTGCCTTTCCAATGTCAGGTTCCGATCCAGTAAGATTCCTAGAAGTCTCACCGAATCGGAAGGCTGGATCAGCTTACCTCCTATGGAGAGTGCTACCCCATTAACCAATAGATGGTCGCGCCTAGATGTGGCTGCCTAGAGTATCTCCGTCTTATCCATGTTCAGGATTAGGCCATTGTTCACCATCCACTCACCGACCTCCGAGATACACCCAGAGACCCTACAACTGAGGTCCTCAGTCATGTCTGGCCGACATTGAGAGTATATTTGCCAGTTATCTGCATATGAATGTGAGATGAGGCCCCATTTTTCAACAATACTCTCAATGTCAGCAGTATACAATATAAAAAGGATCGGACCCAGCACAGAGCCCTGTGGAACCCCAGAGGACAGCGAGTAGGTAGGTGAGACACTATCACAAACACGCACCGCCTGCCTGCGTTCCACCAGATAGGAGGAGAACCACGCTAAAGCCCCGCCGGTCAAACCGTACGACACCTCCAACCTCTCAATAAGAATCAGGTGACTTACTGTGTCAAAAGCCGCACTCATGTCAAGAAGCGCCAGTAAGGCCAGATCGCCACACTCTACAGCCGATATCATATCCGATACAAGCTTAAGCATACCAGTTTCTGTTGAATGATATTTCCGGTATGCCGACTGCCTCTTAGGCATTAATCTATTTGCATCTAGATACGACACCAACCGCCGGGAGACAATCCGCTCGAGCACCTTCGACAAGAATGGCAGATTTGACACAGGTCTAAAATTTGAAGGGTCACCAGGATCCAACTGGGGCTTTTTTAAAATTGGTGTAATGTGAGCTACCTTCAAAGAAGGGGGAACAGTGGCATCCATCAGGCATCCATTGATAGCCTTAACAATAAATGGAGCCAGCTGTGTGATGCATTCTTTGAGTACCCAGACTGGTACAGGGTCAAGGTCACACTGCTTGTTTGGCGACCCTACCACGATCTGACACACCTCATCTATGTCAGTAAGATCAAGTACCTCAAGTCGAGAAGCACTCCCAACCCTTGAGGCAGGAGTACCCTCGACTCGAGCAGAGCGCATATGAGGTATTTTATTTTTAAAGTACGTGGCAAAATCACAAGCAGCCGACGTCAAACCCACACCAACCCGAGCACTCCCAGACAAGTTCTCCAGAAGTTTCCACACCTGCTGAGGAGATTTAGCCTCAGAGATCTTTGTACAATAATAAGTGGATTTTTTCTGGAGTATGGCTGACCTGTACACACCCTGAGCGTCCATCCACGCTGCTCTAGTGCTACCTGGCTTGCTGCTTCTATAATTTCGCTCCAGCCTGCGCATATTGCGCTTAAGCGTGCGGCATTCGCTGTCAAACCAAATAGCACTGTTGCGTTCTTTCACTATTTTCGTCTTAATAGGAGCATGTAAAGCTATCAAATCGCTCAAGGTATTGTTGTACACATCAACCAACTCATCCGGATGCATCGAGACATAGGCTTCCGGACAGCAGATCGGCGAGAGCAAAAGATCTCTCCTGAAAATATCTACATCAAACCCGTTCCAGCACCTAGAAGTAATTCTTCGATACACCGGAACAGGGCGACTCACATCAATATTCACTATCACCAACCTGTGGTCCGACAAACCCACGTCTCGAACCTCCGTCTTTGAAGGAGCATCCTCCTCTCTGGTAATGACTACATCCAGTAGGCCGCCCGCATCATGAGTCGGCGCGCTAACCCACTGTCTGCAGCCATAGTCCGCTAGCAAGGCGGTGAGAGCCACACTATTTGTGTCGTCTCTATGCTCAAATCTGACGTTGACATCCCCGACCAACAGAAACGTCTCATTGCGAATCACTAATGATTCAAATAGTTCCCGAAGCTCCCTGAAAAACTCAGCCGTTACAGGCTTAGAGCCGGGGCGATAAACTACAGCTATGGTGAGCGCTGCACTGGAGGACACACGACACACTAGGCATTCAAAAGACTTCGTGGGGAAATTTTTTACCTTCTCCACACGAAATCCTGATCGCACCAACAAGGCAACACCACCGTGGTTGGTCCAAGAGATACTCTCTGTACCATTTCCACGACGCGGCCTTGCCCGTGCTTCCTCGAGCGTCGCATATCCCAGTGCGCGTAATCTTCTTAGGGGAACTGAATCATGACTCTCATGCCACGTCTCAGTCAGCGCGAGGACGTCAAGGCCATGACTTTTACAAATGTTGTCTATATCATCTACTTTGCTAGAAATCGACCGCGCGTTCCAACATCCTAATGTCACCCCTCTCTCCACAATTCTATGATGTCTTCCTCTGCAGTCAGGTAGGAGCGAGGTTGAAGGTGGAGGCGCCACTGAGGGTTGAATGCCGGGACTGCGGTCATCACCGCAACTCAGTTCTGCCGACAAAAGCGATGCCGTTGGCTGCGCCGTGTAGCACAGCCTTCGTCCCCCTCTCTTGCCGGGTCTCCTCCCGCGTCGCCGTAGGATAGTGTTCGGCCATCCTTTTGTTTGTAGTTTTATACACGGGTTATTCAACAAAAGAATGCCCTTCAACTGGGTGGGTGTGTACACGCGTACTATCCCCGTGTGAATAGTACGGTCAAACAGTGGCATATACGCTCACTCACACACACACAGCGGCTCCGATGTCATGCCGCACAACAACGCACACACACACACAAGCTGGGAGTAGGAGTTAGGTACCGAGTACGCACAGGCAATTATTATCCTCTCACGATGACAATTCAATAATGCACGCTTCGGCACCTACTTGCAGTTTGATACAAAAGCAAAAATTATTTATAGACTTATTTAAGACACACAACGATACACAAATTACACTTTTAGATTTAGACAGTAATAGGTAGGCAATTCACGGTGAAAAGCATTACAGCTTGATACTGAGATTAAAAATTCAAAATTTAAGTTTGATTGGAGCCATTGTTAGCACTTCAGTCAATTTCAAATGAGTTATTCTAAAGGAATGTGAGAAAATATTTATTCTGAAATGTATTTGCCTATACCCTATGCACGATCATGGTGTGAATCACACTTCAAGAGCCTTCGGCAAGCTTGGTAAGTCCATTTGCTATAAGGCTATATAGACCTTTGATGATCGGTCTTTATTAAATGAATTTTTCAACCAAGCAAAAAGCAAATTTTGAAAAAATAGCATCGGTTAATGAAGGAAGCACGGGCCTTCTAAAACTGCTTGTGTTGAGGATGATGATGATGATACTGACCTACGAAGTCAGATCTCAGTCCCACCATGATGGCCAACCACTTGTGCGCTTCTGGACTGTTGGGGTCTAGTTCCACGGCCTCTTCACAGAATGCAATGCCTGGAATACAACAAAACAATTATTGAAAATTAATTTCTTTCATTGTAAAAGTGTGTGTTTGCCATTCAGATGATTTAAAAACTATCAGAATATTAATGAAGAGAAAACTGAATTTCTTAGAGATATGATCCTTGGGGATCAACACACTATTGCCAGCATTTTTTATACTCCATGTGAGACACCGGTCGATAGCTCAGTTGGTAGAGTGCTTGCATTCCATGCCAAGAGTTTCCAATTCCACCGAGGGTGTCAGAAATGGTTTCCCGTTTCGGTGTTTATTTCAAACCCAAAATAAAAATACCATCAAGGTCTACTCAGGCTTTGCAAGAAATGAGTACCAGCTCTCAAGGGGGCTTGTAAATACTGAGCAAACCTTGCCAGTATTTTATTTTGGGTTTGAAATAAACACCGAAACGGGAAACAATTTCTGACACCCTCAGTGGGATTTGAACTGGAGATGTCGGCATGGTATGCAAGCATTCTATCAACTGAGCTATCCACCGGACCATGTACCTAAAATGTAATTTTATCATTTCACTCTCTCGTACTGAGGATTATCAGATAATCTAGTGTGTGGCTACCTTTGGTGACGCACATTTTCTTGCTCTCAATGTCGCCGTCCTTCTCGCACACGTTGGACATGCGCTGGCAACACCTGGCCAGCCTCCACAGCACTTCTGTAGCCGTGGTGACGTCTCCCTTCTTCCGCAAGTCCTCCAGCAGGTGGTAGGCCTGCTGGACGTCTAATTCAGAGCCGCGGACCATCAGAGAGTCCACCGCGGCAAAGGTCTGCGAAAACAAAAAGTTGATGGAGGATGATTAACAAATCTTGTGTAGAAAGGCAATTTAATGACCTCATATTCACAACAATAATGGCGACCAGCAAAGACTAAAAGCTAGCACAACAAGGCACTGCCTTTATAAGAGGATGGCGACCAGCAGAGACAAATGGCTAGCAAAACAAGGCACTGCCTTTACAAGAGGATCGTGACCAGTAAAGATAAATAGCTAGCACAACAAGGCACTGCCTTTATAAGAGGATGGCGACCAGCAGAGACAAATGGCTAGCACAACAAGGCACTGCCTTTAAAAGATGGTGACTGAAATTCGTACTGGGCCTTTCAAGGATATAAATACGCATGTATAGGATTTATGCTCATATTGAATTTATTTGTATGTTACTCACCATAGCTAGAGAAATCCAAGGTGTAAATATGAAATATCAATAGAATTATTTATAGATTTGAAATATTTATTTCAAGGAAATCACAGATTGGTGTGAGAATATAGTTATAATATGTCCTACAGCTGTTGTAGTATGACATTAAAGACCGGTCTGAAGTCTAGAAGTTAACACTTCCGACTCGTGATTGGAAGGAAGCGGGTTCGAATCCCGACGGAACATGAAAACTATTTCATTTTCCATATTTGCTCTTTGTGCTGGTTTAAAAATTAATCTGCCTTTACCACAGGTCCATTCTCAGATTTGTGTTATTCTGTAGGCAGTAGGTATACATGCAGGATGTGTAAGCGCAAACTTACATATGACTACTTATGGGCGTGCACTAAATATGACTCTGCAGCCATTCCTCTAGGAATTACCAGAGCCTCTGCAGAGTTGCCGTACCTGAATGAACACGATACCGATTGTTGAGTTTGGGCAATAATACACTGTACGTATTTGTATACATTCGTTTGTGCAGGGCAGTTGAAATACAATAAATATATACCCACATAGAACAACTGCATTCTCAACTTACATCTTTTTTGGTGCCATTTTTCTGTTCACTCTTCTGTTCTCCGTTCTCCTTGCTGTTTTTCCTCTTCTCTCTACCCTCCGAGGCCTCCAGAGTGTCGGAGTCCGTGGACACATCATAGAACTCCTCGCTGGAGACATCGTAGTCTGTCCCGAGGGCAGAGTTGTAGTCTGTGGTGTAGGCGTCAGTGTCTGTGACAGTCCTGGCGACCAGGAGCTCGCCGTCTTCTGGTTTAGACGGCGAGCGCTTCAGGGGTTTGTGACGTTTTGAGTTTTGAGTGCTGCGCTGCTTCTTTTGCTGCATTCTGAAATACAAATTAATATTTGTAATTCATACATGTTGTTGGCATTTCTTGTCCGTAGTCCAATGGCAACACTTCGGACTCGTAAATGGAACGTTGTTGATTCGAATCCCGGCGGAGCACAAAAACATACCATTTGTATTTCCAAATGTGCTCTTCGCTGGATTGAAAAATTCATAAACCATTACCAAAGACCGGTCACAAAAAGGTCCATCCAGTCAACGCCTAGGCGCTTTGTAGCTACAACCAAGCTCGTAAAAAGTCCGGTCGGCAGCTCAGTTGGTGGAATGCTTGCATTCCATTTTGAGAGCAAGGGTAAGATCCCCACCTAGGGTGTTAGAAATGATTTCCCATTTCGATGTCTATTTCAAACCTAAAATAAATACCGGCAAGGTGTACTCAGTCTTCACAAGAAATAAGAACCAGCCCCCCGAGAGCTGGGAAACCTGTAGTTAAGAAGTTTCCCATGAACACTTTCTTACAATTGATTCGCCTACTACGAGAAGTTACACCTATTGGTACCACCAAAATTGGTAGCTATGAAAAATTTTCTGGATAATCCATCAAAGTTATTTTTTTGCCTGTTTGGATTAACAAGCCCCACTTTTTAATCAAGATTCCTAAGAATACATACGTTTCAATAGAAATTTTGATGTACAATATGGTGGTCATGCAATCTGCCCCACAATAAAACATGGAGGCGCTCAAACAGCTGATTGCTGTACCATAAAAAACGTCTCAGCTGTTTACGTGCCGCC
Source organism: Agapetus fuscipes (assembly GCA_951799405.1). Taxonomy (NCBI): domain Eukaryota; kingdom Metazoa; phylum Arthropoda; class Insecta; order Trichoptera; family Glossosomatidae; genus Agapetus; species Agapetus fuscipes. The sequence continues at coordinate 14,221,001 of OX637357.1, read as the reverse complement.
CTGTTTTACTGTGGTCTATCTTCAAATAGATACAGTAAGATTTCCCGACGCCCGTTGAGACTTCAGGCCCTGGAAAGGCCAAAACAGAATAATGGGAAACAAGTATTGAGAATTTTTTTGTTTGACTTTTACCTTTGCTGTTGAATTTCCTTCAAGTTCTGCAGCTCCTCCCTCATGGTAGCCACCTGCTGATCCAGGCGAGCCAAATCTTGGGCTGGAAACATAAAAGTTCTTAGAGATAGAGGACATTGTACGTTGAGAGACCATTGCACCAAGTATAGAGCATTACCGAAGCTTTTCTCGATCGGGTAACGCAACGCAACTAAGCTACACATACAGCGTAACTTCTTGCCTGCGTTATCCCCGAAGGGGTCGCATGTGGCGCTTCGGGACCTATTTATTTTTACAGGTAAGGGGGCCGGCCTCGCACCAACCACTTTCAGTTGAAGTGGGGGTTTCCCAGCTCCCGGGGGGGCTGGTTCTCATTTCTTGTGAAGGCTGAGTAAACCTTTGAGATCGAACCAATGCTCTCGGCATGGAATGCAAGCATTCTACCAATTGAGCTATCGACCTTTTTACGAGCTTGATCGTCGTCGCTACAAAGCGCCAATTCTCAAACAAGACCCAGTTGCTGTAAGTCTGGATGAACCTTTGGTGACCTGTCATTGGTAAAGGTTTTATGAATTTTTCAACCCAGCCAAGAGCATATTTGAAAATATAAATGGTATATTTTTTGTGCTCCGCCGGGAATCGAATCCACAACCTTCCCATTCAGAGTCCGCAGTGTTACCACTGAGCTACGGACCGGTCTATAGAAAAAAAGAAAAAAAATAATTAAAAAATGACTCATTCACCAGGGGTGCTTTTCCACTTTATAAATTTTTATATTAACGCAATCAAGAAGAGTTTATGTAACGTTTTATACTAGAGGTACATGTTTATAGTACCCTGTATGTCGCTGGGATGGTGGAGGGGATAAGGTGTTGGCACTCGAATCTACGTTATAGACACTAGGGCCAGTTCAAACCCCGCCTGCGCCGTATCCTATCAAAAATAGCTTCCACCCTGGTTCAAGAAAATAAGTCATTGGGTAGTTATATTAACTTCAACTGAAAGTGGTTGGTGTGAGGCCGGCCCCCTTACCCGTAAAAATAAATAGGTCCCAAATCGCCACATCCGACCCCTTCGGGGATAATGCAGGCAAGAAATTACACTGTATGTGTAGCTTAGTTGCGTATATTAATATGTTTTGTGTGTCTTTCTTAGTGACATTATATGAAAAATAATAAACTGATAGGTGATAGTGCCATCTTTGACTCACAAATGTTGACTAAGTGCTGTAAGCTAGCAAAAAATCCCTGATTATCAGGAATTCACTATGGGGTTGTAAGTCCACATGCGGCATGTGTAAATGTGAACCTATTCGTGTCTGCTTATGGGAATGCATGTATCTTGAATGTAATATATTTTAGCAACTTAGATTATAGATTCTATTTTCTACTTACATTTATCAATTCTGGACACATTTGAACCGCTTAGCTGGATTTTAGAAAACCTTTGAAGAAAGTTCATTGCACAATAATTAACTTAACTTCTTTTAATAATAATTTTAATTAGGTAACTTAAGATTATTTTTACCAAAATAAATAATTTCAGACTAATTTGGCATCCATTAATTTGGCATTGACAATGGTAACTGACTAAATGTGGTGTAAGTTTTGTGACGTCAACAAATAGGACTTTACCCATAGATTTACCTCAAAAAGGCAAAAACAAGTCAATAAGGTTTTATGGAGCCGTCAAACAGGTTTTAAATCTGCCATTTTTGACAGTTTGGAACTTCACAAGGTTTAAAAGAAATTCTTTTCTTACGCACTTTATTGTTAACCTTGATACTGGCAACATCTTTTACGTTTTAAATTTAAATTCATTATTGTATTGTTAAGATGGTTTGGGCATATGGAGAGAATGAATGAGGAAAGACTGACGAAGAAAGTATATGTTGGTAGAATAGATGGATGTCGTGGTAGAGGAAGACCGAGAAAGGTATGGATGGACCAAATATCCGAAATTGCGAATGAATGGAATATCCAGTCATAATAAAAGAAGAGCCTGTATCAAGAAAATTATGACTCTGGAGGAAATGAAAGAAGTATGTAAGGACAGAAAGAAATGGCGGTTGATCTGTAATGTTGGCGGCTAGGGTTTATTAAATTGGAATTTGTTTTTATTTGTAAATGGATATTTTGTATTTGGATATTATTATTTAGTGATGTATAAAATGTAATTTGTCGTGTGTGTGTGTTCCTTGACTTATAGGTTGGTATGCGGCTGACCACCCATGCTTTTTTTTTTTTTTTTTTTTTAAGGAATCCTATGCGGGAGGCTCCCCAATTCTTGAGAGTCTTGGCTATGTCACCCTGGAAGGGTGCCGCAGAGGTGTTGCTTGAGTTCTTGGTTCTGTCGTGAGGCGCTGCAAGGAAGTGGTGATTGATGTTGGTTTTGAATAAAACCGGATTAAATTGGGAAGGGAACACAGATACTGGTAGACCATTCCATAAGCGGGCAGTTTGGCAAAGGAATGAGTCATGAAAACGCCAAGTTCTCATAGTTTTGAGATCGACTGCAAAGGGATGAATGAGAGTCGTACTACGAGTTTCCCTTTCTGAAATGAGAGGGGGAGGGATTAATGAATGGAGCTCATTAGAACAAGCTCCGTGGTAATATCGATAAAAAAGACTGAGCATTCCAACCTTTCTTCTGTGCTGGAGCGGCTGCAGATCGGATGTCAGAGAAGGATCATTGATCAACCTCACTGCCCTCCTTTGCACAGAATCAAGTTGGTCACTCAACTTCTTGGACATACCACACCAGAGATGGCTGCCATATTCGATAATGGGGCGGATTTGGGATTTATACAGAGTCAATAATTGGGCTGAAGTAAAAAACCTCCGAGCTCTGTATAATATGCCGAGTCGCCGGAAATCGGAAGTTGTGCGAGACTCAATAGCATCATGGTATTTTAACTCTGATGACAGAGAAACACCAAGAAGATTTAAGTGTTCATGGTTAGAGAGGGAGACATTGTCGAAAGTTGGGAGATAGTTGTTTGGAATCCTCTTTAAGGATATCAGACATGCTTGAGTCTTTTTGATGTTGAACTCTACAAGGTTGTCAGTGCCCCAACGGCTGACAGCCCTGAGATCTGTATTGCTGTATATGCTGTATATGCTGTAAAAATGGTTCACTTTGCCAATGTCACCCCTGTCTCAGGGAAGGACGGCAAGAGTTGCAGGGTGTATGTCCATTTGAGATTTGGTTTTTATGTTGTAGGTTCACATGAGGCATGTGCAAGCGCGAACTTGTACGTGTCTGGTTGTGAGAATGCATGTAATGTGAATCTTCAATGTAACATATCTTTGCAACTTAGATTAGATTAGATTAGTATGAAGGTAAGGTGAATCAACTTATTTAAATTTTTACAGTGTTTTTGTGTGTGTCACACCTCAAGGGCCCGCTCCAATCATGGATAAGACTTTTTAAAAAGGTGTGTCTTGCATGTAGACTTACAACATGAAAACCCAATTCAAATGATTGACTCTGCAAATTTTGCCGACCATTTTATACAGTATGGGTGGTTAGCCTCATACCAACTTAAAAGTCAAGTAATTCAGTAGCATCCACTGTTACTGTTACTATATCCTGCCACTACCAGGGGTGGCCGGTACCTCTGCAGATGCGTCTCCGCTTTTTTCTGTCCTTGCATACTTCTTTCATCCCTTCAACATTCATCACTTTCTTCATAGTGTAATGTAAATAGTAGATTAATATAGGTGTACATCGTAGGTAGTGATAGTTATTATAGTATTATGTCAAAAGTAGATTAATATAGGTGTACACCGTAGGTAGCAATAATTATAGACCTAAGAAATCTAGAAATTAAATGATCCTTATGTACTCTTGAACTTGGTAGAATGTTCGCGAGTGTACTAGCAAAATTAGCTCCTAGAGAGTTCTGTCACTACACTATATACTTAAGGAGAAAAATTGAGTGCACTAGGAGCAGTGAGATAGTTGCCTTTGATTTGAAGAGTTCAAGCGATACTAAACTGTGAAAATAAATTTGTGTTACCAAAAGTGTTAAAAATAAATGTAAATTTGTAAAATTAATTAAGTGCAAATAAAGATCCTGAAAGAAGACCTGTATGTTTTAATTTAGAGACTTTTCGAACCAAAAAAAAAACAATACATGCTCTTCCCTTACTCTCACTCTGCAGGTTCCATTCTATCGCAATCTCACCTATTTGGTCTATCCATTCCTTAAAATAATAAAATAATTGTTACCCAGCAAAACTCGCCGCCTTTCATTGTAGATCTGCTCCACCAGGAACATGCCGGCAGCCCCCAGCAGGCCCACAATGGCCGCCCCCATCACGGCGCGGGGGCCAAACAAACCATGCGCTGAGCTACTGTTCATCCTCGCTGTGATTAGACTAGCTGTCAAACGTGTACAAAAGTGTGGAATGATAGTCCTGCAAAAGAATAATAATGTTTTGAGACGTTTCCAACAGATGGTGCTTTTTAATAACCATGTAGCTTCAGACTGTCTATTTTTTATCATGAATTAATTTAAATGAGATTTATTGTTATTGGTTAGTGATATTAATAATGTGTAACTTAAGATTTTCTATGTAATCTAATCTAATTTAAGCTGCAAAGATATGCTACATTGGAGATTCACATTACATGCATTCTCACAACCAGACACGTACAAGTTCGCGCTTGCACATGCCTACACTGTATACTATATGCCCACAAGCAGACATGTGTATGTTTGTGGTTACACACGCTGCATGTGTGCTAGATTGCCATATTTGCCTGTATACGACTCAAAGGCTGCCTGTGTATGTGCATGACTTTCAGAAATTAAACTTTGAGTAATCTTTGCAACTTAGATAAGATTAGATGACGTTGTATGATAAAACAGAGTCAAATATTAACATATGTTTGAAGCATAAGTGAAGTCAAATATTGTTAATTTTTTTAGTAAAATGGAGGCTGTGTTTAATAAGTATGTTAAGGAAGGTAGACATGTTATCTGAAGTCAACAAATTAAACATCTTTTTAAGTGTTTTTACTTACAATCTTTAGATATCCATCAAAAATTCATTTTCGGACAAATTTCGGACAAAAACGGACAATTCAAACGGACATATAATTTCAGATTTCCCATAAAACACATGTCAATATAACTGTTGTACAAGCGCATAGTTTACAAGGCAAAGTGCAAGGTTTGCGAAAACAAATAAAAATCAGAAAATTGCACAAAACAACCGGACATCGGAACGTGTCTGCGTGTGTGAAGTACAAATATGTGAAACGGGTTACGAAAGGAATTATTAAATGTCAATGGATGCGTCCGTTTATGACTTTAATATTGCATAATAATCATTTGAGTAATATGCTTTACAATTAAAACAACTAAAAAACGACAATACGAGAAAATTATTGTGTGGAACGTCTATTGACACACGACATGACAGTTACGAAATTATTATTCATGTAAAATATTTTCTATTTTCTTAATGTAAAGCTCTATACACATATGAATATTGCCGACAATTTAAAATGTTTCTGTCACCGCATATTGTTAGATATAAGTTTTTGTGCGTGAACTAGAACATGGAAAATATTTCTGGCAACACAAAGATGGTTGCACAACATAATAATATGTTGGTATCAAAGCAAAATGTTCAATGCGATCATATTATTTTTGCAATTGTAGGTAATAAATACCCGCATGTAAAGACTATTTTATCGAAACACTTTATTTTGATTACTTTTCTCAATAATAATAAATTGCATACAAAAAAAAATAACGCAATGACGCTGGTAGGTATCATAAGATTTTCAATCTGTTATTCTAAACTTGGTTTTACAAAAATCGTAAGTTTAAATTTAAGATAGTGAAAGAATGGGATATATTACAAAGTGAGCGTAAAAGAAGAAAATGCATTAAAAAGGTGATATTATGTCAGGATAAGAAAAAATGAAGGCAACTCTGCAGAGGCTCTGGCCACCCCTAGCGGAATGACGACAGAGTTACAGTTACAGTTACAGTAAACAATTTTTGCTCATTAATAATACCCTATTATTCCTTGTCTTGTCTGGTTGATAGCTCAGTTGGTAGACTGCTTGCATTCTATGCTATGAGCTATAGGGTTCAAATCCCGCCGAGGGTGTCAGAAATGATTTCCCGTTTTGGTGTCTATTTTACATATGATTTTACACCCCAAAATAAAATACCGGCAAGGCTTACTCAGCCTTCACAAGAAATAAGTATCAGCCCTCTCGGGAGCTGGGTACAGCCCCCCACTTCACTGAAGTGGTTGGCATAAGGCCGGCCTTCTTACCTGTAAAAATAATAGGCTCACTGAACGCGGCAAACAGTTACATTATATTATGTGTGACTTAAAAATGCGTTATTCCTTGATTTATAGGTTGATATTATGTTGATATTAATAAATAATATAATATTACAAAGATCCATATTCAACATTCCACAATGTCACCCCAGCTGTTACAAAAAAAAGTCTGCATGAGTTGCAGGGCTTATGCTCATTTCAGGCGTGGGTCTTATTTTAAGTACAGATTCAGCATGTGTAAGCGCGAACTTACACGGTTGGATATGATGCATAACATTTGTAACTTACATTATAAATCTAAATAAAATCTAAATCTAAGCTGCAAAGATAATATGTATCATTTGAGATTCATATTAAATGCATGCCCACAATCAGACACGCATAATTTCGCGCGCACACATATAGGTACCGCATGTGGACCTTCAATGTAGGTATATAGTCGGTGTTGTAGCCGCGGGGATTAAGACAGGTTATTTGAACCCGGATAACGCTGGTTCGAATCCCGCGACGATAACTTCGACCCTGGTTCAACAGATGCCGTTGCATGCACACAAGCTTCTGCTTTCGCATGAAGACAACTGGCCTGGTAAAATAGGTTGGTGGATTGCATTCCTTTCCATAAATCTATTTAAAAAAAAAAAAAAATGTAAAAAACCCAATCTCAAATGAACATAAGCCCTGCAACTCTTGCCATCCTCTTTCCCTGCAACAGGGGTGACATTGGCAAAGTGAACTATTTTTTACAGTATGGGTGGTCAACCTCATACCAACCTACCGACTTTGGTTCTATACATTGTTCTATACAACTCAGATTGAAGAAATATGTCATTCCAAAAATCCATAGTATAATATACTATGTTATACCTACATCAATGTGCATGCGTAGCGTTCGTAACTTGACAATATTCTGTACCTTTTTTTTTTTTTTTAAAATAGATAACATTATTTATTTACATTTTTTTATAATTTTTTTTATACATTGTTATAGAATCTAACCCTCAGGCGAAAGCGAATGCTTGTGTGCCTTAATGCCTTATATGTAAATATCTACCTACAAAGATGGAATAAGTACTTAAATGTAATAATTTAGAGGGCTCTTGAGGTGTGATACACACAAAAACAGCGCTCACCAAATAAATCATCCTAATATTATTATTATTATTATAATGAAACACCGAAAAAATGTCATTTTTGGAGTTAACACAGTATTACGTTATTGGATATAGCAAGTTGCACAACTGTGTACCTACATGTGTACCTACCATGGTTTCAAGTGCGAACGTGCACGGAACATCGACGGAATCTTGTACTCTTCGATTTTTGAAATTTCAAATGACCGTTATGACCGAGCCAACTGATCAACTTTTTGTAAATGAGTTACTACAAAAAGCATCAAACTCATCAACTTGTATATTTTAAATAAAATTTGAATATTATTTATAATATCATGTAAGAATATTGAAAAGATAATATCAAAAACTTTAAATAATTAAAAATAAATGTTATTTGATAATGTAGTGAACTTTTAGTTGTCCAATCAAAATCAAGGAAAAAAATACTGTGATTGGTTGACAACGCGCAAGCGCAAATATGTGAGTGAAGAGTGCTTCCGCTAAAATGACACGGAACCATATCTTGTGTTTCATCTGGCAGATGACATTTTGTATAAGTGTGTCTCTTTTTAATTAATTATTTTGGGAATGACAGAGACCGCATATAATATTGTGATACATTTCAAGGCATGCGTCATTTACCATAACGACAAATTCAACAAAGTGTGCTTCGGATGACATTAACATTGTTTTTCTCAAATTTCTAGTGATCGCCAGTGTTGAAAAAGTGTATTAGAAGTTGCATATATGTGTTTAAACCATGAATTGTGCACAAAAATTAAATTTCGACGCTTGCGAGCGCGAAATATCTTGGAATTCGACGGACATGTCGGCAGAGACCTCGGCCTGTGGGATGTCGGACGCTCTCAGCAGCTCAATGGAGTGTTCCAGCCCCGCGAAACCCTTCGGATTACCGAGAAGACTGGACTTTTCGAAAAGCGAAGACATTGACACACCGCCCAATGGTTCTCCAGAGAAAAATAGCGACTTGACACCTCCGTACAAAAGAGTCAGAGCTCTCAAGTAAGTGCCAGTTAAAAATTAACTAAAAACCACTTTAAAAGCCTTCACAACCACAATACCATTATTTTATTGATACTTCAATAACTATAATCTTCGTCTTTCTACCGAATCATCTTCTATAAACTCTGCAAAGTATTTTTTCTCACTTAGAAAGTTCACAAAAATACACGTAGATTTTTTTTTGTTCCTTTCATTAAATTGACCTAGATTGCTCTGAAGTAACTTTTGTTATTGCAAAATTAGAAAGCTTGGACGTCAATTTGCATAAAAAAACATGTTTATATCTTCGTTCGTTTAGTTTGCAAGATAAAATACCTGTTTTTGTCTGAAATGTCATTTGGAATTTTAGTTTTATTTATTTTTCAAAATGGCCGTCATCTTGACAACATACGGAATGAAAATGAAATTCCAAAATAAACCTTTGTTCAAAAAACTGATGCATTATTTTGCTAATTACCGTTTATTTTTGTGGAGAAATGATTTTGTTTTTTGTTCTGTATTGCTTTTTAATGCTATTGGTTTATGGTCTGCCTTCAATATGAACTTTTTAAAAGAAATATGGACATGGGAGTCATGGAAATGTAGCGATAGAGTAATCGTCACAGTTATAGCACCAAAAATATGCACGAAATATATTTGCTACACCAAGAAGCATGGAATGAACTTTTTTCTTCCATTTTTTAGTTGGTTGGTCTAGTCATCCATCTACATAAAGAAATAATAAATGTCTTTTAGTAAGTTCCATAGAAAGAAATAAGTGTGCAATAAAAAAATGTGATAACAGCATTATATCTAATATAATCTAAGTTGCAAAGATATGTAACATTGGAGATTCACATTAAGTATATATATATTCAAGCAGACACATAAGTTTGCGCTTGCACATGGCGCATGTGAACCTACAACATAAAAACCCAAATCTCATATCAACATACACCCTGCAACTCTTGCCGACCTTCCTGAAACAGGGGTGACATAGAAGTGAACCATTTTCTGAAGCATGGGTGGTTAGCCGCATACCAACCTATCACCTCCAGCCTTACAGCAATTGGTAATTGCTCCAACAAGATGGCTCTTGAGGTGTGATACAAATAAACCAAATAAAAAAGTGTCGGTGTTGTGGCTGAGCGGGCCAAGTGGGCTGATCTTTGTAGCTATTTGGATGGTATTTGGAATAGAATAACATAGGTTTGATCCCAGCCTGGGTCATTTGACCATAACTTTGACCCTGATTCAACAGATGTCATTGGGTGATTATTAATTAATAATTCAATAAAATGAACAATAATGAATTATTAATCGATGATATTAATACCTGTTTCTGGCCAGGCAGAATAGGTTGGTGAATTGTATTCTTCTTCACAAATCTATTTTTTTTTAATTTAAAAAATAAAAATAAACAAATCATCCTAATATTATTATAAGATAAGGAAAAAAAATATAAATTAGCTGTTGAAAAGATATTAAAAATGAAATTGATGTTTGTGTGTTTTGGTTTGCAGGTTGTTTGACAGCCCGCTGACGCCCAAGACCATCCTGGAGAAGTGCTCCACGCCCAACCCGCACATCCTGCGGGCGCGCTTCCACCCGCCCCGCTTCCCTGCCCCCGCCCCCGCCCCCGCTGCTGACACGCTGCAACACCCAGACCCGGGGGAGGAGGAGAGGCTGAGGGAGCACCTCAGGCCCGAGGCCAACGTCAACCCATTCACTCCTGATGGTGAGCGGCAGCTAAATCAACAAATATTATATAATTCATCGCTGGGATGGTCGAAGGGATAAGGTTTCGGCCATCAAATTTTTATTATTGACACTAACGCTGGTTCGAACCCTGCTGCGCCATGTCTAGGGAATGCAATCTCGAGGCGGGACCGCTAAGTCGAGATCTCGTGGGATCAGAAATTTGATCTCGGCGAGATCTCGAATGGTAACAAAATAACACAAATTTTCATTCAATTAACCCATAGAAACACGTAATTTTAGCGCACCATGCCAGTAACTGCACAACTGAAACAATTGTAAACAAACAAGTGCCTGCACGCACTCGAATATCCTCCGCTCACTTACTCTAGTTAAAACTTTATCACTTATTATTTCTATCCCGCTCGACCAACATCGTAAATACTCAGGAATAGTAGGGATAGTTTGCGTATGCGGTCGGTCCTTTCCTTCGTCAGTCAGCGAATCGCTCACGGGCAGAGAGCACGTGTCATGCATCGCCGACTACTGCCGCTCGATCTCATCAATCTCGTTCGAGATCTCGTCATTTTATGCTTCGAGATTGATCTGGAAAAATGAAGCGAGATCTCGGAAGATCGGGATATCGTGAGATCGAGATTGCATTCCCTAGCCATGTCCTATCGACAATAACTTCTGCTCGGGTAGTTACAGATGTTACAGATGCTACTGGGTAGTTATTAATGTATATATTTTAAGCTCAATTCCTTGACTTATAGGTTGGTATGAGGCTGACCACCCATACTGTAAAAAATGGTTCACTTTGCCAATGTCACCCCTGTTTCAGGGAAGGTCGGCAAAAGTTGTGGGGCTTATGTTCATTTGAGGTTTGGATTTTATTTGTAAGTACACATTCAGCATTTGTAAGCGCGAACTACACTTGTTGGTTCGTGGGCTTACATCTGAGAGCTTTAAATGAATATATCCTTGCAACTTAGATTATATTATAGATTATATTATATATATTATCACACTTACTCATGCAGCATGTACTTTTTTCAAAGTAAAGACCCAAATCTAAAATAGACATAAACCCTGCAACTTTTGTTGACGTTCCCTGCTGAAACAGGGTGAATAATTTTTTACAGTATTGGTGGTCAGCCTCATACCAACCTATAACTCAAGGCATACATTTAAAAGATTACGTTTAAATATATTAAATAAGCCATCCAAAATTTCAATGTAATTTATTGAATGTTTCAGTGATTCTCCTGAACAAGAAGAAGCGCAGCCTGTCCAAGATGTCCACCTCCTCTCCGGCCAATAAAACCAACGGAGACCTCAACATGTCGGCCGACCTGAATGCCTCCGCAGACTCCGATATCCTGGAACAGCCGCACAAGAAGCTCAGGGTATGGCTCGCAGTAATTGTGGTTGAGTGTTTCAATGCAGAGAATCTTCTGTCTAATCCTGTGCAATTAATTTATTAACTTTCTTTCTTTATCTGTTTTGTCAGGTCCTTCAAAATGTTGACTATCACTTAAGCGTATGTCTCTCAGTCTCGCTCAGGCAGCTCGGAATAGTTCCTCTACAGTAGGAATGGGCAAAAGTATTGTTATGTTTGTACGCGAGTTCTATTTCATAAAAACTGCGGTTTGTTTATTTTGCACAATTTATTTCACATTCGGTTTAGACACAGTCACTTAACACTTGTTCAGTAAAGTGGTAGAATGATTTCTGACTCTACAGAGAGTAGGACGCGGCGCAGGCGGAGTTTGAACTTGCGCTTGTTTCAGCAATGCAAATTGGAGTGCCTACGCCTTATCCACTCGACCATAATATGTTCTGATGGATGTATGTTTTGGTACAGTCTACGTCAGGCGCGTGCACAGGGTATAGGCAAATACATTTCAAAATAAATATTTTCTCCCATTCCTTTGAAATTGATTGAAGTGCTAACGATGGCTCCAATCAAACTGGAATTTTGAATTTTCAATCTGGATATCAAGCGTAAATGGTGTTTTTACCATATAGTGACCGGTCCGTAGTTTAGTGGTTAAAACTTCTGACTCGTAAATGGAAGGTTGTGGGTTCGAATCCCGACGGAGCACAAAAAAATATGCCATTTATATTTTCAAATAAGCTCTTCGCTGGATGAAAAATTCATATTGCTATACTAAAGACCGGTCACTAAAGGTCCATCCAACCTTACAGCAATTGGGTCTTGCTTGTTTTTGGCGCTTTGTAGCGACGACCAAGCTCGTGAACACCTCTGCAGCACTACAACAAGTGTCATAGACCCATAGAGCCTCTGAAATTTAGGGAGTCTCCCGCACAGGATTTCTTAAAAAAAAAAAATGCCTACCTATTAGGCACATGTGTCTGTATGGGATACACGCCCCTGGTCTACATATAACTTCTATATTTCATGATATTATCACTGATATTCCAGGAGTCCAACATCCACCGCTACTACGAGGAGTTTGTGGAGGAGAACCTGCTGGGGCGCGGCACGTTTGGCTGCGTGTACCGCTGCAAGAACAGGCTGGACGGCTGCACGTACGCGCTCAAGAGATCGCACAAGCCCGTGGCGGGCAGCGTGTACGAGAAGACCGCGCTCAACGAGGTCTACGCGCACGCCGTGCTGGAGAAGCATCACCATGTAGTCAGGTACACACCATATGTGGATATCTCAAGAGGTCGCACAAGCCCGTGGCGGGCAGCGTGTACGAGAAGACCGCGCTCAACGAGGTCTACGCGACAACAAGTTACATTTTTTTAAATCACAAATAATAATATGTAAAAACTAATATAAAATTCTAATTTGAAAAACCCTAGTCTTGAATGAGACAAATTAATTGAATCAATGTTAAATCATCTTTCAGATACTATTCAGCATGGACGGAAGACAATCACATGATCATCCAGAATGAATTCTGCAATGGCGGCAGTCTGCAGGATGTGCTGGAGACCAAGGGACCCCTGGCTGAGCCGCAGCTGCTGGTGCTGCTGGCACACGTGGCCGGCGGGCTGAGGTACATCCACTCCAAGTCCCTGGTGCACATGGACATCAAGCCTGCCAACATATTCCTGTCTCTGGAGTACCCGACAGACGACGACAGACCCGGCTGCGACTCGGCCGACGACGGGTTCGACGAGCACGACGAAGACACGACATTAAACTCGGAAGTGACGTACAAAATCGGCGATCTGGGACACGTGACGTGCGTCAATTCACCTCAGCTGGAAGAAGGCGACTGTAGATATCTTTCGACGGAAGTTTTACAAGAGGATTTGAGTGACTTGACGAAAGCGGATATATTTGCGCTCGGTTTAACGATTTACGAATCGGCCGGGGGAGGACCTCTGCCGAAAAACGGAGAAGAGTGGCATGAAATTCGACGCGGAGTCTTGAAATCTCTCTCTAACATTAGTACGGATTTGAATGATTTGATTTTGAGAATGATTGACCCGAATCCGGCCATCAGGCCGACTGCGTCGCAGATTTTGAGGTCCACTTTGCTGTGTCCGAGTGGACATAAAACTCAGGCGCAACTCTTACGGGAGCTGGAGGTTGCGAAGTTGAAGAATGAAGTGTTGCAGAAGAAGCTGCAGCAGGCGTCCCAGTGCATCAAGTCTTATGAGTCAGCGAGGAGCATACGAGGCCTGGAGGAGAATGGCAGCGCTGGTGTGTTTACGTCGCGCAGATCCACCAGATACCACTTTGGGAGGTCCACGAGTAATGTCAACTTTTAGGCCAACAGACTTGTGAATAGTTTTATAGCTTTGTGATTGTTTTACTGGATGGAATTTTGGGTGTTTTTATGTTTTAAACAGACAAATTGCTATTAAGTGCTTAGGGTTAATTCTGGAAATTATCTGAATCTACCTATTTATAAGATATTTTTTTACTAACAAAACTTTAAGATTGTAAGAGGGACAATAATCTCATCTAGGGTTGTGTTAGTAAAAAAATATCCAATAAATTGGAAGATTTTGTTGATTTTCTTATTTAAATTAGAATTACCCCTCGACTAATAGGTTGGTATGAGGCTACCTCCCATGCTGTTAAATCTTGGGAAGGTGGTAGAAGTGTCAAAGATTATGTTCACGTGAGGTTAGGTTGTTTGGTATGTGCACATGCTGCATGTGTAAGCGCGAACTTACACGTGCCTGTTTGTGGTCACGCATTACATATGAGCCTTAAAATGTCAATATGTCTTTGGAACTCAGGTTATAAATTAACCCGATGCAACTACATTTAAGTGTTGAGGTTTTACATGTGGAAATAGTTCATTTTATAATGTTGATTAAAAATCTGCCAGCAAAACTTGAATGAGATGTTTTTGGGCTCAATATTTTGTTGTAGAACCAAAGGCTGTTAAGCAGGAGTTTATCAGAAAACTAGATGGGAACACAGAAAAGGACATTTTCTGTACACCCTTGCATTAATCTGCTTTTTTTTAAAATAATCCTGGATTACCTCCTTTGGTTCTGTAAGGCTTGAATGTTTGTTTTGAAATTTTACACTACACTGAACCAGTTCTGTACCTCTAGTAGATATAAAATGTTGCGGAAATATCATTTTGATTGCGTAATTAAAAATGTATGGAATATACAATGGAACTCCTAGGGAATAAAAAACATGCAACTAAGCTACACAATTCCCACGTTTTCCCCGAAGGGGTCGCATGTGGCGAGTGGATCCCAATTATTTAACAGATAAGGTGGCCGGCCTTAAACTATCCACTTCAGTTGAAGTGGGGTTTCCCAGCTCACGAGGGGGCTGGTACTCATTCCTTGTGAAGGCTGAGTAAACCTTGCCTGTATTGAGATAAACACCGAAACGGGAAATCACTGACATCCTCGGTGGGATTCGAACCTGAATTCTCGGCATGGAATGCAAGCGCTCTACCGACTGAGCTATAGACCGGACAGAATCATTTGGTTTTTATACATATTTTTATTTACGCAACTGATTTTTGAGTTAACGCAGTATTGTGTGCTCGGGGCACTGCTCCATATCATATATTTAGCATAAAGTTAGTTATTTTATTACATATTTTTGGCCATCTTGCAGTCTTCCCATTTATATTTAACGTCGAAAAGTAGCCATTTTGAATATTGTATTGTGTGCATAGAGTAAAAAGAGTCAAGTCAAAAATTACATCAAATAATGGAGCAAAAATGTTTTGAAATATATTTTTTTCTCAACGGGTAAATGTCACACGTCTATGTTGCTTGGATCCTTAGCAACCTGTACTATATCCTGCCACCGTTCCACTAGGGGTGACTGGTATCCCTGCAGATGCGTCTACATTTTTCCTGTCCTTCGATATCTCTTTCATCAATTTCCTCACACATACTCTTTTCTTATTCTCACTTTGCAGGTTCCATTCTTTCGCAAACTCACCTATTTGATCTATCCATTCTTTCCTCGGTCTTTCCCTTCCACGCTTTCCTCAATAATAAATTATAAGTTATAACCAATGCCTTAGCAACCTGGCCGCGTGACATCACAATTTTTTTAATGTTTTGAAATGTGCATCTCAAAAGACAGTCGAAACAATCGATTCCGAAGGTATGTTCCAAAATAATTTTTTTCTTGGCTGGCAAACGCCACAGCTTTATGTGACCAAGATCTTTAATTAAAGTATTAATTAGCTTTTTTCCATAGTAACATTGCCGGGTGGAATAGACAATATTGTGTCGTCACCTGGCCAGGTTGCTAGGGAAAAGAAATGCAAATATTTCGTAAATCCTTGCTAAGGATGGCAATAGCATACAAGGCTGACATTTGCCCGTTGAGAAAAATTTACCGATCTTTTGTTATTGGTCTCTCTAATTTGTGTCGGCTCCATTGCCAACTATTTCCTAAATTTACACATTTTGTTGACTTGGCTCTCTTCCATATGGATGTATGTATTTTTGAGATATTTTTTATATTAATGAGTAGTAATGTATTTTGTAGATTCTTTTAGATTTGAGTATTTTTGCTTTTTTCAATTGATCTCCGCTATTTTGTTTGACCTTTTGAAAAAAAAAAAAAAATACCTTAGAAAAATATTTTTCTCCTTGGCAACCCTGTTTTTGTAATCATTCCATCTTCAATTTTTTTTTGTTTTTACATTTCATATTTGAAAATAGAACACATGGTCTTAAATGTTACCAATATTCAGAATATTATACCATTTTGTACCTAACATTATTTTCGATTGGTCAAATAAAAATGCATGTGTATATTTTATAGTTTCTTTTATGTATAGATAAAGTGTATATTTATTCAAACATAAAAATACTTGTAAATGTATTTTTAACTAGATTATATATTTTTAAATTGGTAACATTTGATTTTAAGTTTTTTCTTTACGACAACTTTTAGTGTTGCCGCCAACTAATAATGTATCAATTTTCATGGGTCAACACTACAAAAAGGAGTAATTTATAATTATTAGTGTATACGATCAAATATTGTTTTGAATTTGGTTTAGTTTCTTTTACGGTGGATGCGCTAATATTTCATAACTTGAAAATCCACAAAAAATATTTGTTATAAAAAAACTAACTAATTTCACATGATTGCTGTGTATGTTAATTATGTAAATTAATCCATTTATTTGTAATATTTTTGAAGCTTATTTTGATTTCCTTTTGTTTTTTTTTTTTAATTTAGCTGTTAGGTATGTATTGCACATATTTATGGTGCTCATAAATTGTCTTATTGTCTATGATTTTTATTGGTATTCAAAAAAAGAACCCTGTTCTTTATTTGAAAAATTTAAAATGTCAATTTGTTTTCATGATGTAATAGATTGATATTCAAAAAAGGAACATTGTAATTTTCTGTTTTTTTTTTTTTTTTAAATTAAAAGTCAAATTGAATTTACTATTGTGTATGCATTTGAAAAAGGAACACATCCTGTCACCAAGTTCTATTTTCAAAGTAATAGATTGTTTATGGTTGGACAAAATGTTTTAAAATAATAAACTAGGAAACTTAGAATATTTTTAATAATTCCCTTTTTTTATATTCAACAATAACCTAGATGTATATATTTAAAAAAAATCAAAACTCTGTCCGTAAGTGCCTATACTATTTTTTCTTTATTAAATACCTAAATGTGCCTTGTTTTAGTAATATATGAATAAAGAAACCTTTTTTTTTGCTTTTAAATATATATTTTTCTTGCTCTGTGTTAAAAGACATCATCTCCGATAAATGATCTGGACACAATATAGTGAAATGTATACGAAATAGACAGAGAGCCAATTTTGATAGCACCGCTAGCGGCAGGATTTTATTTTTCATGCATCTATCCCCCTTCCCTTCCTCTTGAAATTTGCTCAGTGACAGCTAAAACTGACGCTAGGGACGCTGTCGAAATTGGATCCCTGTCCAAATGTGGACGGTAGATGATTTTGTGTTCAGTACATTGCCCTCATTATAAATAATTCCTACTTGACATTTAAAACTGCACAAATCCATGATGTGATGTGAAAAAGTGATCTAAATCTAATCTAATCTAAGTTACGAAGATATGTTACATTGGAGATTCACATTACATGCATTCCCACAACCAGACACGTACAAGTTCGCGCTTGCACATGCCTCATGTGAACCTACAACATAAAACCAAATCTCAAATGGACATACACCCTGCAACTCTTGTCGTCCTTCCCTGAAACAGGGGTGACATTGGCAAAGTGAACCATTTTTACAGCATGAGTGGTCAGCCGCATACCAACCTGTAAGTCAAGAAACATACACGACAAATTACATTTTTTTTTTTTGCATTTATGATTTTTCCAAATTAATTTCACATAAAATTAATTAATTGGGCTTAGAGTTTAAAATCACCTTCAATGATTGACTTTTCAAGTTGCGTTCAATATTTTTTTACATTGAAATTCAATAGATATAAATAAAGGATGAAGAACAGTTGACGGAAAGCCACTTTTGTTTGAAAATCGCAACACTGTTTTAATTAATCCATGATTGAAAATGAAATCTAGATTGAGTAGGACTTTATTTCCTCTGTCAGTGTATAGATCATTCAAATCACAATTTATTAATTTACGTTCAATTTCTCACAACGTTGGTATTTTATCAATTTAAACTGACAATGGACTCCACACTTTAAAAATCACTCGGTTATGTAACATCTAACAGAGAATTTTATTTATTTTACCTTACTGTGAATAGTATGCAGTTGGCAGTAACTCTAAATGCAGTACGGAGTGCTTTAGTGTCTTTTTAACCTACCTGCACAATATTGTATTCAAGTTTTGACTGTCTGTATTTATAATTATAATTATTTCACAGTTCGGTAATTAAACTTTTCGGCTATTAGACGAACGGTTGTAAGAGAACTTCAGTTTCGACGTTTCTTTGGTTCTTTGTCCTGTTTTTAGTTCGGCCAAGTGACAACCTCTCATTTTAAATGTCCCGAGTGTGTTTCCTTATTCCAACGTGAAATCTAGTTTATTAAAAGATCACTATATTTGTCAATAACATTATAATTTTTGTATGTTTTTATCATGTTAACCTCACTAGCTTTGACACTGGAGGGGTTTCACAACTCCAGCTTTTATAAACCATGACAAAAGATACCAGTACCCTTAGTACGAGTTGCAAAACTTGAGTAATGTAAAGTTTACGGCAATTATTAAAGAGTGATTTCCCCCAAAATCTGCCGTTTTTGTTTGTTTGAACTTGATTTTCTTAATCGCTGTAACTCTAGCTAAGACCATAAAGTGTAAGAAACAAAAACGGCAGATTTTGGGAGAAATCACTCTTTAATAATTGCCGTAAACTGTACATTTCTCAAGTTTTGCAACTCGTACTAAGGGCACAGAAAGCAACTCCAGTGTCAACCATGGGCCGTGAAAGCCTAAAACTTATTATCATTGTATTTTAATGTGTTTTTTAAATGATTAATGTAATTTTAAGGAATTAAACTTGATTGTGAGATTACATGTGATAAATAAAGAGAAAATGGTGCATGATAACTTTGAAATAACCCAAAAATATGATCTAATAAAGCTAATCTAAGAACTCTAAAATGCCTATTGATTTTTAGAGTACTAAACATTTTTGTAATGTATTTTTAAGTTGTGCAGGAGAGTTATCTTATATAATACAACAACTAAGGTGGGAAGCAATGCTCCTAGTGGGCAGAGGTATAATAGGGCACAATATAACAGACTATATAAACAGAGTGCTTGTTAAGTTTTAATCCACACATAAACTGTTAAAATCAATGTACAAAAGACCTACATAGCTTAAAATATACTGAATGTAGGTGACTGTTGAAGGAGAAGACTGTTTTGATGTTAGGGCCTACAAACTAAAAACCAATGGCTATTATTTTGTTTTGCTTTTACAAAACACTTAAAACTTTAACAACACAAATAACTTCACGTGGAACAATAAAAAGTGAGGTTTCCCACGATGGCATATGTAGTTTTGATTTTCACTACATTCAGTGTAATCTGTGTAGCAATAGGCTCCATGATAGAATGACAGAACGAGAAATGAAAAAACATCACAAGATAATATATTTTAGAGGTGCCCAAACGGTCGATCGCGAGAGGTTTTAAAGTCGATCACCGAGGATATTGAAAATTTTCAGTGATCAACCTTATAATTGTAGTTTTTTTGCAAAAGAAAAGTTATTTTTGTAATGTAAGAGATCAACAATTTTATACAGAGTAGACATTTTGGGGACTAGAAAATTGTGTGCCAATCCCCCCCCCAGTCAACAGAATTATTATGGACAAAATGAACTTCTAAAATTGCGTTTGAGTTGGACACCCCTGGGCTAAACAGTTAAAATGTCGATCTCCTATTCATAAATTTTTGCCAAGTCGATCTCCTCAAGAAAAAGTATGGGCACCCCTGAGATATATGATGTTTTGTCATGTGATGCACTGTCATTGTGATGTTCTGTCATCTGTTATTCTGTCATGTGTCATTTTGTCACTGTGCTGTTCTATCCTGTCACCGTAGCGATGTAACATAAAAATAGTATTTTTTTGAGGTTATGTTTTATCTTGCTCTGTTTTCTCTAAAATGTTCTTAGTCGACAAGAAACCAATGTTGCTAGTATACATTAAACCTAGCTTTAGTGTCCTATAATGTTTTTGAAATATTTTTTCTTGCTTGTATCATTCTTTTGCTGTTAAAAGAGAAGCGTAGTGATGATAATCTAATTTGCAAAGATATGTAGGCATAGAAAATCATACTTCTTTCATAATTATTGTAAAATAGATTTTTAATTCAGATTCCCGACAGGGAAATTTAAGTAACAATCAGAAATATTATCGCACAGAATTAAATTGTCGACATTAGTTCTATAAACTTTTTTTTGGCGAAATTCTCTCAACATTTTGTTGACTCAGCACTTTTTATTTTCTTGCAGCTTGGCGTGACATCTTTTACTTGTACACTTCTGAAATGTAAATTTATAATATTGCTTGTGAGGTTATAATTTAATAAATTAAACAATGCTAACTGCAGTATAAGAGTTGTTTTTTCATTTTTTTTTAAAGTCCAATCCACTTGGCATACAATTGTAAATTTGAATTAAAAAAAATCACAAAAGGCAAAAAAAAAAAACTGACAAATGTCACAGGTCTATGTGACTACAGTACTTAGCAACTAATAACAAAATATCAGTTGGCTTAGCAATATGGCCTTGTGATGGCAGTTATTTTTGTTTGTGCGAGGTTTATTGTTTCTAGGATTCTTAAGTACATTAATTTGATGTTTTCTTTTGTTGGAAAATAGCATTATAATAAAATGGACTTTAAAAAGGGTTTTTCAATGATGGACTCCGAGCAGTAAAAAATCCCTCAGCTATGTGACAAAAACCATAGTAAATAAAAATGAATTCCCATAATCTGGGAATTTTCCTATTTTACAGAATAGGGTTATTGCAGTGGTGAGGAAAACAGTTGAAAATAGTATGGTTGTGTAGAGTACATTTCAAGGATCACAACCATATATTTTTTAAGTAGTAAAAATAAAGATGTCTTTCATAATTTAAAAAAATAAAATGTTGAAAAATGTTAGTCCTGCCAAAATGCAGTATGGCCGGCTAGCCGTGTCGTCAAAATGACGTAGATGGATCCAACAGACTACCTGGGCCCGTCGGTACACTTCGAAGATCCATCAAAATCATATCCTTCTTGTTTTTTCATTTTAAAGTTTCTAGAAAAAAACTGTCTTAATTAGTGTATGGAATCCATTAATTATTTCTATTAACTGATGCACTTTGTAATGGTGGAAATGTAGCACTTTTTAACAATATAACGTTAACTGTTTAAATAATTTTATTTTATCAAACTTATCATAAAAAACAGCAATTTAAATGTAAAAGAAATATTAACTGTAAAGTTCATTCTTATTTTGATGCATTCACAAATAATGTAAGTGAGCGGAAAACTAGCTTCCGGCATTACACACAACTATCAGCCAGACCTGTCAAACAAAATTGTTCACTTACTAATCATATATGTGAAATCCTTTTTTCCCCTTTTGTTCTAAATGATTCAATATACTAAATGCATTCCTTAGTTCCTAATTAACTTATGAAAATAACCTGAATTTCAAAAATCTAAAAAAAAGTATTTATTTCAAATTGATAACAAAGACACAAATTTCATGCAATTAGTTTTCTGCTTCATCGAAAAAGTTTCCAATGTAATTTCTCATAAAAACATTCAAAATGTCCTGAGTAACTTTGTTTATCAATTAACCAAAGGCGCTTTTTTACACAAGACACATTCTGCCCACGTTGTCTATGGATTACCAGACAGTCTACATACACCACTAGACTTTTGACCAGGAAATTTATAGACAATCCGGGCAGAATGCGTTTAGTCTGTATGGCCCGAAACTGTATTTAATTTTATATAGAGTCAACATTTAATGATCGCAACAATGTCCAAGTTTTTTTTTAAATGTCTCGTCCAACATGTTTTGTTTGTTTTCTTTGTAATTCTTGCAGAGATGCTGTGAATAAATTATTAACGCTAATAAAAGATCTTAACCTGACACATTTGACTTTTATTTCGTCTTTGATTGTCAAAATATTGTTACAGTTTCATTCAGTATAAGAGATCTCCAAGAGAATCAATTGGCATGGGACTCCACTCGATAAACATAAAATTGTACACTGGAGAGTTGCAATCTGGGATTTGCTGGAGTTCCTGCATATTTTGCTCATATCTGCGATGAGCTTCTTCCGCCTCACTTTGATGGAACTGTTCGATCATAATATCTGACGACAGCTTTGAAAAGAATATATGAAATTGCATATCACAACAATTCCATCAACATCACTTTTAAACAGTCCATCGTAAATGAGCTTTGACAATTAAAGTCACGTGTAATGCGTCATTTCTGAGTCAGAGATGTTTACCACTCCGGACTACGGACCGGTCAAATATGTAGAAATAATGATTCACAAAAGTTTTATAAAACACTTTTATTTCCTTCATGTATTACACTGTCATTCACATATTATTTAAGGTCAGTAATTTCATTAGGCCAGTCCAGATTGACTGACAGCACATCCAAGGCCAGGATGTCCACGGTGCAGCCCAGGATCTCGGACAGGTTGGGCGTGGTCCGGCCAAAGTCGCCGTGGACAAACTCTTTGATGTAAGTGCCGGCTTGTGTGGTGAGCTCAACGGTGAAGAGATTCGGTTTATCTGGAACAATACACAAACAGAAAGCGGATTTAATATGAGATAAAATAAATATTAAGATGGTTTATTTGATGAGTACTGATTTTGTGTGAGCTTACACGTGTCAAAGGGCATGCATTTAATATGAATTTTAAATGTTAATATGTCTTTTCAACTTAGATTATAGATATAAACAAAAGAGTCCTCTGCGAGCTTGGTCGTTGTTAAAGAAAGCAATAATTCTCAAGCAAGATTCAGTTACCGGAAGGATGACTGGAACTTTGTGACCAGTCATCTAGCAAACACAAATATTTTTTTCAACCCAGGGGCCAGCATATTTGAAAATGAAATGATCATTTTTTGTGCTCCTCAGCGATTCAAAGACACAACCTTCCGTTTCCAAGTCTAGCATTAGCCACTAGACTACAGACCAGTGTAATTTCACATTTACCATGCTGCATGTGCACAAACAAAAGAAAAATAAACTCAAATGAGCATGAACAAATTCTGTGTCAACTTTCTCTGGAACAGGGATGGCCTTGGCAAAGGTAAATCAATTTTTATAATATTGGTGGCCAGCTCCTGCCCAATCTATAGATCAAGGAATATATATTTTCATTTTTTTAAATACCAAAATATATAAGTAAAATGTTACCAGTAACTAAGGCCCCTTTCATAGTCAGTACTTTTCTATCCCTTATCAATAAAGGTCTCCGGTGCAGAACTCTCAAGGGAGTCTTTTGTTTTAAGGCGACACCGCAGCCATCTTTAGTGTTGCTATATGCATTCAGTTTTTCCATATCTTCCATAGACACAACTGCCGTTGATATATTTTCCATTTTACAATGAGATCCTTCATTTTGGCCATTGCTGTTTAACGTGATATCAGTGTGACAATGTTCAGTTTTTATTTCTGTTTTTATATTGTTGTCTACACTTGTATTTGAAATGTTGCCAGTGTTACAATCTTCTGTTTTAATATCCCTGTCTGAATTTGTATTTTTTTCACATGGCAACTTTATACACAGAGCCAGATATGTTTTTGTTTTTGTTTCTTCTCCTTTTTTGAGTATTGCTAGCTCTTCCCTGAAAAATTAATAAAGCAGATGTTAATAGAAAAAATAATATGAACTTGATAGTATTTATGAAATTTTGTAAGTATGGGATAAACAGTGTGAATGTAAAAAAAAGAAATGTATGAAAAAGGAGATAGATATGAATGAATTGAAAGAGGTATGCAAGGATAGTAATGCCCGCTTTCCACTGCGAGCGGAGCGGACTCCGTACGGACTCCGCTCGACTAGCAACAGTACATTTGATAGAAGTGCTTCCACCGACAGCGAGTCAGCGGAGCGGACTGAGCGAGTACAAAGAGTTACAAAAGTGGTCGCAGAGTTGAGAGAGTTTCCAGCGGACTCCGTACGGACTCCGCTCGACTAGCAACAGTAAATTTCATAGAAGTGCTTCCACCGACAGCGGAGTGAGCGGAGCGGACTGAGCGAGTAAAAATGGGTCCGCTGTGTCATGGTCTCGGCCGCTAGTTTTCAACTGACTTCGCTCCCCCGTGCCCCCCGCGCCAACCTGCGCAGTTGCGTGACAGCGATAAAACACATCATACATGATTTACAAAAACACATCATACATTATTTTATAAATTTGAAAATATTAAAATGTATGTTTTATTTCAAACATCTACTTTTTATGTATTAAAGCAAAATAATACATTACTTTTTATGTTTCGAAACAAAAAAAAACTCTTTTATTAATAATTAAAACGTTTGATCTGGGCGTAGGCTGCAACGAGCTGTCACACACTAGTTGGCTCCGCTAAGCCCGCTGTAGATGGAAGGCAAACAACTCTTTCATCTGACTCATCTCATTTCCCGCCTAGCTCACTCCGCCGAGCTCGTTGGCTGTGGAAGGCAAATACCATTATTTTTTAAAACTTTTTCGCAATGGAAGGCCAAAACTATTTCACTACGCTCCGCTCAGCTATTTCCCGCTCCCGCTCAGCTATTTCCCGCTCGCAGTGGAAAGCGGGCATAAGAAATGGAGATCTCTTCAGAAGCTCTGGCTACCCCTAGGGGAATGGCAACAGAGAAAAAAACAGTTACAGGGTGTTTTATGTACTAAAACATTTGTTTTACCACCATCATCCTGAAGCAGATTTACTGGACTCAACACAAATTAAAAAATATTAATAAAATAAACAAAACAAAATAAAAAAAACTTCACTCCAGCATCATCAGCCGGCCGTCTAAGCCTAAATCTCTTATTCAAAATAAACAAAGTTTTAATTCACTTTTATCTTTTTTATTTTTGTCCAGAACTTTCGCCTACAAGGCATTCAGTGCTGGACAAAAATAAAAAAGATAAAGGTGAATTAAAACTTTGTTTATTTTATTAATATACAATGCACTTTCACTGTGTTAACCACCAAACCCTTAAGACCCCATAGAGCGAATAAGACCAAAACGCTGTTCTGGGTTTTAAATGTCTATTATGTTTACTTTATTTTTTAAATCTTTTACTGTCAAAATAAAATAAAGAAATGTATACTTTACAGATTGCCGGTTTCCAAAAATTATAAAAGATATTTGAATTCTGTCAAAATCAACACAAACTTATGAAATATTTCGAAATAATGCTATCTGGGTTTAATGAATAACTTGAATTTGTTTTATGAAAGGATACAAAAAATATATACAAATGGTAAGTATATTAATCAAACTCAAAATTGCCCGCATTTTTTTTTCGATAAAATGCATGTTAATTTTACAAAATAAAATAAACAAAACAGCTTCAAAAATCCCATATAAATTTTGTATGGCCGAAATTTAACAGAAAAACCCAGTGGCTCGCTTGGCGTTCTCGCCAGTCTGGCGCGAACTGTGAAGGCGAGAGGACGTCTGTTTGCTCCGTATGAATTCTAGCCCGCAGAAAAAGAATACAGGCTTCAAATAAAAAAACCCGATGAGTATATAAAAATATTTTCTTCACGTAAAATATTATTTGTATAAATGTGTGTCAATTAATCAAAAATGTCTTTCGTTTTTTTTTTAGAAAATATGGGATTACGAAAACAAAAATACTATAATATAAAAAGTAATCGAAGATTTTTTAGAAAAAAAAGGTAAATTTTTCTACTTCCATAATGATCATTCCCATGTTTTTTTTTTGCATTATTTAACTATACACGTATGCACAAATGAACGTGATTACTACAAAATAGTTATTTATGCCACTGACAAGTAATGATAGTCTTTTTAACACGAGTGCTAGTTTGTGCCATGAGGCGCAGCCGAATGGCACAATAGAAAGCACGAGTGTTACAAAGACTAATTACGTGCAGTGGCATACAATACTTTTTCTACGACCATGAGAGAATTAACAAAATAGTGAATAATAGTCATTATAATGTACTCGTCCATTTGAAGTAATTAAAACGTTACCTTTGTCAAAACGTGTGATTTATCATTCCCTTCGATTATCTAATCTAACCTAAGTTGTAAAAATAAATTATATTTAGGTTTCATATTGAATTCATGCCCACAAGCCGACACATATGTATAAGGTCGCGCTTTTACATCCTGCATATAAGCTTAAACATTCAAACCCAAAACTCAAATAAACATATGCCCTGCAGTTGTATTGGCAGGTGAACCAAATTTGTACAGCATAGGTGATCAACCTCATACTCACCTATTAACCAAGTAACTTTTTGAGTTTGTTTATTTTTTGCGGTGAAATTTTTTGTATTGTTTTCCTTTCAAGCCTTTTATTTTCCATTGAAAAAAGGAAAGCTTTATTTGGAGCAATCCGATAAATAAATTCGATAAATTTTAGCACTATTAACAATTATTATTTGACTCTACACATAAAATATACTTATTTATTTTCATCTGAACAGGGCTGAAAGTCTCATCACCACGGTAATTCCTACCTACCGAATATCACTAATATTGTATGAAGCCTAATCAGCTGATCGCTTGCGGCCATCTTGGATTGACAGGTCTTCATACCCCCATACAAGGTTGACATTTGAAATTAAAAAATGGTTCCAATTCTGACAATGCGCATGCGCACATGTTCATTTTAACACGGTTACCGGTTGCATAATGTAACATTATGCAACGGGTGTAGAAATGTATGGCATTGTGATTGCGTTAGCCGTTTTGTAATTAGTAAATTACCAAATGGGAGTAGAAAAATGTATTTACATAATGGCGCTGAAAATGCCCATAGCAGATAAAATAATAAAATGATTTATTTGGTGAGCGCTGTTTTTGTGTGTATCACGCAGATCACGGTCAAAACTTCTCAACTCTTGAAGCTTCAGTTACCATAGATCATGGCAGCAGTATCCCGAGTGTAACTTGTGTAAACTTATCTCGATTGTCTAAATCGAAAAAAAAAAAAACATAATCAAGACGTGCCGTCGTATATTTCATTCATTTTCGATTTACGCAATCGAGGGGAGTTTATAATTATTATATACTCGAGGCCAGGCAGCGCCAGTGAGATATTATGATTCACGCAAGCCCTACGCTACCCACCACGGAATTATTATTATTGCTGATGTCAAGCAGTCAGTACAATGATATAATATTATGACAATCAGGTACGGCTCGTAGCATACCGTGCAAGGTAGGCTTTATTCTCAAAAATATTTTAATTTGTATAAAAGGTTGGTATGAGGCTGACCACCCATACTGTAAATAATAGTTCACTTTACGAATGTCACCCCTGTTCTAGGGAAGGTCGGCAAGAGTTGCAGAGCTTATGTTATTTTGAGATTGGGTTTTTATGTTCTCCTTATACATGTCTGCTGGTGGAAATGCATGTTATAGGAGTTTTCAAATGTAAAATATCTTCGCAACTAAGATTCAAATTTGGATAAAATTTGATTAA
Source organism: Agapetus fuscipes (assembly GCA_951799405.1). Taxonomy (NCBI): domain Eukaryota; kingdom Metazoa; phylum Arthropoda; class Insecta; order Trichoptera; family Glossosomatidae; genus Agapetus; species Agapetus fuscipes. Next base: position 14,193,163 of record OX637357.1, on the reverse strand, counting down.
CGCCTTATATTGTATTTGCCCGTCTGTAAGATAGAACTAATAACAAATATAAAAAACCATTTGTGCAGATATTTAAAAAATACATTCAGGGTTTTTTTTATTTGTGGAATGCCACATTACTAAAGCATTTACCCTTCCTTATTCCAAACTTGAGATGTTTTGTTTTCTCGAAGTCTTTATTATCACATTTATTTTACCTTTTGGATTTAGTTCTTCGTGTTTCCCATGAAATAAAGTAATGTTATGCTTTAAAATGACAGAAAACAAGAAAAAAATCAAGTAAAAAAGTGAAAAATTAGAGAGTTTTTCGTGTTTTTTTTATCGAGCAAACTTTTCAGAATCGTGCTGTCAAGCGATTGCAACTCTTTATTATAATGACAGTAAAAACGTCTGATGTGTATGAATAATGGTGTTAAAATTTTCATTGATTTGGAGCCTTTACTTTCCGAAAAATGTAATTTGGTTAGGCAAACATATTTGGTGTTTAAATCGCACGTCACCGCATTACAAATTGGTGCCAGCTCCGTAAAGAGAGATAGCAATATGTGATCTTTTCAACTAATGCGACGGGTAGCGCTGCGAGTTGAAAAGAGACAAACATATACGATTCGAATAGATTGCCACTTGCGCCAAGTATTTACTTTATAATATATATTTATGACGTACTTTTACCCGCAAATGTATGAAAACTTAAATAGCGTCCCTAGTTAGCGTTCCAGCTTCCTTTCTTTTTTAAAACGTTGTTGTTTGGTTTACACGTATGTTTTTTTTTTTACTTTAGGCACTTCTCTGCAGAGGGAAGAAAAATATAAAGTGATAAGATTCGTTCTCGCATGCTTTTCGTTGTTTCGATAATAAAACTTTTGAAAACGGAACAAGGAATTCTTCTTCTTCTTTGAGTAGGTACCATTTTTAACAAATATCGGCAATGATCATGTATATTTTTACTATGTATGCTACAGGTCTTGTCGGGGTTATAGCCGCGTGGGCCAAGAGGGCTGATCTTTCTAGCGTGTTTCGAATGGAACAACGTTGGTTCGATCCCCGCTTGGGTCACTTGACTTTAACTTTGACCCTGGTTCAACAGATGTAATTGGGTAATTATTATTTAATAATTCATTAATAATTAACAATAATGAATTATTAAATGATGATATTAATACCTGTTTCTGGCCAGGTAGAATAGGTTGGTGAATTGCATTCCTCTTCACAAATCTATTTTTTTATATAAATATAAATAGGTCTAAATAAGAATTTGGTGTTTTTGTTAAACTCTAGGTAGGTCCATTTGAGGCATGTGTAAGCGCGAACTTATATGTGTCTACTTGTACAAATGCATGTTATATAAGTTCCTAAATGTACTATATCTATGCAACTTAGATTCTGATTTAGATAATGCCCTATATTCTAATAAATTGAACGGCCTGTCTACTGATATAACCCTTGAGCTATGATACAAACAAAAACAATGCTTACCGAATAAATCATTATGTAAATTTATTTTAAATAAAAATGGAAATATTATTTGGTTATACAGCCGTACAGTTTTTATCGCGTTGAGTTTACTGTTTGCATGTAATTCACATCTCAATGGCCCGAACTGAAATGCCACCGGTATAATCGAACTCTAACTTTTACAATAGGTAGGATGTTACAGTTTGCAAACATGAAATTTATCTCTATAAAAAAATGTATGCAGGCATCACACGCAGTATGTACACCTTTAACCTTATATTCTACATCCATTTTCCTCAAATGTATGAGGTATACCAAATTATAAAAATGCAGAATATAACCCATATTGACTTATCAAAAATGAACACTTTCATTTATGTTATGATTTATCTGAGTTTGAGTGGTCGCGCTGCACGGAGTGGTAGAGTCGATGCGCGCGCCGCAGCGCGCGGGAACCGAAGCAATTAGAGGTCAAAACTCAAAGGCATATTTGGAAGGCGCCCTCTTAAAAATATTCAAATTAAAAAACATGGCAAACATCACCCTTTTATGGGGCTATAAGAAAATATTAGGACGGTTTCTTCGAGACAGAGCTTCTTTGGAGAGAGATCTTCATCATCACTTCACCTTCACAGTGAAGAAGCCCACCGTAGACATGGGCAAAACGTCCGGAAGCTTCAGCTCCTATAGAACACGGCAACAGATCCTGGAAAGCAACTGCCAGTCGTGTAAGTCTAAAACTGCTATTCAACAAAATATTTAAATAAGAGTTTTAGGCTTACACGACCGGCTGATGATGTTGGAGTGATGTTTTCCGGGGTTTGTTGCCGTGGTCTGTGGGAGCTGCAGCTTCTGGACGTTTCGCCCATGTCTGGTATGGGCTTCTTCACGGACATGTAGAAGCAAGATAGTTTGGTGAAATACCCCACAGTTTCGCATACGTAGTAAACAGATGTCGCTATTCCATAAAACAACACCTAACGTAGAGTGTCATAATTTTTCATATTTAAAACCCCAGTGTACCCACACTTTCATCAAGATCATCTTCATCATTGCACTTTCACGCTGAAGAAGCCCATCCTAGACATGGAGGAAACGTCCGGAAGCTCTAGCTCCCACAAACCACGGCAACAGATCCCAGAAAACATCTCTCTTTTTCTTAGAAACTCGCCGTGTAACTTCACTTTTTTTTAACTATGATAATTGTTGGGAGTCCATTAGATGACTAACATAAGCTGTATGAGGCAGAGAGTCCTGAAGGATGGAGGGGAGACTAAGGAAGACAGACCTGTTGACTTTCTGCAGATGTGTGACAGTTACCATGCTTGGCTGCCGGCACATGTCATCTTGAAGAGCCTGCAAGGTCTCCCGGTGGAGCTTGGTGAACTTGGGGTCCACAATTTCAACAGCGAATGGCCGCCCCTTCCCCAGACACCTGACGTCAACATCTTCCCGACCAGAAGACAGAAACTTCAAACGGGTCGGGACTTGATCTTCGGGAATCCTACAAGGCATTAGTTTAATTATTTTTAGTAAAATTGTTCATGACATGTTAATGATACAATCAATATGCAAAACTGATATTAAAGATAGAGTTTTGTAATTTTTTTGTTTAATTTATGATATGGTTTATTTAAAGCCAGAAAACAAACAATTTTTACAAATTTTAAGTACTGTCAGAGTTAGTTACAATTTTTAAATAAAGACAAACTGTTATGGGAAAATTTACATTATCTTGATGTTTAAATGGCGATGTAGCCAACACCTTCAGGAGGCACCCTTTTTACGAGACAGTTGAGGATGATCTGATTTTTAATATCACAATTGGATAGCCTTTTTGTAAATTTTGGATTTTGCTTTGCGCCAATATCAATATTTTGTAATAATAAAATAAGTCAACGCAATAATTTGAGATATTAACAAACAGTTCATCCTTAATTGTCATACAGAGAGGGTGCCTCCTGAAGACATTGGCTACGTCCGCAACAAAATGTTAAGAATAATGTAAGTTCTGCCATAACGATACTATCCCAAAAGTGTAATGAGCAATGCAAGTAATTGTAATTTTTAAATATGCCAAACTATCATAACTTCAGCTTAAAGATATAAAATGTTAGGAGCACAAAAATAATGTTAAACAATAGGAATATGTAATGAAGTGTTGCAAGCAAACTGACTTATAGAAGTCCAGTAATGGCTGGAATATAATGTCTTGTATGGAGGACTCCATCAGGCGCTTGCCTTCCAGCAGCCAGGGAGTCTGACACAGCTCACGGGAGAACTTGCAGTATCTGGAATATAACAACAGAATTGTTATGATAGTTAGTGTTAGGTATAAGGTAGGTGTAAGTGGCAAGAGTACTACAATAATATAGATTGGCATGGATTGGCAAGGTACCAAAGCTGCTAGAAAGAACTAGACCAAGCAAAATTAAACAATCGTACTGGCGGTATTCATAAAGCCCGAATATTGAGAAGTAAAAAGGTTAAAAACCGTAAATAATGCTCACCTTCCAGCTAGATAGATTGGTGCATGGTTGAAGTTGACGCTGAGGCAGTGGACGGGTTGTTGTGGTTGTGTTGCGGGCACACGATAATGTTGCAGGAACTCGTGTTGCTCAACTCTCGCCACCAGTGTCTCCACACTCTTGCGGGTGAACATCTCACCGCGGAACTTGCGATGGCATTTCTCTCGCTCGGAAAAAGTTGATGGGGACATTAGACGCAGAGTTTCCAGCTCCTGAAGTGCACACAAATCAATTTTTAATTTTACAGAAACGGGAAATTGTTTCTGACACCCTCAGTGAGGATAGAACCCTTGTTCTTGGCATGGAATGCAAGCATTCTACCAACTGAGCATTTGAAAAAGTAAAGGAAAGCTGTGAATCAAATTCTTTTTGCACCAAGTATTCAAGCCACACTTTTTTGTTGTTGTAAATGCAATAAATAGACGTCAATATTTGAATTCAATCAGAAGGTTAAAGAAAAACTTAAAAAGAAGCTGAGCTCCACAGAAGTTAATCACAGCGTTGCTACAAAACGTAAGTCAGAAAGAAGAAGGAATAAGGAAGAGGCAAAAGAAGTAAACGCAATGGATCATGGTCCAGACCGGGAACAACAATTTCAACAGATTTCCAAATGTTTAACAATTTGTACCTACTAGGTCAGAGATATATGGGTCAGAGAAAGGATTAGCACATCAACCGCCACATCACCAACACCTCTGCGGCACTACAACAAGTGTCATAGATCTTTAGAGTCTCTGTAATCTAGGGAGTCTTCCATAAAGGATTTCTTAAAAATTAAAGATGGCTTGTAGTTTATTTACCTCCATGTTGTTGTGATGCTCCAACGTAATGTTGATGAGGAAGGGACACACGGCTCCTGACTGCAGTTCTCTGTTGGTAGCCCTGGCTAAACGAGGACCAAACGACCACTTCCAGGCTTCTTTTAACGATGTCACACAGTCTAAAAATATGGCAAATGTGAAATATGTGACATAGAGGACATCATAATATGAAGCAAATCCACGAGGCGATTTTAGAAAACTCACGTGAAAGAATGGGATGTACAAAGTGAGCGTAAAAAAGAAAATGCATGAAAAAGGTGATGGATATGAATGAATTGAAAGAGGTATGTAAGGATAGGAAGAAATGGAGGCAGCTCTGCAGAGGCTCTGGCCACCCCTGGCGGAATGGGAACAGAGTTACAGTTACGTCTCTAGAATGTAGCATATTGTAGTTAATGAGACGCCAACAGGTCTAGCTGGACGACCTCCTAAAAGGTGGAGAGATAGATGGACATTCCCATCTCAGGCCTTCATCTGACCAGTCCGTAGTCTAGTGGTAATGCTTTGAACTCGTAAATGAAAGGTTGTGGGTTCAAATCCCGGCAGAGCACACAAATTATGCCATTTATATTTTCAAATATGCTCTTTGCTGGGTTGAAAAAGTCATATACCTTTACCAAAGACCTGTCACCGAAGGTTCATCCAACCTTACAGCAACTGAGTCTTGCTTGCGAATTTCTGCTTTCTATAGCGACAACCAAGCTCGCGAGGTGTGATTCACACAAAAGCAGCGCTCACCAAATAAACCATCTTAATATTCACGTATCAGAATTGTGAGCTGATATTAAGTTTTTCGTGAACCACAGATAGAAAGAAATTAATCAAGAAAAAGTAGATAAATTTATGAAAGAAATTCCCACTATATCTATGTTTTAATACCATTTAAAATAAATCCTCGATTGTCACCAAAGCAATACTCATGGAACATCAAGAAAATATATGAATGAAATGAAGAGATGCTTACCTGCGTCCCATGTTGGGAGTTTTTGTTGGAGAAACAGAGTGAAGGAATGTTCCCGCAGGAAGACGCAGGTGGGCGGGGACAGGCTGCATGCAAACTGATCACAGTCGTAGCTGGAATGATAATGTTATGTTGTTTAATTACAGTTAAACTGAATGATGGCTTACTGCCGTATTCACTAATCCTACTAACACTTCCCTTAGCCACCACTAGCACTAAGGCCCGGTATTTTCAAGTATAGTAAAGTTAGCTAAAATGCAATTTCGGTGTTATGACCGTGTTATGTAGAGGCGCATGTTCGACTAGCGTATTTGGAACCGGATAACGTTGGTTTGAATCTTGCGTCTAGCCCACTTGACCATAGCTTCAACCCTGGTTCAACAGATGCCGTTGCATGGACACAAGCTTCTGCTTTCGCATGAAGACAACTGGCCAGGTAAAATAGGTTGGTGGATTGCATTCCTTTCCACAAATCTATTTAAAAAATAAATGGTTGGCGTTGGCACTCGAATTTGCGTTATTAACACTAACGCCGGTTCGAGCCTGGTTCATGAGATGTCACTGCATGCACACAAGCTTCTGCTTTCCGCTTTCACAAATATATATAGATTACCCTGCATCCTCCATACTGGATTTAGCCATATCTAGGATGCTGGTCCACGTGGTTTCCTGCAGGGTTCCCAAGCAGCACGCGCAGTGGGCGGTGAGGCGGAGCTTCTTGCGGGACGGCTTATCATCATCTGCATCATCCTCACAGGACTCGGAGACTGTCTCTGCTTCATACGGGACATCTAACTGATAACAAAGTATAATATATAGTGTTGAAGAAAAGTAAAGGTTTAAGGGTTTATGTATGTATGGGCATTGTGAAGGTTCATATTAAATTAATAATGTCAACTAGTTGTCCTGTTGATAATGCTGTGATAACAATGAAAGCGCTCTAAATCTAAATCTAAGCTGCAAAAATATGTATCATTTGAGATTCATATTAAATGCATTCCCACAAGCAGACATGCATAATTTCGCGCTTACACTTGCCGCATGTGGACCTACAATATAAAAAACCCAATCTCAAATGAACATAAGCCCTGCAACTCTTGCCGACCTTCCCTGAAGCAGGGGTGATATTGGCAAAGTGAACCATTTTTTACAGTATGGGTGGTCAGCCGCATACCAACCTATCAGTCAAGGAAATCGCTCAAGGAAATAAATCAATTTATGAAGAAAAACTTTGTGAATATAAAAAATCTAAAAGAAATTGTATATTTGTATTTAAGTATGGCACGAGTAAAATTAAACAATACGTATATTATTTAGATTTTCAGCAGTTACCTAAGTACTTTATGAAACTCCATTTTTAATAGATTTAAAAAGTAAAATTTCCTTTTTATAGTTCACAGTGAGTTTATTTTATTTAGTACACGACCGGTTTTGGGATCGCAGGACTCTTTCCAAACACATCACCCCTCCTTTCATTGTTTCCACTTAAGCCCCGCCCCCCATATGCACCCTCCCCTTCTATAGATAATTAACCATGCTTTTGAATTATTTGTGTTAGTTATATTTTACACCTGAGGATGGGATGCTCTGCGATCCCGAAACCGGTCGTGTACTAAATAAAATTAACTCACTGTGAACTATAACAAGGAAATTTTACTTTTGAAATCTATTAAACAATGTATGACTGGTTTTTAAAACAATGTTTTGTTTTTACATTATTTATTTAAAAAAATTCTTACTTATATATTTTTTGGTAAAAGAATAATTTATAACTTTGAGCAAGAGAGTAGATTTCCAGCAGAAACTAATGTGAAGCTGACAGTGGACAGTTGCTTTGCAGGATCTGTTGCCGTGGTCTATCTGAACTGGAGAAAAAAGTTTTGAGCTTTTGGATATGTGTGTAATGGGCTCATAACAGTTTCATCAGCATCATCACCTCCACGCTGAAGAGGCCCATCGCAGACATGGGCCGAAACGTCTGTAAGTTCCAGCTCTGATGGATCATGTAAACATAATCTAGAAAGCAAGATTTGTTCGTCTAATATTTCATGTCTTAAAATCAAATTCAAATTTTTGCAGCGAGCCTATGCATAAAACTTTTGATTGGTTTTAAATAATAATCATTTTTTAAATAATTAAGTAAATTTATTTCAAAATATAACCTTACTTTTGAAAACGCGTTGATCGGATCAGCATAGAAGTCTGGATTTTTTACACCAAAATGTCGTAGAATGCACAAGTCACAGCAGCCTGCTGAGCGCAAGCATTTAAATATTTCAGGATAAGACATTTTGGTAGTAACAGATGGGTTTTATTGTTCAAAAAGGCATTTTGTTTAAAATTATAACCTAAAAAATTGACATGACATTGACGTTTATTTCCAGTGTTGGCAGCAAAAAATAATGATGCCAGTAATAAAAAATGTATGCTTTTTCTAAGTAGGTATAGGTACCTACGTCAATAAGCACACATTTTCAGTCAAAGCTATTTCTTTCATGAGTTTTAATTTACAGTCTTTTCGAGGTGTCTGATAACTTCGTCTCAAAAGATCACCCTCACTATTCTAAACTGCAGGAAGGATATTTCTTAGAACCATCGATGTATAGAACCGGATGGGTTAAGAAAGCAATCTTTTGTGAATTAGAAATGAGCTACCCCACTCATCATACAAAAATCTGAATTCAGTCCATCGGTAACCTTCCAACAGTCAGCGGGTGTGTTACCTAATTGGGAAAACATCTATATAAATGTCAAACTGGGTATTTTCTAAACGGGCCAACAAAATAGAGTTAATGTGTTGTAGAACATGGAATAATATTTTACTTTAATCACTATTCTATATGATTACGTTGATAAAATTTATTTTTCGTTTGTCGAAATATTTTGTTCGCGAAAGTGACAGCCATTTCTAGAACTAGTGATGTTAAAATATAAAGGTACTTGCTGCTTCAAGTATGTAACTTCTATGCTCGCGGTAATAGATACTTGTGGAAATCATTCCGTACATAATGGTAATATTTTACATAAGTGGGAATATTTTTGAATTCGGAATTTATCAGATATCGTCATACTTGCAACAACACTACTAACAAATCCGTTACCATAGTGATTTAATGTGTTTCCTTGGTGATTTGTAAATAGATTGAAGACTGAGTAGAGACACGTTGCTTACATAGAAAATAAGAAAAGCATTTCATATGTGGTGAGCGAGACGGCATTATAAACAGTGTATGGTGTCAAAGACGGTGCATCATGTTGATTGGTACTAAATCACATGTACGACCCCTCCATTTAATACTTCCTCCATGCTTAGAACACAAATATTACCAATAGCTGTAGTCAGCTTCATTTTATTTTTCTGCTTTCATAGTCCATGTTCCAGCAGCATAGAAGAGAAAAATTGACGGGTTTGTCATATTGTGGTGCTGGAGGCGCATGCTTTCTCATGGACAGCTAGACGTACCAAGAAGTCCATTCGTCGGGAGCTGCACTTGGATGGCTTGATTCTGGTCTTTTATGTATCAGCATTTGTAATCATTATCCTGCTGAATTCCTTACGACGAGATAGCGATTCATGTCCAAAAATAAGGTGTAGGTACTGTGATTTTGTATCTATTGAGTTCTTTCGCAAGCTCCAACTAGGATTGATATCTAAATTGTAAAGAATTCAGCAGGATTGCGCTTCTGCTAAATTTCAGTTTTTTGGGGACATTGTTTGTGGTAAGGAAAGGCTGTTGTTGTCAGCTGAAGGAAGATCTCTAGCATAATGGATTGACCAAGTGAAGACAGCAGCAGGCACACTGAGAAAAATATCCTATTGTGAGAATTGGAAAAGTGGGACAATTGGATAACGAGCTATTCTTACAATAGACGAAATCCAATTGAGATCCAATTGAGATAGTCTATTGTGACAATAGGATTTTTTGGTCTATTGTAAGAATAGGAAAAGTGTGACAATTGGATAAATCTATTCTGACAATTGGATAAATCTATTCTGAGAATAGAGTGAAACCTATTCTCCTAATAGGCTCGTCCTATTCCCCTAATAGCCTTCCTTCTCTTCTTCTAATATATATTTCTTTTTCGGCCTACGGCCGTTCGGGTGCCCTCAAGCTAGTTGCCCCAATAGACCTGTATACCCTACCCCTTCCAGGGGTATTTAGGGCCTGGACAACCACTTCCCCAAATCCTACACGTACCTTAAGTAGCACATAGCATCACGCACTATGTGCCACTGAAGATACGTGGAGGATATGGGGTCATGGTTGTCCTGGCCCATACATGAGTATAATAGCGGTCCACTGGAAGCATCTAGCTGGAGATCACCCGAGCGCGGCCTGCGGAAAAAAAGACAACAAAAATACAGAGTTATGTAGTTATCGCACGACGTGCATTTTATTGATCAGAAAAGCCATATAATTAGACAAACAATACATAATGATCAGCATTAAAAATAGAAACAGCACACAGGAGTCCAGGGGCAGCGGCGGCGGTAGTGGGTCGTCCAGGGTAGTGGTAGTGGGTTGTCAGAAGTTTCCATGTTCTCTGAGGACAAAAAAGAAAAGAACGTGTAAGTATTGCGTCCATATGCGGCTATAATTCCACCACAATTCCAAACAGATGCGTTAATATGCCAAATAACAGTAAAATAGCGATTTAAATATATGATTATTATATTACATTCTTATTATATTAACTCTCTTGTACCTGAGACGTGAAAGTAGAGAAAGCGTTACAAGCATTCAAGGCAATGCATGCAGGCAGATAACAAAATACTTAATTTGATAACGGAACTTACCCCTTCAAGCAGACTCAAGATGAGCATCAGGAGTTAAAAACTCTTGTAGATCTCCTTCACTACATTGTGTATGTTGAAAATGCGCGGACTTAATGGCGAAACTCACTACTTTATAAATTATTAGCCGTGTTCACAGAGTATAGGTAATTTCGTTCACCGCGTTAGTGACAGCACAGGGCGAAAGGCAGAAGGAAACACACTGACGGCGCAGCTGCAACGCCCGCGCACTAGGGATTAGAGATGAGCAAATAAAAAAAAACGATATTTATTGAATCGATATTTTCAAACACTTTCGAAATATATCGAGGAAAAAATATCGATTTTTGATAAATCGATATTATAAATATATCGGTCGCTGGCGGATAGCGTCTCAAAATTTCGAAATTTTTGTCTAAAAAAATCTATCTGCTGACAGAGGGGGGGGGGTGGGGGGTTGAAACAGGAACATTTTCAAAATCTTAAATCTGACAAACCCCTCTGCGGGGGGGGGGGGGGGGGTTGTGTTTTGAAGCTAAAATTTTTACATAACAAATCGTAAGTCTTCTCCTAATTATTGTTCTTTAGGAATTAAATGTTCGTGTCTCAAACCCCCCTCCCCCCTTTCTTGTTGACAGATGCTATGCACCAAAACATTTTGAGACGTAACCCGCCAGCGAACGATATTTTTTTGGAAAATTTCGGTATTTTTTTAAACGCATTTCAACATTGTAAATTATTTTATAAATTATAAAATTATTAATAATTATACTCATAATTAGTATTTGTTATTAATACAAATAATACAAATACAATTACAATACAAGTTACAATTAATATTTGAATAATGATTAATTTAATTAAAACTATTTAGTTATAAGTATAATTATTAATAATTTTATCCCCCCCCTCCCCCTCCTCGTGGACAGATCATTTTTGTATCGATATTTCAAAATATCATTATTTTTTCCTTGATATATTTCGAGTGTTTAAAAATATCGATTCCATAAATATCGATATTTTTTTCATGTGCCCATCCATAGACGGAGGGCGCAAGGCGCTGCGTACGCGGCGGACCCCCCCCCCCTCCCCAAACCGTCAAGGCAATTCCACCAATTAGGTGGCGACGCTGCAGCTTTTGCAATGTGAACTGTACACCTAGTATGAATTTTTTCATAATACTCTAGTATTGAGTATTCGAGAAAAATATATGTGAACTTGAAAAGCACCTCTAGTTAAAATTGTTTGAACAATTTTAATAGACTTCAAGCAATTCTCACAATTGGACTATATTATATCGGCTCGGGTGAAATAGCCGATAATGGCCGAGAACTGCCGAAAGCCCACCGATAACCAATTGACACAATAGACTGCCTATTGTCACAATCGGAAATCCCTCTAATAGGATTTTGACGGTTCCTACAATCGACCACATTCCATTCTTAGAATAGACCGACAATTCCTACAATAGGATATTTTTCAATAGACTTATCCAATTGAAAAATTTCTCTCAGTGCACCTCAGTGGTTGGAGAGCTGCGGGCAGCACAATCAAGAGACCTGATGCGTTATTCTGCTAAATTCCTTACGACCTTAAGGCGACGAGTTGGCGATGCGTGTCCAAAATAAGCCGGGAGCGCTAGCGCTTGCGAAAGAACTCCATAGATAAAAAAATCACAGTATTTCTTATTTTAAGACACAAATCGCCAGCTCGTAAGGAATTCAGCAGAATAAGGCTTCTGAAGAAGAGCGATTGATTCCACAGCCCTCAGCAATGAGGAACAGGACGAAGAAGAGATCGCCAATTTCTTGCAGTTAATAATATTAGGATTATTGATTTGACGAGTGCTGTTTTTGTGCGAATCACATCCCAAGAGCCCTCTGCCAGCTTGGTAGTTGCTATCGAAAATGACAATTCTCAAGCAAGACTGTAAGGCTAGATGGGCCTTTGGTAAAGATGTATGAATTTTTTAATCTAGCGAAGAGCATATTTGAAAATATAATTTAAATTTTTTTTTGCTCCTCTGTAATTCGGACCTTCTGTTTATGAGTCCAAAGCCTTACCACTAGACTACAAACCGGTCAAACAGTTGCTCAATGTCAAAGCACCTTCGTCTTTATCTCACTGTCACTATATGGCTAAGCAACTTGATTTCCCTCTTCACAGGGAAAGTGAAGTAACAAGGGTAAAATAAAAAGCAATGATTAGCCAGCAGGTGTGTTGTTTTTATATCATTTATTTAGTGTAATGTGTTATAATATAAAAGGTGTGAGAGTGTGTGTGTGTTCAGACGCTCTCTTGCACCGGGGGCTCGTAGCCCTCTGGCCTGTCGGTGCGCTCTGTGACATCAGCTCCGGGCGCCACGGGGGCAGAGGTGCCTCCGTCCTCGTGCAGCTCCTTCAGCTTGGTGGGGTCCATGCGAGGCTTCTTCAGGACCTTCACCTGCACACAACACACACAGATATTAATTGTCTTCTTCACTAAGCTGTTGTCATGTTACATATTTTTTTTAACAAGGTGGTTGTTTATGCTCCTTGACTTGTAGGTTGGTATGCGGCTGACCACCCATGCTGTAGAAAATGGTTCACTTTGCCAATGTCACCATTGTTTCAGGGAAGGACGGCAAGAGTTGCAGGGTGTATGTCCACGTGAGATTTGGTTTTTATATTGTAGGTTCACATGCGGCATGTGCAAGGGCAAACTTGTACATGTCTGCTTGTGAGAATACATATACATAATGTGAATCCCCAATGTTACATATCTTTGCAACTTAGATTAGATTGGATAATGCATTATCTGAGTTCTGAGACAGTTTCTACATATTGGAAAACAGTATAAAGGTATGAGACGTCCCAAAGCCCACTATTTGCACAGGCAAACGATTGTAAGAATTTGACTATTTTGATGTTGGCTATGGGGGAATTTAGAAGTAAAATTGATAAACCTTGGCGCATACCATGTTTGTTTTTAGTCAAGATAGGGCAGACATCGAATCTAATCTAAATTGCAAAGATATGTAACATTGGGGATTCAAATTATATGCATTCTCACAAGCAGACACATATAAGTTTGCATTTGCACATGCCGCATGTGAACCTTAAACATAAAACACAAATCTCAAATGAACATAAACCCTGCAACTCTTGCCGACCTTCCCTGAAACAGGGGTGACATTGGCAAAGTGAACCATTTTCTACAGCATAGGTGGTCAGCCGCATACCAACCTACTTTAAGTTAAGGAACAATGGGGAAATTTAGAAGTAACATTGAAAAACCTGTTTGTATTTAGTCAAGATATAGCAGACATTATGGTGAGTATCCTTAGGTACTTATCCTTAATATTTTTTTACCGCAAGCGTAGATAGTGAATTTTGGAAAGAGGCGACTTGTATGTATTATTTTCTAGGATTGATTTATTATTTGTTAATGTAAACATTTCACATGGAAGAGTCAGCTGTTAAGTTTCATCAGACAAGAAATATCAAAAGGGAACTATAGTTCTCTTCATGTTGATGTCAAAGCGAGCTGTGTGGATCATCACTTGAAACTTGCAGCCAGTGCTTCCAAACTTCAACCTAGAAGTGAAAAGACTTCCAAGCTGAGGCAAATGAGAGATTGAACAGAAATAGTAGCCCAAGTGTACATGGGGAAATTCCCCTCGATCATGTGAATATAATGAATTTATGAAAACTAAATCACTCACTAGGGGTGATGTATCCTGATCCTAACATTTTTTTCTATTATGCGATCGCAGGGAGATTCTGCATTGTTTTATACTTTGGGTTCCTTGACTTATAGGTTGGTATGAGGCAGGGGCGCGCATCTCATACAGGCACATGCGCCTGATAGATAGGCAGTATATGGTAAAAAAAAACATTTAAGCTTGATATTAAAATTTAAACTTGATTGGAGTTATCGTTATCGCATCAGTCAATTTCAGATGAGTTATTTTAAAGGAATCAGAAAATCTTTATTCTGAAATGTATTTGCCTATACCCTATGCACGCGCCTGGTATGAGGCTGACCACCCTTACTGTAACAAATGATTCACTTTGCCAATGTTAACCCTGTTTTAGGGAAGGTCAGCAAGAGCTGCAGGGTTTGTGTCTATTTCAGATTGCATTCTTTTCTTTGAAAGTGTACATGCAGCACGTGTAAACGTGAGCTTAAAATCCATCGGCTGTGACGCAGCCATGGTAAATGATTTTTTGGAGAATTTTTCCCAGCTATCAGCGTGAATTGACATAGGTTTGGGTTCATTAGAAGTATTTTCCTTCTCCACACACCTTTCTGATGTAGACATCGTGCAGGGGGTAGATTGTCTGGCAGGCCTTCTCTATGTCCTTGGCGATGGAGTCAGGCAGCAGCTTGCTGACCACGCCCTTCAGGTCTGTGGTGGTCACATTGTCCGCGATGGTCTTGCACATCTTCTTGCGGATCTTGCACACCTACACAACAAATATTCACGTTTGTCAGGGCGCAATTGATACATGGGGGTTTGCACAGAGGTGGAGTTATTGTCAGACAAGAAATATCAAAAGGGAACTATGGTTCTCTTCATGGTTGTGTCAAAGCGAGCTGTGTGGATCATCATTTCAAATTGTTTTCCTGAATTTTCAAAAAATCTTTCAGAGCATATTTGGTTCTTGATGTAAAAAAAAATAATGGAAAGGAGGATTCTCAGAACTATTTATGATATGTGCCCTTAGTATAAGGCATTGCAAAAATAAAAAAGAGGTATAAAAAGTAAATTGCCCTCTAAAGGCCCTGATCGACGGGCGAGTAAAACCGCGGTGTTGCGGCTCGTCGGTAATGCTCGCCGGTGTATCATTGCAATACCGCGGTATTATATACCGACGAGCCGGGCTCGTGGCTCGTCATGTATGTTTGATTTTTTACTCGGCTCGCCATGAAACCGCATTATTGTGTTTTGTTTTTGTATTATGGGTGCCACTAACGTCAACAATTCGTCATACAAATCCGCAGACATTCTGAGGTAATTTCTGTAATCAAGTGGTTCTGCTGACAATTCACGTATCAAATGGGTATGCGACAAGTGCTGCCTCTTTTCGATCCAACTTTTAACCCAAACTCTAGGGCGTCTACGCTTATTTTTTCTAATTTATTTCGTTGCATGCTATAGCGAGGTAACACAAAACTTCATATTTTGAGCACGACATCTTGAACCGACCGCGATCGCACGACTGTTTTGCTCGCTAGTCGATCAGCGCTGACGAGCCGCGAGTAAAACCGTCGCTCTAAAACCGCGGTATAATAGCTCGTACGTCGATCACCCGCTTAAGAATGCCGTCATATTTTATGCAATCGAGGTGAGTTTTACACAATATTTTATACTCGGGGCACCGGGGAGAGATAACAATGATCGGCGCAACAAATAACTCTTTTTCTTCCACACCTACAATAAAGGTGAGAGTGGAGGAGAATCCTAGATTCAGCCAAGAGTCACCCAGGGCTGTCAAGCTCACATTGATTATGCTTAAATATGAACAATCACATATTCTAAACATTTCTTTCTTTTACATTCACTTTGTACATCCCAGCCTTTCACAACTTCACCAATCTGATGAAGCAAAGTTTGGGTGCATCTTCTCCTATTGAGCAGTTCAGTACACATGTAACCATGGGGGGTTGCAAGAACATTGGACACAGCCACCTGAACTTCATCAGGATGAGTGTCTACCCAAACATGCTTTGGATCTCATGGCGTGATCATGTCACCAACGAGAATATTACTACAGAACTTCTGCCAGTCATCAAACAAAGAAAGATGATGTATTTCGGCCACGTTATGAAGAATGAAAAATACTGCATTCCCAGTCTTATCATACAAGGAAAGATTGAGGGGAGAAGAACTTGCACATCTTGCTGAGAATGCCGAACGAAATCTGGCTGAAAAAACTGCGACAATGATTTGACAAAAGTACCAAGTTTCTATTTTGAGCCGTAGCATCTGAAGTGAAAATAGCTACGATGATCGCCGATCTTCATTAGAAGTGGCGCTGAAAGAAGATGAACATTGATGTACCTGTGTGTGCTGCGCGTAGCTGGTCTTGTGCTGGCTGAACTGGTTCTTCATGGTGAAGCCGATGCAGAACACGCGCAGCAGGTAGCCGTCTGTGGTCTTGACGTCGGTGCACGCCTCTATCAGCGTCTGCCACTTCTTCACCATGGAGCGCAGCTTGTCTGTGGTCAGGTCCATGCCGTGGAAGTTGGTCAGCACCTCGCGACCCTGCACATCCTCAGCTACCAAGCGGAACTTACGGAAAGACCTACAAAATGTTAGAAAAAGTTTTATAAAAAATGTCAATTTTTTTAAATTAGATTTGTGAAGAGGAATGCAATATACCAACCTATTCTGCCTGGCCAGAAACAGGTATTAATATCATCAATTAATAATTCATTCTTGTTTATTTTAATGAATTATGAATTAACAATTACCCAATAACATGCATTGAACCAGGGTCAAAGTTTTGGTCAAATGATCCCAGGCGGGGATCGTACCTACGTTGTTCTATTCCAAACACGCTAAAAATATAAGTCCACTTGGCCCCCTCGGCCATAACACTGACAATATATTGCTGTAATCTTAGAATTAACTCTCATTAGATGAATTGATGTATCCCTGCTTTGAAAGCATTTAACCTCCGATGTGCCGGAACACAAATCCACCTTCTAATCTAATCAACCTTCATAGCACATTTTTCATTTATCTCCAGTTTTCACACAGCAATAAGATAGAAAATCTTTTAAGATACTGCTATTGGGTGAAACTAGGAACCAACTAATTCAAACATTCATTTCAGTTTGTGATTTTTTTTAAGTTGACTTTGTAAACTCAGGGGTATGAAGATGAAATCCCATTTTTTTTTACTAAGCACACACTCAAAACAAAAGAAAGGTTTGTTTACATTACAAAGCCTTCCCACTTGTTAACATTTCTAACCACAAAGATTCCAAAGAACAATTTTACCAGATCACGGATGTAAGGTGGGGTTATAGCATATAATTGTTGCTTTCACATACGGGATACAGTTTAGTTAGTGTGATTGTACAATGGATGTGTTACGCACATGTATATTGTTAAGTTATTTTAAAATAACATATAAAAAACAATCTTCGAAGTGTGCAGTGTGTGTTTGTGGGCCGAACGGACCCGAACGGTCACGGAAGCGGCCGAACTGCGCCGTGTGATCTGATCGGGCCGTCGTTCATGAGTTCCCGGCAAGATGTCAACCGATTAAGACGTCAGCGACCAAGCACCAAGCGGTGCAAGAGTGGGCACTACAATGGAGCTCCCTCCTCCCCATATACTTGGATTTCCTGCCAGCAAGGCACCCGCCTTGTGGACCAGAGGCATAGGAGACATAGTGCATAGGAGCGCCCACCCAGGGGCTCCAACGTGTGGAGGCGTCCGCCTCGAGAACCGCCGCTAGCCTGGGGCGCTGCCCCAGGCCTTCCGTTCGGAACACCAGGCAACAGAATAGGGAGTGTTTCAGTGAAAAGATGTAGGTCTGGCCATTCCCTTATTTCCCCTTTTTCCCCCATATTAATAAAGTAAATAAACCCTTATTTGTTCATGTTAAGCTTATCTTTTAATTATAAAACCCTGCCCAAAGTACAAGTAAGCAACCCAAAGAAAGAACCCCACGCCCTGAGTGATGCTGATGAGAGCTAGCTGGAAGTAAGTATCCTGGAGATACCTTTCAATCTAAACATAACAATATGGGTAAAGGACTGTTACTGCTTTTAGCATGCAGAATAGTTATTTTCAACACAATTCTTGCACTTTCTAGTTAAAACCATTTTAAAAAAATTCCCAGACTGCCATTGGATCAGCACAATGTACAACAATAAATAATGCAACCTAGCTCGTGTTCGGGGAGTGCACTTCAAACACTTGGAGCACTCACTGTAAGCAAATATTATGAGCGATGGCATGCACAACGGCTCGGTCGTTCGCTAATTTCGCTTTATGGCAGAGGTGGGTCGGCGTAAGAGTTCATAACTTCACATCAATGGTTAATACTGTTCCACTGTCAGCTAGTCTCGATAACACAAATATTAATGTTAATTAATGGATTTGAGTTATCAAAAGCACTTCCATAATTAAAAATTATGCTGAAAATATCCAAATCGTGACTCAATAATGCATTTTGAGACCACTCTACATTCACTCTGCCGAGCTTTGACAGCTGCTGTCTGGTTGACACATGAAGTTGCTTATGATCGTTATCAGTGATTTGAAACAAAGCTCCCCCCATGATTTTTACTGTAAGCGCTCCCCGAACACAGCCTTAGAGAAAACTGTCACTGGATCACATTTCAGGGTACCAACACAATACGATGTTATTACTTGACGAAAGAGATAATGGAATCATTAAAAAATAATCATGTACCTCTCAGCTTCCGGCTCATTCTGAAGATCAGCCAGTGATACTTCAAAGACGCGGTTCTTCAAACCATCAGCGGCGATACGAGTACCCTACAACAATAAAGCAACAGTTAGAAAATAAAGTAAAACTCAATTGCTTATCGTAATCAATGTAATATAATTGTCAGACAAGAAATATCAAAAGGGAACTGTAATTCTCTTCATGTATGTTTCAAAGCGAGCTGTGTGGATCATCATTAAAGTTGTTTAGAGGTTAGAATTTTTTAACCTAAAATACCGGTTGTTTTCACGTACCTGGGTCCTGTTGACGAGGGTTTTGCCAATTTCCCTCCTGGGGAACATGGATGGGGACTTGACATCGTACCAGTCCTTGCGGGTGAAGGGATCCACACTATAATAACAAACAAAATATGCGTTTAGAAAGTTGTGAGAAACCAGTTGACAACTGCCTGTCATAAATTGACAAAATCAAGGATACATGAGTAAAATGTACTCATTAACATAAAATCTAATATATGTACGTAAATAATTAGTCTTGGTGGAAAGCTAAATGCTTATAAAGTCAATTTGCAAGAGTTAAAAGGTACAAGTGACATCAATGTCGCGACACGAGACCGCCGACAAAATCCATCGTTATCAGAATCATCCGTCACAACAAAAGTATTTATTCAATGAAAATGGCTTCTGAGAGGATTGATGGTGGGTTTTTGGATGAAATTGTTTACTTACATCTTCTTCTTGACTCCCTTTTTGCCTCCTTTCGAGAGTCCCTTATTTTTACCAACCGCCATGTTGTACGGTGGAAATTGGAAAGATCATAGACAAAACAAAACTTGCGAATCTGACGGATGCCAAACCACAGACAATATTATACATTGTCTATTTTTTTTTATACCTACTAATGATAAAAAAAAAACATTCTGCAACGTTCAATAAAATAAACGGTAAAAACATGTTTTATGACCCATTGAATGATTATAAGTTGATTCTCCCTTTTGCGACTGTAAAACTGAAATAGGCGATTTAGACCACATTTTCTTTAACTGCTCTCACCATTTATATCAATTGTATTTTCTTTTTCTAAGAACTGGCGTCTCCATTCAATATCCTGTTAATGTTTCCTATCTTTTATCCCTAAATTTGAAATCCATTAACCTTCTGTTTCTAAAATTTATTTCCCACAACAACATAAAATTATAATTTACTTTACCCAAAAAAACTCCTTAGTTAATTTTCTTTAATTCCCTCAAATAATGTTTTACAAGCGTTTTTTTGTTTTTTGTTTTTACTCTTTTTGCTTTTTATTATTGCCTAAAATCAAGTGTGTATCGTGACCATTGAAGCGTATCCTTTTCCCATCATTCAAAATCCCCACTCCTAGTATACTTGACACTGGCGCCCCTGCTCTCCGCGGGATTCGCCAAACAGAAGAAGAAGAAGAAGAAGAATGATTATAAAATAATAAATTCTCATATAATACCATATGTAAAAATGTACCTAAATACTTGGTATTGCTTTTGTTACTCTGCAATAATACAAAAATATACTTTTGAAATTCTTAATTTTTTAAGTATTAAATATATATTTTTTATTGCTAAAGTACCTACTCACTAATAAGTATTTTTTTTTATAAAAAAAGGAGTTTCCAATTTGTAAGTAAAGTCAATGGCTGTGTAAATTGTTTTGCTTGTCTTCTTAAACGTCGCTTTGACGAATTATAAATAGATCCTTCAGACCAGTCCATTCCATGATTTTTAATGTATATTTGTAGCGACACATGAAAAAAAGCAAAGCAGAGATGAACGCGATTTACGCGCAATTGCATTTTGTCAGGTCAAGGTTATTAGGCGTAATACGCTCTAGTAGTGTTTGCTGAGAAATCAACTGTTGTCATATTAATTTAAACTTCCTTGAACAAATATATTTCAAAGAATGACACATTTTTGGGTTATTCGATTCCCTTGAACTTTTGTACGCGCAGGTAGAAAAAGAAGAAGACGTTTTTAAATGAGATCATTTTATCTACAACAAATCCATTAATAAAAATATATATATATATTAAATACAAAACTATACCCATTCGATATCTTCAAAATAAGGTGAAATATTAAATAATATACCCCCTTCATTTGAAAATACCTGCCCACTCTCTCTTCTTCAATAGCTCCGCCCACTTGTCCTATCAAGTGTGACATATGAGTGAAAGCGAGCAGACAGGTGAGAGTACATAAACAGTCCCCACCTGTATTCCAATTTAGTATGCATTCGTCTTGCATTAGAGCTAGACGCGTTGCCATTATTATTTTTGCTAGGGGAAACTTTTTTTTTAATTCAGTTTATAAATAGAATGTTATAAATTAACAATAATTTATGATAAGATTGCAACAGTATTCGGTAAAATCAAGTTCGAACGCATCGCAGATAATAATAAAGATAATCCGTACGTGGTGTCTGAGTGTCATACTTGTGCAATAAAAGTAAGTGTTGTCAGTCGAAGTGTTCATGTGTAAGCCAAGATTGGAGTAGCAGCCGGGAGCTTGCGCTAACACATGCAAATGATTTATTACTTGTAGAGTAAATGTGTAATTTTATTGTGTGTTCCGGAGGCGGTGTCTGAATAATGTAAGTCAGTCCATTTACTTAAATGCTTGTTGTAATTTCCAAATATGTTTCTTCACTTTATCAACTATGCATTGGTATACTATGCACCTACATTCCTTGACTTATAGGTTGGTATGAGGCTGATAGCCCATACTGTAAAAAATGGTTCAGTTTGCCAACGTCATCCCTGTTTCAGAGAAAGGTCGGCAAAAGTTATGTTTAGGTAATATTTAATTCACGCTTACAAGCATCACTTGTAACATTAGTAAATTTTCGCTTATAAATGCTGTAGGTATGTGCGTAAACAAAATAATAATCTAAACCTAAGTTCAACATTACCTAATCTATCTATCTGTTATCTCAGTTGCAAGGATATAGTAAAATTTAAGATTCATGTTTCTAAATCTAAATCAAAGCTGCAAAGATATGTATCATTTGAGATTCATATTAAATGCATTCCCACAAGCAGACATGCATAATTTCGCGCTTACACATGCTGCATGTGGACCTACAATATAAAAACCCCAATCTCAAATGAACATAAGCCCTGCAACTCTTGCCGACCTTCCCTGAAGCAGGGGTGACATTGGCAAAGTGAACCATTTTTTACAGTATGGGTGGTCAGCCGCATACCAACCTATCAGTCAAGGAGTACAAGCAATTAATACAATCAAATATATAAAACAAATAAATTCTAAGCAATTAAACAGTAAAAAATTTAAAAAACTACAACACATATTTTTTAAATTTAAAAGCCTTAGCTTTAACCGCCAGCATTACAGATCAACCGCCATTTCTTTCGATCCTTGCATACTTCTTTCATTTCATCCAGAGCCATAACCTTTTTCATACAAGCTCTCCTTTTATTATGACTCTGGATATCCCATTCATTCGCTATTTCGAAAATTTAGTCCATCCATACCTTTCTCGGTCTTCCTCTTCCACGACATCCATCAATTCTCGCAGCATATACTTTCTTCGTCAGTCTTTCCTCATTCATTCTCTCCAAATGTCCAAACCATCTAAGCATACTTCTTTTAATCTTTACTTTCACACTTTCTCTTACACCACATTCCTCTCTAACAAAATCATTCCTTACCCTATCACTCCGTTTTTTCCCAATCATACTTCTTAAGTAGTCCATTTCTACTGTATGGACTTTACTAATCTCACTTTCAATCTCAATGTTTAATCATAGATAATGGAATAAAGTGTTTAATGCAACATTGGCGTAAAACTGAATAAGTGCTGATGTTTTAATTTGAGAAATCTTGAAAAAACATTTTATTTAGTTTAACTTCTCATAGTATGTAGTCACAATACCGGCGAAGTATACTCAGCCTTCATAACCAGTCTCTTGGGGAGCTGGGAAACACCCTTTTCAATTTGTTAGCATAAGGCCCTTACCTTAGGGCAGGGGTTCCCAAAGTGGGTGCCGCGGCACCCTGGGGTGCCACGGAGAGAGATCATAGGGGTGCCGCGAGGCGCCCCTGATGTCTACTAAAAATCAAAATTTTACATGAATTTATGGAATGGAAAATAATGCCACAAATACGAAGACAGCTACTTGGATATCGGCTTCACTTCGATAGAAGTCAACGATAAAGAGAGACTGCAGTGTGTGCTCTGTTCAAAAGTTCTGTCATCCGAGAGCATGAACCCAAGTAAGTTGAAGCGGCACATTGAAAAAACACATCCCAACATGGTCGACAAACCACGTGAATTTTTCAGCAGTCTTCTTCTATAATCTATAATCTAAGCTGCAAGGATATGTAAGCATTTAAGGCTCATATGAAATGCATGCCCACAGACAGGCACATGTAGGTTCGCGCCTACACATTCTGCATGTGTGCATACAAATAAAGAAAACCTCACATGGACATAAACCTTGCAACTCCTGCCGCCGTTCCCTGAACCGGGGTGGCATTGGCAAAAGTGAACCGATTTTTACAGCACGGGTGGTCAGCCTCGTACCAACCTATCAGTCAAGGAGCACAAAAAATTATAAATGATATACAGAAATTCATAATGAGACACATTACAAATTAAAATTAAAATAAATTAAAATTAAAATTAAACTTAATATTACACTTAGAATTAATTCCCTAGCCGCCATTGTTGCAAATCAACCGCCATTCCTTTCGGTCCTTACATACTTCTTTCATTTCATTCAGAGTCATAATCTTTTTCATGCACTCTCTCCTTTTGTTATGACTCTGAATATGACTTCTTCAGTCGTACAAATATGAAATATACCTACCACAGATAGATATAAGATGACTAGGGTGCCGTGAGAAAACTCAAAATTTCAAAGGGTGCCATGACTTGGAAAAGTTTGGGAACCTCTGCCTTAGGGCTTACGCAAACAGTTTTTAAAAAATCAGTTCAAATAAATCGGCTCCACACGCCATTCGTCAAAACGGGGATTTCAACTCTTGCCGACATTTCCTGAAGCAGGAGTGACATTGGCAAAGTGAATATTTTTTTACAGTATGGATGGTCAGCCTCATACCAACCTATAAGTGGAACAAGGAACAGGAAGCTAGGGGAAAGTTATTTAATATTGTTATTATTGTTGCTAATGACCATAGTCATAGGACTCATAGCATATGGTATCTTTAATCTATAATCTAAGTTGCAAAGATATATTAACATTTAAAATTCATGTTTTAAATACGTGGCCACAAACACGGACACGTATAGGTTAGTTTGCGTTTACAAATGCTACATTTGTAATTACCTACAAATTAAAATTCAAACCTCAAATGAGCATAAACCCTGCAACTTTTGCCGACCTTTCTTGAAACAGGGGTGACATTGACAAAGTGGACCATTTTTTTAATCATATCTGAAAACCTCGATGGTCATCAAATCGTAGGGTACAACGTCAATCACAACAGCCCCCTAGCAGAGAAGTTGGCTACCTTGATGTGAGCAGCGGCTGCCACATTGCGTGGCTTTGTGCGCCTATACAGTTTTACATTACGTTGTGAGCGGCCAGTGTGTTGTGGGTAATAAACTCCCAGCCTTGTATCACTGCGCTACTTTTTATTTATGACCGAAAAAATATCCTGCAAAATGGAGCCGCAGCGCGGGGGTTATTTTATATCGTGAATCATAAAATCAAAATTGAGAGGAAGATCATGAGACGTACTATATACCTACTTACTTTTACTTTGCGTATGGCCGGCAAGCGCAACAAATTTCTTGGCCATTGGGCCGCGTCAGGGATGAAGATCCAAGCCCTCCATCCACTTCCCTGCTCCTGGCGTGGCTTCGTGGAGGTCTTTCAGGGCAGGATGGTGTCTTCTGATGGGGCACTCCTCCACTATGTGCCGGACAGTCTGGTTCTTCGCCCCACAGTCACATACAAGAAATGGAGCTGATCCCATCACTATGGAGCAAAGAGTTGCAACGGCCTTGCTCTGTATGGATCCTATTTAAGGTCGTCCACAGTCCTCTCCGAAGATTGAACCCTGGGACCTAACCTTTTTTCCTCCCATTGATAACGAAACTGTGATGATACACGGGCTGGCAGTCTCAACACAACGGTAGATCCTACCTACCGATTGTCGTTCAGATTAGTATGAACACCTGTCAATCTCTAATCAGCTGTTCACCTGCGGCCATTTTGTTTTTTTTTTTGTATGGGGACAGGTAACGACGGTACACGGTATCAATGCGAGTCTCGACATTGTCAGCTACCGGAATGATAGGTCGCCAAATGTACCGAGTGACGTTTAGGTACTTTTTTATGAAATACGTAGAATTATTAATCAGCTGTTCACCTGCGGCCATCTTGGATATTTTTTTGTATGGCGACAGGTAACGATGATAAGTTCTATCAAAGCAAGTCTCGGCAGTCAGCTACCGGTCATGATAGGTCGCCAAATCAATTGAATGACGTTTAGGTATTTTGTAAGAAATACGTAGAATTATTGATCAGCTGTTCCCTTGACGCCATTTTGTATGGTTTTATTGTATGGACACTGTCAACGTATCTTCTCTACTAGGTCTACCATTCATTATTGTTGACCAAATCTGCCGCTATGATATGCCAGCAGCCTTCGAACTATATATAACCTAAGTTGCAGGGTTTATGACGCTTATTTAGAAAGTTCACGTGTAGCATGAGTAAACACGAACTTCCGCGAATTTGCTCGTGATTAAAATTTACGAAATAAATAAAATAAATACAAAATAAACAAAATAAATTTAGTAAAAAAAAATAAAAAACAAAATTAAATTAAATAAATCCAAAAATGGTATCCTAAGTTCTGTATTCATATCTATTATAAATATCATAAATCTATAATCAAAGATCAAAGATGTATTGATATTCAAGGGGATCATATTTAATGCACGCTCACAATCAGACACGTGTAAGTTTGCTCTTTCACATGCTGCATGTGTACGTATAAAATAAACGAAACCTCACGTTAAAATAAACCCTGCATTTTTTCCGACCTTCTCTGAAACAGAGGTGGCATTCGCAAAGTGAACCATTTTTTAAACCATTGTGGTTCAGCATCATACCAACGTATACGTCAAAAAATTAACTATTTTCTAATCTAATCTAATCTAAGTTGCAAAGATATATTACAATGGAGATTCACATTACATGCATTTTCACTACCAGACACGTACAAGTTCGCGCTTGCACATGCCGGATGTGAACCTACAACATAAAAACCATCTCAAATGGACATACACCCAGCAACTCTTGCCGTCCTTCCCTGAGACAGGGGTGACATTGGCAAAGTGAACCATTTTTACAGCATGGGTGGTCAGCCGCATTCCAACCTATCAGACAAGGAACCCTTACCCTTACCATTTTAATTTTCTTAATTTAATTTATAAGTTTTATTTTTAATTACTTTTTTTTTTTAATTGTTTTAGGAAATTTATTTAGTTTTAAATGTATTCCTTGTCTTGTAGGTTGATATGAGGCTGAACACCCACATTGTAAAAAAATGTTTCACTTTGTAAAAGTCACCCCTGTTTCAGGAAAAGTTGCAGTGCTTATGTTCATCTGAAATTTGGGTTTTTATATTCTAGGTCCAAATGCAGCATGTGTAAGCGAGAACATATACGTGTCTGCTAATGGTAATACATTTAATACTCGTATAAATCTTAAATGTAATTTCGTACTTAAAAAAAACATAGCTAAGAATATTTCAAATAACTGCAGATACTAGTTTCCTCCAATCGTTTGCGTATCAGGCAGTTCAATTTGCTTGATACGCTACCATAAATATGGTAGTTACCACGAACGTTACCGTCAGTTGAGTCTACCAAAGCTCGTTAACATTGTACCGATGAAAGGTATTGAACTATTCGACCAATCATATGCACGCATTGACACCTAGCGGCGCTATTGCAAGCTTTCAAATAGGTATCTCTAATGGGGCTTCCACACGCTTGCCAACTCATCTCAAGTCAAGCGCACAGTGTGTCGTCTAGAACATGCTAGCTATTTTATCTAATGGACTATTTTGTCTAATGGACTCATTTTGTCCAGCTAGCATGTTCTAGACGACACACTGTGCGCTTGACTTGTGAATGGTTGGCAAGCGTGTGGACGCCCCATAATGTACCGTCGACGGTAACATGCTATCTTCCGTCCTGATGAGACTGCCAGCCTGTTGAGGTACTTTTTGGATGAATAATGTTTTTATTTCTGTTGCTTGTATATTTATTTTGATTTTTGATTTATATTTTTTCTCTATATGGTAACTTTGATTTTTATTCTTATTTTTATATAGTTTTTGTTATTGTGTTTGTTTTTTTTCATTTTACTTTCATATATAGGTATTTATAAGTCTTTTTGAATCTATTTTTAATTGTGTTTTTATATTCAGCTACTTACTTCTAATTTCTGCTTACTATTTATACATTCATAAACTGTCTTTTCTCTTGTTTTTTTATCTCATCTCTTTATTTTTTTAAAGTATTAATACCTACTGATGTAATCATTATTTTGTTTTATGTTACTTTTTTATCCCGGATAGTTTTCAATTGTAGTTCTGATATATTTGTTGTTTCATTTTATACTTTTTACTTGCTCTTGTATTTATAACACTATTTTTAGTATGTATTGTAAAAGGCACTAAGTGTCGTGAATTTATAAATAAATAAATAAATAAATACCTACATTTCAAAATAAATATTTTCTACGTTTCCTTTAAAATAACTTGTTTGAAATTCACTGAAGTGCTAATGAGGGCTCCAATCGAACTTAAGTTTGAATTTTAAATCTGAATAGGTATCAAGCAATAATGCGTTTTTTACCATATATTGCCTACCTATTAGGCGCATGTGCTTGTATGGGGTGCACGCCTCTACTGAACGTGTACCTACTTACAAAAATATATCCCAAACCTTAAACGACCGTAAACTCCGCAACTCTTGTTGCCCATGCCTGAAACAGGAGCGGCATTGCAAAACATAACACTTTTTACATCAAGGGTGGAAGTCTCGACGACCGTCGCGTCGATAGCTCTTACCGCATCTATTTGAAAATAGGACGGAATGAAACGTGGTTGCGCGGCGTATCAACAGCTGATACATTTTGTAAGGAACAGCGACAGCTATTCAGGCCCCGCTATGTTTTATTCCGTCCTATCTTCAGATAGTTATGGTAAGATCTGTCGATGGCCGTCGAGACTTACATACTTAGATATCGACGGTTAAAAGGCAGTAGGGTATAAGCGACATTTTGATCAAAAATGAGTTGTGAATATGCTATCCGTCTTGAAATTTTCTGCTCTTTCTAATGCACTACCTCCCATAGCTGTACGATGATTTTTTTTGCTGTTTATGCCCAAGCAAACAACTGCGTTTTTGAAATATGGTTTTGGTGTAACCGACAAGATTTTGGCCTTTCTTGTCCTGATGGCGCTTGTGAAATAAAAAAATCGTAAAACATGGTAAAACCACTCTAATAGGAATGCCAATAAATGCCTTTATATTTATAATTTTAGAGCTGTATTGATTTTAACGATATGATAAAAAAAAATAAGTGATGTAATTTTTCTGCAATATTTAACTTTAAACTGCTCTCCTGAACAATTTAGTTTTTGTCGCTTATTGCCTTTTAACCGACGATATAGATTATTGTATGGGTATTGGGTATATAGATAAATTTGCCTGCGACTATGATTAATCGAGAACACAACGTTCTTTTGTTCCTTTCAAATATTGCTCATGAAAAATCATTTATCATTCATATGAAACAAGTCGTTAATATTTTCCTTGACTGTGGCACTGAAATTGCGAGCCAATATCTGCTAACCATGGAGTTCTATTAAATGGAGAGGCTATTTATTTGATTTAGTTCTAAACACTGTGATCCATACAGTCACTGAAATCTAATTTCGCCAGACATTGTCCCTTGTTTAGTCTCGCTCGCACAACATACGTTTTTTGTTGTTGTCCTTTTCTATCACGTTATGTGTCTCTACTCCGTCGTTAATTTATGTAAGCAGGTAATGTTGCTTAGCAACGAATTGTTGATGTTATTTTCCTTGACAACATAATTTAGTGTTGTCAAAGGTTTTGAAAATATCTGATACATTTTAATGCTTCTGTTCCATAAATAAATTATTTCAATTACATTTTTTTAATTTTAAGTTTTTTCAATGATGTTAGGAGTAATATCTATAGAAGACAAAGTAAAAAAATATTCTTTTAAATCCAATTTCCTTGAAATATAAAAAGAGAAATAAAACAAAAAGTGTAGGGTAGTAATTGAAATTTTGAATTTTGAAATACAGACCACTTCAAATACATCCATTTCACAAAAAAAAATGTTTTCACGTGACGGTATCAGATACTATTTTTATCATTATCACATCTCTATCACTAAAAATGGCCGACGGTTTGACAGCGGGGCTATTGTTTTGTGGATAAAGGTATCGGCAGATAAAATATCAATTGAATTTACTTAAATATTAATATTCACTGGTTCACGAGTGAAAAGTTACTCCAGATTTTTAAATAAAATTTCTCGTATTGTTTGTGCATTTGGAAAATTTGTGGCTTGGCATTTTTACGATTTTTCTTTCCAGTTAGGAAACACACCTGTTAATAGTTGGAAGGTTACCGATAGACTGAATTCGGATTTTTGTATGATGAGTGGGGTAGCGCATTTCTAATTCACAAAGGATTGCTTTCTCAGCCTATCCAGTCCTTATAAATCCATGCTGCTAACAACGTTTTGAGATGTTTTCCCAATTGCGATGTAGGTTCTTGTCTACGGAAATAAATGTGCTGCACTGCAGACAGGACAGGAAACACTTCTGGGGGACAATGGACGCGCACTCAAAGCTATTTCTTCACTTGGAAAAAAAAGCAACTGACCTAGGCATATAGGATAACTTTTTGCCGTGTTATCCCATGTGGCAATTCGAGACATAGTACGAGTATTTACTTTCAAAGGTTTGGGTATCGGCCTTATGTCAACCACTTCAGTCGAAGTGAGAGTTTCCCAGCTTCTGAGGGGGCTGTTTCTCATTTTTTGTGAAGGCTGAGTGAATCTTGCCGATATTTTAGGTTTATAATAAACGTCAAAACGGAAAATCATTTCTGACACCCTCAGTGGGAATCAAACCCTAGCTCTCGGCATGGAATGCAAGCATTCTACTAATTGAGCTATCGACCAGAGCTTTCACGAGCTGGGTCGTCGATCGCTGGGCCGAAGGCTGGATGGACCTTTTGTGACCGGGTTTTGGTAAATGAAATGTTTTTTTTTTTAAATCCAGCGAAGAGCATTTTTGAAATTATATGTAGATACTTTTTGTGCGCCACCGGGAATCGAAATCACGACCTTCCGGTTAGGAGTCGAAAGCGTTACCTTTAGACGATGGACCGGTCAGTTAGAAAATATATTCGGAATATATAAAGAGTGAAAAAAATGGAATATAGGTATATAGTACCCTAATAATTAATCTCGACTAAGTGCACTTTAAATTACTTACACAGCTTCTTGTCACTTGTCCTCAGAGGAGTCGCATTTGGCAAGCGAAACCTATTTATTTTGACAGATAAAGACTGTAGACTTTTGCAAGCCATTTAAATTGAAGTGGGTTCACCGACTGAACTTTCGACTGAGCAATGCGGTCCGTAGTCTAGTAGAAGCGCTTCGGACTCGTAAATGGAAGTCCGTGGGTTTTAGAATCTCGGCGGAATACAGTATAATACTCGTATATGCAATTTATATTTTCAAATATGCTCTTCACGGGGTTGCAAAATTCATATAGCGCTTTCTATGGCGACGACTAAGCTCGCCGAGGGCTCTTGAGACCTTCAGTCTTCACAAGTATTGAGTATATTATATTCCAGATACAATATAATAAATGTGTTCCCACAAGTAGACACGTTTAAGTTTGTACTTAAACATGCCGCATGTGAACCTACAATCTAAAACCCAATCTCAAATGTACATTGCCTTGCAACTCTTGTAGACAACTCTTGCCCACCTTTCCTGAAATTGGGGTCGCAATCGCAACTAAGCTACACATATAGTGCAACTTCTTTTTTTTTTTTTTTTTTAAGAAATCCTGTGCGGGAGACTCCCTAGATTCTAAAGACTCTAGGGGTCTATGACACTTGTTGTAGTGCCGCAGAGGTGTACGAGCTTGGTCGTCGCTACAAAGCGCCAATACTCAAGCAAGACCCAGTTGCTGTAAGGCTGGATGGACCTTTGGTGACCGGTCATTGGTAAAGGTTTATGAATCTTTCAACCCAGCGAAGAGCACATTCGAAATATAAATGGTATATTTTTGTGCTCCGCCGGGATCCGAATCCACAACCTTCCATTTACGAGTCCGAAGTGTTGCCACTACGGACTACGGACCAGTCCAAGGTCTTGCCTACGTTATCTCCGAAGGATTCGCATGTGGCGATTCGGGACCTATGTATTTTTACAGGTAAAGGGGCCGGCCCCACACCAACCCCTTTCAGTTGAAGTGGGGGAGTGCATGTAAAGTTTTTGTTACTCATCATCTATGTATATATTCTGAAAGAATACCGTGAACAACAAAGTATATCTGTAAATATCTATTGGAATATAGTGAAACCATCTTACTGCGAGTGCGGCCAGGCATATTTTTAATCCATCTGACCTCCCAGCTTTCGGCATTACGAGTAGCTGGCAAAACCGACGGAAAGTTCATCTTGCACAGTTCGCACGACACAAACGCACGCGCCGGTCGTCTGCCGTGTTTTTATCTCTCCTCCGACCAGCAAACAATAAAGCCCATCGGGGGAATGGAAAAGCATTGCTGAAGTACCGATAAACAGTGCTGTTAAAGATATGCATTAGAAAACAAGAGGAAAATATCGAGTGTCTAATTGGAATACAAAGTGTGAAGAAACAAAAGTGAACTGTCAAAATATTGTTCGAAAGTTTTTAAACTACCTACCGAAGAAATTTGAATTTGGAATCTGTGGAACAATCATAAGTACCTACCTAATTACCTTTATCGTTTTTTTTTTTTTGGTACAACATACATTTTTTTCTTGAAAGTTTCCTGAAAATTTTATACTTTTTACTTATTAAGGTTTATTTTCCTTTTTGGGATTGAATTTCGACTCTGTGCCAAATAAACTATCGTATCTTTAAATCTTATGCGGTTGAAATGCGGAAGAATTAAGATTTTTTTTTTCTAATGACACATTGAATTGTCTTTATTAACAAGATAAATAATCCTTTTTTAAATAGATTCAATTAAATATTTAATATCTGGAAATAGTGTGATAAACAGAACAATAAACTTTTATATGCTTTTCCGACAAAATAACTTTTGCAAAGACGATACTTTACATTGTGGAGCCTTGTTTACATACATGTCCACCATTACATTCATAATTCAAAAAGTGTGTTCCTTATTTGAATTTAGAATGCCATGTTAAAAAACCTTAAAAAACTGATAATTCATTTTTTGAATTTATTAGGTTTACCTACCTGCTTTTATTGTTTTTGTTTGTAAAGATAGTTTTTCCTTTATTTTGAAGAATTTAATAACATGAAAGCGATCATTAAAAATAAAAAAAATACAATTTTTTAACGTTGTTGATGTCTGGCGTAGGCAGATAATTATAATGGCAGATTCCGAGATTTACAAAAATGATATTTTCTTTTACTTAGTGGTTTTTTGTTTCTTTTATATAATGTCATAAAGCTCAACCTTGGGGTTTGAAGAGCACACGTCGAACGAAGCGAACCAAAATATACTCGGCCGGGACTCGAACCACAAGTTTTCGTTGCGCGTCCCACCGCTGCTGAATACATTTTTCTCTGAAAAACTGTTAACGTGAAATGTCTTTCATAAATAAACAAACGAAGACAACCTTGACTTATAGGTTGGTATGAGGCTGACCACCCATACTGTAAAAAATGGTTCACTTTGCCAATGTCACCCCTGTTTCAGGGAATGTCGGCAAGAGTTGCAGGGCTTATGTTCATTTGAGTTTGGATTTTATTTGTAAGTACACAATCAGCATTTGTAAGCGCGAACTACACGTGTTTGTTTGTGGGCATACATCTGAGAGCTTTAAATGAATATATCCTTGCAACTTAGATTATAGATTATAGAAGACAACGAGGTCGGCACGTGAATTGACATAGACGAATTTGTGTCGTCACCTGGCTGGGTTGATAGGTAAAAGGCATATAAATATTTTATTATCGCTTGCTATGGACGTTAGTACCGTGCAAGACTGATGTTTGCACGCTAAGAATAAGTTCCAAACTTAATAATTTATGTGGTAGAAAATAATTCTGTGTTTTTTTGCTAAAGCTGACCGCATTTTTGATGATTAAAATATGTTGTTTTTTATGCGTTTCTGGAGAATCTGAAGCGTTTACCACTATTCCAATGGTTCTCAAACTTTTTTTCTCGTAGACTACTTAACTTTTTTTACTGGTTTCGATGGACCCCCTGCTCATCGGTAAAGGTCTTTGACGGAGAGACGGGGGGGACTAAAAATGCTTTTCCAAGAAATACCAATGTATATCCAAATGTAGGTACATATTAGGTGAAGCTAAGCAAAAGAATTGCTTTTTCTTATCAAAACCAGATAATTATTCGTGTACTCCCACTTGCAACTTGTGGTCTGTGGACCTACATTTTTCCCCACAATGACTCCTGGGGTCCACGGGAAACTTTGGGAATCCATGGATCGACTGGGTCCACTTTAGGAATCGCTGCACTAGATTAAAATTAATCTTCATTCTTGTGCTTTGTAATTTTTTTCTTCTCTCTTCATTTTCAATAAATAAATGAATTAATTAACGAAGAAGCTCGTGGTATGTTTCCCCAATATCAATTGTTTTGTGTGTTAAGCGTTTTCGCCTTAAGCAGAGCTCCATGTATTTATTTTTATTATTATTCTCGACGAGCTGCAAAATATTTTCAATGACAGAAACGCTGAAAGATGAGAGAGAGAGAATGAGAAATATAGATATTATATGTGGTACTTGCTTAGGTGTATAAAACGCGTGATCTCTGTTGCTTTCTATTGTAAAAATAATGTGATAATCTATCTACGATCTGTGTCTAACTTGTAATATATCGCCACCATAAAGGTAAACTGGATAAGTGCTGATTCACTGATTTAAGAAATCGTGAATAAAACATTTCATTAGGGGTAACTTCCCAAGCGCCTTTGGGATGACCAACGGTCATGAAATGGCGCAATATATATTTTTTTAAATAATAATAATAATAAAATGATTATCCACAATCTCTCAAAACAGTGAATCAGTTGTAGGTATCTTTAAGGTTGCGATTTATCAAATATCTGTGATCGGATGTCCTTTCGCATCATGCATTTCGCTATGCTGAAAAAAAACTTAATAAGTAATTTTAGAAGATTTTTCGTACTACTTCGTACCTAGTTGAAGTTCCTCCATCAAAAATTGGAAGATTCAGCATTTTTCCGTCAATTTAAGTGTATTTATCGGTGTTAGACCGGTCGATAGCTCAGTTGGTAGAGTGCTTGCATTCCATGCCGTGAGCTCGGGTTCAAATCCCACCTAGGGTGTCAGAAATGATTTCCCATTTCGGTGTTTATTTCAAGCCCCAAAATAAAATACCGGCAAGGTTTACTCAGCCTTCACAAGAAATGAATACCAGCCCTCTCGGGAGGCCGCCCCCCTTACCTGTAAAAATAAATAAGTTCAACTCATCCCATCGATCCCTTCGGGGATAACGCGGCATGAAGTTACACTATATGTGTAGCTTAGTTGCATAGTTGCGTTTTATGAGAGTCTAAAAGTGTTGTTTGTAGGTTATAAATGTACAGTTCCATGGACTTGACAGTTTAATAGATTTTAGTTTTCAGTTTATTTAACAAAGGAGCTTTGTTGATGGTTCAAAGACTTGGCATTACTTGCTGACCTTCTCCATAATGTTATTTATCACTCTAGAGGTCATTATTCCAGGAAAACAACACAGCTCGGCAGCCATTTTGTTGCTCCTGTCAAAACTTCCCGCGCTTTCAGGATTATGTTCCAAAACAACCGCGCTGACGTGTAAATGAGTGCAGCTTTGTTGCAGATCGGTAGGATGAGAAAACTAATATTTGGAACATCGTTTTTACTTGCTTTATTGTTTTTAAAATGAGATCAATATTATGAAATAACTTGGTAAATTGCTTGTAACATTTTTTTCTATACGAGTCACATACGGTGTTCCCTTTCACTTCCTGTTTTCTATATCTTAGTTGCAAATATATTTTAACGATTTAGATTCATACTTTATGTACACCCATAAGCAGACACGTTTAAATTGGCGTTTATCATGTTTTTACAAATTCCTGCTGCCTGAAAAATGGGTGACATTGGTTAAAGTGAACCAATCTTTACATCTTTTAAACCGTTTTGAAATCACAAAGTTTCAAATCAAACCATTGTTTGATGAATGTTTTTGAAACTCACACTGAAAAAATCACATTTTAAGTTCTTTTATTTTTCTCAACAATGGAGTTGGGACGGAATTTCAAAATTTTAATTACTTTTCTGCAGGCAGACGATGATGATGGATGATTTCTTTCCTGTGGCGCCATTTAATGGTCCAGGACCATCTCAAGGGCGCCATGGCGTCACAGATCTTATCACACCTCAAGAGCCCTCTAACATCTTACTCTAACGCCTTCCCCATCTTACAATGTCTTTCGTGACGAATCCTTAGGTATTACTTATACTTATTTCAACCAGCTTATTTTCATGAGGACATCAACCTGAACCTAAATACGGCGTATTGTTTTCTCTCAACATATTCCGACACTTACTTTGATGGTACATTTCATCAGTCAGCAGATGTTGCCAGGTTTCAGTGGTTTCCACTTAATTTACGACCGTAATTTCCTCTTTACCGGGAAAACGTCTCACGAAAATAACAAGGTTGACAGCCTCGCCAGCAAAATTTGTTTTGTTCTCACAGTAAGTGAGCTGTGGTTTTATTATTTTGATTGATAGGTAAACAGAGGGAATTTGACAGGAAAAACAGGAAATGGAAGATCGAGCAAAGTATGGCTGGATCAGATTGGGGAAATTGTGAAAGAATGGGATGTACAAAGCGAATGTAAAAGAAGAAAATGTATTGAAAATGTGATAGATATGAATGCATTGAAGGAGGCATGGAGTTATCGATGGAAAGAGGTATGCAAGGATAGGAAAAAGTGGAGGCAACTCTGCAGAGACTCTGCCTAGTGGCCATCCCTAGTAGAATGGCGAGAGAGAGTTACATCAACAGTTCCCTAGCAACCCGGCCGGGCGACGACACAATTTTGTCTAAATGAATTCACGTTCCGACTTCATACTCTAATTTCTCTTTTCCAGTTTTTTTCGTATTAACTTCCATTGGAAAATAAATGAAAGAAAAAACATTATGATGAACAGTTTTATGGCTCATCGCGAAATATCCGACAGTAACCAAAGGAAAAGGAAAGCAAGTGAGGTACAACTGTTTCTTGTCTGAAAACGTAATTAACTGAGTGTCTTTTAACTGATTCAAAGTGAAATTGTGAGTTTTTTTGTGAGGAAGAAGAGAAAGTAGAAAAGGACGAGGAGAAAGAAGAAAAGGAAAAACAAGAAGCAGTCATGTCAGCCATCGCGGCCCAGAAACCGGCCTACGGAAGCGGCCAGAAGGCCAACAACGCTGGATACAATCTGAAATGGTGAGTCTTTAGTGCTTTTGTTTTATTTCGATACTGGTTAACACAGACGTTGTCCGGTTTAATGTGATGGTGACCGATTTGTCAAAAAAACTTCTCTCCATTTTGCACGAAAAAAAAAAAGTTTGTTTACCGCTCGACGTCGAACTTTACGCGATCCATCTCGTCGGTTATTTACACGTGCACATTTATTTTATTTACAAATTTGGTCATAGTTTTTTTTTTTTTTTTTTTAAATAGATTTTTGGAAAGGAATGCAATCCACCAACCTATTTTACCTGGCCAGTTGTCTTCATGCGAAAGCAGAAGCTTGTGTGCATGAAACGGCATCTGTTGAACCAGGGTCGAAGTTATTGTCGCGGGATTCGAACCAGCGTTATCCGCGCGCGGTTCCAAATAACCTGTCTTGATCCCCGCGGCTATAACACCGACTTGTGTGGACCGATAATGTGGTGAGTATTTAATTTTTGATTATGTTTTTAAGTAAGGTTTCATTTTAATTTCAATTGCTGTAAGGCTGTGTAAACCTCTGTGTCCGGTCTTGGTGAAGTTGTTGTTTGAGGTTCGGTTTTCTTTTGAGTGCTTGCTCGTGTGTATATATGGAGGATGAACCTTTATCCTGAAACTTGGATTGACACTACTATAAATTTGTGTTTGAAGTTTTACAAATGCTTTTATTTCGCACGTGTGCAGAATGGAGTCGGAACATACAAAATTTTCCTCGGCGGGATGTCGTCACAGTTGTAGGTAATGAACTAATTATTGATTAGCTATTTCCTTCGCGGTGACGTCACGCAGCTTCCCAGCTTACATATTTATTTCGACTCCGATCTCTGGAAATTTCTGGCAGAGTTTTTCAGCGTGGCAACACTGAAGTGCTTCAATGACAAGGTGATGGACACACTGGCAAAATGGCCGCCGTCCAAAATGCGCGGGAATCTGTCAAAGCTTGCGTGTTATTGCTTTAGGACTTAGATTAATACATCTGTAATCGTTACTTATACGAAATTATGTTTTAATTGACCTTGAACTACGTAAGCGTATTGTCAGATATTGTATTTTTGAAAGCTTTCTAACGGGATGGATGCATGGATGCTCTAAGAAGGGTTGGATAGTAGGACTATGGCGTTTGAAATCTAATCTAATCTAATCTAATCTAAGCTGCAAAGATATATATCATTTAAGATTTATACTAAATGCATTCCCACAAGCAGATATGTATAATTTCGCGCTAACACATGCCGCATGTGGACCTACAATATAAAAACCCAATCTCAAATGAACATAAGCCTTGCAACTCTTGCCGTCCTTCCCTGAAACAGGGGTGACATTGGCAAAGTGAACCAATTTTTATATTATGGGTGGTCAGCCGCATAACAACCTATAAGTCAAGGAACATACATGACAAATTACATTTTTTAAAATCAAAGAATAAAAATAACAATATATACATGGACATAAAAAACTAAATCATAAAACCAAATTCACTTTAACAAACCCTAGCCGCCAACATCACAGATCAACCGCCATTTCTTTCTATCCTTGCATACTTCTTTCATTTCCTCCAGAGTCATAACCTTCTTCATACAAGCTCTTCTTTTATTATGACTCTGGATATTCCATTCATTCGCAATTTCGGATATTTGGTCCATCCATACCTTTCTCGGTCTTCCTCTACCACGACATCCATCTATTCTACCAACATATACTTTCTTCGTCAGTCTTTCCTCATTCATTCTCTCCATATGCCCAAACCATCTTAACAAACTTCTTTTAATCTTCACTTTCACACTTTCTTTTGCACCACATTCTTTTCTTACAAAATCATTCCTCACCCTGTCACTCCGTTTTTTCCCAATCATACTTCTTAGAAAGTCCATTTCAACAGTATGGACTTTACTAATTTCACTTTCATTCACCGTCCAGGCCTCGCTTCCATACATCAAGGTGGGTAAAAGTATGCCACTGCGTACCGCCAATCGAGCATTTTTAGAAATGTTTTGATTTTTGGCGATACAAGCTGTGGCACCCAGTACACACCTGCCCTTCATTACTCTTCTTTCAAGTTCACCTGTCATTCTTCCATCTTTCTCAAACTTACTTCCCAAGTATACAAACTCATTTACCACATCAACATTCATTCCGTTTATTCTAAATTCGTAGTTCGTATTTTCTTCATTTCTTTCAAAAATCAAAACTTTCGTCTTACTTGCATTCAATTTCAAATAATTACCTAGCAGAGCTTCGTTCAATCTAGAGAGCATCGTTTGCAATTCTACTGCTGAGTCCGATACAAGAACAGCATCATCCGCATACAGTAGAACACTCACTTTGCTCTCTCCTATCATTAATCCACAATCATCAAGTCTAGCATCTCGAACACACTTGTCCATGACTATGTTAAATAGCCATGGGCTCATCACACATCCTTGCCTTACACCCTTAAAAACTTCAAACCATTCACTATACTCATCATCAATACGAACACATGCTGTACTATTTTCATAGTTTGCATGCACCGCACCTAGGAGAGCCCCATTCACTCCGTATGCTTTCAAAACATCCCATAACATACCTCTGTCTACTGAGTCAAAAGCCTTTTCCAGATCTACGAAGGCCGTGAACAGCTTCCGCCTCACCGACAATTGTTTTTCAACAAGTTGTCGTAGAGTAAAAATCTGATCAACACAGCCTCTACCGGCCATAAAGCCGGACTGTATATCGGAAATCCTTTCACTAGTAGTCAGAATCACATTTTTTATAATCACCTTACAGAAGACTTTTCCTGGTATACTGAGTAGACTGATTGGTCTGAAGTTCTGACAGTCTTTTTTGTCCCCTTTACCTTTGTAAATGGGAACAATGACTGCCTTCCTCCAATCCATCGGTACTACTCCTGCATTCACACAAAGCTTACATAATTCGTACATCCAATCTATCACGCATTCACCTCCTGCTTTCAACATTTCACCATTTATTCCATCAAACCCAGCAGACTTTCCATTCTTCAAACATTCAATAGATACTTTTATTTCTTCTTTCAAAATCCTAAATTCATTCTCTTCTGTCATTTTTCTAAACAAAATTCTTTCGCCCCGACCAAAAATCCCTTCAAAATATTCTTTCCATCTCTTACATACTTCATCCTTCTCCCATACCATCTCACCAACAGCACTTTTGATTCCTGGGGTGGTCAATGCAGAATCTTTATTCCTATTGGCACCGACCCATCTCCAGAATTCCTTCCTACTGTCGGTGAAACTCCTGTTCATTTTTTCATCAATCTTTCTCTGTTCATTCGCTTTGCTTTCATAAACTACATTCTTCGCCATTTGCTTGGCTATCTTATATTCATCTTCTAGCTTTCTATCATTCCTGTCGTTCAGCCACTTTTTGTAACATTCCTTCTTCACTTTCACAGCCTCTTTTACTTTAGCATTCCACCAGGCATCCCCTTTCAATCTTCCACCTTTCGTTTCTCCACATACTTTTCGAGCACATTCAATCATTCCTTCTTTCATAAACTTCCACATGCTTTCAATATCTTTTTCATTAACATTCTTTTCAAGTTCATTCACACTTAACTTTTTTTGTATTTCTGATTTATACTTCACTTTCACATTTTCATCACTCAGACTTTCTACTTTTATTCTTGGCTTTCTTACTTTCTTCTTACGTTTCTTCTTTCTTACTTCTCCAATCATTATTTTAGCGCATAAGAGATAGTGGTCACTGCCTATTTCAGGCCCACGATAGACACGGCTATCTCTTACGGCTCCTCTCAGTCTTTCATCCACACAGATGTAGTCAATGATTGTGCGACTTCCCACAATCTGCCTTGTGTACAGATGCACATCCTTATGTCGAAACCATGTGTTTGATGCAAAAAGGCTGTGCTCTGCACACAAAGCTATCAGGTGTCGCCCATTATCATTGACTACACCTCGTCCACTAGGACCAACAATTTTCACACACTCATCTCTTTGCGTACCTACCCATCCATTCATATCTCCCAAAATTATAATGTATTCATTCTTCTTGCTTTCGCGCACAACTGCA
Organism: Agapetus fuscipes; assembly: GCA_951799405.1. NCBI lineage: Eukaryota > Metazoa > Arthropoda > Insecta > Trichoptera > Glossosomatidae > Agapetus > Agapetus fuscipes. The sequence goes on along the minus strand of OX637357.1, from coordinate 14,152,371 downwards.
TTCAACTCATTCCAGAATCTCATTTTCACGTCCATACACTCTGAATCTACAGGTGCATAACAGGCCACCAAGAAAATTTTCATCCTGTTTGTTTTGAGTTTAACAGTCAAAACTCTTGGAGAGATTCTTTGGTAGCCCGTTATGCATCCTTTTACATTCTCACTTATAACCACACCCACACCCTGTCTTTCATTCCCATCTTCCACACCTGACCAGATATACAGTTCACCATTCATTAATACTTTTTCACCATTCCCTTTCATTTTTGTCTCTGTCACACCCATCACTTGTATTCTTTTTTCATTCATCACATTCACGATTTCCTTCTCCTTACACTCATTCATTCTTCTGACATTCCAAGTTCCAAACACCCATTCATTCTCTCTGAGCAAGTTTATGGCGGTTTTTCTGCAGAGTGGAACTGCGTTTATATTGGCGAACATGGGGTTTATTAATTACAAAAATAAATTAATTATATTAAATAATAACAATTATTATATAAAGTGTAAGTACATAAAAATGTCAAAATAAAAATGTCAAATATTTAAAACAATCAAATCATTATCATAATCGTTAAGGTATTAAAAAAATTATTAAATTATAAATATAAAATAAATCGGGCAAATATCGGGGGGGAGTCGGCAAGCTCCTTGCCGGAGTAGCTCCTGGCAGGCTGTCCTCGCCCATGCCCGCGTCTCTACGCTGGGCCCTCTTGCCGTGCAACACCCAGCCTCCTGTAGCTTGGCACTCCTTGGGGCTCTCATCAGAGTGGTCGTCGCAGTCGTCGTCCTTGTCACACACCCAGGTGCAGGGAATGCAGCGCCCGTTGGCGCACTGGAACTGACGGGCGGAGCAGCCGGTGGTGTCAGATATGTGTCCAGCGCCAGCAATCACGTAACAAGTTCCAGTAAACAGTGCACAGAACGAAAACACAAACCACATTTTACATCCAAAAATCAATGCGAGGGCAGACTGCCTCTCGTTGGAATACATGTCGAGAATCCCGCTGAAATAGTGTAGGTATAAAGTAATATAAGAAACTGAAGATGGAGAATGATCTCCGAAAACGTTTTTTCAAAAAATAAATACTCACAGTGGATTAAAACAAAGTTTTTTCATTTAAGTGTTCTAAAAATTATTTATTAATATTTTTTGAATCAAATATTTAAAATGGAATTCCACAATGTTTCACCAAAACAATTTGAAAAGTTAATATTTCATGGCACGATCATGGATTAAGCCACCAATGAGTTAGTCCTCATATGTATATATTGTCGTCATTATTTTCCTCTAAAGTCAGTGCCTTGTTGTGCCAGCCATCTGTCTCTGTTGGTTGCCATCCTCTTGAGTTGCGAATAGGAGGAGCCAATTTCATGAGCCGCTTCAAACTCCGCTAAACGTAAGAGGTTTTTTGTCAACCTCTCGTTCATCTTACCAAGATTTTTCCTCAAAGATGTTGCTAACTAAGGTGCTAGGTCCAATCGAGTGTCGATTTAGTTAGTTTTTTTTTTAATAGATTTGTGAAGAGGACTGCAATTCACCAACCTATTATGCCTGGCCAGAAACAGGTATTAATATCATTAATTAGTAATTCATTATTGTTTATTTTAATGAATTATAAATTAGCAATTACCTAAAAACATATGTTGAACCAGGGTCAAAGTTATGGTCAAATGACCCAAACGGGGATCGAACCAACGTTATTCCATTCCAAACACGCTAGAAAGATCAGCCCACTTGCCCCCCTCGGCCATAACACCGACAATTTTCCTCTTCAAAATTTCACTTATACATAGGTTCTCTTTTACTTTATACTTTTTGCAACACTTTTTTGTTGGACTGCCTTTCGACCCGTGATTTATGAATACAAATAAAACCGAATTTACCTTTGAAACTTTATGCCCCATTTACACTCTGCCACTTCTACTTCACCTCGCGCTGCCGCAAGTATGGCCGGAGCAACTGAGCCGCCATGTGAGGTGGAAGGGGAAGTGGGGAGACAGACTAGCCAAAGGCGCTCTCGAACTGTCTTTTGATTTCACCAAAAGTACCAGTCATGAAAGTTCACTCGCGATAGCGTGAGTATGCCCATTCACACACATGCCCTGCCCACTTCCTTTCTTCCTCGCCTGGAAGTGAGGCACGAAAGATGTCTGATTATTTTCGTTTGTGTGGTGCAATTGATACGATTACGTTGAGTATTCAGATTGTCTGAAATCGTAGCAAAGATGTGATATTTTAAAGCTTCTTATTTTACGTATTTTTTTAATTTTGTGTTTAAAAAAACTATATGTATTGAAGATTTTTTTTTTTTACAAGATTTTTATTTTCTTGAAAACAATGAAATACATTAGTTTATGATTGAATATATAAATTAAATAAATATATATATTATATGTATTTTTTTTTTACCCTTTTTCGATTAAATTATGATACATTTGAAGATAAAAATTCAGGGGGCTTGTTGTCACCTGACGATTTGTAGATTTTGTTTTGACAATGCGTTTTAATCATGCCTGATAAACATGTGACTACACTGTACGCTGTGCAGTACACTCTTAAATTTTTTATATTAGATTTTAGAAAATTAAATCTTGTTTTGTAAAAAACTGTTTTCTTTCTATTCATTTTTTGAAGTCATAATTCGATCCTTGCAATATATATATATGTTTTAATCAAATGATTTTAAAAATAAATACAGACATCCATATACAATAATTATATAAACATAATATGAAGTATGTTTTTCTTACACCGTTGCCATTTTTATTGATTTTTTTGTAGATCCCAAAGTATGTATTTATTAGCCAGAATATCTAGAACCAGAATTGCCGGAATAGTAGTTGCCGGAATATCCCGGGCTATAATAATTTCCAGAATATCCTGAGGCATCCTTATAGCCGGAATATGAGCTTGGGGAGTAATAACTGCCGGAATATCCCTGGGAGTAATAGTTGCCGCCGTAGTATCCCGGGGCGTAATAATATCCAGAGTATCCGGGAGCATAGTAATTGCCAGAATATCCAGGCGCATAATAATTTCCAGAATATCCTGCGTATCCGGGAGCGTAGTAATTGCCGGAATATCCAGGGGCATAATAATTTCCAGAATATCCTGCATATCCAGGAGCGTAGTAATTGCCGGAATATCCAGGCGCATAATAGTTTCCAGAATATCCTGCATATCCGGGAGCATAGTAATTTCCAGAATATCCTGGGGCATAATAACTGCCGGCATAGTAAGAAGCCCCGCTGGGAGTAGAATCGTCATCTTCTGGGTTGGGCTTTAAGAAGTTTCTTGGTCTGGACCTGATGCCAGGCTGCAGATTTTCTCGCTCTGCATTGCTAGCAGCTGAAAATAATATTTAACACATAAAAAGAAGTTGAAAGAAAACTTCTAAACGGGATATCACGTCTAATCTTGTCAACCCAAGGTTTCCCCGAAAGGTTTCGCATTTGGCGTGGCATTATACGCCAACCATTTAAGTTGAAGTGGGGGTGTCCCAGCTCCCGAAGCGGCTGGTACTCATCTCTTGTGGAGGCTGAGTAAGCCTTGCCGGTATTTTATTTTGGGTTTGAAATAAACACCGTAACGGTATATCATTTCTGACACGCTCGGTGGGATTCGAACCTGAGCTCTCGGCATGGAATGCAACCAATCTACCAACTGAGCTATCGACCGGACAATCCTAGAGTCTAATTCAGAAACAAGAGTAATTTCCCCAGGTCTTTGCGAAAAATATGCTCCGTTGTATTCTCAGACTTGTATCTGAGAATGACAGAATACTGATGTCGCATCCGTACGAACGGTCAATATTCCAAGTCCCGAACATAGTGTCGGTAATGAAGTCAAGAAGACTTCAGTGGGACATGTAGCACGTGCAGAGGACTCCTGGATAGTCAGGAATGTCTTGCATGGTGCTCCCTCCGGTGTCAGACCACTTGAACGTCTCAGGATGCGGTGGGCAGACAACGTCGAAGCCGACGCCGAAGTTCTGGGAGTGAGGGGACCATGGAGGGAAGCAGCACAAGACAGAGAGCCCTGGAGGATTGTGGTGCGGGAGGCCCTGAGCCTTCAAGGATTTTGAGCCAAAGAAAATAATAAAAAAAAGAATCCTCTGGCTCAAAATTGTCATGGATTTTTTTTATGGATAATCTATCAAGCTTTTCGATGACTGATAGGTTGGTATGGAGCAGACTCCCCATGCTGTAAAAACTTGATTCATCTTTGCCTGTTTCAGGGCTGGATGAAAAGAGTTTCAGGGCTTATGTTCATATGAGGTTGGGTTTTTATGTTGTAGGTTCACATGCGGCGCGAACTTAACGTGTCTGCTTGTGGGGATTCATATAATATGAATCTTAAATGTAATAAATCGACACCTTTAAGATAAAACTGAATAAGTGAAACATTGAGCTAATTTTGGTTCCTAAGATGAATGCTAGTTTTTTTCTATTTTCCAACGAAAGGAAACGCGACAAAAGTGTGAAAATCTTGTAGTTAAGAACTTTCATGAGCACTTTCTTATAGTTCACTTACTGTGAGTAGTTACAACCAATAAAATGTTTTATCCACGATTTCTTAACGCAACTAAGATACGCGTATAGTGTAACTTCTTGCCGCGTTATCTTCGAAGAGTTTAGCGCGAAGGTAAGGGAAAAGAAAAACCTTAAATAAATGAATCGGCACTTATTCAGTTTTACCTTTAAGGTGGCGATATATTTGCAACTTAGATTATAGATTGTAGATCTTACCAAAGCAGACTGCAAAGATGCAAAGTAGGGCCAGCAGCTTCATCTTGTTTTGTTGTTGAAATCTTTGGTTTCCGAGTAAACTAACAACACTTCCAGCGAGCTGTGAACTGATGTTATGGATTGAGAAACAGCGCTTTTATATAAAAACAAAACTCATAAATGTAATTTTCAATTTAATCCTGCATATACAATAAATAAATAAAATAAATATTTTTATTGTTTATTGAAAATGAGTTTAGAGTAGAGAGAATGTTTATTGAGTTGTATGGAGTCTACTTAAGCAGTGATTCCCACAGTGGTCCAGCTCTGGAAGTCTCATCACCAAGACTGCTAAGCTGTTCACTTGCGGCCATCTTGGATTAACAGGTCTTCATACAAATATTACCGATATTCGGTAGGTAAGAATTACCGTGGTGATGAGACTTCCAGCCCCGGGATCTACATTGGTTTGGCATAAAAATGTGGGTTCACAAGTATGAAAAAAGTTACGACTCTGGATGAATGAAAGAAGTATTTAAGGACCGAAAAAAATGGAGCCTGATCTGTAATGTAGGCGGCTAAGGCAAAGGATTTGAAGTTTTCAATTTTCGTTGTTCATATTCAATGTTGTTTGTTTTATATAGATTGATGTAATTGTTTGTATTCCTTGACTTATAGGTTGGTATGTGGACTTACAACATAAAAACCCAATCTCAAATGAACATAAGTTCTGCAACTCTTGCCGAGTTTCTCTGAAAAAGGGGTGACATTAGCAAAGTGAACCCATTTTTTTTAGTATGGTTGGTCAGCCTCATCTTAACATAGGTTAAGATGAGGCTGTTTATAGAAGTCAAGAAAATCTATGAGAAAAAAAAGTTTGGGAACCTCTGTATTAAAGAATTGAGAGTTACCTATCATAGTACTCACTATTTCCCGGCTAGCAATCATCATCATCATCTCTCAGGGTGTGGGATTCTTTTCATATGAGTTTGTTTATTCTACTTTGGGAAGGTTAGATAAATAAAAAAACATTATTTGAATACAACAAAGCAGGGGTTTATTTAACAGTTTAGGGAAGGAACAATATGGCCAGACTTGAATTTTAAATCATGAAAATACACAAATCACTGTTCTGGAATGGAAGTCTTATCACCACGGTAATTCTTACCTACCGAATATCGGTAATATTTGTCTGAAGACTAATCGGCTGTTCACTTACGGCCATCTTGGATTGACAGGTCTTCATACACATATTACCGATACTCGGTAGGTAAGAATTACCGTGGGGATGAGACTTCCAGCAGGCCCGGATTAAGCCCTCTGGAGGCCCTGGTGCGGAGAATAGCTAGGGGCGTCCTTACCCCCCCCCAAAATTTCCTCCTCCCATAAAAAAGGCAAAAGCTACACAGAAAATATTCATTGAATGGTTGAATAAAAAAAGGCACGAATTCGGTAAAAAGTTGCACATACTAGAGACTGGTCCGTAGTCCATTGACAACATTTCAGACTCGTAAATGGAGGATTGCGAGTTCAAACCGGCGGAGGACAAAAAATATACCATTTATATTTTCAAATATGCTCTTCGCAATTGGGTCTTGCTTGAGTATTGGCGCTTTAAAGCAACGACCAAGCTCGCAAACACCTCTGCGGCACTTCCACAAGTGTCACAGACCCCTAGAGTCTCTGAAATGTAGGGAGTCTCGAGCACAGGATTTCTTTTAAAAAAAGCTTTGCATAAAATTTTTAGGGCCCCATTAAATTTGGAACCTCTAAAGGTTAGTTATAAGAAAGATAAAAAAAGAAATATAAAACCTCTAAGAAAGTTATATTTCTTAACTAACCGTGTCTTTTTCTGTACGAAATGTGTTTTTTTGAGTCAAAAGTGATTCAAATGCTGTTAAAATTGATTCATAAAGTGTTTTGAGGTCCTCCAGGGGCGGGGGCCTGGGTCCGGTCGCACCTCTCGAACCTCCCTTAATGCGGGCCTGGGTGGAAGTCTTGACGACCATCGATATAATATCTTACCGTATCTATTTGAAGATAGGACGGAATAAAACGTCCTATGGTCTTTTGTGGTGGTCGAGCTATGGATAAGCTACATATGTGTGACCGGTCCGTAGTCCAGGTGGTAACACTTCGGACTCGTAACTGGAAGGTCGTGGGTTCGAATCCCGGCGGAGCACAAAAAATATACCATTTATATTTTCAAATTTGCTCTTCGCTGAGTTGAAAAATTCATAAACCTTTACCAAAGACCGGTCATCAAAAGGTCCATCCAGCCTTACAACAATTGGGTCTTGCTTGAGAATTGGCGCTTTCTACAGCGACGATCAAGCTCGCAGAGGGCTCTTGAGGTGTGAAACACACAAAAACAGCGCTCACCAAATAAATCAGCCTAATTTTTTTTTTTTTATGTGTGACTAACACTGACTAGTTCTAAATGCGCTAAAAGATGTCTCACCAACTTTGCATGCCTTTTCCCTTCATACTTAGTTGTGTGTAAATGGAGCTTATTTTAGCTACCGAAGCGACTGTCCTTCTATGAATAAATAATTCAGGGAGGGATTGTTGTATCCTTTATTTCAATGAGCTATTTTATAATGTTTATGTTCTAACAATCATGGAGGTATATGTATGGAGGGGCTGTGAATGTGATTTAGTACCAATCGACATGATGCAACGTCTTTGACACCATACATTGTTAATAGTGCTGTCTCGCTCACGACATGTGAAATGCTTTTGTTATTTTCTATGTAAGCAACGTGTCTTTACTCCGTCTTCAATCTATGTACATATCACCATGGAAGCCCATGACATCACTATGGTAACGTGTTTGTTACTAGTGTTGTTGAAAGTATGAAAATATTTGATAAATTCCTAATTTAAAAATGTTCCCACCTTATTATGTACGGAATGATTTCCACAAGTATCTATTACCGCGAGCATAGAAGTTACATACTTGAAGAAGCAAGTAGGTACCTATATATTTGAACATTACTAGTTCTAGAAATGGCTGTCACTTTCGCGAACAAAATATTTCGACAAACGAAAAATAAATTTTATCAACGTAATCATATAGAATAGTGATTAAGGGTGATTGAGAGGTCAGCGCGCCCAACTTTGATGACCGAAATAACCCATATTTTGAATGGTAAGGTAGTGTTTTTTCTCCAGTTTAAATTAACACATAAAATAAGGTATTTTTTTCCATAAAATACCAATTCAAAATAATTTTATTTACGGAGATACCTTAAATGGAGATTTCCACTGTTCTTATGAATAAATCCTAACTTTTTTTTATTTCAAAACATTCATTTTGATTAGTTTTATTTTTTCTACTTGTTAGTTGTTTTTTTTTACTTTTCATTGATTTTTTATGATTATTTAAAAAGTACCCAAATTTTGCATACGATATTGTAGCTAAATTCGTCTTTTAATGGTTTATTTTCCTTTTAGGATTTGAAGTGATATTTTTTATGTTTTCAATGCATTACTTGTTTTATTTTTTCTCCTCTAATTTATAATTAATAATGGAAAAAGAAAGATTTTCATACAAAAAATGATCCAGTCTTTGGCGCCACGGATAAACTGTGGCGGATTCGTGAACTGGCTTTAAATATAATATCTCCTCCGTTTTTGACCAAAAAATTATGAGTCCGAAATTTAAGTGTAACGGAGTTCAAGCGTTTACGTTAAAACTGGACCAAACAGGTACAAAAATGCATGAAAACCAAAACGCCAGCTCGAGATGCTGTTTAAGATTCGATACATTTTTCGCATGCGGTCTATTTCCTATAGTTACGAGAATTTTACACTTCGGGTATACTCGTATATCTTCGTATATCGACGGAAATGCACGAGTGGCTGTGGTTTAGTAAAATACGTATATACAGGTATTCCACTAGAAAGATTCATTGGCAAAACATAAATTATTTCGCGGTGTCAGAATATCGTCGCCTTACTTTCAAAACCTCGTATCTCAAAAAAAAAAATATTTTGCTTAAGTACTTCTTTCTATATAATATTACATAACTACTACATACTCGATGGTTTGAGCATATGGAGAGAATGAATGAGGAAAGACTGACGAAGAAAGTATATGTGGCAAGAATGGAAGGGCGTGGGTTCGAATCCCGGCGGAGCACAAAAAATATACCATTTATATTTTCAAATTTGCTCTTCCCTGAGATGAAAAATTCATAAACCTTTACCAAAGACTGGAGGAAATGAAAGAAGTATGTAAGGAAAGATAGAAATGGCGGTTGATCTGTAATGTTGGCGGCTTGGGTTTATAAAATTGGAATTTGTTTTAGTTTTGATGTCCATAGAAATGATTATTTATTGATTTAAATTGTCGTGTATGTTCCTTGACTTATAGGTTGGTATGCGGCTGACCACCCATGCTGTAATAATGGTTCAATTTGCCAATATCACCCCTGTCTCAGGGAAGGACGGCAAGAGTTGCAGGGTGTATGTCCATTTGAGATTTGGTTTTTATGTATGCGCAAACTTGTACGTGTCTGGTTGTGAGAATGCATGTAATGTGAATCTCCAATGTAACATATCTTTGCAACTTACATTAGATTAGATTAGAATTGATATAAATCTCTGCAGCTTAGATTAGATAAGTAAATTATTTAAGTTAACCTGCTTTGTTTCATTGCTATAAAAATCACTTTAAGCAGAAATAAAGCACTTACTGCCTCTTTAATTGTACATTTGCTAAGAAAAAAAGTAGGTAGCATCTGTCACTTACTGCTTTTATGCTTAGTTTTTCTTATAACCAAAAAGCAGTAAGTGTTATAATTTTATGAATTGTTAATTTATTTTCATATTTTTTAATAGTTATACGTAAAAGGTCACTCACAAAAACCATGGTAAAAAATTGAAACTAAAATCTTTAAATTTAAATAAGTTAGCCCAACAAACTCAAGTTTGAAGTAGATTATCTCAAAACAAATATTTTGCAGATACTTCCTTTTTGGTAAGCAGGGCAGAACAGCAGAACGTCGCACTGGTAAATAAAAATAATGCTCTGCACACAAATCCGTGTTTGTATTCAAGATGCAATAAATTGTTAAAGTTTGTGTACAACACTCATACAACACTATTATGTGTGCTGAATCTTTTATCTGAAGATTCACAATTAATTATATAAAAAGTAAAACGCTCTCAAGGAGCGTTGTGTTACTTTCTATACAATTTTGTGAAAAATGAAATGTGTAACAAATAATAAATTAATTTATTTCGAAATAAAGTAAATACTTTTATTTAAAAAATGTACAACTTATTGCTTTTAATTAAAGTCAGGATTTTTTTGATGTATTATAAAAAAGAAACACAAAATGGCTAAGAAAAGTTTCTAAGCCCTACCGGTGAATTCTAAAAGCGTTTACACAGCCATAGCGTTTATCCAAAAGTTTATAAAAACTAAAACGCTGGGGAGTAACGCCATCTAATCATGATGAGTCAAAGTTATTTGACATAAAATTACGATTTTAGTTCATAAAACAATTAAAGAGGTTCTTTAGTCCCGATATTAATAATCTTCTTAAACTCTCGTATAACCTTAAAGTGAAAAATTGTTCCATGTTCTATAACACATTTACTCTCTTTTGTTAGCACGTTTAGAAAATACCCAGTTTTATAGCATTTTTATGTTTTTTTTTCAATTAGCTAACACACCTGTTGACAGTTGGGAGGTTACCGATAGACTGAATTTGGATTTTTGTGTGATGAGTGGGGTAGCGTTTTTCTAATTCTCATAGGATTGATTTCTAAGCCCATCCAGTTCTATATATCTAATCTAATCTAATCTAATCTAAGCTGCAAAGATATATATCATTTAAGATTTATATTAAATGCATTCCCACAAGCAGATATGTATAATTTCGCGCTAACACATGCCGCATGTGGACCTACAATATAAAAACCCAATCTCAAATGAACATAAGCCTTGCAACTCTTGCCGTCCTTCCCTGAAACAGGGGTGACATTGGCAAAGTGAACCAATTTTTTATATTATGGGTGGTCAGCCGCATAACAACATCGATGCTAACAATAATATTTTTATTATATCAATAAAAGTTAAGGGGATGGTGTACTGAAGATTAATTTTAAATTAATAATGTAAAAATAAAAACAAAACTTTCCTTCACGAGTTGATTTATTCTTTTAGTTGTTCTCTTGATAATGGTTTGACATCACCGAAAGCGCTCGAGAAAATAAAGCAACTCGTGAAGAAAATATTTATTTTTTATTTTTACATTATTAATATAATATGTAAAATAATCTATGATACTCTAGATAGCAATTCACTAGGAAATATTAAAATCTATTTTATTGTAAAAATAAACTAAGTACTTACTCACATATTATTTCCTCCTTTTTTAATTATATTTTTTGTAAACTTGTGACAAATAAAAATAAAGTCTCTCCAATTTATAATTTTCAAAATAGATTTTATTTTTATTTTTAAAATGTAGTTTCAATGCAATCTATTAGGGTAAAAGTTCCCCTTTTTATTAACAACATCTATAATTTATGTGTTCCTAGTAGATTTGAAAGGCAACAAGGACAATTTATAAAAAAAAAACCTCATCATAAGCTCGTAGCGATACAAGAGGGATTAGCATAACTTGATTTTTGAGTACCTACACAAGTTTGTCCAAACTACTCCTTCAAATTTGCTAAGAATCATTACAAATCCAAAAATTGTTGGTGAAATCGAGAATATGAACATAAATACAATTCTCTGTTGGGAAAGCTTGAAGACCCGCCTGGAACAAGGAGCTTAATTGTTTTCTGGGATGACGGTTTCGGTGCTTAAATCGAAGATAGAACCATCATCTGCCACGATCCCGTACAGTTTCTCATTCGCAGCTCTTTTCAAGAGCTTCAAGCCTGGCCTCTCGACTCTCAAGACATCACCTATGACTCCCTCAACTGCGGAGGTATCCCTGTTGAAGATTGTTCTATTTCTGAAGGAAAAGTCTAAGTTTCCGAGGAATTTGACGTCTCCGTTCTGTCTTTTGACTGCGAGGGGTTTACCAGTTTCTGAGTTGTAGATAACAAGGTTATCATCTTCCAGAAATCTTCCGTTAACATTACCTTGATTCAGCAGGTTGAATTCATTTTGTTTGGCGTGATTGTTGCTCTTGGTATTGCTTCCTTGTGTTGCTGCATCAGAGCTTTTCTGGACGTAGCTGGGATAGCCAGAGTTCAAGCTGCCGACATTTTTTAATACTTTTGCGATCTTGCTGCCATCGCGGTGTGGATTGCCGAAGTATCCGACTCCTGCCACAGTAGTATCTTTTACGTCATCGGTATTTCTGTCAACAATCGATACAACGCCGTACTCTGAGATGACTTCGACCAGCCTGCCGATGGTACCGACGATATCTCCAGTCAGTTTGTCCACCAGGTGTAATTTATCTTGATTTTGTTCAACTACGAGATAGTCGGAATCCACGGAGGATCCGTCCTCTGTAGTTTCGATTGTGCCGAGAACTGCCCCATTGTCTCGGTTGACCAGATAACCGCGCTTGTTATCACTGTAGTAGACCACGAAGACGTTGCCGAGCGCGTCCGGGCTCTCTGTATTCTGGTCCGCGTCAACTATGGGTACAGGAATGACAGGAATAGTTCTCCCGAGGACTCCGGCAACTGTGCCATCGTCTTGGTCGACCAACAAGGTGTTTCCGTCACCCTGATACTCTCCTTTGAGGTTACCGATAAGGTTTAAGTCTTGCCCGTGGTCTTTTGCGACTCCGACAATCTTTTTTTGGTCTGTGTTTATCAATAAAGCCAAGCCATTTGGCAACGCCTGCTCCACAACGTTTGGTTTGTTTTCATTATCATTATTAGATGAAGCTTGTCGGTTGTTCAGGATATTTCTTAGTTGTTTTGGGACGAGCCTTTCTCCTGAAACTAAATGTAAACATTCTCATGAGTACTTTGGGTTACTGGATTATAGCAAAAACAATAATATACTTGATATGATGGGAAGAGTTTATTTGAGACGAAGTAGTCTCAAGAAGAGGGCCAACTTTAGATCACAACAATTATTGGACATTGACCTAAACGAACTCACAGAGTTGTGAGTAGGATAGTCCTAAAGCTCTCTTATCTCTCTCTCGAGATTCCGAGAGAAGTGGACAGTTACATTGCATCATGAAGTGTTTCACCTATAATTCGCTTTCTGACATTCTGCTCTCATTTGACAGTAGTTCAATGACAATAATAATACTGTGATTACGGAATGTGTTAGGTTTGCCAATTTAGATAGACGAGTAGAGATAATATAAGGAATATAATTATATCCCAATGTATTCTGGAAAAAATTATGCTACGAAATAAGGATGAATGAACATATGAAGTTTTTCAGATTCAATTCGTAGAAAGTATTGTACAAAAGGATGCAGTGTATATAATTCTTATAAATAAACCTCCAAGAGATAAAACTCCTTTTTTAGTTTATGATATAACAACTTGACATTGGCGCCCCTGCTGAATGCGGGAATCCGCCACAAAGAAAAAGAAAGAAAGAAGTTTATGATATTTGTGAAATGGTCACAGAAATAGGTCTCTTGGAATGAAGGTCGCCATGTTTGGATGGAAGATTCACATGTAGCAAAACAAAGCATCTTACCGTTCACGGCAACCAACGCGGTAAAAAATAACACTAACTTCATGGTTGTTGTTTGGCAGAACTTCAACTATGGTCTTGTTTTCATACGAAGCGACCTTTTATATGGAGAAATTAATTGAAAATTAAAGTGCTGATTGATTTTGTAATTGATTTGTTAGTTAATCTGTATTGTGATTGGAAATCGTGTTTGCTATCTGGAACTTGATTAGTATAAAATAATTTTTTGGTCTGTTGAGAATACCTGGTGCAGTTTGATAGTTCCACGTTTCTTTTTAATCAATTATTTGCATTATTGTTCATTACTTTCCAATGCCAGCGACGTTCGAGGAAGGTTGGCAAGACGTGCTTATCCGTGTATATTTGTAGGAATACATTATTTTAAGACTCGTAAATGTCAATTTACATTTGCAACTTACATTATAGATTAAAGACTTTAGTAATAAGACGATAGAAACCATGCGCTTGAAACCAGAGGGCTAGGCTTCGATTCTCATCAAAGGGTGTTGGGCATATAACCGTTTCGGTGTTAGCGTCTAATTGAAAATCAGATAAATGGAGACCAAGGCACTGCAGACCAAGGTTGGACACCAAGGCACTGCAGACCAAGGTTGGACACCAAGGCACTGCAGACCAAGGTTGGACACCAAGGTACTGCAGACCAAGGTTGGACACCAAGGTATTGCAGACCAAGGTTGGACACCAAGGTACTGCAGATAAGGTAGTGGAGGCCAAGGAGAGATGTGGGCTGTATAGGAGGGGGAAACAAGGAGTCGAGGTGTGTCTTGGACCTAGACGGCTTAAGCTGAACGTGCTGAAAATTGAAATTAACATCGTTAGATTTAAAACGTCACTTTTGATAGTTAATTTTTTTAAAGTACCTGAATTATTAAAATTTAAGAAGTATTTTATTGAAGAAAAGCAAAAAAATACTGATTTATTTTAGCAGTTTCAAGGCCCTAAGGTCTAAGGCATCGATCAACATAAAATATAGGACATCAAAGCCGTTTGGGATGCCGACAAGAGTGCGCCCTAGGGCAATGTCTTCATTCGAGGTCTTGTTATAGCCATGCAACATTCGAGGTCTTGTTATAGCCATGCAACATTCGAGGTCTTGTTATCGCCATGCAACATTCGAGGTCTTGTTATAGCCATGCAACATTCGAGGTCTTGTTATAGCCATGCAACATTCGAGGTCTTGTTATAGCCATGCAACATTCGAGGTCTTGTTATAGCCATGCAACATTCGAGGTCTTGTTATCGCCATGCAACATTCGAGGTCTTGTTATAGCCATGCAACATCCGAGGTCTTGTTATAGCCATGCAACATTCGAGGTCTTGTTATAGCCATGCAACATTCGAGGTCTTGTTATCGCCATGCAACATTCGAGGTCTTGTTATAGCCATGCAACATCCGAGGTCTTGTTATAGCCATGCAACATTCGAGGTCTTGTTATCGCCATGCAACATTCGAGGTCTTGTTATAGCCATGCAATATCCGAGGTCTTGTTATAGCCATGCAACATTCGAGGTCTTGTTATAGCCATGCAACATCCGAGGTCTTGTTATAGCCATGCAACATTCGAGGTCTTGTTATAGCCATGCAACATTCGAGGTCTTGTTATACGAGTAGCCATGCAACATTTGAGGAGATTATTGTGATTGTATGTCTTGTTTGACGTATGACGCAGATCTCTCATGTCTCGTTTGCTCATTGTAGACGTATTCTAGTGTTCCATGGCACGTTTATTACTTTGGGAAGAAACAGGCGTAGACGACCGGTAAAAGGTTAGAACGGCACAGTGACATAACGACGTATGACATAACGACACATGACAGAACATCGCATGAAAAAATATCACATGATAAAACATCATAAACAACACAAACATTTATTTTAATTCCACACGCCATATGTGACTCCTTCGGGGATGGCCGGGTAAGAAGTTGCTATTTGTGTGCAGCTTATTTTTATCTATTTATCTAAGAATGATAATCGGAGGCGTTTTTTACCAAATAATACAATGTGCATGAGTTCCTTCTTCTCATGTCTTACTTTATTGTCATGCCGTTTATGGTGTTTCTGTTTTATGATGTTTTGTCATGTGATGTTTTTTCATGTGCCGTGTATGGTAAGTAATTCTGTTTAAGGTATGTGATGTTTTGTCATTGTGGTGTTTTGTCATAGTGATGTTTTGTCATGCGATGTACTGTTATGTGCTGATCTGTCATGTATCGTCTTGTCATGCTGATCCACACTGGAAAATTTGGTTCCGTTATGCCGGTGATGTGTCGTAGTCTAATGGTAACGCTTCGGACTCGTAAATGGAAAGTCTTGGGTTCGAATTCCTGCGGAACACAAAAAAGTCTATTCGTTGGGTAATTTTTTTTTATTGCCTCTACCAAATACCGGTCGATAGCTCAGTTGGTAGAATGCTTGCATTCCACGCCGAGGACAAGGGTTCAATCTCCACTGACGCAAAACGCAAAACGCAACTAAGCTACACATATAGTGTAACTTCTTGCCGCGTTATCCCCGAAGGGGTCGCATGTGGCGAGTTGAACCTATTTATTTTTACAGGTAAGGGGGCCGGCCTTACGCCAACCACTTCAGTTGAAGTGGAGGTTTCCCAGCTCCCGAGAGTGCTGGTACTCATTTCTTGTGAAGGCTGAGTAAACCTTGCCGGTATTTTATTTAGGGGTTTGAAATAAACACCGAAACGGGAAATCATTTCTGACACCCTCGGTGGGATTCGAACCCGAGCTTTCGGCATGGAATGCAAGCACTCTACCACCTGAGCTATCGACCGGACTGAGGGTGTCAGAAATGATTTCTCGTTTCGGTGTTATAACTATGTCAAGTTTGCTGTTCTTTTTCTCAAGATTCTTCCTTCATAGATGTTTATAAAGAAGGTGCTATGTTTTATCGAGTGCCATATATATATATATATATATATACATACATAATGAATGGGATATCCAGAAATGAATGGGGTAGAGAGATGGCGCTTTGTAGCAGCCTGACAGTGTCTGTTTCCTTTCTGCAATTTCAAAAAATAATTAAAATTATAAGTTTCTAACAAGTTTGTCAGTTTTGACCGTCCCTGCGCTGTTCTAACTTCCGGCAACTATTGCAGTGCATTTGTTTGTGTTTAATTGCTAATTTAAGACTTTAATTGATTATTTAAAAAAAACAACTCATTATTATTGTTGCAAACTGAGTGCCAGTGTCAAATTTGTAACTTCTTCTTCTTCTTGTGATGATTCCTGCTGAATAATAAGAGCGCCAGTTTTCAAACGCCAGTGTAACTTCTTCTTCTTCTTGTGATGATTCCTGCTGAATAATAAGAGCGCCAGTTTCAAACGCCAGTGTAACTTCTTCTTCTTCTTGTGATGATTCCTGCTGAATAATAAGAGCGCCAGTTTCAAACGCCAGTGTAACTTCTTCTTCTTGTGATGATTCCTGCCGAATAATAAGAGCGCCAGTTTCAAACGGCCAGTGTCAAAATGTTGTCTTTAACTAGCTTGCCGCTATTGTGACAGCCTACAACAGGCGAAGAATGACAGTTTTTGAACCCACACTATGCGCTCCCGACATCTTGTGCTATACTAGGGATGAACTTCTAATGCACAATGTTTCCGCCAACTCTCCATATGTCAAGCATCTGACACTGCCTGTCTACCTTCTGAGATCTCATAGACCTTCAACTTTTGTAAAGCGCCATCGCGGCTGCAGGGCCGGCACTCAAGTGAGGCAAAAACTAACAGCCGGCAGACATCTGGCCTCATCAACAAGCTTTCGACTCGGCCACTGGAATGCTAGGTCCATCACGAGAAAGGTTGAGAGCATACATGATTTGTTTGTCGAACATGATCTGCACTTTCTGACACTTAATGAAACATGGCATGACAGTTCGGAGTCGATTGCAGTAAATGCTCTTCGCAATTATGGATATACAGTTTTTGACAAGGCCAGACCTCGCAGCCCACACGCTGAAGGCCTACTGACAACTAATCATGGCGGTGTTGCCATAGTCTGTAAACCAGAATTGCGCATATCCAACATCGCCCCCCTTGGATCATATACAACCTTCGAGTATGCGGGATGTAGACTTACCCTTCAGGGCTCATCATTCGTAGTCCTGACCGTTTACAGGCCTGGCTCGAATCCAGTCACTGCTGATTTCTTTAATGAGTTAACCACCATGTTGAGTCTTACATCTCACCTAAAGATACCTATTATACTGACTGGTGATTTCAATATTCATATAGAAAGGCAAGCTGATCCGCATGCAAAGAAGCTTAACAGACTGCTGGTTGACCACAGCCTCTCGCAGTGGGTCGTATCTCCCACTCACGATGCCGGAGGAACCCTTGACTTGCTCATCACACGCAGCGACTGCACCCCATCATCTACAGCTGTTATCGATGTGGGACTTTCTGACCATCGGCTGATCGTTGCTGGGTTTTGTCTCTCAATTCCATCGCCTCTCTACACTACTATTATTACCAGAAATTGGAAGGACTTCTGCCCCAAAAAATTTCGGTTTCGTCTTGAGAACTCTGTCTTGTGCTCTGACGCCATCTATACTGACCAAAACATAGACCATCTTGTAGGACAGTACAATTCTACACTCAACGACATCCTAGATGAGCTTGCTCCATTCACTTCGAAAACATTGCGAGTGCGTGGCTCTCGACATCTGTGGTTTGACTCCAACTGCAGAGCTGAAAAAGCCAAGGTCCGCAAACTCGAAAGGGTTTACAGGCGACTGAAGACCTCTGTTTCTAAGAATGCTTGGATTTCTGCCCAGAAGTTGTATGTACAACTCATTGAAAAAGTTAAATCTGCTTACTGGAGAGAACAAATTCACACTCACAAAGATAATCCAAGGAGATTATGGCAAGATTTACGGAATGTCATGGAGACACCTAATGCGTCGATGCCCACTAGCCTGAATGCTGAACAATTTAAGACTGCATTCAAGACGAAACTTGATGGAATATCTGCATCCCTTCCATATAGCACTGCGGCCATAGTTGCAACACCATGCTCGATCAAATTTAACACCTTTGCTCGTGTGACTGAGATTGAGCTTAAGAAGACCATCAGCAATTCTCCCACCAAGCATTGTCAGCTGGATCCCATACCCACACGACTGCTCAAAGAGAACCTTGATCTCCTTTTACCCCTGACTGTTAAAATTATGAATATATCTCTGATGCATGGAGTCGTACCGGCATCCTGGAAGATTTCGCATGTCACTCCTCTAATTAAGAAAAATACACTCGACGCTGACGACCCAACCAACTATAGGCCAATTTCAGGCCTCCCCTTTTTATCTAAAGTGCTTGAGCGTACCATTGCATCCCAGCTGATGACTCACCTCGAGAATAACAACTTATTGCAGAAATATCAGTTCGCTTATAGGAAGCATCATTCAACTGAGTCCGCCCTCACAAGGCTGACATCCGACTTAATTGTGGGAGTGGCATCAGGTGACATTGGTTTAGTAACGGTTCTCGACATGAGTGCCGCCTTTGACACTGTCGATCATGAAATGCTTCTTCATTGTCTGGAGTCTGAGTATGGCATCTGTGGTACTGTCATCGAATGGCTGCGCTCGTACCTGTATAATAGAAGGTGGTCCATTAGGCTTAAGTCTGACTCAACCAAAGAAGATCTTGTTTCTCAAGGAGTACCCCAAGGATCAGTCCTTGGTCCAATCCTCTTTATCTTGTACATTGGCTGTATTGATAATATTTTGGAGGAGTGTGGCATGCGAAGCTATGCATATGCTGATGATCGTGTCCTCGTTGGTTTTTGCAGTCCCGACAAAAAAGACGATCTTTTGGCCAGGACCACCCATTGCTTGGAAAGACTCACAAACGTTATGGCCTATAGACGTCTCAAACTGAATCCAACCAAGACTGAGTTCATGTGGGTCGCCTCTCCGGGTCGGCAGCACCTCTTGGGTACTCAGCCAATCTTTTTCTCTGGTGCAAGCATAATACCATCCTCCACCATATCCGTCCTTGGTGTCTTACTAGACGGAGCACTATCGATGGAGGCACAAGTGTCCAGGACAGTGAGCACAGCTTTCTTCTATATCCGCCAATTGAGCCTCATCTCAAGATGTTTGCCTGTGGATGCTGTCAAAAGCCTCGTAGCTGCTTTCGTCGTCTCCCGATTAGACTACTGCAATATCATATATGCTGGACTACCGCAGAAATTGTTTGATCGGCTGCAAATGGCTTTCAATGCTGCTGCCAGGGCAATTTTTCGACAGGGAAAGAGCTGTCATATTTCGCCACTGCTGAGAGAACTGCACTGGCTGAGGGTCCGAGAGAGGGTGGAATTTAAGTTGTGTCTCACTGTGCATAGGGCCCTGAACGGCACTGCACCCCCATGTCTCGCTGAGCTATGCTCTGTCGATGGGACTTCAAAAAGACCACTACGCTCTGCCCTTACTTCTGTCAACAAGGTTATAGTGCCCAATAGAGCAAACACATCAAACTTTGCAGACAGAAGCTTTGCGGTGGCCGGGCCGGTGGCCTGGAACAATTTACCCATCGGTGTTCGCGCGAACCAGCCTACCACCACCTTCAGAAAGGAACTGAAGACACTACTTTTCTCGAGAAGCCATGGCGCCCTTGAGATGGTCCTGGACCATTAAATGGCGCCACAGGAAAGAAATCATCCATCATCATCATCATCATATCCAGAGTCATAATAAAAGGAGAGCTTGTGTGAAAAAGGTTATGGCTCTGGATGAAATGAAAGAAGTATGCAAGGATCGAAAGAAATGGCGGTTGATCTGTAATGCTGGCGGTTAAAGCTGAGGCTTTTAAATTTAAAAAATATGTGTTGTAGTTTTTTAATTTTTTACTGTTTAATTGCTTAGAATTTATTTGTTTTATATATTTGATTGTATTAATTGCTTGTACTCCTTGACTGATAGGTTGGTATGCGGCTGACCACCCATACTGTAAAAAATGGTTCACTTTGCCAATGTCACCCCTGCTTCAGGGAAGGTCGGCAAGAGTTGCAGGGCTTATGTTCATTTGAGATTGGGGTTTTTATATTGTAGGTCCACATGCAGCATGTGTAAGCGCGAAATTATGCATGTCTGCTTGTGGGAATGCTCTTAATATGAAGCTCAAATGATACATATCTTTGCAGCTTAGATTTAGATTTAGATATGAGTTTGACTTTCCTCTTAAATTAGAAAGTGACATAAACATGACGGTTGCCTGTAAACTGATTATAACAAGTTTCGTCTCTATGAGGCTGACGCCCAAGGGCATACTCTTTTTTGATACGCAATACGGCTCAGATTATATATTTTATTTTGATCGATGTATGTGCTTCTTTGGCCTCTTCTAGGACTTGCAACTCTTCGTGGAACTCCTCTTTTTTTCGACATCTTGAAACATTTTGGATACGAGTGGCGAGTGGAGTAATAATGTGAAATAAAAGGCTGAAAGTTGTTTTCTTCGTTTATTCATGGTTATAAAGAATCTAAGCATTTGAATTGCATCGCTGTAGAATTACATTGTACTAATACTAAAATTAAATTTTATACAATATCGTTTCATAAATAAATAAAAATGGGGTTCATATATTTACATAAATAATTATTTTATTATATACACGAATTAGACGAGTTTATACAAGTAGACCCTCAGCTGGTGCAAGACCATAAAGCCTTGAATAATGAGAAGGAAAATGGCAGAGTGGATTCACTTGCAGTTTTATCAAATAATTAATCAACAAATGCTTTCAGAATTTACATTATTTACAACAATTTTCTGTTCACCAACCGTTTTCAAAATAAGAAAAGGAGGTCGAAGCTCTGTACTTGTCCTTTTCTCGTCTGAGTGAATCTTCTGTTCATCACACATCATCTCTTTTCCCATTTTAATTTATAAATGAGAATCGTAGTGGGTGTGAAAGCAGACAAATATATGTAATTATATAAACTCATGTTTTTGCGCAGGGAGTGTGGATGCAACCCATTATTAACGGGTAATGATATGCTATCAACCCAACAATTCCGGTATAACGGTGTTGGCATTCGCTTTCCTTGCACGCGCGTTCCTTGTACGCGCGTTCCTTGTACGCGCGTTCCTTGCACGCGCGTTTCTTGCACGCGAGTTTCTGGCACGCGAGTTTCTGGCACGCGCGCTCCTTGCATGTGCGCTCTTTGAACGCGCATTCTTTACTGCTTTCTTTTCATAATCGCCAACAAGGAAAACCTTCCCGTTCTTGGAGGCGACGCCCACGAGGTTGTCGTAGCTCCTGTTGATGAGCAGCGAGGTGCCGTCCGGCCGCAGCAGCTGCACCACGTTGCCGATGACGCCCTGCACGTTGTCGCTGTCCGCGTCGTTCAGCAGGCCCAGCCCGTCCTGCGACTTGAGCGCGGAGATCTCCCCCACGTAGTCCACTGCGTTATCCTTGTTCTTCACGGCGACGATCCTGCCATTCTCGGTGTTCACAAACACGATGTTTTTGTCGGGCTGTTCGAGTGCGACAACGGTACCTAAGTTGATTTTGTCGTCGTTGAGTTGTTCTTGAAGGTTTTGGTTGATCAGATCACGGGTCGTCAGGAGGTTTTCCTCATCTTCAGAGAGCTCTCTCTTGGTTGCTGGTACTTTTGATTTTGACGAATTTTCGACTGGTCTTTCGATGAGGTCATCGGCTCCTCCGTTTCCATTAAGGTCTTCAGAGTTGCACTTCACTTCCTTGGTGTATTTGTCAACAAAAAGGACATTTGTATCTTGGTCTACAACTTCGACATACCTGCTGACAGTTCCCACCACGTTCCCGTTTGTATTGTCCACCAGCAAGGTGTTGTCCTCATCTATATCGACGGGGATGATGTTGTCCTCGAGCACCGCGCTGCCGTCTAGCGGGACGCGCCCGACCAGAAGAGCGTTCCTTTTGTTGACCAGAACTCCGTCACCTCGAGGTTTAAGGAGCAAAACAACATTACCTGTCGGTTGGTGTTTATTTTTTGCACCCTTTGTGATGTCTTTAGGATCGAAAGGTAGATTGGTTCCCGCTTTTGTTTTGGTGGGTCTATCCACTAGTACGGCTCCTTTCGGTCCGATTGCTTTGACAGGGTTGCCAACGACTCCGATGGGATTGTTGGTTTCTGGGTCTACCAGTAAAAGTGATCCATCATCCTTCTCGACTCCGACAGTGCTTCCCACCAAATTCGCAGTGTCGCTTCCGGGACTCAAGAATCCGACAATATCCTTGGTATCTATGTTGAACAAGAAGGCGGACCCGTCTGAGTTCTCTTTAACAGCGACATTGCCGCCCACCACGGCGTTGGGCTTCAGCTTGCTGCCGCCGTTCTCAGCAGAGGGCAGGGCGTGCAGGTTCTCTCCGCCACCCACCCTCACGATCCTGCGCGTAGTCTTGTCGACGTCATATCCGTGAGACAGCAGGCCGTGCTCGTGCTCGTCGATCACGGTGACAGGTCTAGCAGGAACCTCTACCCCGAGAGCCGCTGCAAGGAAGCAAAACAAATGTTAAATAAATAAATCAAATTAATATTAGGGTGATTTGGACTTTAATATGTAAGTATACATGCAGCATTTGTAAGCGTGAACTTCCAGGTGTCTGTCTGTAGGAATGCATTTGATACAGTTCCATGATAAGTTGGCCACAGAAAACCCATCCACGAAAAAATCGGTCACATGACAGTTCGTCCACATGACTTCGATTAACGATATTTCGGTTCCTTACTATATAAATCCACAAACAGCGCCAGCATAGAAACTACAATTAACTACAACTACAGGATTACAAAGGCTTTCGAAAGAGCAAGGTTTCTGCGATGGAGCTGTTTGTGGACCTATATTTTATGTGACCGAAATGTCGTTGATCGAAAAGACGTGTGGACGAACTGTCGTGTGACCGATTTGATCACTAACAAGCTGTCTTAGATTATTTATAGATAATAACTTAGATTAGAAATGATAGATCGAAGGAGCAATCTTACCTTCTAGTGCTAACACTGCAGAAAACACAAATAGGAACTTCATCTTTGGATGGAATAAAGTTACACTGTTGTTGTGCTCTATAGGAGGTGTTCTTTTATACCGCGAAAATGTTAATTAAAAACACTGCAATCCTGATTACGTTTCATAATCTTAATTGTTAATTGGAAAAGCTGGGAAGTTAACTCAATGGGCATCACAGTGTATTTTTTAATTAAGCCTTCCAAGGGTGGAAAATTGCAAAGATTTGATAATGCTGCTGTGTTATATTGGCAATCAAAATATTTTAATCGGTGTGAGACTCACACATTAATCTATAATCTAAGCTGCAAAGACTTACTGACATTTTAGGCCGGGCTGGCCATGTGACCGGTCCGTAGTCCAAGCGGTAACACATCGGACTCGTAACTGGAAGGTTGTGGGTTCGAATCCCGGCGCAGCAAAAAAAAATACCATTTATATTTTCAAATTTGCTCGTCGCTGGGCTAAAAATTCAAAAACCTTTACCAAAGACCGGTCATCATAAGGTCCATCCAGCCTTACAACAACTGGGTCTTGCTTGAGAATTGGCGCTTTCTACAGCGACGACCAAGCTCGCAGAGGGCTCTTGAGGTGTGATACACACAAAGACAGCGCTCACCAAATAAATCAGCCTAATTTAATTTATATTTACTATTTACATAACAGTATTTATTTTAATTTTATGCACCCTCATACATCTTATGTTACTTAGATGTGAGCTAATAATCTTATGTTACTAATGTGAGCCTTGCCGAGCTTGTGTTGTTTGTGGTTCGGATGTTTTACTGAACATTATTTTGGTCTTCGTTAGGTGGGTCAGGGAGGTGCATCGGCTTGTAGTCTATACTACTTCGTTAGGTGGGTCAGGGAGGTGCATCGGCTTGTAGTCTATACTACTTCGTTAGGTGGGTCAGGGAGGTGCATCGGCTTGTAGTCTATACTACTTCGTTAGGTGGGTCAGGGAGGTGCATCGGCTTGTAGTCTATACTACTTCGTTAGGTGGGTCAGGGAGGTGCATCGGCTTGTAGTCTATACTACTTCGTTAGGTGGGTCAGGGAGGTGCATCGGCTTGTAGTCTATACTACTTCGTTAGGTGGGTCAGGGAGGTGCATCGGCTTGTAGTCTATACTACTTCGTTAGGTGGGTCAGGGAGGTGCATCGGCTTGTAGTCTATACTACTTCGTTAGGTGGGTCAGGGAGGTGCATCGGCTTGTAGTCTATACTACTTCGTTAGGTGGGTCAGGGAGGTGCATCGGCTTGTAGTCTATACTACTTCGTTAGGTGGGTCAGGGAGGTGCATCGGCTTGTAGTCTATACTACTTCGTTAGGTGGGTCAGGGAGGTGCATCGGCTTGTTGTCTATACTACTTCGTTAGGTGGGTCAGGGAGGTGCATCGGCTTGTAGTCTATACTACTTCGTTAGGTGGGTCAGGGAGGTGCATCGGCTTGTAGTCTATACTACTTCGTTAGGTGGGTCAGGGAGGTGCATCGGCTTGTAGTCTATACTACTGATTACTGAACTACGGCTCCATTTTAGAACGACCTAATGACAAAACGACGCATGACATGACGACACATGACGTAGCGCCACATGACAAAACATCACTATGACAGAACATCATTATGACAGAACATCACTGTCACCCTGAAGGTTCCATGTTAGAACGACACAGTGACAAAACAAACATATGACAGAATGACACATTCCTTGACTTATAGGTTGGTATGAGGCTGACCAACCATACTGTAAAAAATGGTTCACTTTGCCAATGTCACCCCTGTTTCAGGGAAGGTTGGCAAGAGTTGCAGGGCTTATGTTTATTTGAGATTGGGTTTTTTATACTGTAGGTCCACATGCGGCATGTGTGAGCGCAAAATTATGCGTGTCTGCTTGTGGGAATGCATTTAATATGAATCTCAAATGATACATATCTTTGCAGCTCAGATTTAGATTTAGACACATGACAGAACATCACAGTAACAGTAAATCACATGACAAATGTTGTTTTGTCCTGGTGTTGTTTTGTCATAGTGATATATGTTCTGTGTTGTTTTGTCATGTATGATGTTTCTACTCATTGTGATTTTCTGTCGTGTGTCGTTCTGTCATATGTCGTTATGTCATGTGTCGTTCTGTCATGTGTTTTGCTGTCGTGTGTCGTTTTGTCAATATGTCGTTCTACCTTGTCAACCTGAAATACAAATAGAAAACCAACTGATGCAGTGGGACGATAGGTTGCGCAAGCGTCTACCAATATGATTTTCGATTTTTTTTGAGGTGATATTAAGAACGGCACAGTGACAAAACGACACATGAAATAACGTCACATGACTGAACATCACTTTGCCAAACAACACAAGGACATAAAATCACATACCTAAAACAGAACATATCATAACAGCACATGAAGAAACATCACAAACATTTATTTTGCTTTCACACGCCATATGCGATTCCTCCGGGGATAACGCGGTAAGAAATTGCTCTTTATGTGCAGCTTAGTTAGTTTATTTTTATCCCATAATGATAATCAGGAGCTTTATTTTTTTTACAAGCTGTACCAAATAATATATGCATGAGTTCTATTTTCTCATGTTTCACTTTTTTGTCATGACTTTTATGGTGTTTTCTTTTTTTTTATGTGATGTTTTATCTGGTGATGTTTTGTCATTTTGATGTACTTACCTGTGATGTTATGTCATAGTGATATTTTGTCATGGGATATACTGTCATTGTGATGTTCCGTCGTGTTGTTATGCCATGTGTCGTTCTGTCATGTGTGTCGTTTTGTCACAGCCGTTTTATCATGGAACCGATTCAGGCCTGCATGGCTTGAAATGAACGTGGTGAAAGTCGGAACTAAATGCCGCCATCTTGAATAGCGTCAATTTTGAAAGTTCACCGTCGAGTTAGCTGAATTGCTACAGTTCAAGAAATAATATGCTAAAGAAAAAATACATTTGATGATAACAGTTTGAAGGCACGCAGAAAGTGCGAGTTGAACTGTGAGTGGAGCCTAGATCTTTGCAACTTAATCTAAATCTAAGCTGCAAATATATATATAATTTAAGATTCATATTAAACGCATCCCCACAAGCAGACATGTATAAGTTCGCGCTAAGACATGGCGCATATGGACCTACAATATAAAACCCAATCTCAAATAAACATAGGCCCCGCAACTCTTGCCGACCTTCCCTGAAACAGGGGGGACATTAACAAAGAGAACCATTTTTTACAGTATCGGTGGCCAGCCTCATAAAAAACAGCCTCATGCAACTTAGATCATAGTTAATGATTTATCATGTGGCATGTTTACATAATGAAAAGAAAACATGAGGTTTTCTCGGAATAGATTAAAATCGCTTTTAGAAATATGTTTATTTCTTTTATAAACAGATTCCTCCAATTGATTATAAAATTATCTTAATTTTGTTCCCCGAAAACTTGGCACGCGGCTTGAACTGTTATCAAAATAATTCTTCCGTATCCTAGAACTTCTTGGTGTTTTGATTTGAAGTAAGTTGGTCGATATTTCTTTTCATTATTCTTATGCGCACGGCAGCCGCTGGTAAGTTTGTTAATGTGATTTATTGTTATTATTTAGGTTGCTTACTTTTTGTTATAAACTTATTCATATTTAGGTTAGGTAAGGTCCATCAATTTGCACGGTGCCGTGTCTATAAGTTTGCAACTTTGCGAATAAACTAAGTCAACTTCGCCGTGCACATTATAACAACCATTTTTTAAAATCTATCCGGATTTAATTAGACCGGTCCGTAGTCTAGTGGTAACGCTTGGGCTTCGTAAATGGAAGATAAAGCATGGCTTTGCTGTTTGAGAAGAAAACCTAATGCAATAGGGAAATTTCACAAAAAAAAATTGTCGATTCAAAGTCCTTTTTAATTGCATATCACCATCGATCTAATGTATTTTATTTATATATATATCACAAAACTTCTAACATTTTGTTTTAGTTTTTTTTTTGACCAAGTTACTTACGTTTAAAAATGGCGTTTGAATTTCTGCGCCAAAACGCTCTTTGGATTGAATATTCGTATGTGACGTCATTTTCTTTATTCACTTCACAGATTCACTTATAGCAGGGGTGTCCATACTTTTTCTTGAGGAGATCGACATTTTAAGTATTTAGCCCAGGGGTACCCAACTCAAAATCGTGGCGGGCTAGAAAAAGCGTAATTTCCACAAGTTAATATTTTGTGTGGTCAAATAAAATGGGCAACAAAACAAAATAATCGGCGGTTGTGGGTAAATTTCGCCCGCAAAAGCTCACACAATTCACAACTCACATAAAGCACACAATTTTCAAAATTTGGCGAGAACTGCTGCCTTATTAAATTATTAAACTTATTGCGCTATAATTATTGATGTCGTCGCGGGCCGTATGTTGGACAGGCCTGATTTAGCCCAACAAATATAATTGACCTTTTGGGCACCTCTGACTTATAGCCATCTCAATACTAGCAGCGTTGTGGATACAATAAAATGACTTTACGGGGCCACGGGGGCTACAAGTTCCGTTGACAGATCCCGTATCCATTTCGAAACCGGTCAAAATTTCCGAAAGTTCTTTTTCAAATATAAAATGGTGCTATTCTAATAAATTTAAGTGTCCGTTGAGCCCACGCCTGTCAATCCTAGATGCTGCAAGTGAACAGCTGATTAGTCTTAATACAAATATTACCAAAATTCGGTAGGTTAGAATGACCGTGGTGAAGAGACTTCCAGCCCAGGCATCATTAGAAGAGCACTGATAGAATTTTATTGTGGGCTTGAAATCAGGACCTTGTTAATATGCTTATCGTAATCAGCTATCAAATTTTGTACCAAATTCCTCACTTTTGCGACATAATATGAACTCAATATGAACGACTGCAATGGCATTGTGCTTCTCAGCCGGTGAATATGCTGCTCCTGTATGGGAGCGTTCTACACACGCCAAACAAGTCGACACAGCACTGAATATACTTGTAGCATCATCATCGGGATGTCTCAAACCTACGCCTATAGGAAAACTCTATCCACTAGCAGGCATAGCCCCCCCACACATCAGGCGCGAAGTGGCTTCAAGGGCTGAAAGAGCAAAAACCCTGAATAATTCACAGCACTGCCTTTTTGGACAAAATGGCTCATCATCACAACGCTTGAAGTGGCGCCGCAGTTTTCTTAGCTCCGTGCACCCTTTGAATACGGAGCCGGCGGGTGAGAGATTGCACTTGTGGGATCTGGAGCGACCTGTAAACTTTGTGCAGCCAAGCGAGAGCCTCCCACCTGGACGGGATCTTGAGTGGCCTGTGTGGAGAGCACTCAACAGGCTGAGAACGGGTGTTGGCAGAGATCTCTGTAACATGAGGGCCTGGGGAATCCTTCATCAAGATGACACCACGCTCTGTGAATGCGGAGCCCAACAGTCAATGGATCATCTTCGGATCTGCCCGGCCTGCCCAACAAGCTGCTCACTGGCCGACCTAATGGAGAGTAATAGACAATAGTGAAGCAGTGGATGTTGCCCGACACTGGGCAAGAGTAGTGTAGTGTCTGACACGAAGAAGAAGACTATTGCAAACACCTTATTCGTGGGGTCTCCCGCACAGGAATAAAACACTGCAGCTCTGCTTTGTTGTCACCCCGTTGTGTGCTGTAAGCGATATGCGGAACTGAGGTTTGGAGCTATGTATAGCTGGTCTGTACAGCTGATCTGTATAGCTGGTTCTGTTGCATTCAGACTTGTGTCATTTTGAGTTACATTAATAGCCGACAACATCCACTCTGTGGTTGCCCTACATTTGCATCGACTTCCTGCTTCTATTCATCTTCTTCTTTTTCTATTAAAGTATCGTAGGCATCAGTGGCGAAGGGTGCCATACAAGCCGGTTTCCATCGGTTTCCCGTTTAAAATGAGGCAGAAATGATAATAAAGTAGACTGCATGGTTTCAATGGGGGGAAAAATACGTATTGTTTATTTGGTTTTAAATGTATTTTTTTACTTTGTGCCTATATTTTTTAACTACTTTGTTACATCATTTTAAAAGGGAAGCCGATGGAAACCGGCTTGTATGGCACCCTTCGCCACTGGTAGGCATTGAGGTATAATATTGTTCCGAGACGGAACGGGCTTAGGGCAGAGTGACATAATGTGGCACTAATCTGTTAACCCCAGGGCTGTCAGACACCATAGTGTTACGTTTCTCCTGGGTTCTTTTTAAATTAAACTGCAATTCTTTATTTTAACAAAATTTATTTTACACAATTTGGTTCATAAATTATAACAATTAATTTCCAGCTCTGGCTTTCGGACTTTACGGCTCAATGTTTTATTGACACTCTGGCTGCTGCTCTATTGCAGTCCTCTTATATAGGTGCAACAGAGATCTTTCTTGGATATTCCAGATCATTCTTCGATCTCTCGCTCACACCAGAACGTCATTCTACGCACAACCACCATCATGGACTACTATCGTACATATTATATAAGTGCGCGTAGGTACTTTTATTTCGTAATCCGTAACACTATCATCATCATACTAATGCCAGACTGTTCTATGTATGCATGTACATTGTACAGTTGCACGTACCCTACTCCCAAGTTCGTAATAATAGAGCACTTAATAATCATGAGGAATTCCATGTTTTCTTGCTTTCTCCATCGTGTGTTTCGATGATGCACAATAATTACATTGTCGGTCCACAATGGCATATTGGTTCCGACATTGATGTATGGAAGTGAGGCGTGGACAGTTAATGAATGTGAGCTGAGTAAAGTATGTACGGTTGAAATGGCTTACCTGAGAGCAATGGCTGGAAAGACACTGAATGATAGAGTACGTAATGATTGAGTGATGAACGGGTGTGGTATAAAAGAGAATATGAGAATGAAAGTACAAAAAAGTACGATGAGATGGTTCGGACATCTCGAAAGAATGGATGATGAACGACTAACGAAGAAAGTGTACAAAGGAAATGTCAGAGGAAAGCGCGGAAGGGGAAGGCCGAGGAAAGAATGGTTAGACCAAATAGGTGAGATTGCGAAAGAATGGAACCTGCAGAGTGAGAATAAGAGAAGAGTATGTATGAAAAAGGTGATGAATATTGAGGAAATGAAAGTGGTTTGTCAGGACAGAAAAAAGTGGAGGCGCATCTGCGGAGGTACCGGCCACCCCTAGTGGAACGGCGGCAGGATACAGTACAGTTATATTTTTAATTTAACGTTGAACATAACAAGCGCAACACGTGCGCAAGATTTCCGCGCAGAGATGACATTTTAAGCAAACGCAAACGCAAACTAAGCTACACATATAGTGTAACTTCTTGCCGCGTTATCCCCGAAGGGGTCGCATGTGGCTAGTTGATCCCGCGGGATACTTGATCCCCATTCGATTTTGGCGCTCCTAGGTATTTTATCACTGTTCTGTTGGTACCATTGGGTAGCGACCATAATGTTTCCTTTGTTTTGCCAAATGACCGTTACCTCTGAAGAAGCGTAAAAAAATAATTAACATTTTTCGATTTTGTAAGGTTCAGACTTTTTTTTACGCGTGCCATGTAAGTTTTATACATTTTTATTTGTGTACTTTATGATTATTCTACATATATTGTTGAAATGTATGTGCTTTTAGCAACAAAATACCATAACATCAATTTAGAAATGCAAACTCTTCTAACCTAAATTTTTCACTTTCTGAAAAAATGACAACCGGGGGATACTTGATCCCTAGAAGTGGGGGGATACTTGATCCTGGGATCAAGTATCCCACTTCAAGTTTATTTTGAAGTCCACGCTTGAAATACAGTCAAACCTGGATAAGCGAGAGTTCAAGGGAGCACAATCTCATTCTCGCTTATAGAGGTTTCTCACTAACCCGAGTTTCTCGCTAATGCAGGTGCATGGGTAGCGTTTCTCTCTTATAGGGGTACGCAGCAAGAACAAGTCACAAGCCACTAGTCCTCTTAATATGTCCATGTCCATCAGAGCACTCGGACTTCATAGAGTCTTTTGATTTTATAATTTTATAATAGGTGGATTCTGGTAAATTAAACTCCCTCTGAATTTCATTTCGCGATTTTCCGGATTCAAACGCATTCACTATTTTAAGTTTATCACTTAATGATAGTAAGTACTTTAATTTTCCGTTTTGACATGATAAACTGAGTAAGTCCGACAAACAGGACGGTACACAGGCACACGTGTCCATTCGAAAAGAATGCGATAGAATAACAACATTATTTAGTGCCACGAAATAGAACGAGAAAACAATACAAAAACAATGGTAGGAAGTTCCACGAAAGTTAAGAATGAGTCATAAAATAGCAGATGTTAAATTTGTAAATAAAGCTCGACTGTCGCTTATAGAGGTATACGAGTAGATGAGTAGCAGTCTCACTTACGGAGGTCTATGAGGGAAAAACGACTCTCTCTTACAGAGGTTTCTGTTTCTCGCTAATAGAGGTTTTGGGAGCTTAAAATGACGGGTCCTGGCTATTACTCTCACTTATAGAGTTTTCTCACTTATCCAGTTCTCACTTATCCAGGTTTGACTGTAATTGATTTTATTCACGTTTATTCTTTCAAATGCCGTGTAAGTACATAGCAAAAGAGGGAGCCAGAAAAAGAGAATTCCACGGGATCCTCAGCAAGCTGAAGCGGCTGTGAATGCTGTGAGAAATGGGGGGAGTTTTTAAGTGATCGCTAGGCAGTTTGGCATGAATGTCATGCCTTCCAGATAGCAGCAGTGACTCTGATTTCCTTTCACATGATAAATAACTTATTGACGACACCGAATCAAAGCCTGAAGACAAAGTTTTAGTCAATATAAGTCAGTTTGGCCAAAAAAACAGTCAAGTGTTTTGTTGGAAAAGTTTTGACTCAAAAGGAAAGTACTTTCAAAGTGAAATTTTTGAGAAGAAAGGATCTAGTAGGCAGTTGTTTCACTTTTCCAACAGTAGAAGACATTAGCGTAGTCAGAAGCGCAGACATACAAAAGCTGCCACAGCCGTGCGGCAGACAGCTGGTATTATCAACTTTAAACAAAAATTTAATGCAAATGTTTAGTAAATTTTAGTTTTTACTCAATAAAGAAGTTTATTTTGATTTGTATTATATATTTTTTTTAATTTCCCTTAATAATTGGCTATAATTACTAATGCTATCTTTATGGGTGGGATACTTGATCCCGGGGATCAAGTATCCCTCATGAGGGGATCAAGTATCCCTCATGGGTAGGGATACTTGATCCTTGGGAGTTTTTTACAAGAACTGATGTAGTACATTGGATCTTCACAAAAGTAATTTTATTTGGATGCCAAGTGGTAGGCGATGAACCAAATTATGAACATGGAGCAAAAAAATAACAAAATAACTTCAAGGGTCTGAGATAATGGATGAAAACTAAAACAGGGATCAAGTATCCCACCTTTCCCCTACCTACCTACCTACAACTCAATGATCGTAGACTTGCCATATTCATTGTACAATCAGTGAAAGATTTGGTATCTTGTAACTTCTCACTGTATTGTCTACGAAGAGTTGTATGTTGTGTGTTTAACCTATTTATTTTCACAGGTAAGGGGGCTGGGTCCCAGCTAGTCACTTCCTTTCACAAGTGGGGGTTTCCAGGGGAGGGAGGCTGCCGGTAAGGTTAACTTGGCACCACGACAAAATGTCCATTGACAAAATGTCCATTGACAAAACGCCATTGACAAAATGTCCACGCGACAAAATGCCAGTAGACATTTAACACAATAGTGTACAGATAACATATTACTGCAGGACTTTGTCGATAGGTAAAAAAATCGAACCAGTGTTGCAATGTGTTGTAACGATTTATTTTCAATTTGTCCGTCCGCATGTCGCGTGTGGTAACACTGAAATACATTTTTCTAATGTTGGCAGCTTCTCAATCATCTTCATTGTCTGTGCTTTCAAAATGTCACAACTCTATGATTGCTTAAAGTTGATTTTTTTTATCTCAAAAGTTGAATGGTAATGGAGTTCGCACAAAAAAATGGGGAAGATTGTAACGTTATCCGGTCGTGTTGCTATGGAAATAGCTAGTCAATATTTTCTTATTGGTTACCAAGTAACATAGACCTGTAACATCACCTCACCGGGAATAATTTCAATATTTGAACTTTTGTCCGATTCATTCTTCTCATTTTGTTTAGTGTGTGAATGTTAAATATGACCCTCAAATTTGGTCCTCCAAGAAATATTTAACAGAGGTCCTTACCAGAATAAGCAATCAAATTTGATGCGTCAATCAAATATTAATCGGAGGTTGGTGCAACAGTATCAGTATAATAATATACGTTAACAGTACCCTTACTGTGTATGTTTTTCCCACATTTTTTTTCAACGATCAATTAAAAGTGCTTATTGTAAGAAAAACATCTTTGAAGATCTGAGTGATTCATAATATATTTTTTGCAATGTTGGCAGCTTGTGTTCTTATTTTGAAATGACATGCATTCGGTATTCAAAAAGATCGAACTGCCAATACCTATCGCAATTCATTTTCGCTTTCTGTAAATTATTATTTATTTTATTTTTCTATTATTCATAATAAGTCTAATCATTATGAATGAAAGAAGTATGCAAGGACAGGAAGAAGTGGCGGCTAATCTGCAATGCTGATTTGTAATGTTGGTTTATTAGTTTGCTACATTTTTTGCAAAATAAATTTTTGACTTTTTTTGTATAGATTTATTTTTAAGGTTTTGTTGTTATTTTTTTTGTAAACATAAATGTCATTTATTACTCGTATTCCTTGACTTATAGGTTGGTATGAGGCTGACCACCCATACTGTAAAAAATGGTTCACTTTGCCAATGTCACCCCTGTTTCAGGGAATGTCGGCAAGAGTTGCAGGGCTTATGTTCATTTGAGTTTGGATTTTATTTGTAAGTACACAATCAGCATTTGTAAGCGCGAACTACACGTGTTTGTTTGTGGGCATACATCTGAGAGCTTTGAATGAATATATCCTTGCAACTTAGATTATAGATTATAGATTATCCCTTGACTTATAGGTTGGTGCAGTGAAGCTGACCAACCATGCTGTAAAAAAAGTATGTCTTACGCCAGCCACTTCAGTTGAAGTGGGGGTTTCCTAGCTCCCGGGAGGGCTGGTACTCATTTATTGTGAAGGCTGAGTAAACCTTGTCGGAATTTTATTTTGGGGTTTGAAATAAACACCGAAAAAGGAAATCATTTCTGACACCCTCAGCGGGATACGAACCCGAGCTCACAGGCATCGAATGCAAGCACTCTACCAACTGAGCTATCGACCGGGCAATATATATGGTGCCCTCCAAAAAAACTTGGTAATTACTTTAGTTTTAATTTATTTGTAGTTTTCTGTGATGAAGCTGTCTGTAGACCATATGATATTGTACTCGTATGTGACTGAATTATTGTTGATCGAAAAGTCGTGTGAACGAACTGCCATGTGACTAAATTGTCCATGTCTGTGGACGAGTTATCTGTGGCTGAGTTGTCTGGGACCAAAATGTCATTGACAGAACTGTAGTGTAACCAATGTGTCCATGGCCAAGCTGTCTGTGGATGGGTTGTCTTTGACCAATTTGTTGTGGGGCACATTTTTTGTTTCTCTCAATGCTTAGCTATGTAATGCTAAATCAAAATCTAAATCTAAGCTGCACAGATATGTATCATTTGAGATTCATATTAAATGCATTCCCACAAGCAGACATGCATAATTTCGCACTTACACATGCCGCATGTGGACCTACAATATAAAAAACCCAATCTCAAATGAACACAAGCCCTGCAACTCTTGCCGACCTTCCCTGAAGCAGGGGTGACATTGGCAAAGTGAACCATTTTTTACAGTATGGGTGGTCAGTCATGCAATGTTTGATGAGTCGATTCTGCAGATGTCAGTGACCTGGTGGTGTTAGTTTTGGCTGTCACCTGTGTGTTGCAGGCCAAGCTTGTGCTAAATCAGCCGTGATCTGACATACTGATGCATAATCGCTACAATCATTGTAACGAATATGCCAAAACATTCAGCAGCAAAAATATAGACTCAATAATAATAATATTAAAAAATGTATATTGTATACATATTTGTGAAGAGGTATGATATGAATTGTATAAATGCAAACGCCGTCAACTCCTTACGCGATGATTTTGAGAAAAATAAACTTTTAAACTTGTAAAACGACAACACCAGTTGGAGATGACGGCGTTTGCACGAAATCATACTTTTTCAATAAAAAATACGAAGGATTAAGTGAGGTTTACATTATATAGCACACAGCAAATGATTTGTTACACTGCGCAGAATCAAATTCAATCATTATCTCAAAAATCATAAATTTTGGAGATGACGGCCTTTGCAGTTACCTATACGAGACTCATATTCACCAACCTATTCTGCCTGGCCAGAAACATGTATTAATATCACTTAATAATTTATTATTGTTTATTTTAATGAATTATTAATTAATAATTATCCAATTACATCTGTTGAACCAGGGTCAAAGTTATGGTCAAATGACCCAAGCGGGGATCGAACCAACGTTATTCTTTTCCAAACACGCTAGAAAGATCACCCCCCCGGCCATAACACTGACTGTTAACTTATTTATAAAGCGCTTTTTCATGAGTAGTCACTTCAAAGGCGCTTCGTCTATGTCGCTGCTCATCCATCGCCCAAATTGAACCTCCATACACATACGCTTAGTGAACTCATTACTTTTATATCGAGTGCATCGACATTGCGGCACATCAAAGCACATCGCAGATATGGGAAAAGCTAAGGAAGCTCCAGCTCTGATGGGGCGCGGCAACAGTTCCCGAAAATCTACCCTCGGAGGATTTTCACTCGATTCGGTTTCAGCCATCCGGCAGCGTCTACCCATTCGCACTGAATATACAATACTGAGGTTCGCACATGAATTGACATAGCCGGGTTGCTACCGGAAAGGCAAACAAATATTTTCTATTAGACCGCATGGGACCATAGTGCCATACAAGTGTGAGGTTTGTCCAACAGATTTGTTGTCCAAACAAATATTGTTTTTTTTTTTACAATTATTTCAAGTACTTTTTTGATTTATTTAGTAGAAAACATCTGGAAGAAATGAAGGCAAATCTGCAAAGGCACTGGCCCAACTGGCAGATAGGCATTATGGCTTATTATCACTCAAAGCCTCTCTGTGAGCTTGGTTGTTGCAACTTATAATCAAGGGGTTGAAAAAATCATTTGAATTTAATCCAGCCTTACACCAACAGGGTCGCAAACGCGAACCAAGCTACACATATAGTGTAACTTCTTGCCTGCGTTACCCCCGAAGGGGTCGCATGTGGCGATTCGGGACCTATTTATTTTTGCAGGTAAGGGGGCCGGCCTTACGCCAACCACTTCAATTGAAGTGGGGGTTTTTCCAGCTCTCGAGAGGGCTGGTTTTCTTTTCTTGTGAAGGCTTAGTAAACCTTGCCGGTATTTTATTTTAGATTTGAAATAAACACCGAAACGGGAAATCATTTCTGACACCCTCGGTGGGATTCGAACCCGAGCTCACGGGGCGGAATGCAAGCACTCTACCAACTGAGATATCGACCGGACAATCGTCTTGCTTGAGAATTGGCAAGTTCGAAGTTCGAACAAGTTCGAAGACAGCTCTTCAAGTGTGATTCACACGAAAACAGCGCTTTTCAAATAAATCATCCGAATATTATATTTTTATCTTCCAATTACGAGACCAAAGCGTTGAAACACTACTAGTCGTATCTAATTATTATTCTTTTAAAGTCTATACTTATCGCTAACTTGATCCTTTCATCTGTTCCCCGGCGTCCCTCTTCCATGACATCCCTGGAGGTGATTAATCCTCGTCACCAGCTGACGGGTTGGTGTAAGGATGACGCCAGATGTGGCTGCCTCACAGAGACAACCTTGGCCGGACCTTGGGGGCGACAATGTGGATCAGTGGGCCACTACACGCCGCGCTCTACTTGCCACTGTTTCATATTATGCTCACTTGCTTCTTTTCAGTTTTCCGTTACATTGTATTCTTTTATTGTAGCTTTGTGATATTGAAGACTTCAGAAACTGTAGCTGAAACAGACAAATGTTGGCCGAAAGAAACCTAACACTTCAGTTACGGATCGACACGGCTTAAACTGACGGCTGAACGTCGCCATTGTCTAAAACAGCCATACTCAACCTGCGGCCCGGCAAACTTTTCTGTGCGGCCCGCGGATGGGATTTACAAAATCTGGCATTCTATATTTCGTAGGACTTAGAAGGGAGGCGCGAAAAAAATTTTTTTTTGTAGGGAGGCTTTGAAAATTACGTGTGTCTACTCCCCCGTCGACGGATTTTTTTACGGACAAAATATATACTTTTGAAAATTGCGTGCCTTAGAAAGTTAATATTTCTTTGCAAATTATGATATAGAAAGACAACGCTCATCTTTTGCACGACGGTACCGAAGAAGGTGACAATTGCTACGATAGTCGCCAATCCTACAGAGGAGGAGGTTTACATACAATCCATTGAGTTGTTTTGCATATAATCCACTCCTAGACACTGTTTTAATTTTTTTTGCACGTTCAGCAAACAAGAGTACTTACCTAAGTTTCGAGTTGAAAGTGTTGCCCTTGGTCGGAATGATTAATAGTTTTTTAGTTTTCATCTGCGGGGCGTGTGGCGCACCTGCTCATACTGAATCTCTAACTTTATTTCCGACATTTAGTTCACGGTGAAATAATTCCGGTAGGTATAAAACACGAGCAAAGACAATTTCCCGTTAATTAGGGTCAATCGTAATAATGACAACCCTGAGACTAAATGCTAAAGTATTCTCCTTGTCCATTCTGGAGACATGGTCTCTCATCTTGCTGTGTCCTCTATTTCACAGACTTTACATATGTGGATACAATGATGATTATTTTCAGATGTTCTGAGCAGTCCAGCAGGTACTGCATGTGGCTGCTCTAGCTTATACACCATGGCTCATTCTAGAGACATGGTCTCTCATCTTACTATGTCCTCTATTTCACAGACTTTATGTCCTCTATTTCACAGATTGTTAGGTTTTTTTTCAGCTGGACGTTGACCAACTCTCGTTGGTGTGAGTGTGTCTTTTATGGCTCATACTGTTGACAGAACAAGATAATGTCATTTAGTTTTTATTTGAGTTTGTAATTAAATTGTTAGCTCATTGAACCGAATAGGTCATCGTCCCAATAAAACACAGATCAGCTGTTTTACAACTGACAGCGTTACGCCATTTTGCCCGCCAACAGGCGTACCAACCTGCCACATATTATTTTACGCGTCTGGCAGCACTGCCAAGAATATTGTATACCTAACTGTGTTTGCAATAATAATATGAGCTGTAAATATTATTTTAAACTTGGAATCTTGCACGTTTTCCTGATGTTTTACTTTCAAGAAATAAATATATTATAGCCATTAGTTAATTTAGTGTTAAAAAATATTTTCTCACGTACCTAACCTACCCTAGTATTTTACAAAGACACACTGTTGCTGTAACTTTGTTGCCATTTCGCTACAGGTGGTCAAAGTCTCTGTCCCGTTTTCTACAATACTTTATATCTTGGCAAACCTCTTTCCATTATTATATTAACTATTAACATTATTAACTATTTTTATACATCTCTGTAACTGTAGTTTATCAATAACAATCTTACTTACAAAGGAATATGAATATAACAGATTTAAAATTAATGTGCGACCACAAACAATTAAAATAAAAACCCAAACCTTAAATTCTTATTGAAATAGGGTTCACACTAAAAAAAGTGAAGCAACGAAGTTCACACGTTAATTGGCATATTATACAATATTGTATATTATATTATTACTAGCAGACTGACCGTGCTGCGCACGGTTGTCTGCTAGGCCCTTCGGGCAGTGTAAGTCTGGCTTCGCAATAATTTTTCCTCACACCTCCTTCATAGTAATTAAATGCTTTAAGAAGTAATTTGAAAAAAAAATGCGGTAAAAGGGTTATTTAGTTCTTTCATGTTCTGAGTATCTTGTATGAAGCATGAGGTATGAGGCTGACCTCCCATACCTAAAAAAATGTTCACTGAACGAATGTTTCTCTGTTCCTGAAAAGGTCGGCAAAATTGCAGGGCTTATGGTGAATGAATGAATGTTGATGTCGTAAATGAGTTTGTATATTTGGGAAGTAAGTTTGAAAAAGATGGAAGAATGGCCGGTGAATTTGAAAGAAGAATAATGAAAGGCAGGTGTGTACTGGGTGCGACCGCTTGCATCGCCAGGAACCAAAATCTCTCAAAAAATGTTAGATTGGCGGTGCACGGTGGTATACTAGTGCCAACCTTGATGTATGGAAGTGAAGCCTGGACGGTGAGTGAAAGGGAAATTAGTAAAGTCCATACAGTAGAAATGGACTATCTAAGAATTATGATTGGGAAAAAACGAAGCGACAGGGTGAGATATGATTTTGTAAGAGAAGAATGTGGTGTAAGGGAAAGTGTGAAAGTGAAGATTAAAAGAAGTATGTTAAGATGGTTCGGGCATTTGGAGAGAATGAGTGATGAAAGATTGACGAAGAAAGTATATGTTGCTAGAATAGATGGATGTCGTGGTAGAGGAAGACCGAGAAAAGTATGGAAGGATCAAATCTCTGAAATAGCGAATGACTGGGATATCCAGAGTCATAATAAAAGGAGGACTTGTATGAAAAAGGTTATGACTCTGGATGAAATGAAAGAAGTATGCAAGGACAGGAAGAAGTGGCGGCTAATCTGCAATGTTGATTTCTAATGTTGGTGTATTCATTTGCTACATTTTTTGCATAGGAAATTTTTGACTTTTTTTGTATAGATTTCTTTGTAAGGTTTTTGTTCTTTTTTATATTTAAATGTTATTTATTATTCATATTCCTTGACTTATAGGTTGGTATGAGGCTGACCACCCATACTGTAAAAAATGGTTCACTTTGCCAATGTCACCCCTGTTTCAGGGAAGGTCGGCAAAAGTTGTGGGGCTTATGTTCATTTGAGGTTTGGATTTTATTTGTAAGTACACATTCAGCATTTGTAAGCGCGAACTACACTTGTTGGTTTGTGGGCATACATCTGAGAGCTTTAAATGAATATATCCTTGCAACTTAGATTATAGATTATAGATTATAGATGGTCAAGAGAGGCTGAAATTTTTATTTGTAATTACACATGCAGCGTTTGTAAGCGCAAACTCACTCATGTCTGCTTGGGGGCATGCATTCAATATGAATTATAAAATGTATGTATGCAACTTAGATTTATATTCTAAAATTAAAAACATCAAGTGCCACAATTATATGTTAGCGTGAAAGAACATTTGCCAGCTTGTGGGTGTGCATTGTATTTGAATCATCAAAACTCTTTTTGCAACTTAAGATTATAAATTAAGATAACCGTTGTTTAAGGATTTTTCAAACCCAAATTCCTTGACCTAAGGGTTAGTATGAGGCTTACCACCCATATCGCATAAATGGGTTCACTTAACTAATGTTCCCCCTGTTTCTGAATAGGTCGGTAAAAGTTGCATGGCTTATGGTTATGAGAGGCTGAAATTTTTATTTGTAATTACACATGCAGCATTTGTAAGCGCAAAGTCACTCATGTCTGCTTGGGGGCATGCATTGAATATGAATTATAAAATGTATGTATGCAACTTAGATTTATAT
Source organism: Agapetus fuscipes (assembly GCA_951799405.1). Classification (NCBI taxonomy): domain Eukaryota; kingdom Metazoa; phylum Arthropoda; class Insecta; order Trichoptera; family Glossosomatidae; genus Agapetus; species Agapetus fuscipes. Next base: position 14,111,246 of record OX637357.1, on the reverse strand, counting down.
TCTAAAATTAAAAACATCAAGTGCCACAATTAAATGTTAGCGTGAAATGACATTTGCCAGTTTGTGGGCGTGCATTCAATTTGAATCATCAAATAACTTTTTTTGCAACTTTAGATTATAAATTAAATTTAACATTGTTGAAAGATTTTTTAAACTCAAATCCTTGACGGATAGGTTAGTATGAGCTTGAATACCCATATCGCAAAAAATGGTTCACTTGACAAATGTTTCCCCTGTTTTTGAAAAGGTTGGCAAAAGTTGCAGGGCTTATGTTCATTAGAGGCCTTAATTTTAATTTGTAAGTTAACATGCAGCATTTATAAGCGCGAACCCACTCATGTCTCCAGGGGGGCATGCATTGAATATGAATTATAAAAGTTATTGTATCTGTGCAACTTAGATTATATATTCTAATATTTAAAAAAAATCAAGTGCCACAACTATATGTTAGCGTGAAATGACATTTGCCAGTTTGTGGGCGTGCATTCAATTTGAATCATCAAATAACTTTTTTTGCAACTTTAGATTATAAATTAAGATTACCGTTGTTTAAGGATTTTTCAAACTCAAATTCCTTGACTTAAGGGTTAGTATGAGGCTTACCCCCCATATCGCATAAATGGGTTCACTTAACAAATGTGTCCCCTGTTTCTGAAAAGGTCAGCAAAAGTTGCAGGGCTTATGGTCATGAGAGGCTGAAATTTTTATTTGTAAATACACATGCAGCATTTGTAAGCGCAAACTCACTCGTGTCTCCGAAGAGGAGTGCATTGAATATGAATTATAAATGTTAATGCGTCTATGCAACTTAGATTGTATAGTGTAATAATACTTTAAAAAAATTAAATGCCGCAATAAGTACGGTTTCATATAAAAAGTTGACCTAATCGATCGTCATTATTTCTAAAAAATACATGTTATAACTGGTTGAAGTATAATTTTGAAATAAATAAAGAATATAGGTAGGTACTCAACGGAATTAAACCGAAAAAGAATCGACTTGGCAATGGCAACGATGGCAACTTTGAAGCCTATGTTGAAGTGCTGGCAATTTATTTGAAATTCGAATGTCAAAATGAGTTTTGTTTCTCGCATAGGTTTTACATAAAAAGGTGTTGTGATTGATCATGTTTATTTATTTAAAAAACAACAATTTAAAATCTACTAATGATGAGGAAGCACATCCCAAGTCCTGAACAATATTTGTTGTGAATATGACGTGCATCTGTTCAGGAGTTCTTCAGTTTGAATGCCATTAACGCACAACTATTTTGTATGGAGAGGCCGTTGAATTTTATATTATAGGGGGATAATACTTTAAAAAAATTAAATGCCGCAATAAGTACGGTTTCATATAAAAAGTTGACCTAATCGATCGTCATTATTTCTAAAAAATACATGTTATAACTGGTTGAAGTATAATTTTGAAATAAATAAAGAATATAGGTAGGTACTCAACGGAATTCAACCGAAAAAGAATCGACTTGGCAATGGCAACGATGGCAACTTTGAAGCCTATGTTGAAGTGCTGGCAATTTATTTGAAATTCGAATGTCAAAATGAGTTTTGTTTCTCGCATAGGTTTTACATAAAAAGGTGTTGTGATTGATCATGTTTATTTATTTAAAAAACAACAATTTAAAATCTACTAATCGCTGCCTTAGTTCTTGTTTAGCGTATACGCCATTGAGAAAATTTTACATGAGCAATGTTTGGATGTGTACTGGACCAATGTGTCTTATGAAAACAAGAAATTTATTTAAAAAATATTTAAAAGGACTCTCACATTATCGAGTTTTACGGTTTTTCTTAGCTCAGATTGTGTAGAATTTGATTCATAAGACAACTGCATGAAAAAGTCATATTTGACAAGATTGGCGTATACGGTAAACAAGAACTGGGGGAGCGTAATGATGAGGAAGCACATCCCAAGTCCTGAACAATATTTGTTGTGAATATGACGTGCATCTGTTCAGGAGTTCTTCAGTTTGAATGCCATTAACGCACAACTATTTTGTATGGAGAGGCCGTTGAATTTTATATTATAGGGGGATTATTATTATTATTGTATATTATATATTCCTTGACTTATAGGTTGATATGAGGCTGACCACCCATACTGTAAAAAATGGTTCACTTTGCCAATGTCACCCCTGTTTCAGGGAAGGTCGGCAAAAGTTGTGGGGCTTATGTTCATTTGAGGTTTGGATTTTATTTGTAAGTACACATTCAGCATTTGTAAGCGCGAACTACACTTGTTGGTTTGTGGGCATACATCTGAGAGCTTTAAATGAATATATCCTTGCAACGTAGATTATAGATTATAGATTATAGTATCGTCACCCGACCGGATTCCTAGGGAAAGGCATACATTTTGTTATTGGTTGCTAAGGACGGCAGTTGGTACAAGACTGCTCGTCGAGAAAAATACCCAAATTAAAAAAATGTCCTGAATTATTTTCGAATTTTAATATGAAGTACCTATCGGTGGCAAAGGGTGCCATACAAGCCGGTTTCCATCGGTTTCCCGTTTAAAATGAGGCAGAAATGATAATAAAGTATACTGCATGGTTTCAATGGGGGAAAAATACGTATTGTTTCTTTGGTTTTAAGTGTATTTTTTTACTTTGAGCCTATATATTTTTTAACTACTTTGTTACATCATTTTAAAAGGGAAGCCGATGGGAACCGGCTTGTATGGCACGCTTCGCCACTGGTACCTATATACTAACTTAAAAGGATTGACCAAGTTCATTTAAAAAGTATTCATTTTCTATCCATTTATTTAAAGGAAAGGACAATTCCCGTCAGACAGTAAATCGTTGATCTAAAACGGGGTTTCTGAGTTTCCAACCTGCCTAAATGATTTTTACCAAAAACATTTTGTCTCAAAAAGTGACCGCCGACGGGAGGGGGGGGGGGGAGTAGGCACAGCCTTTAGAAAGCTATCGCCCCCTATCGCTCCATCGTCCCCTATCGCTCCATCGCCCCTATCGTTCCATCCCCCCTCCAATCGCCCCCTTTTTTACCGCTACATTAAGAACCACTGATCTATAACAAGAAGGAGAGCAACTTTGAGCAGTGGTACTGTGCGCAGACTTCTAAGTTTCCTGACGAGGCTCCTGAAGCTTCACTCTTTGTATATTTGCGACTTGGTTTCCGTGTGACCGTTGTGCATGCGTCGTGTGGTGGAGCATATTTAGGTAAGTTGTCAGATATTCCAGATGATTTTGTTGATTTACAACGCTTGTAAGCTGCTGCCTAGCTACCTAGTTGCTGCAACAGATTTTAGTGTCTCAGTATACGTTAAAACGATTATATTTTGGGATTTTATGTTGTATAATAAAACCTTCGTAGTATAAGTAAGCAGTGAACTTGAAAATGATAAAATTTGGACAGATTTCAGCCACTAGTGGTTCAATACACCTTTAAACAAAAGGTACACGGTTCAATTTGCAACAGACCCATAAAAAAAACTGTTCAATTCATTTTATGATCTCACCTGATCAGATTGAGGAGATTGTGAAAGAATGGGAAATACAAAGTGAGCGTAAAAGAAGAAAATGCATGAAAAAGGTGATGGATATGAATGAATTGAAAGAGGTATGTAAGGATAGGAAAAAATGGAGGCAGCTCTGCAGAGGCTCTGGCCACCCCTAGCGGAATGGCGACAGAGTTACAGTTACAGTTATATCCAATGAAACACCAAATAATGTGACCAAGATCAGGCAAAAAGACGAAAAAGGGAACAGCGTAAAATACCTACATAGGCTGTTCACTTATTTCAAGTTGGGATGTGACCCAGGAAAATAAAAAGCTAATTGGTCGAGGTAGAGGAGCTTCCCATATGGCTTCCAAGACGAGACAGGCCATATGGCAAGACGAGATGACAACCGATGGGCAACGAAAATCCTCAAGTGGCGACCATGGGAAGATAAAAGAAGCGTCGGCAGACCACAAAAAAGATGGTCAGATGACATTGTTCCAGTCGCGGGGCGGAAATGGATTCAGAGGGCACAGGATAGAAAGGAGTGGAGAAACATGGAAGAGGCCTATATCCAGCAGTGGAGAGATGGCTAAGGAAGAAGAAGAAGAAGAAGAAGAGGAGCTTCCAGTAAAATGAAAATGTTGACTAACGACAGCCTGAAATTGCAGTTTACGCCTGCCAATGTGATACGCTACATCTCTCAAGGATAAATTAAATTTTTAAATTCATATTAAATGCATGCCCACAAGCAGACACGTGTAAGTTCGCGCTTACAAATGCTGCATGTGTACCTAGAAATTAAAATTCAAAACTCAAATGAACCTTAGCCCTCCAACTTTTGCCGACCTTCCGTGAAACAGGGGAGAAATTGGCAAAGTGAACCATTTTTAAAGCATGGGTCAGCCCCATACCAACCTAAAAGTCAAGGGATTACTAACCTGCTGATCCTTGTTATTGTAGCGTAGACCCATGGAAGTTTTTTGGCAGACAATAATCTTGATCAAACGACAACACTAGCGCCCTCTACATAGCAGAGGGGAGAAAAGCGCGGGTAGTCAGTCAAAACGGTCCTTTTACACACTGTTTGAGCGAATTGTGAATAGCTAGTTTTGGTCTATGGTTCTAGGCCGTTAAATTCCTTAATCCTGTAGCCAATATAAGCCCTGTCCCAGTCCATCCTTACCTCTCAATTGGTGACAGTAAAACTGTATCAAGTGTCAAGGGTTAGGGCTTGGCGATTCTCGAGAGCGAACGTGTAGTGTTGTCTTTTCGGCTGCATTACAAATTGCGCGCGTTCGGCAGGAAGAAATTCAAAGAAGATCAATCAGGAGTAAGGTGAATCTCATCAGATTATTCCAGACCTGATGGTCTGTGGCTTTGGCAGATTTGCTAGGGTTCAGTTTTCTCAAACGCTTATTAAATCTAGAAACATCACTCAATCCTCTTCCTTTTCTCGTTTCAGGTGGAATCGAACTTAGCTACACGATAATTTGGTCCTTCGAACCGGATATTTTTGGTCTAAGTGAAACCGGGTTCCACCAAAATTTTGTTCTAAACGAGATTGGATTCTACCATAATTTTGGTCCTTTGAACCGGATCTTATCCACTTGCTCGTATTTCGAGTGGTTCGTTTTCCAAAACGGTCGTATCTTGAGGTCCTGCTGTATATCATTTACTCTCCTCTGCGCGGCGCGTGGGTAGAATCTGATTTCTGAGATAAATACTCAAGTTATTTATAAAAACAATGCTCAGCGCGCCCGACTAACACACACCGAGGTATTAGACTAAACTATAAAATGGAGCTCACTTCTGGCGCCATATTGTTTTACTTTTTTTATACCTAGTGATTGCTGTACCCATTTTAAGTAAGTACTGATACGTTTAAATAGGGTTCTATTTAATCAAAACTTCGGTTCATTTATTTTATCACTTTCGGTACGGAAAGAGTTTTTACATTTGAACAGTGCGACGCGTCGGTTGATTTATGTCTGTTCTATACAGGGTACCTATTTTGTTTCGAAATTTATAAAGATTATTAAGATCATTCTCGAAACGCTAACATATGGGCTTCTCAAATCAATGCACGTTTTTCCCTATTTTCTACGAGAAAAAACACTAAAAAAGTGTAAAAATTCTGTAGTCGAGAACTTTTTCATGGACACTTCCTTATAATTACTTCACTTCCTATAAGAACGTACACCCAATAAAATGTTGTATCCACGATTTCTGAAATCAGTGAATCAGCACTTATTCAGTTTGAAGTTTAAGGTGGCGATATGTTAATTTTGCGAACCATATTAAATCGTTTAAACAATTTCCTAAAACAAATAAACATATAAGAAAAAATATTTCCTAGAATCGATAAAGCTGTTGAACACGGCGCTTTTAAAGCCCCATCACGCCAAACTGTGTTTACGTGTAGTGTATGCTTTTCGTCGGCAGATCTTCGACGTTTTTATCGACTCCATTTCCACGAAAATCTCGGTTAAGCTTTCAGACGGCTTTCCTCTGAAAACAAGGGAAACTAATGAAAGATTGTTGTCACGATTTTAATGTGAACTGATTCATTGATATTCGCAAAAATGAGATACCTACTGTCGTCTTCTTCTTCTTCCTCAGCCTTTCTCAGTCCGCTCCTGGACGTAAGCCTCCTCCAATCTTCTCTTTGTTTTATAACATTCACTTAGCTTAGGCGCAATAAAAAATAAAATAATAATAATTGTACATTGAAGCTTTCACGGCGTGTTCTTGTCGACAACAATCACTTTTCTCGGGCTATGTAGCCGTGGTCTGGTTGACTCTTTCCGGACAGTTTCACCTATTGCTCCGATAGACGAAACTGTCCGGAAAGAATCAACCAGACCACGGCTACATCTAATCTAATCTAATCTAAGCTGCAAAGATATATATCATTTAAGATTTATATTAAATGCATTCCCACAAGCAGATATGTATAATTTCGCGCTAACACATGCCGCATGTAGACCTACAATATAAAAACCCAATCTCAAATGAACATAAGCCTTGCAACTCTTGCCGTCCTTCCCTGAAACAGGGGTGACATTGGCAAAGTGAACCATTTTTTACAGTATGGGTGGTCAGCCGCATAACAACCTATAAGTCAAGGAACGGTGATTAAATAATTACAAATATATTCTAATGATACCTACTACCTAATGCTACATAGCCCGTAAAAAGTGATTGTTGTGTCAATAATAATAATAATCGCGAATTGTGAATGTCGAATTGTCCCCCCCGTACCTACAGTTTTGCTGCCAAAATAGCGAAAAGCAGAGAAGCAGATAATTACAAGTAGAATCATTTGTTTTTCCCAACATGTCGTAAACATGTTTTCCTGACGTGACGTGTCAGGAAAACACGAGAAAGAATGCTTGTGAAGTCTGTGGACACGCACTTGGTAAATAAAGATGCATAAATCATTTCATGTTTATTTTAGGAAATTTGTGAAGATTGAGAAAATACGTTTTTTGTTAAGCGCTAGATGGCACTGATTTCTGTCGTGAAGGTATATGGTTATGTTAGGTAATCTATGTATCTAGGTATATCTTGTAACGAGATGGATTTGTTTGTTAGGTAAAATGGAACATGAGATTTGAATTTGAATGAAAAGGAAAACAAAGGAAGGCAGAAGGAGAGAAAAAGCTTGCCTGGGGGGATAGCCACAAGCCTGTGTAATTAAGAATAAAGAATATTATTGTGCTGTGGTTAATTGTGTATACATTGTGAAAGAAATAAAAGTAAACATATTAAAGTGTGTATGTTATATTATTAATTGTGTCAATCAGCAGGAGAGAAGAAAAACCCTCACATTTTGGCGCCCAACGTAAAAGAAAAAAATCTGTACATGAAATTCCTATGAAGAAAATTTTTCACAAACAAAAACAAATGACAGTCAATTTCAACAAATGACATTGAAAACAATACAATATATGAAATGATTAAAATTGGACAGATTTATGGTTGTGAAAGCATCAACACGTTTAAAAGCTAGTGAAGACATCGACTTATACAATTAACAACAAGAAATTACAAGATTTGAAACGCTGTTTGAAAATATTGAAGGTGAGAGAATTCAAACTACCTACATTACGTTCAGAAGAATGGAAATTCAAAAATCGAACGTCGCGGGAGAATGAAGAATGGATATGAACCAGTTTGTTTCAAATCAGTTTAGATAAATATATATAGATGGTGTTATATTTAATTTGTATGAAAAAATTTTTTTCAATGAAATGATTTTTTTTAATTGCATAAATTGAAAATATACAGCAAATGACGAAATCTAAAAAAATAAATAATAAAAAGGATTTAGAAAGTAACACAATGGAGTCCATAAATTTTGATCCTCTCAAATTAAAAATATCTTTTAATGGTGAAAGTGAACCAAATGAATTTATAATAAGGTTAGAAGAATTAGCCAAAGTCTACAAATTAAAATTAGATTATTTGGTAGAGTGTATGCCTATATTTTTAACAGATTTTCCGTTAACTTGGTACAGAGCAATTAACTGTGAATTTGATTGGAAAATTTTTAAAACCAAATTCTTACAACAATTTGAAAAATATGACTTTCAAAGGAATCTTAAGTTAGAAATTTTAAATATGGTACAAGGTCATGATAATGCATCTGTTTATATTTTAAAGGTAAAATCAAAAAAAAAATTATTAAATAAAAGAATGCATGATAAAGAACTTATGGACATAATAATTCATGGATTGTCAGAAAAATATGCAACTTTACTGACAACATCTGAAATTAAAAATACAGAGGAATTATCTACAATATGTAGCAAGTTTGAATCATTTATAAAATTTAATGAATGTAAAAATTTAAATGTAATGAATGACATAAAAGAGAAAAATGTAATGCAAAAATGCAATTTTTGTAATAAATTAGGACATGATGAAATAGATTGTTGGACTAAAAATAGAAAATTCGATTACATACAGAATAAATGTAGAAGTTTCACAAATAATATAGTATGCCACTTTTGTAATAAAAGAGGACATGTGGAAAGAAATTGTTTTATAAAAAATGGAAATTTTAAAAAACACACAGTAATCTGTTACTCATGTAAGCGTACAGGACATGTACAAAAAGATTGTTTTGTTAAAAATAAAAAAAGTGATTATACAGACAAAACAAAAATGAACAGAAATATAAATATACAAAACAGAACAAATACGACATACAATAGTAATTCAAAAAACTTGTAGATAGTCGGCCTTCAGTACAAACACAAAAATCAGAAATGAAGAGCTGGCTTAATTTCATTCAAATTTTTAATAAAAATTATCAAATTGCACCACTCATTTTTGCTAAACAATTTGATAAAAGACCATTTTTAACAGTAAATATTGAGAACAAAAATTTTACAGGTTTACTAGATTCAGGTGCATCTATTTCTGCAATCAATGAAAAAACATTTGATTATTTTTTACAAAGAAATTACAAAATTATAAAAACCCATGATAATATCTCGTTAGCAAATGGTAAAAATATAAAAATACTTGGTAAAATAAATTTAGAGGTAAAATGTGACAATCAAATAAAACATGTAGATTTTTATGTTTTACAAGGTTTACAACAAGACATAATTTTTGGAATAGATTTTTGGATAAAATTTGAATTAGAACCGAGTTTAATAAGTAAAATTACATATTCAAATAGCAAAAATATTAGTGAATTAGGTAAAATTACAAATAGAACTAAATTAACAGATAACCAATTACAGCAATTAAAAACAATAGAAAATGATTTCAAGGACATCTCTTATGAAAAAATAGGCTTAGGATGCACAAACCTCATTGAACACAGAATTCAGACAGAAGGTCCTCCAATAAAACAAAAGTATTATCCACTCAGTCCAGCAAGACAGAGACAGGTTAACACAGAGTTAGATAAAATGTTAAAAGAAGGTATAGTTGAACAATCCAAATCTTCGTGGTCCAGTCCTGTTGTGATTGTAATTAAAAAGGATGGAACGCCTAGATTTTGTTTGGACTCTAGAAGACTCAATGAAGTAACAAAACGAGATAACTATCCCATTCCAAATTTAAATCAAGTTTTAGCAAATTTACGAAATGCCAAATATATCTCTTCAATAGATTTAAGCAAGGCGTTTTGGCAAATTCCACTAGAAGAATCGTCCAAAAAAAAAACTGCCTTCGTCGTACCAAATAGAGGGTTGTTTCAATTCACAAAAATGCCGTTCGGTTTAAAAAATTCAAGTTCTGAAACACAGCGTTTATTAGACAAGTTATTTGGACCTAAATTTGATACTAACATATTTTGTTATATCGATGACTTAATTATTATTAACGAAGATTTCAATTCACATTTAAATTTATTAAAACAAGTTAAAAATATATTACAAGAAGCAGGGTTAACGGTAAAATTTTCAAAATGTGAATTTTGCAAAGATAGTTTAAAATATTTGGGATACATTATTGATGAAAATGGATTAAGGCCAGATTCAAATAAAGTCAAGATTATAGAGGAATATCCTTCACCGAAAAATGTAAAACAACTACGAATGTTTTTAGGTTTGGTAGGATTTTATAGAAAAGTTATACGAAACTGCAGTGAGATATCATATCCACTAAATAAATTATTGAGAGGTAAAAAAGGTCAGAACAATTTTAATTGGTCAAAAGAATCTGAGGATGCATTTAATAATTTAAAATTAGCCTTAAGCACAGCCCCTGTATTAATATGTCCGGATTTCACAAAAGATTTTTTTTTACACACTGATGCCAGTAAAAATCAAGTAGCTTCAGTATTAAACCAAAATATCAATGGGTCCGAAAAGCCAATAGCATATTTTTCAAGAAGTTTGACAGTTAGAGAACAAAACTATTCGACATCAGAACGTGAGCTTCTTGCCATTGTAGATTCAATAGAACATTTTCGATCTTATCTAGATGGGATGAAATTCAAGGTAATAACTGATCATATGGCATTAAAATTCTTGAATAAAATATCAAATCCAACAGGTAGATTAGCAAGATGGGCCATGAGACTTTCACAGTATGAATTTGAGATTGAGCATAGAAAAGGGAAAGAACATACAGTGCCAGATGTATTATCTAGGATTCCTGGTACTAAAGAAATGGAAGTAATAAATTCAAATATTGCAGATCCTTGGTATAATAATATTGCAGAAGGATGTACAAAAACACCACACAAATACAAAAAATTCAAAATGGTAGATAATAAATTATTTAAACTAATAAATGATGATAATCCTTTCACAGAGGAATATAATTGGAAAGAGATACCTATTATAGACAATAGATTAACTATAATAAAGAATCATCATGATAATGGACATGTAGGTATTTTTAAAACTTATAAATACATATCAAGATGTTACTATTGGAAAAATATGTATGCAGATATAAAAAGTTTTATAAATAAATGTCAAAAATGTAAAATGTATAAGCCGAATAATTTACCTCCAGCAGGAAAAATGGAAAATAGAAAAAGAGTGGATAGACCGTTAAAAATGCTGAGTATTGATTTGATAGGACCATTACCAAAATCAAGTACGGGCTATATACATATATTATCAATAATAGATGTTTTTACCAAATATTGTTGGTTATTTCCTTTAAGAAGAGCTACTACAGAAGAAATAGTAAAATTAATAGAAAATAAAATATTTTTAACAGAAGGAGTACCGCAAACGATAATAACAGATAATGGAAAGAATTTAAAGTCTAATGCATTTAAAGATTTTATGTACTCATATGGAGTACAGAAAATATTTTATACAACTTTATATACTCCCATGTGCAATAATGTAGAGACATATAATAGAACAATAGGATACACATTAGCTATTTTTGTTGAAAATGAACAAAGAAAATGGGATACTTTTTTAGATTCAGTACAAAGCATAATAAATAATACAGTCAATTTAGCAACAGGATACACACCTAATGTATTAGCAAGAGGTAGGGAGATTGTACTAAATGGTGAAATTCATGGTGAAATAGTAAATGATGAAATAGAATCAAAGGAAGATTTAGATAAATATAGAGATATGCATAAAGATAAAATGAAGGAATTAAACACATTATACAAAATTGTAACAGAAAATATATGGGATGCATATAATAAAAATGCAAATTATTATAATAAAGGTAGATCAAATCGTGTCTATGATCAAGGGGATATTGTATGGCGTAACAATTTCATACAATCAAATGCAGGGAAATACTTCTGTACAAAGTTGGCTCCAAAATTTGTCAAAGCCAGAATAGAAAAGAAAGTTAGCAAGATAGTCTATGTATTAAAAGATATAGACACAAATGTTATAAATAAATATCACATCAAGGACATAATCAAATTAGATTAAAAAAAAAAAAAAAACATATTTTCATGTGTATGAAAAATTTGAGGTGATGAATGATACGGTGAAAGTTGATATAAAAGTGATCAGTGAAAGAATGAATTATGAAACATTGCATGAATGAAGGTATGAAACATAAATTAAACAAAGTATTACATATGAAGGTAAAGTTTTTAAAAAAATTGATGGACTGATAAATTTATTAATGAAAAATAAATTTGAAATAAATTTAAATATTGGGAAAGATGTGATACATGTTTAAAAAAAAAAAAGTTATTTTAATGAATTGATTAATTAACTGGTGAATGTTTATTATGTATTGTTATTTGATTATTTTGAATTGTTGAATTAAGTATATAAAAAAAAAAAAAAGTTATTTTAATGAATTGATTAATAAACTGGTGAATGTTTATTATGTATTGTTATTGATTATTTTGAATTGTTGAATTAAGTATTTAAAAAAAAAACAAATATTTGTTTATAATATTGAATATGAAATTTGTGTTAAAAAAAAATTATATTAATTTTAGTATGAAAATAATTGGTATTGTTAAAAAAATGTATTAATGACTGAATAATGTATCAGAAACAGGTTTTTTTTTATTTTCATATTTTTGAAATTTATCCTTAAAATAAAACAAAATATGTGGCGCCGGCTGAGCATTATGATACATTATTTACTCATTGTAAAAGAAAAAAAAAAATTGGGAATGTTTTTTTTTTATGAGAGGAAGGAGGTGTATTGTAACGAGATGGATTTGTTTGTTAGGTAAAATGGAACATGATATTTGAATTTGAATGAAAAGGAAAACAAAGGAAGGCAGAAGGAGAGAAAAAGCTTGCCTGGGGGGATAGCCACAAGCCTGTGTAATTAAGAATAAAGAATATTATTGTGCTGTGGTTAATTGTGTATACATTGTGAAAGAAATAAAAGTAAACATAAGTGTGTATGTTATATTATTAATTGTGTCAATCAGCAGGAGAGAAGAAAAACCCTCACAATCTTTTATCTCAGTTTTAAAGATATATCATACATCGATGTCTTAAAGGTAAAACTGCACAGGGGCGTGCATCACATGTAGGCACATGCGCCTAATAGGTAGGCAATATATGGTAAAAAACGCATTTAAGCTTGATATTGAAATTTAAAATGCTAAATTTAAGTTCGATTTGAGCCATCGTTAGCACTTCAGTCAATTTAAAATGAGTTAATTTAAAGGAATGGGAGAAAATATTTATTCTGAAATGTATGTAGGGTCAAAGTGGCAACAGTGGATCATGTGGGTACAGTGGATCAGAGCAGTTTCTTAAAGATGAGTAGGTATATATGTCTATCTCTTTCACAGTAGCTTGGTGCTCATGTCTTAACATGTCTGAACCAGTTGGAGTCCTACTTCTGTGCAGTTAGGTTGTGCTGAGTAAAAAAATGTGTTTCTGACAGTCAAAAGTAAATAAACCAGGTATGTTATGTTTCTTTCTTATTTTTTGAGTATTGAAGTTCTTTTAAAATTTATTTCATTATTCACATTAGCAATTATTCTCCTTCCATTATTACGTAACCTCATTATTTTATTAAAAGTAAAAGTACATAAAAATATGTTTTTAAACAAATATGTCAAAAGGGTACACAGTGGATCAACCTCATAGGGTACACAGTGGATCACGATCCACTGTGTACCCTATGTGATCCATTGTTTACCCTAATTAATGTAATATTAAAATAAGAGTAATTAAGGAATTTTATTATTTCAGGATGCCAAGAAATAAATCAACAACAGTTAGAAACATTGGCAGGACGCCGGAGGCAGATATGAAAGCAGCCATTGAACAGATAAAAATAGGCAGAAAAATAAGGGCTGTCGCCAAAGAAAAAAATATTACATTTACAACGCTTCAGCGATATTTTGTAAAATCAAAAGCAGGAACAGATCTGAATATTTGGTTTACCCCAAATTATAATGTCAATAAAATTTTCACAGATGAGGAGGAAGAATCATTGAAAAACTATTTAAAAAAATGTGCCCTCATGTTCTATGGCTTTTCTACAAAGGACTGCCGAAAATTAGCTTATGAGATGGCCCAAATCAACGGTATTAAAATGCCACATTCTTGGTCAACTGCAGAACTGGCAGGTGTCGACTGGCTTAAGGCTTTCCGAAAACGCCATCCAGAACTGTCGCTACGCAAACCAGAAGCATGCAGCTTAGCTAGAGCAACATCTTTTAATCCACAGACGGTACAAAGTTTTTTTGAAAATTTAGAATCCATCTACCGAAGACACCTTACATTTGCTGATGGTACAAGGGTGTATAATTTAGATGAAACAGCCACCACCACTGTACAAACACCACAGAAAGTAATTGCTGTGAAAGGAAAGAACGTTTGTAAAGTTACAAGTGGGGAAAAGGGCACACTTGTTACGACCTGTTGCATAATTAGTGCTTCTGGCCATGCTTTGCCTCCAGTTTTGATCTTTCCCAGAAAAAATTTTAAACCACACATGATTTCTGGATCTCCTCCTGGATCTTTAGGTCTAGCGACACCATCCGGATGGATGAATGGGAAACTTTTTGTTGAGACCATGAGACATTTCATTAAACATACATCAAGCTCGCCAGAAAATCCTTCATTACTTATACTAGATAACCATGAATCCCATCTGTGTATTGAAGTATTAGACTTGGCGAAGAATAATGGTATCACCATTATAACACTGCATCCACATACATCAGCGAAGTTGCAACCCTTGGATGTCGGTATATATGGGCCATTTAAAAAGTATTTCAACGCTGCAATGGAATCTTGGATGCTACGAAATCCTGGGAAACCAGTCACCATCTATAATTTAGGACAATTGATTGGCAATGCATTTGCCAAAACAATGACTCCTTCAAATATAATTAACTCTTTCAAAAAATCTGGTATTTTCCCGTTCGACAAAAACATATTTAGTGAGGAAGATTTTTTGCCAAGCGAAGTCACCAATCGGGCTGACCCCAATTTAATTACTGAAAACGAGACACCACTTCAAGATATAAGTCACCTTACATTGAACAGGAGTGTATCAGCTCTCCAAAATGAAACAGCTGATATTGAAAATTCCAAAGGCCTTGAAAACGATGCCAGTCAAAATATAAATATTTGTGACGAAAATGTAGCACCAACTCTCCGTCCCAACGATCAACAAACTGCATCACCACAAGCGACAGCAGGATGCTCAAAAGATGCCTCGTCAAATTTCATAGGGCCATGTCAATTTAGGGCACCTATCAAAGCACAGCCAAGGGAAAATACAAGGAAAAGAAAGCCAGGTCGAAGTTTGATTGCCACTGATACTCCAGAAAAGGAAAACATCAAAGCCCAAAGAGAAGCAACAACTGCCAAGAAAATAAATATTCCCAAAGCCGCCAAAACTTCAAAAGTAAAAAAGGCTGTAAAAAAAATATTACAGAGCGACTCAGAGGAAGATAATGAAACAATGTCAGTCCATGACGATAGTTCTGATTTTTCAGGTGAAGAAGATGTTGCTGACATCCTAACTGAGGCAAAACTAATGTCTACACCTTTAATTCGTTTTCCGGATGAAGGTGACTATGTTCTAGTTCGCTTTCAAACAAGACAAAAACCCATCTTTTACGTGGGTAAAATTCTACATGGTCGCAATGAAAAATTAGAGTATTACGTTAGCTTCTTGCGAATGAACTCCAAATTTCAATTTAATATGCCAAATGTAGCCGACTTGTCGTATGTTAAAGAAGATGACATAGGAGTAATCTTACCTCCGCCCCGTGTGGGAGGAAGCACTGTGCGCCAACAGTCTTATTACTACTTCAATGTGGACTTTTCCCGTATTATTATCCGCTAATGTAATGTGTTCATTTGTTCTGTTTAATTATAATTAATGTGTAAGAGAATAAATAATTTTGTCTACTTAATATATTTTTTTGTAATACCAATAATCTGGCTTTTCATTGATTGATCCACTGTGTACCTATACCTGATCCACTGTGTACACCATAGTGTACACAGTGGATCATTTTCCATTTTTCACTAAAGGCAAAATTTCTCCGTATTTGTTGGATAAAAAAGATTAATCTCTAAGAACAATTTGCAGGTACTTAACTTATTTATCATTTGGTAAAAGTTACAAATTGATAACATTTATACAAAAATAATTCTGAGCATTTGAAAAAAAGTGATCCACTGTTGCCACTCTGACCCTACAATGTACCTATACCTAGGGAATGCAATCTCGGATATCTTGAAATACCGAGATCTCGCATCAATCTTGAAAGACCAATTTCGCATCGAAAACAGTGCGAGATCTCGCAAGATTTGCGAGATCAAGCGACAGCGCGCCACGTGTGCTATCAGCGCGCGAGTGACGACGCGGGTGGACGCAATGCTGTTGGTGTTGCCTCTCTTGCTCCTACACCTACCCAATCTACTTTTGTGCTAATACAACTCGAAAAAGATGACAACGTGTCACTCTCTGCAGTCTCTGCTAGAAACTTGCAGCTTTAAGCACAGCGGCGGCTCTTTAACCAATCACTTCAGGAAGAGTTGGAAAATACCCTGAAATCTTGTAAACGCTCTACTCCGGTTCCAATGCACACTTCAATGTCGACCCTAAAATCCAACATCAAAAAATAAATGCACCTCTTTGAATATGGCGGATCAAGAGGAAGATAGTAACAGTGTGCCTATGATAGTCTGGTGACAATTATAGTGCCCCACGAGCGTGGAATCTGAGATGGCATTTTTTTCAGCAGGCTACGTATTGTCTCACGTAAGAAGCAGATTATCTGATGCCACGATTGACATTCTATGCTTCTTAACGAGTTTTTTTCCAAAAATCCATGCTATGAGTTAACTGACATATTCAATGATAGTCTATGATTCTGATTCGCTTGTATTTCTGATTCTAAAAAAAAAAATCACTATAAAAGTTTTTTTAATATACTTTCCTTGTCAACCTAAATCAAAATGACACTTTTTAGCAAAAAAATGTAACCATGTGGCCACTAAATGCGAGATCTTGCAAATACCGAGATCTCGCGAGATCGGATTTACATAATCTCGCAAATTACCGAGATTGCGATTTTGCTGCAAGATTGCATTCCCTACCTATACCTTATGCACGCGCCTGAAACTGAATAAGTGACATATTAAGCTAACATGGGCTTTCTCACATAAATGCATCTTTTTTCCTATTTTCTACGAGAAAACATACTAAAAAACTTATGAAAATTTGGTAGTTTAGAAGTTTGCCATGAGCACTTCTTTTCATTTAGTTCACTTACTATGAGAAGTTACTCCCAATAAAATGTTTCATCTATGATTTTTCCGATCAGTGAATCAGCACTTATATAGTTTTACCAGCTATATTAACATCTAGGATTTATATTCAATCCATGCTCACAAGTAAACGTATGTAAGTTGGCGCTTAGGCATATATGTGTAGGTAGGTACTGATAGATAAAAACTCAAATCTCATATAAATTTAAGCCTTGCAACTCTTGCTACGCTTCCCTGAAAAAGGAGTGACATTGGCAGAGTGAAACAATTTTTACAGTTTAAGGTGTTCAGCCTCATACCAACGTAAAGGAATGTTAATATCATAATATAAATTCATAATGTAAAAATAAATCTTTTTTTTTCTTGACGAGTTGATTTTTTTCCTCGAGCGTGTTCGATGTTATCACACCATTATCAAGAGAACAAACAACCTGGATAACTACAAGGTTGCTCTTTTCATAGTGGTGTGATAACATCGAGGAAATAAATCAACTCGTCAAGAAAACTTTGTGTTTATTTTGTTCACTATGAATATAATTAATCTACACAATGTCTGACTGATGAAGGATGATGATGATGAGGGATGATTGTTTTCCTTCCTTGTCTATGATCATCTCAATACTCCAGGGCCTCATGACTCTTGTGTAAAGTAATTTCGCTTGACTTATAGGTTGGTATGCGGCTTACCACCCATACTGTAAAGAGATGGTTCACTTTGCCAACGTCACCTTTGTTTCAAGGAAGGCCGGCAAGAGTTGCAGGGCTTATGTTCATTTGAGATTGGGTTTTTATATTGTAGGCCCACATTCGGCAAGTGTTAGCGGGAACTTATACGTGTCTGCTTGTGGAAATGCATTTAATATGAATCTCAAATTATATATATCTTTGTAACTTAGATTTAGATTTAGATTTAGGAACGGTAAGACCGTCGATGTCAGTGTCATGGCCGAGAGCGTCAATTCACTATTCCTGACTAGCGTAATTGAAACAGAGTAACGTTGCGTTGGTTCGAATCACGCCTGCCCCTTTGACCATAACTTCGACCCTGGTTCAACAGATGCCATTGCATGCACACAAGCCTACTGCTTTCATATGAAGACAACTGGCCAGGCAAAAGAGGTTGGTAAATTTCATTCCTCTTCACAAACCTATCTAAAAAATCTACCAAGGGCCGCGGCCGTCGAGACTTCTACCCCAGGGCTGGAAGTCTCATCACCACGGTAATTCTTACCTACCGAATATCGGTAATATTTGTATGAATACTAATCAGTTGTTTACTTGCGGCCATCTTGGATTGACAGGTCTTCATACAAATGTTACCGATATTTGGTAGGTAAGAATTATAACGGTGCGATGGGACAGCTCTGTCGTAAGAATTGTCCTGGCAGCAGAATTAAAGGCCATCTGCAGACTCCTGAGGTCAGGACTCAGGACTGTCCACACAGGGATGATGCTGATGATGCTGGGTACCTTGGCGGTAAATGGTGCATGCAGAGTCCGCCATGTTTGTTGTTTGTGGCCGTGCCAACTCCAGGAGCACTATTTATATGAGAAAGCCAGATCTGTGGGAGAGATAGCGGCGGTGGCGCTTATACTAAACTACAACACCAGCGCACAAATAAGCGGACAGCTTTCGCAATGACATGCTCAAAAATATTGTTACCAAGGTGTGGTTGTATGTCTGTATCTGTTTATTGTTTAGGTACTCATGATTGTGCGTTTTTATTTACTTGTGTGAGTGTCTCTAGGTGTAGCCGGTGTAGGTAGGTAATGTTCCCTCGAATCTTCTTAGTAAGAACATGATTCTAGCATGGTCCGGCATATGCCAGAGTAGCCCTTATACACTATTACGAACTTATGAGCCCGATTGCGTGGCTTGCTTATGTGTATGTGTCCGCCTCTAGCTCTTGTATAGTCTACTGTGAGTTTGAATGTGTGCATGTGCCCAGGCACGCAGTTGCTGATATGAGTAACTAGAAAAATATGGAACAATACAGAAGTGTGTGGTTCACTATACATAGAAGGGTCCGGAATATCCGGAGATGCTATATATTTGGACCGCAATTGTGTGAGAGACCACAGTCGATTCAAACATTGAGCCGTGAAGTCGATAAGCCAAGAGCTAGAAATCACGCAACGCAACTAAGCTACACATATAGTGTAACTTCTTGCCGCGTTATCCCCGAAGGGGTCGCATGTGGCGAGTTGAACCTATTTATTTTTACAGGTAAGGGGGCCAGCCTAACGCCAACCACTTCAATTGATGTGGGGGTTTCCCAGCTCCCGAGGGGGCTGGTACTCATTTCTTGTGAAGGCTGAGTAAACCTTGCCGGTATTTTTTGGGGTTTGAAATAAACACCGAAACGGGAAATCATTTCGGACACCCTCGGTGGGATTCGAACCCGAGCTCACGGCATGGAATGCAAGCACTCTACCAACTGAGCTATCGACCGGACTTCATCATTGTAAGCCGACATTGTGTAAAATAAACAATTTAATTAAAAGAACCCAACTGAAATCATAACAAAACCCATAAATGTTGAGATATCGATGCTTTGAAGGCAGACTTGTACCAGAGCCGTTGAGCGAGATAGTACGAAAGTTAACTGTGAAATAAATATGAGTGAATCTTAAAATATTTTTTGTGAACTAAATTAATCGAAGTTTTATTCAATTAAACCAAAGTAAATCGTAGATCGTAACAGTGAATAAGAGATGAAGTAGAGATGGAAGAGACGGCTCCGATATGACGCCCCAGGAAGGTTTGTTGGTCTCCTTGGTCAACAGCAGGCAGCGCTGCTTGTACAACTCCTGTTCCTCCCATTTTTTATGCCAAGGATCACAGACTCAACGAGCGTCGATAGATCTTCCCGCATCTATTTGTTAATAGTGCGGAATAAAACATGGCGGCGTATCAACAGCTGATACATTTTATGGAACAACGATCAGCTGTTCAGGCACTGTCATGTTTTTTTCGTCCTATCTACAAATAGGAACGGTAAGATCTACCGACGGAAGTCGAGACTTTCAGCCCTGATACATGTATTGTTAATTTAACTTAATTTTAATAACATTATCAATTAATAATTCATTCTTTAATATTTTAATGAATTATTAATTGGTTTGGGCATGTGGAAAGAATGAATGATAATAGACTGACTCAAAGTATATTATACACAGGAACTGTGAAAGGAAAGAGAGGTAAGGAACGACCGAAAAAAGTATAGAGTGATCAGATTGAGGAGATTGTAAAAGAATGGTATGAATGGGATGTACAAACTACAAAGTGAGCGTAAAAGAAGAAAATGCATGAAAAAGGTGATGGATATGACTGAATTGAAAGAGGTATGTACGGATATGAAGAAATGGAGGCAGTCCTGCAAAGGCTCTGTCCACCCCTAGCGGAATGGCGATAGAGCTACAGTTATAGTTACAGTATTAAATAAAAAAAAAATTATTTAAAAAATTCAAATGGAAACAAAGTTTTAATTCACTTATTTATTTCTTTTTTGCTCGAATATGTTCGCCTAATGAGGCATCTTCAGGATTTTTTCTTTCCATTTTTCTTTGTTTCCATTTGAATTTTTTAAATAATTAAAAATGGACTTTCACTGTGTTAATAAATCCACCCTAAAAAAAATAAAAATAATTATGTATTAAATATAATTTACCCAATGACATAATATGTTGAACAAGGGTCGAAGTTGTTGTCGATAGGACGCGGCGCAGACGGGGTTTGAACCGGCGCGGCGCGGGCGCTTGTGTTATAACGCAGATTGAAGCGCCAAAGAAAAAGGTGAAGTATACGACTGCAGGTACGGGAATGAATGAATTGAGAGAGGTACGCTAAGATAGGCGTAGGAAGAAATGGAGGTAGCTCTGCTACAGTGAGAGTAACTTATAGCAAATAATATATCGGCGGTTAAAAGGCAGTAGGGCGTAAGCGACATAAACTAAATTGTTCAAGAGAGCAGTTTAAAGTTTGAGATTGCAGAAAAATGGCATAATTTTTTTATCATATCGTTAAAATCAAAACAGTATAAAATTAAATAAAAATTAAGGCATTTATTGGCATTCCTATTAATGTGCTTTTACGATTTTTTTATGTCACAAGCGCCTTTAGGACAAAAAAGGCCAAAATCTTGTCGGTTACACCAAAACCATACTTCGAAAACGCAGTTGTTTGCTTGGGCATAAACAACACAAAAATCATCGTAGAGCTATGGGAGTTAGCGCATTAGAAAGAGCGGAAAATTTCAAGTAGGATAGCACTCATAACTCATTTTTGACCAAAATGTCGCTTAATAACCGTCGGTATAATAAATTGTTCTTGATATAATAAAGCCATACATCAAGAAATAATCATCATGTCTAATAAAGAGGTAACATGTTTAAATAGAAAATACAGAAATAGGAATTATACATATATACACATACTTATGTAGATATATGAAAAAAACAACAAAAATAATAATGATAAGAATAATATACGAAAAACCAAATAAATATAAACACTCAACTATTTACACCTCTTTCAAATATTTGCTGATCATGTACTTAATGGCCTTAGGATCTGCGTGCTTATCATGCTTATACCTGGAAAAAAGTGCATTGTACCACCTTACACCCAAATAATCGTAGTGATGTTGGCCGGTTGCTGTATTCTTTCTAGGAACTTTGATTAGAAGGGACTCTCTACGCGATCTCTCTTCACAAATCAATTCCTCTTCACAAATCCGTTTTTTTTAATTTTAAGGTCGTAAGGAATTAAGCAGAATAACGCTTCTGTCCTCCTTCACCATAAATTAGGCACTATTCATAATCTATGAGGCTGATCACCCATATTTTACAGTATGGATGATCAGCCTCATACCAACCTATATCCTCATTCATCATAAATAAGACACTAAGTCCCATGACATTCAATTTTAAATTAATTAGTCTGGTCAGCAGCTCAGTTGGTAGAGTGCTTGTATTCCATACCGAGAGCAAGGATTTGAATCCCACATAGGGTATCAGAAATGATTACCCATTTCGGTATTATTTCAAACTCAAAATAAAAGATCGGCAAGGTTTACTCAACCTTCACAAAAAATGAGAACCAGCCCCCTCGGGAGCTGGGAAACTCACACTTCAACTGAAGTGGTTGGCGTGAGGCCGGCCCCCTTAACTGTAAAAATAAATAGGTCAACTCCCCACATGCGACCCCTTCGGGGATAACGCGGCAAGAAGTAAAGACTATATAAGTAGACCTCCCGAACCCGAGCTCTCGGCATGGAATGCAAGCACTCTTCAAACTAAGCTATCGACCGGTCATACTCAGACATCATAAGCTGTACCTATTGCCATGGATATATAGATTGATTTAATACTTCCTCCATGCCTATTGCTATATAAGCAGAACACACATTCGAAATGATCTAAGGATATTGTATTTAAATTGTCAAAAAAAAATTAAAAAAATACCAGTTATCGTAATGTAAAATACGTACCTAAGGAATTTACCCTATCCTGCAATTTTCAGTAGTAAAGTTATAATACAAAGTACGATTGTGAACTTTTAGATTTTGTGGATGACTGACATGTGCTTGTAAATGCATTTTGTGCAGATGCCGAGGAAAATTTAGGGTGGTCAGAATGTTGGCATAAAATGTCCCCATTTATGGTAAAAATCTATTTTCATGTATTTTCTGCAACGAGTTTTTTCGTATTTACATTCAAAGATTTTCAAGTTTTTTCAAAACAAAAACAAAACATGATGAATGAAAAAAAAAGTGTAGGTACTTTAATGACCAAAAAAGCTTTAGACTTGTAAGGAAATGAAGCTGTCGGAAATAAATACAAGTTGTCATCGTTTGATTCCGTAGGCCGTAGATGATATTCATTTATAGAAGTTTTGATTATTCGCAACATTTTTTTTTGGATAATGGATTATTTATAGAATCTTTTTATTCAAATAACATAACTCTGAATTATTATTTGCCATTGATTTAATTGTACAAATTGTTTACAAAATGTTTTGTATTAATGGCGCGCAAAGCAATTAAACCTGATAACGTGGGCTAGTATATTGTATTTTTACATATTTTTATTTATCTTATAGTAGAGGTATTTTTATAACAAAGGCCACCCTAATCCGCACAGCTGATGATGTCTTGTACCTATCTTCACACGGTACGCTTTTTAGGCTGGTGTGTGTGAGAAACTATTATAAAATCCATGCTCCGAGCACACACTCATTTTATTTGCAAAATGTCCTACAATAGGTTTTCCAATTGCTGGAACTTGATAGTTATGTTCAGACTTTTTATTGTAAAAATGGTATGATTTGGAATTTCCCTCAAAACGATGTTTTCTGGAAAATAAAGCTCCAAAGTTAAAAAACAAAGTTATGCAACTATTCCACTAATGTTTTTTCGAGTTATTCCACTTTTGATGTTAGATGCAGAGCTTTTAGTTTGCAAATGGCGCCGTGTGTCTCTCACGCACACACGCAGCACGTGCGCGAACTCTTCTGCGCACTGAAAAATGAATCTAATATGGCTGTGTAGTATCGATCCCTGAGTGTTTAACTTGTAAGAAAAGATTTATTATTTCGCTGATATCTTTGCGGTTACGCGATAAATGTGAAAAAACTGTGTGTGGATATATTCCCGAGTTTTGCGTCTAACCGGGCCATCAGCACGAGCGGCGGCAGTGGTGTGTTTCAATTATTATTCTGTGCATTAGCTAAAAATGGATTTGACTGTCATCTTTGTTTCAGCTTATTTTCCTCTATTCTTCTCACCTGAATTCAAAGTCAATCCACAAGAAAATTTACTAGTTTATTTATATTTATAATATACCTTCAAATTAGTGTTGTAAATATATTTAATTTGTGAATTTTTATGCTGAGATGGGAGCAGTTCAAAATCGATCATATGTGGGCGTGTCTGAACCGAGCTCAGACATACGCTGTCTCTTTTTCCGTATACAAGTAAAATGAGACAGCAATACATTTTTCCGCATACACCTTTCGTAGCTTAGTTCGGGAAACATTTTTTGTTCCCATGTAGACTGAATATAAATTTTCGATTTTGTTGTATTTTATGTCGTCTGTGATTTTTATGGCTATGTTAATTAACATTTGACGTAAACGGCCTATAAAAGCATGTTTCCTACCTACCGGCCCGTGCCTGTCTATCGGCGGAACTATTATTTCGGAAGGAAATTGGCTTTTCCGTACACACAATATTGTAATTTTAATTTCTAGGAAATTGTAAATTGAGTAGTTTGATTTCATCAGATTTATTTTCTATAATTCATTGATTAAAAAAATATTTATTTGAATTTGAAAGATTTTTTTTCAGGTAGGTATTGATTTTTTTTCAGTTTAGTCATATTGCAAGAAAATATGAAAAAAATACTCACGGAAAGGAGAAAAACGAAAAACAAATCGTTTGATTAGATTTGTACCACGACAAATCAGCCAAAGATAATTTGCCCACAGACAACTTGTCCGTTGACAAATCAGTCACACAATATGCCATCCTCACGACTTTTCAGTCAACGACATTTTGGTCACATACAATAGATGAGTCGTATAACTGCAAACGCCGTCATCTCCAAAGTTTATGATTTTTGAGATAATGATTGAATTTGATTCTGCGCAGTGTAACAAATCATTTGCTGTGTGCGATATAATGTAAACCTCACTTAATCCTTCGTAATTTTAATTGAAAAAGTATGATTTCGTGCAAACGCCGTCATCTCCAACTGGTGTTGTCGTTTTACAAGTTTACAAGTTTATTTTTCTCAAAATCATCGCGTAAGGAGTTGACGGCGTTTGCATTTATACGACTCATATCATGTATAACAATTTAAAAACATCAAAAAACTAAAATTAAAATAAATAACTGAAGTCAGCTTAGCTGAAATGTAAGCCTCTGTCTAAGCTGATTCTCACTCAGGTGGAAGATATCAACCGAGGAGGAGATCTCATTGAGCCTAGCCATTGCCCTCCCCACAGTCATAACCCTAGGTAGGCTACAGGCGCGAGCGGTTCATACATACGATGGATTCACCGAATCCCTTAACCTCAAAGTGTTAATGTACTGGAAATTATATTATATATTTTTCTCAAGAGCATCGTATTTATACAGCGGCGATTACAAACATTTTTATTATTGTTATACTTTTTACATCTCGCCATCGCGCGGAAGCGAGACATTATATTTTATGTATGTATCTAACTACATACATATGCCATGCGGCATATATGTCTTTACCGTAAAGTCAAGAGTTGTAAACAAACGAATCATCATAATATGCGAATACGGGGAGCTCAAACGCGTCCAGAATCAAAGCAGATATTTTGTTTTCGCGCATGCGCAATACAATCGATGGAATTTCGTTACTCGAGTAAAAATACGGCAGAGCTTAAAGAATCCCACATACGAAAATTGACCTTATTGTCTTCAGACATACTGGACAAAATAGGGTATTGCAAATCGAGCGGATTTGACTATCTTCTCTTACTTTTATATTTTCCCTTTTGTATGACATCAAATAAATAATTTTAACAATAATATGAATAATTATTCTTCATTCATGTATTAGTTTACGTTGACTTTTTAACGCGCGGCCACGGTGTGCAATATTTTTGTTCTTTGAAAAATAAAAATATGGATCCATCTTGTTCTCAGGTTTTTCAAATAATAGATGTGACTGTTTAATTGAATCATTGTTACGTAAAAGTTTTTTGTCTAGACAGTTTGCGGAAAAAAAACATATAGTGGATACTGGAAAACCAACTCCAATTTTAAAAATCACCAGCAAGAATAAATCGTTTGTAAGACATTTCCACAACTCAATATATTCGAAAGTCTCCTGTCCTTAAAGGAGAAGTCAACCTTTCACGATGCTGTAATCGACGATTTTATGAAGAAAAAGCGTAGAATTGAGCTCAAGTATAAGTAAATGAATATCAGGTGAGTCATTTTTACAATAAAAATATAAATTGTTTATTGAAATCATTAAAATGTAATCAGGGAAATGTTCGCACATAATATGTTAATTTAAGGCTTTCGGAGCAGAGCGTTTATTTGGATATCTTTTTAGTTACAGCTGTCAAATACAATAAGTACGTCCATTTCGTTTGTTAGCTAACAATTATTTTTATATAGGTAGGTATATGAATCTATGTTTTTTTTCAGCTTCCCATGGGGAACAGATCACGGACCGCCACTGGTAGGCTAGTCCTGCATCTTGGGAGTAGCAATAGTCTATGCTCACGTTGCCTACAATAATTGTCAGGAACATACAGACTAATTTCTTCCAGAATAGCAGGATTGCAAATCCCACCACGAATCAAGGACAACTTACAGTAAGGGTGGTCAGCCTCATACTAACCTATTAGTCACGGAACTGTGACATCACTAATGTTTTAGTCTTCGGGATTCGTGTCATGTCCATTATCCATTAGTCCGGAGGATAGCTCAGTTAGTAGAGTGCTTGCATTCCATGCAGAGAGCTCGGGTTCAAATCCCACCGGGGGTGTCAGAAATGATATCCCCGTTTCAGTGTTTATTCCAAAACCCAATATAAAATACCGGCAAGGTTTACTAAATGAGTACCAGCCGCTTCGGGAGCTGGGAAACCCCCACTTCAACTGAAAGGGTTGTCCCCCTTAACTGTTAAAACAAATAGGTTCCACTCGTCACATGCAACACATATAATGCGGCAAGAAGTTGCACTGTATGTGTAGCTTAGTTGCGTTTGCATTTTGCATCTGTAAAACGCAAAAAAACGCAACTAAGCTACACATATAGTGTAACTTCTTGCCTGCGTTATCCCCGAAGGGGTCGCATGTGGCGCTTCGGGACCTATTTATTTTTACAGGTAGGGGGGCCGGCCTCACACCAACCACTTTCAGTTGAAGTGGGGGTTTCCCAGCTCCCGGGGGAGCTGGTTCTCATTTCTTGTGAAGGCTGAGTAAACCTTTGAGATCGAACCCTTGCTCTCGGCATGAAATGCAAGCATTCTACCAATTGAGCTATCGACCTTTTTACGAGCTTGATCGTCGTCGCTACAAAGCGCCAATTCTCAAGCAAGACCCAGTTGCTGTAAGGCTGGATGAACCTTTGGTGACCGGTCATTGGTAAAGGTTTTATGAATTTTTCAACCCAGCGAAGAGCAAATTTGAAAATATAAATGGTATATTTTTTGTGCTCCGCCGGGAATCGAACCCACAACCTTCCCATTCAGAGTCCGCAGTGTTACCACTGAGCTACGGACCGGTCAAACCTGTCACCCTGCAAACCTTGCCGTCCTTTTCTGAAACAGGGGTGACATTGGCTTAGTGAACCAATTTGACAGCATGGGTGGTCAGCCTCATACTTACCTATATTATACAATTAAATCTGATCTGTGAGACCCTTTTTCATCATTGCACTGCAGATGAGTGTGGATCACTTGCTTGGGCTCCTGATGATGCCAAGTATGTTCTCATGCTGGAGAGGGTACGCAAGAAATTCTTGAGATTTATGTATTTGAGGACATGTGGTTATTAATTATCCTTGTTGGTTTGGTAGCTATGCATGCTTGGTTTTAGTTTTGACCGGTCCGTAGTCTAGTGGTAACACTTCAGACTCGTAAATGGAAGGTTGCGGGTTTGCATCCCGGCGGGGCACAAATAATATACCATCTATATTTTCAAATATGCTCTTCGCTGGGTTGAATTTTTTTATACCTTCTCCAAAGGTCCATCCAGTTTTACAGCAACTGGCTCTTGCTTGAGAATTGGCGTTTTGTATAGCGACGACCAAGCTCGCAGAGGGCTGTTACGGTGTGCAAAACCAGCGCTCACCAAGTAAATCATCCTAATATTATTATTAGTAAAATTTAAAATGTAAATTTTTGTGTATGTTCCTTGACTTATAGGTAAGTATGAGGCTGACCACCCATGCTGTCAAATTGGTTCACTTTGCCAATGTCACCCCTATTTCAGGGAAGGACGGCAAGAGTTTCAGGGTGTATATCCATTTGAGATTTGGGTTTTTATGTTGTAGGTTCACATGCGGCATGTGCAAGCGCGAACTTGTACGTGTCTGCTTGTGAGAATGCATATAATGTGAATTCCCAATGTAACATATCTTTGCAACTTAGATTAGATTAGACACGGATCGCCACATTTGTCTGGTCGATGGTTCAGTTGGTTGTACTGAGTGGAGTCCATTAAATATATACCGCCACCTTAAAGGTAAGACTGAATAAGTGCTGATTCACTGATTTGAGAAATCGAGGATGAAATATTTTATTGTGTGTAACTTCTCATAGTAAGTGAACTAATTATAAGGAAGTGCTCATGACAAACTTCTCAACTACAGGATTTCCTTGCATTTTCAGTGCTTTCTCATAGAAAATAGGGAAAATGGTGCATGTTATCTGAGAAACCTATGTTAGCTTAATAATAATAAAAATAATATTAGGATGATTTATTTGGTGAGCGCTGTTTTCCCTCTGCGAGCTTGGTCGTCGCTGTAGAAAGCGCCAATTCTCAAGCCAGACCCAGTTGTTGTAAGGTTGGATGGACCTTTCAGTGACCGGTCTTTGGTAAAGGTTTATGAATTTTTCAACTCAGCGAAGAGCACATTCGAAATATAAATGGTATATTTTTGTGCTCCGCCGGGATCCGAATCCACAACCTTCCATTTACGAGTCCGAAGTGCTGCCATTGGACTACGGACTGGTCCAAGGTATGGACTTATGTAACACAATAAGGCGCTATAAACAACCAGCACCATAATGATGTATGTTATGTTTTTATCAACCATTTAAAATTGTTTGAAATTTCCAATATGGCAATGTTTGTTGTAGTGCATGTAAAGTACACAGATAACGTTGTATAAATAGCATTGTTTTGTTTTACATGAAAAGATTTATGGGATATTTTTCCTTGTCCTTAATAGAATATTGTCTTGTTGAATATTTAGTGCCTGGAGTATAAAACATTCCATAAATCAAAAATATCTGGAACAAACAAGGGCACTCTTCTTAGAGGGTGATTTAGTTTTCATACTATCTTCTATATTTACGCAAATTGAGGTTTCTTGATGTATGAAGCTGACCACCCATATTGTAAAAAAATGGTTCACTTTGCCAATATCACCCCTGTTTCAGGGAAGGTCAGCAGGAGTTGCAGGGCTTATGTTCATTTGAGATTGGGTTTCTATATTGTAAGGTCACATGTGGCACCAACTTATATGTGACTGCCTGTGGGAATGCATTTAATATAAATATTAAATGTAATATATCTTTGCAACTTAGATTATAGATTTTATAGTTACTTGACTAAAAGGCTGGTATGAGGCTGACCACCATTGCTGTAAAAAATGGTTCACTTTGCCAATGTCATTCCTGTTTCAGGGAAGGACGGCAAGAGTTGCAGGGTGTATGTCCATTTGAGATTTGGTTTTTATGTTGTAGGTTTACATGAGGCATGTGCAAGCGCGAACTTGTACATGTCTGGTTGTGAGAATGCATGTAATGTGAATCTCCAATGTAACGTATCTTTGCAACTTACATTAGATTAGATAAGATTACGAACTGCATTGTGTGAAAGGGGTGAAGATGCTTACAATGTTGCTTGTCCTTGTAGGATGATGTACTGATTGTTTTTCTGTGTTGTTGTTGCAGGAAGCAGCCCACAGTATGCCGTAAGGAGGCCCCCAGTGGCAAGAACACAACAGTCACAGCCACACACAAGCAGGACCCCAGCACCAACAAGTATATAGAGGACTGCTGTGATTCCTGTAAAGGTGAGACAGCTCGCATCCCATGCCAGAGAGCTAGGGCTCAATCCCCACCAACGGCGTCTTAAATGCTTTCCCATCAATAATCTATTATCCGAGTTGCAAAGATATATCGACATTTAAGGCTCATTTTTTATGCATGCCCACAAACAGGCACATGTGAGTTCATGCTTACACATGCTGCATGTGTATAATCCATAATCTATGTTGGGAAAATATTTTACACTTAAGATGTACATTCCCACAAGCAGGCCGCTATTTTATACAATTAAATAACAATTTTGGATTATTTAGGTTAATTTTTCTTGCTCTTCCTGGTTACGCCCATGCTTAATACACTTGGCAGATGACACAGCATTCAGGCCCTTTGTGTTCTACCTCGCTTGCTTACCGGGGGAAGGCGCTACGCGGCGCTCAGCGTGCAACATGTGTTAATGACTAATTGATTTTGCGCTGCAGTTGATGTGTGTGCACTGCGGTGGGTGCTGCTCACTTGACCAGTGCTGCCACACCACAATTTCTGAAATCAGTGAATCAGTACTTATTCAGTTTTACCTTTTAGGTGGCGATATGAAAACTCTAAGAAATGTAAAAAGATATTGAAAATATACAATAGATGTTGGTACAACTATTGATTTGGTGGATGTACCTTGATCCCTGTTTCTCTCAGGACACTTCTTTGAAAAGTATTCCGTATTTCAGTCATCTTCACCGTGATGGCTTCACAAACATTTGTCAACACAGTCCGAACAATGCTTCCTTGGCTAATGTACATGTGTGTGTTGCGTGTCTAGCTGACAGTGGTGTATCGAGCCATGAAGAGGGCGTCCGCAGGGAGCAGAGCACTGGAGGCGCCTCGCCCCCGCGCGCCACACGGCCCGCTGGGGGCAAGCCACACCCGCTATTGAGGTAATGTGAATACAAGGATAACTTATTTAAACGGAACACACAATAAGGTGATTTCAGTGGTTGTGTAGAGTACATTTCAAGGATAACCACCATATAATTTTAAAGTAGTAAAAATAAAGATTTCATTGATGATTTTCTAAAATAAAATGCTGAGAATTTGAGTCCCGTTAAAACGCAGCGTAAGCAGCTAGCCAAGCCGTGACGTTGCTGGATCCGCCAGGCAACTAAGGGGCTCAGTGCATATCCGAAGATCTAATGACATGACATCCGCCGTCACATCCTCCAGCATATTTCCTGTATGCTGGAGGAAGCGTTTGAAGTCTTTAAAATCCATTTACGTTATCTCTGTTCTAACCCCTTATTCCAGTTGAGTTAGAGTGCACTGTAGCTGTGAGATGTGAGATGTGAGTGTGGGTGTGTTGCAGGTCGCGCACAGTCCCCACATTTGGCGCGGCGCGGGCGTCTGTAGCGGGCCGGCGAGCGTCGTCGCGCTGCGAGAGCGACAGCTCCCGGCGCAAGAACAACATCACCATGACCTCCGAGGACCTGCTGCAGCCCGGACACGTGGTCAAGGAGAGATGGAAGGTCAGCTACTCTCTCCTGTCCTCAAGGACTTGCCTTGTTAGGGCAGACTGAAAACAGACAAAAGTTGCTTTAGCTACTCCAAATGGTGTACTTACTCATTGGACATAACAACTTCTCTAACGGTCATTCAACGATTGGCTATCACTGTTTTCTTCACTTGTTTTCACTGTCACAATATTTTTATCTGTTGATGTGCTCTGGTGTCCGACATTCTCTACGTCATTCACATCTTTTTGGTCCTGTCTCAAAATTTTGTACCAAGGATAAAAGTAGCTTTAGTCCAAGGTAGCTTTACCATATGCCACAGTCAACATTCTAAATGCGTCCACGCACTTCATTTTGTTTTTTAAACTAAATGTGATATAGATTCTTTGATTCATTTTTTAGAATTGGCAAAAATCAAAGATGAGCTAAAATATGTCCAAGCTATATTAAAATGGCTGACTTTGTCAGAAGAAGTAAAGGACATGAGTACCAACATAACACTACGAAAAAAATACAATTATAAGTAACACCCGGAAATTCTAAATTTGTAATATTTTTCTACAAACTCTGTACGTTGATTTTAGGAAGCCGTGGAGGGGTCAGTGTTGACATGTTTGTTTGTCTGCGTTGTGCAGGTGGTGAGGAAGATAGGTGGCGGGGGCTTCGGTGAGATCTACGAGGGGCTGGACCTGCTGACCACGGAGCAGGTGGCCCTCAAGGTGGAGTCTGCCCGCCAGCCCAAGCAGGTGCTCAAGATGGAGGTGGCCGTGCTCAAGAAGCTGCAAGGTAACTGTGGAGGTAGACTAGTAACCAGGACAACTTGAGATCAGCCTCTACCAGAATTGTCTGTCCAATCACTTCTATAGCTTAAAGCTTCTCTCTGCATCCATAAATGGTGCACATGAGAACCCAAAATAAAATACTGGCAGGGCTTTAAAGTGAATTTGGTTTTATGATTTAGTTTTTTATGTCCATGTATATATTGTTATTTTTATTCTTTGATTTTAAAAAATGTAATTTGTCATGTATGTTCCTTGACTTATAGGTTGTTATGCGGCTGACCACCCATAATATAAAAATTGGTTCACTTTGCCAATGTCACCCCTGTTTCAGGGAAGGACGGCAAGAGTTGCAAGGCTTATGTTCATTTGAGATTGGGTTTTTATATTGTAGGTCCACATGCGGCATGTGTTAGCGCGAAATTATACATATCTGCTTGTGGGAATGCATTTAGTATAAATCTTAAATGATATATATCTTTGCAGCTTAGATTAGATTAGATTAGATTAGATTAGCTTACACAGCCTCCACAAGAAATGACTACCAGCTTTTTCATTCATACTTATTTTTCTTTCATTCTTTTCATTCATTTATTTTTATTATGTGTCTGAACATCCGCTATTTCAGATAGAAATACAAGGGAGTAAATGTTAGTTGTTACCATTGACTTATGATATCTGTGGACTAGAAATTCTTTTAACGAAAACAGACATTATATATCTGTTTCAACTTACTTATGAAAATGGCATTATTATGACAGTGAACAAAGAACTTCACAGTTGCATTTCCATGTGTAAAAAAAACCTGGAAAATGTAAAAATATTCCTAGAAAGTTGGTACTATTGCGAATAATAATGGCTGCCAGTTGACAGATAACACGCGGTATAAATATTGTGATCGCTAAAATTGATGAATTTTAAAGGAAAAAGGGATTATTTTAAGATATTATGGCATGAGTTATAATTGGGTGTCAAAATACAAAATGCATTTGGACAAAATGGCCTTATTTTGTATGACTACACCACTGCAACATTTGACAGGACTGAGACAAATGTGAGCTATAATATGTATCAATGCAGGAAGTTAGTTTCTGCTCCTCTATGTTATTACTCAATGGTTGTGACATGTCGTGTGTTGTGGTTTCCAGGGAAGGAGCACGCTTGTCGCTTCATAGGCTGCGGGCGCAACGACCGCTTCAACTACGTGGTCATGCAGCTGCAGGGGAAGAACCTGGCCGAGCTGAGGCGGGCGCAGCCCCGGGGCGCCTTCTCCCTCAGCACCACTCTCAGGTAAACACAGTCACAACCTGGTGGAGAGCTTTAAGCTGTATGTGCCTGAAAATGAAAGAAAAAGTTGTCCCACATTTAAGTAACTACATTTCCTACCTGTGAGGTGGGAGAACCTTCTTGATTAATGGCTTAGCAACAGCGCAGGATGTTGAAAAAACGAGAAACTACAAAGGCCCTAGTGGCCCGTAAGCCAAAACATTATCCAATCTTGATGTGTGCTGTTCTCCTATGAGGTGCTTAATTTTAAAAATTGTCTAAAGGAAAGATGCAAGAACATTGCTGCAAACCAATCCTGAGAGTGAAACAGGCAATGAAGTACCGACCTGTTGAAGAGCTTTATGCCACATGTACCTGAAGATGTCGGGGGAATAAATTAATCTTTCTCAATAACACTGCTCTATACTTAGGTAACTACAGTCCCAACCTGGTGGAGAGCTTCATGCTGTACGTGCCAGATGATGTCAGGGAAAAAGAGAACTATGCGGAGTTATGTTGTGTTTGATGAATGGATAATAATATTTGTGTTGTGTGTTGCAGGCTTGGGCTGCAGATACTGAAGGCAATAGAGTCAATACATGAAGCTGGCTTCCTGCATAGAGACATCAAACCTGTGAGTAGCCAGCATGTCACTGTTACCTATGCTACTCCCGTGAGTCCTGGAAACTGCCAACGCTGCTCTCTGTTCCAACTTTAGAGGAAGACTGTCCCAGCAGGAAGGACCAGCTGAAAATAAAAGCCATGACCCCGTAGCCTGCTATTCCGTTGAAGCTTATTTATGGTATCTATAATCTAAGTGGCAAAGATATCGCTGCCCTAGTTCAATACTCAGACATCTTACACAAAGCTAGTTTCGAGAAAATCGAAAAAGAAGGTTTGTAATCGCTATGATAATTACAGTTAACTTTGTTTTAAAGTCACTTAACGCAACAATGTGTAGCTTAGTTGCATTAAGTGACTTTAAAACAAAGTTAACTGTAATTATCATAGCGATTACAAACCTTCTTTTTCGATTTTCTCGAAACTAGCTTTGTGTAAGATGTCTGAGTATTGAACTAGGGCAGCGATATGTTACATTTAGAATTAATATTAAATGTATGTATTCCCATAAGCAGACAGTATAAGTTTGTGCTTACACATGCCGCGTGTGAACTTAAAACATAAAAACCCGATCTCAAATGAATATAAGCCCTGCAACCCTTCCCTGAAACAGGAGTGACATTGACAAAGTGAACCATTTTTTTACAGTATGGGTGGTCAGCCTCATACCTACTTATAAGTCAAGGAACAAGCATCATTATAAATATTAAATAATTTATTTGGTGAGCGCTGTTTTTATGTGAATCGCACCTCAAAAGCCCCCTACGAGCGTCATCGTCGCTGTAGAAAACTTTTTTTAGGCTGGATGAAGCTGTGGTGACCGATCTTTTGAGAAGGCAGTTTAATTTTTCAATCCACCGAAGAGCATATTTGAAAGATGAAATGTTTTTGTGTCCCGCTGATATTCAAACATTTTACCTTGCCAATCAAAGTTTGAAGCATTCACCACTAGACTACGGACCGGATTATGCCCTATTCTTCAACTTTCACTACTTCCATTGTGTTATTAACGTGTGCTAATGTTTGTTGCAGAGTAACTTTAGTATTGGTCGCCTGCCATCCACCATGCGGCGCGTGTACATGCTGGACTTTGGGCTGGCGCGGCAGTACAGGGACGGTGTTGGGCAAGTGCGGCCTCCCAGGGCTGCTGCGGGGTTCAGAGGTAAACCAGCCTTACTGCAACTCAGTCTAATCATCATCATCACGACAACCTGGGGGGGGCTTGGCTTTCTAGATTAACCACAGTCACTACTGCCTCTCCAACCGTTTCTTCTCTAGGAGATGCCACACCACTTCTCCAGGTGGCAAGTTGGAGGACAACTGCAGGGGACAGGAGGAGTTGGAGGAAATGCCGAAGAGAGATTTGAGCTGCGGTTGTGTTGAAGAGATTATCACATTTTAAGTTGCTACTGCAGTTCTACTGGAGAGATGTTTACATTTTTAGAAAATGTTATCATCAGAGGCTATCTGAAGATGAACAGATAAAATCCGATAGCGCTTAGGAAATGTAACTTAAAAAAAAAGTATATAATTAATTAGTTATTTTTGTAAAATTATTATAGTTGTATTGATTCTGACGACACCAACTAGGGCTTACTCGAGACTCGCCCAGTTGTGTGCCGGAGCACCAGCTCTGATTCAAGGGAAATGAAACTCCGATGATCAATGGTCAGCTGCTACTGATTTATTGAGTCATTCATTACTCCTTTTATATTACAAAGTTGTACATACTTTTTCCTTATAAAGATTATAATCCAGAAATTTCTATGCATTGGGCAACAAATACAGTGTATTGACCTACTTTGTCAGCAAATTCAATCATTAATATATCAAAGCTGATTAATAATTATAAATCCAGAAATTTCTATGCATTGGGCAACAGTGTATTGACCTACATTGTCAGCAAATTTGTTCTTTATTGACAATCATTAGTATGCCAATGCTGATAAGAAAGTTTGACCATTTTCAACGAATTATTTTAAAATAACAAACATGTAAGTACATAATGTGGCTACCTTCTGCGGTTCTGGAATAATCTATGATATTATGGACTTATGTTAAAAAGTATTTTTAACATTCTGGAACTCCCGCAGAGAACAAATAGATATTTTTACTTTACTTAATGATTGCTTATTATGACACTTCTAACCAGCATAATTCACTTGTCACTTCACCTTGCTGAATTGCATTTTATTATCACTTGTTTAATTTTCCCATTCAGATTTATTTTTGCATCGGTGCCATTTACGGTAGTGAGCGTGGTCAGCGTTATGTGATACTCTGCGTGCGTTGTCGAAAATCCATTGCCCGACTATTTCTTTAGCGAGTGGGTTGTAAGTCCACTGCCTCGAGTTCTTCTTCAGCTAGTGGGTTGTAAGTCCACTGCCCCAAGTTCTTCTTCAGCTAGTGGGTTGTAAATCCACTGCTCCAAGTTCTTCTTCAGCTAGTGGGTTGTAAATCCACTGCTCCAAGTTCTTCTTCAGCTAGTGGGTTGTAAGTCCACTGCTCCAAGTTCTTCTTCAGCTAGTGGGTTGTGGGTCCACTGCCCTGACTTCCTTGTATCTGCCCCTCTGGCATTATCTTCATCTGCATCTGTGGCAGCTTATTCATCTGCATCTGTGGCAGCATCTTCATCTGCATCTGTGGCAGCATCTTCATCTGCATCTGTGGCAGCTTCTTCTTCTGCATCTGTGGCAGCATCTTCATCTGCATCTGTGGCAGCATCTTCATCTGCATCTGTGGCAGCATCTTCATCTGCATCTGTGGCAGCATCTTCTTCTGCATCTGTGGCAGCATCTCCTTCTGCATCTGTGGCAGCATCTTCTTCTGCATCTGTGGCAGCATCTTCATCTGCATCTGTGGCAGCATCTTCATCTGTGGCAGCATCTCCATCTGCATCTGTGGCAGCATCTTCATCTGCATCTGTGGCAGCTTCTTCTGCATCTGTGGCAGCATCTTCATCTGCATCTGTGGCAGCATCTTCATCTGCATCTGTGACAGCATCTCCATTTTCTGCACCCCGGCAGCTTCTCAATTTCTGCACCCCGGCAGCTTCTCAATTTCTGCACCCCGGCAGCTTCTCAATTTCTGCACCCCGGCAGCTTCTCAATTTCTGCACCCCGGCAGCTTCTCAATTTCTGCACCCCGGCAGCTTCTCAATTTCTGCACCCCGGCAGCTTCTCAATTTCTGCACCCCGGCAGCTTCTCAATTTCTGCACCCCGGCAGCTTCTCAATTTCTGCACCCCGGCAGCTTCTCAATTTCTGCACCCCGGCAGCTTCTCAATTTCTGCACCCCGGCAGCTTCTCAATTTCTGCACCCCGGCAGCTTCTCAATTTCTGCACCCCGGCAACTTCTCCATTTCTGCACCCCGGCAGCTTCTCCAGTTTCTGCACCCCAGCAGCTTCTCCGCGTTTGCACCCCGGCAGCTTCTCAATTTCTGCACCCCGGCAGCTTCTCAATTTCTGCACTCCGGCAGCTTCTTAATTTCTGCACCCCGGCAGCTTCTCAATTTCTGCACCCCGGCAGCTTCTTAATTTCTGCACCCCGGCAGCTTCTCAATTTCTGCACCCCGGCAGCTTCTCAATTTCTGCACCCCGGCAACTTCTCCATTTCTGCACCCCGGCAGCTTCTCCAGTTTCTGCACCCCAGCAGCTTCTCCGCGTTTGCACCCCGGCAGCTTCTCAATTTCTGCATCTCCAGCGCAGATTGATTCTCTTTGAAACTTTAGCAGCTTCCCCGCTGCTAATTGGCCACTGCTTCTTCGGCCAAGGCTGGGTGCCCTCCGTGGTTCCTACCACGGGTTCCAAGGACCAATGATTCTGATCTGGCTCGAAGGACCAATGATTCTGACGACACCAACTAGGGCTTACTCGAGACTCGCCCAGTTGTGTGCCGGAGCACCAGCTCTGATTCAAGGGAAATGAAACTCCGATGATCAATGGTCAGCTGCTACTGATTTATTGAGTCATTCATTACTCCTTTTATATTACAAAGTTGTACATACTTTTTCCTTATAAAGATTATAATCCAGAAATTTCTATGCATTGGGCAACAAATACAGTGTATTGACCTACTTTGTCAGCAAATTCAATCATTAATATATCAAAGCTGATTAATAATTATAAATCCAGAAATTTCTATGCATTGGGCCACAGTGTATTGACCTACATTGTCAGCAAATTTGTTCTTTATTGACAATCATTAGTATGCCAATGCTGATAAGAAAGTTTGACCATTTTCAACGAATTATTTTAAAATAACAAACATGTAAGTACATAATGTGGCTACCTTCTGCGGTTCTGGAATAATCTATGATATTATGGACTTATGTTAAAAAGTATTTTTAACATGTATAATTTTATTTATTTATTAATATTATAAATTAATTTTCACTCCATAAATGCACAAAGTTAAGAAAATGTTATGATGTTGTCTTGCAGGTACTGTCCGCTACGCATCCATCAACGCCCACAGGAACAAGGAGATGGGGCGCCACGACGACCTGTGGTCCCTGTTCTACATGCTGGCGGAGTTTGTCAACGGCCAGCTGCCCTGGAGGAAGATCAAGGACAAGGAACAGGCAAGCACCGGCCCCTGCTCTCATTACTCTATCACCTATCTTATTCCTAATAGCTGAGGGTTGTGATCCTTGTGGAAGTAACCACTCTTCTCCAGTTCTCTCTTGATCCAACCACCGAGGCACCTGCTGCTGTCTTTATTAAGGGGGGGATCTTGCTCTTCCTCTCTTTTTCTCCATGCTATGGATCACAACCAGTTGTTCCAGGCTATCCTCGTTGCCACGAACAATGTGTCCATATAACTGAAGAATTCATTGTATACATGCCAGAGTCAAGCCATTCTAAGCGCAGCTCCCGACAAATGGAATCAGTACGTCTAGCTGTCCACGAGACTCAGAGCATGCACCTCTAGCACCAAATTTCATAAATGCCAATTTTTAAAATGTGGTGCTGCTTTTATGGTTCTTGTCTCAGCAGCCTAGAGGAAAATAGAGTGGACCAGACTCCTGACAAGCTTTATCTTGGTGCTGTTACTCACACCCTGTTCTTTTCATATTTTTTGCAGAATCCAGCATTGTTATTGACAGTTGCCTGTAGAGTAAATGTGTTTTTGTTTCCAGGTTGGGCAGATGAAGGACAAGTACGATCACCGGTTACTGCTGAAGCACCTGCCCTCTGACCTGCGACAGTTCCTGGACCACATCAGGGTGCTCAAGTACTTCGACAAGCCTGACTACGCTGTGAGTAAACAGTTGATAAGTTAGCCATCATCCTGGGAACATGCCCCGGTCCTGCATTGTTTGAAACAGCTCCTCCACACTTCGATGATGGTCCTTGTCCCTTATATTTCCCAGCCAGGGCATCTGTCTCCTACCCGGGCCAGCAGCGATCCTCAATTTTCCCATCAATATAAGTTGAAAAGATGGTATTTTGCCCTACGCCTGAAATCTTCTGAACTTTATATTTGACAACAGCTCCCTGTCAATTACTCTAGCTTGCCTCAGGACTTCTGTACTGGTTACCATGCCTGACCAGGGAATTTTGAGTAATTGGCGATGGACCCACATTTCAAATGCATTCAGTGTGTCCATTGAGTTGACCTTTAAGGTCCAAGTCTGACATCCATATTATAAAACAGACCACACAGCACTTGATCATTCTCTGTAAAAATAACTCATACTAATATTTGTTGCTATTGTTGTTTGTGCAGATGCTGATATCCATGTTTGAGCGCTCCATGAAGAGGCGAGGAGTCACAGAGTCGGATCCCTACGACTGGGAGAAGGTGCCTGATGGCATCGTCAAGGTACGCCCACTAACACTACACATTTGCTGTTGATATGGTTCACTATCTTCAGATAATTGTCAAATAAGTTCTCAAGATCAAGTTGAGCTGGTGGACTTTAGTGAAAACCGAGCTGACAGGAGACCTTTAGGGTTATGGTGTGTACTAGATCATCATCATGAGTTCAACAGCTAGGTTGAATCCAGGATTCTCCTCCACTCTCGGCTGTCCCATCGCCTTTGCTCTCCAGCCATGTATGTCTGCCGTGACACCGTCCATCCATCTCATTTTTGGCCTTCCTGGTCTCTTGATTCTTAGCTTATCACAAGAAATATTTCTATTTTTAAATCTGCTCTTTGCTGGTTTGAAAATCTTAGCCTTTACCAAAGATCTGTCTCCAAAGGTCCATCTAGCCTTACAGCAATTACATGTTGCTTGAGAATTGGCGCTTTCAGCAGCGACGATCAAGCTCGCAAAGGGCTCTTCACACAAATACAGCGCTCACCAAATAAACCCTCCTAATATTTATGTTATGTACACTTTTGTTTAGATAATGGGTGACTCAGACGTGCCACGCACCAAGCTGCCCATACACGGCCAGCCAGACAACAACCAAGAGAACATACAGCCCGCAGACAACAGGGATCATGTATGCCACCTCTGCTGTTCATTATGTTTAAATAAAAACACATAGTTTGATGAATGAAAGATCTAGGAATGAAACGTCAGGAAATATATAGTCAATTCATCCGTTGTTTTATTTCATTTATGGGTTGGGGGGAGACTGGCCATCTCTACTGTAAAAATGTTAGGTCAATTGTTACATTGTCACTTGTGGGAGCTTTTTCAATGTCTGTTGGACTTGCCGTCTTTATCTGAGATGGAATATTGTTTCATGGAAAACGTATACATAGAGAAATGACGAGAGAGAATCTAGAACGGGATAGAATTTTTTTTGTTAGCGAGCCATTCAAGGAGAAATGCCAGATAGCTCAGTAGGTACAATATTTACATACTATGCCAGATGGCAAGAGTTTGATCCCCACTGAGGGTGCCAGAAATGATTTCCCATTTCAGTGTCTATATCAAACACAAAATAAAATACCGTCGAGGTTTACTAAGCTTTCGTAAAAAATGAGAACCAGCGCCCTCGGGAGCTGGGAAACCCCACTTCAAGTGAAGTGATTGGCGTTAGGCTGGTTCTTTTACGCATCACATGCAAATTCTTTGAGGTCAATGTGATAAGATGTTTCACTATATGTGCAGCATGTTTTACAAGCTCTGAATCTATAGAAAAGTCTCTGCGGGAGATGATTTTGTTTAGACAGATGTTGAAGGTTCCACTCTCCACATGCGAAAACCTTCAGGGATAAAATGACAAGAAGTTACTATATGTGTAGCTTAGTTGCGTGAATACCCACCTGTTTGTGCGTTCTTTTGAGCGAATGCCTTTAGGATGTCCACGAGACATGGCAGTACATTCCATCCAAGTAAATAATTTTTGAAGATCTTGTGAAAAAATGTGCAGTCAAAGTGTAGTAGATTATTACTTGTATATCTAGTTATCATTTCATCATTTGTTTAGATTAGATTTCTTACGGCGTTATTCACAACACATCTAATCCATAGCTGACCCATGGATCATCATATTTTTTGTATAGAAAATTCCCTTCAGGTGGCAGATGAGCCATGGATTTGCTGTGTGTGAATGGCACCGTCAGAGTATTATTATTTATTTATGATTTACTTTTGTTTTGGGGACAGGCAAGGCGCCGGATTGAAACTGAAATGACCACGGCCCTTGCCACCGAAACGGCCACTAACTTTGTTCAAAAGGACAAGGTACCCCCGCCATTATTATTTCATCGACTGCTTGCTTACATCATGCCTTTGTGTGATAGATTTCATCATTCAGTTTAGAGCTTCATCAGTGTCATTATTTATCATTCAGATTGTGTAAATTGTATAGATTTATTTCATCGCCTGCATCATGCTTTTGTGTGATAGATTTCATCTAAATCTAATCTAAATCTAAGTTGCAAATATATGTATCATTTGAAATTCATATTAAATGCATTCCCACAAGCAGACACGCATAATTTCGCGCTCGCACATGCCGCATGTGGACCTACAATATAAAAACCCAATCTCAAATGTACGTAAGCCCTGCAACTCTTGCCGACCTTCCCTGAAACATCATCATTGAGTTTAAAGCTTATCAGTATCAAATTTCATTTTTCGGACATTGTAAATTCTATAGATATTTCATCGCCTGCTTGCTTGCATCATACCTTTGTGTGATTAAAGTTTCATCATTCGGATATTGTAAATTCTATAAACTTTTTTCATTGTCTGCTTGCTTACATCATGCTGTTATGTGATAGATTTCATCATCCAGTTTATAAAGCTTCATCAGTGTCATATTTCATTACTCAGCTAGCAAATGCTTGATGTTGTAAATTCCGCAGGTTTCATAAACCTATTCAATTCATGCTTCCTTACATCATGCTATGGCAAGATTTCATCATCCAAATAAAAGCTTCATCAGTGTTAAATGAATTTCATCATTAGCTTGTCATTTGTCAATTTTCATCACTTATTTATTATCATCGTAACTATACTGATTTTGTGATTGATTGAATAGATATTTTGTTTATTATGATATATATTATATACCTGTATTTTTTTCTATGATACTTTTCATCAATCTATTCCAGTACAAAATTATAGATTAGCTTTAGATGATTTTGGTTTTTCATCAATTCAGTTCGCCTTCATCACCGCTTTACATTGCTCGTTAACACCTAGCTCGTGTATTATCATTTTTTAAATCTGATTTGCTTGATTGTTGTTTCATTATAATTAACAATGCTTTTGATTATGATGTGATTGGTTTCATCATGTTGTAAAAAAGTTGACTCAAACTTCATCAAAATGTATGTGTTCATCATTTTCATACTTAACTAATACAAAATATTTTATGTATATGTGTGAATTTTAACAAGCATCGTTACCCTCTTCTTATTAAAGAGTTATACATTCTACAAAAGATTACATCATGCATTTATCCATGATAGATTTCATCACAATGTTTATTCAACTAATCCTTGCATTGATTTTACCACAGTTATATTGTTACATCACTGATGTATTGTGATTGCTTTCATCACTATTTGTTCCTTTATTGTATGAGAGTTCACATTTTACATCATGCATCTATTTATTCATGATAGATTTCACCACTGTCTTGTATTTTAACATCAGTAATGATTGTTTTCATATTTTTATTGTTGAATCTGTATCT
Organism: Agapetus fuscipes; assembly: GCA_951799405.1. Classification (NCBI taxonomy): domain Eukaryota; kingdom Metazoa; phylum Arthropoda; class Insecta; order Trichoptera; family Glossosomatidae; genus Agapetus; species Agapetus fuscipes. Next base: position 14,068,039 of record OX637357.1, on the reverse strand, counting down.
TGTTAACGTTTACGATTCCATAATGATACATGATAGATTTCATCATTATTTTTCCACAACTCTAGCATAGATTTCTTCACTTATCATGATTGTGTGGTTGCTTTCATTGTATTATTTTAAAATCAAAATATTTATCAAACCAATATTTATGATTGTATGATGATCCACGATTGTTTTCATCACACTCTTTTTTTTTAAATCAACATCTATATTGAATCAAAATTTACGATTGTATCCATGATAGATTTCATCATAATATTTTCCCTTTCACTCTTTCATAAATTTCATCACTGATCATGATTGTGTGGTTGCTTTCATCGTATTATTTTCATCGCTATCTACTTGATTAATTTATTGTGGTAACTTGTGTAGATCTCGGTGGACAAGAACTGCAATGCCACGGTCACCAATGCCACCTCGGTGGGGAGGGTGGGAGCTGCAGAGGGGGGCGCGGAGGCGGCCAAGGGGGCGACCAGCAGCCCCAGCAAGCACCCTGCACAGGTAAACAACTGCTCTCTACTTCGTTTGTAGTATAACGCTTCCCTTGGACGGATGTTTTGCCAGTTACTTTAAGCTCTTGGCGTGACTAAATGGCGACTAGAGGTGACGGAGAGGTAAGGTGGAGGCCAAAACCCACACCGGGTTGTAGAGCCAATGATGACGATAATTCAATGGTGCAGGGAAGACGTCACCAAAGTTTGGTCTAAATTTAATGTGGTAGCACTACAGCAATGTCTTCAACCCTGATGTCGATTCGGGGGACTTAATTTGGTTCGGCCATATCAAGAAAAAGCAAAAGAAAAAGCGATCATGACCTGATGTAAAATATTTCAATTTTTTTGTGTTCTGCCGTGAACTTGCTACCTTTTGATTACAAGTCAGAAGTGTTAACCACTAGGCAATGGCTGGTTTATTGTGCTGTGTCACGACAAATCGGTCAAAGATAACTTGTCCACAGACAGCTCGTTTATGGACAAATCAGTCACACAACAGTTCATCCACACAACTTTTCGGTGACTTAAAATGTAGGTTCACAGACAGCTCCATCACAGAAAACTACAATTAATTGAAACTACAGTAGTTTATGAAATGTTTCAGCGGAAACTTTGTAGTACTTACTGTTCTTTTAAAAAATCATGTTTTTTAAAATTACTAAGGGTTTTTTGCAGAGCAAGTTTTCTGTGATGGAGCTGTCTGTGGACCTATATTGTATGTGACCGAAAAGTCGTGTGGATGAACTATCGTGTGGCCGATTTATTCATGGCCGGGCTGTCTGTGGTCGATTTGTCGTAGAACCCTATTGCACACATGCAGCATTTTTGATGTTCCTCCCGCATTCCAATTATCATTCTACACACTGTCACATGTGTAAACCCATTTTTCAATGTCAACATTACACAAAAAATATCATCATTATTATTATTATTATTATTATTATTTCTACTCACTTCACTTGATCAGGGTTGTCAGTGTGCCAAGATATTATCTTTCAACAGACGGCGAAAAAGATTATACAAATATATATCGTCCTCTCACTCCCAATACCTGCTAGCTCTCTAAACTGTACCCCGACTATAAAACTTTGCGTAAATCTCACCTCAATTGTGTAAATAAAAGATGTATGGAATACATGACGGCACTGATAGAGAGTGATTTAGTTTTCATACAATTTTTTTGATTAACGCCATCGAGGTATTATTATATTCTTTGACTTATAGGTTGGTATGAGGCTGACCACTCATACTGGGAAAAATGGTTCAATTTGCCAATGTTACCCCATTTTCAGAGAAGGTCTGCTGTTATGCGGCTGACCACCCATTCTATAAAAAATTGGTTCACTTTGCCAATGTCACCCCTGTTTCAGGGAAGGACGGCAAGAGTTGCAAGGCTTATGTTCACTTGAGATTGGGTTTTTATATTGTAGGTCCACATGCGGCATGTGTTAGCGCGAAATTATACATATCTGCTTGTGAGAATGCATTTAATATAAATCTTAAATGATATATATCTTTGCAGCTTAGATTAGATTAGACTAGAGTCTGCAAAAGTTAACTCAATTTTTGAGTACATGGCTGAGTGCTATCCGTCTATGTTTCAGAGGCTAACTGAGGTTGAAACCTATAAAAATAATGCTTAGTAAATTATTTTCAACAAGTCACTTCTTCCTGTGAGAGGCATAGATCAGTTTAATCAGAAACTATTAGACCGGTCTGTAGTCTAGGGGCAACACTACGGACTGGTAATCTGAAGGTCGTGAGTTGGATACCTGGCGGAGCATAAAAAAGATTTATATTTTGCTGAATTGAAAAATTCATTTACCTTTAAAAGAAAAAAGAACGGTCACCGAGGGCCGTCCGTACAGCAAATGGGCCTTGCTGGAGAATTGGCACTTTCTATAGTGACAACCAAGCTTGAGAGGACTCTTGAGGTGTGATTCACACTAAAACAGCGCTAACCAATTGTATTATAAATAGGTATTAATTAATATACATTATTATATTAATTAATACTTAAAAGTAAGACCAAGCAGGTGCATTCGTACTTGAGACTTGGTGAGGGGAGGATTGTAACCTAAAAGTAATATCTATCAAAGTGTTTATAATAATTACTAAAATAAAATATAAAAAAGTATTCAAGTGTTTGATTAATTACTAAAAATAAAATATAAAGAAACAAAACAATACACCAATAAATCATCCTAACATGTATGTATAAGATATGCTGTCTATTTGTGGAGTTGAGAAGTATTGAAAGTGCTTGGGCGGGTTGTATATATTTAGGGATCCTCCTTCCTGCTGTCATTCTTTTACTGATTCTAGTTTCACAATAGATGTTCAAGGCAACACACACACACACACACACACACACACACACATCAAAGTATACATGCGTATGTATAACACAAGAGGGCTCCAAATACATTGACTTTTAGTTCAGTCTGTGATACATAGTTGAGCTTTTTTCTACACTGAGACTCTCATGAGCTTAAATTGTTTAGGTTAGGTTGAGATTTGTGTTGGGCAGCTGCTATATGTGGAAAAAAGTTTTAAATCTTAAACCATTTTAATTTTATTATTTATTATAATAGGTTAAACTTACTTTTGGTTGTAACTCATTGTGCGGATTAGGCCGTACAAGTTGTTGAAAGTCAGTGGTAGTTTTGAACGCTAAAAGGTGTATCAGAAGATTGTTTTTTGTTGACCTGGAAGATGCCCTCGCCCATCTACAGGCCGTGGGGGCTGTACAGTGAGAAGCTATTAGAGCAAGCCAAGGCAAATAAGGTATATCCATTAATAATGTAGACTATAAAACAGTTCTATTGGTGGATTTTGCAGATGCTTAGATAAGAAATTGGGCTGATTGAAAATTTTCAAATAATTTTGTCTTAAGTCATGTTTGTTGTTGGTTTCAGGTTGTTAAGGATAAACCAAATGACAATGAAGGGGAGACCGCGGCCCCATCAGCCAGATCAAGCGAGGACCATGTTAAGGTAACATTTCATATTGTTTTTATAAGTTCAAAGTTGGACGACGTCTATGATTGAAAGCCGAACTGTATGCAAGCTTACACTTGACACCTATGTGTGTCACCCGCAGTTAAAGGGCTAAACAATACTTGAATTATCAATGATATAAGAGTGTTGTACAGTTGTGTGTTGTGGTAGTTGAGCATTGTGTTGTATTGTTGCAGATGAAGGCCGGCGCGCACGTGGCAGCCGGGAACCAGCAGGTGGTCAGTGAGTGCAGGACAGAGGGACCTCACAGCAGGCCTGAGAGGCAGTCCATACCTCCCTGCCGCACCAGGGCCAACCTAGGCGGTAAATATGCTCTCCTGTGTCAGGGAAGGTCGGCAAAAGTTGCAGGGTTTATGTTCATTTGCGGTTAGAATTTTATTTGTAAGTACACATTCAGCATTTGTAAGCGCGAACTACACGTGTTTGTGGGCATGCATTTGATATGAGGATTAAATGTTAATATAGCTTTGCAACTTAGATTATAGACTACTTACTTAGAAGATCTGAGAGTGATCTTCTCTTTCAGCTGCATCCCTGAGGCCTCGTTGCCATTATCTAATCAGCTTGCAGAACTTCTGTTGTCATCAAATAACCATCATTGCAAATGACTAATCTGCAGAGTGAGAAAAGGAGAAGAGCATGCATGAAGAGAGAGATGAAAGAAGTGCGCAAGGACCGACCAAAGTGAAGACACTTCTGCGGAGGTGATAGGATAGGACAATGTGGTGATGTGGTGTGTGTGTTTCAGGGTCTGGAGACAGGGCTGCCACACCCAACCAGCATGGAGGCGCCACCCTGGGCAGACTCAGGGTGGTCACGGCGCCCCCCACCTGCGTGCAGGACCTGGCTGTGTGCACCACACCTGGTAACATAACACTCTATATCCTCGCATAATGGAATGTTTGAAATTATGCGGAATATTTGTGATGTCAGTAAAGACAGTATAGAGTCACATTCAAGGCGGCCGCTCCAATGACTTGGAATGCTATTCCCGCCTCACTGAAGGAACTGCATTTGGAGAGACTGTTCAAAAGATGTCTCAAGGCTCACCTCTTCGTCCAACATATGAACAAGCACCTTTGGAGTGACACTGTCATAAAATGCGCTATAAAAATTTTGTACTTCATCATCATCAGTGTTATAATTTCAGTGCAATACTATTTTATAGTAGCAACACTTGAGGCTTTGTCAAACAGGAAGTGTTTTTAGCAAGTCAATCCGTTGACTTATAGGTTGATATGAGGCTGACCACCCATGCTGTTAAAAATGGTTCACTTTGCCAATGTCACCCCTGTTGGAGGGAAGGACGGCAAAAGTTGCCTTAAGGGGTTCCCTCTACATCACCTCTCGTCGTCGATTGGTCACTCCAATGTCTTTGAATGCTGCTTTATGTAAATGATTGTTTTATTTGTAGGAGAATCAGCCAGTCCCCGCATAGTGACTGAAGTAGACAGCGTGTACTCCTACGAGCTGCGGCAGGCCTCGGGCGACGTACAGAGAAGAGGTGACCAACAACTCGTCACAAGTACACATGACACATTCCATTACACTCTTACTGTAGACACTAGCACTTGTATTTGTATTTGTGATTGGTAGCGTGTGACGAACAGGGAAGAAGTGACCAACAACACATCACAGTACACATGACACATTCCATTACACTCTTACTGTAGACACTAGCACTTGTATTTGTATTTGTGATTGGTAGCGTGTGACGAACAGGGAAGAAGTGACCAACAACACATCACAGTACACATGACACATTCCATTACACTCTTACTGTAGACACTAGCACTTGTATTTGTATTTGTGATTGGTAGCGTGTGACGAACAGGGAAGAAGTGACCAACAACACATCACAGTACACATGACACATTCCATTACACTCTTACTGTAGACACTAGCACTTATATTTGTATTTGTGATTGGTAGCGTGTGACGAACAGGGAAGAAGTGACCAACAACACATCACAGTACACATGACACATTCCATTACACTCTTACTGTAGACACTAGCACTTATATTTGTATTTGTGATTGGTAGCGTGTGACGAACAGGGAAGAAGTGACCAACAACACATCACAGTACACATGACACATTCCATTACACTCTTACTGTAGACACTAGCACTTATATTTGTATTTGTGATTGGTAGCGTGTGACAAAAAAAGACAAAATGACGAAAGTCAAATTAAACTGAGCATGTAAACAAGTTATGCAATGTATTTGATTGAATTCAGTGTTGGTTTGAAGTATTTCAGTGACGTATAGTAAGTCATAAAAAATAATATTACTGTATAAAATCACTTGCTGTATTTGTTATTGGTACAGTGTGACGAACAGGGCAGAACACTGTATCTCGCAACACAGTTATTATTTAGTTACTTTTGTGTAGACTGACATGGATTTCACAATTAATGGAACCAATAGTGGCTAAAGAAATATTCATTTGCATTTGGTGTCATACAGCTGCTCATGCTACATGCCTCAAAGAAGTGCTCAGAACTTCACCTATGGGTAGGCAATACCCATATGTATGGGTAGGTGTGGAATTTTTCCGGTTTCTTATAAAATTGATTTATTTCATTTCTACTTAAATTGGGTTTATCCAGTCGATTCTCAGTAGGTAGAGTGCTGGCATTCCATGCCAAGAGCTCGAGTTTGAATCCCACCAAGGGTGTCAGAAATGGTTTCCCGTTTTGGTTATTATTTCAGACCAAAATTTTTTTTTTGTTTCAAAAGTTTTCTCAGCATTCAGAAAAAAAAAATAGCAGCTGAAAAACTCCCACTGCAACTGAAGTTGTTGGCGTAAAGCCGGCCCCCTTAACTGTAAAAATAAATAGGTTCCACTCATCACTTGCGAGCCCTTTGGGGAAAACGTGGCAAGAAGTTTCATTATAGGTGGACCTTGGTTGCGTTTATTATTTCATTTTTCTTCAAAAAAATACTCTTCAAAAAACTTTAACAACTCAGCTAACTTCACATGAACTTTCATATGTGACTTTTACAAGATGGCGGCATTAGTTTAGATTTGCAGCACGCTCAGTTTAAGCCGTGTATAGTTGCTCGTTCATTGGTATTTCATTGGTTTAGTTGTCTTGTGACATCCAGAATTACACATGGTTTGTATACGTTGCTAATGTGTGGTGTGTTTTTGTGTTGCCAGGTCGCCGCGGTCCCCGGCCGGGCTCTGGAGGTGCGCCCAAGCAGGTGTGTCGCGGGGCGGACCAGAGCCTCACACAGTTTGCCGTTATCGACGATGAAAATGTGTCGGCCCTGCAACAGGTACACCGTGAATTTAAGTCTCTTCCACCCCTTAAACCTGGCCAACACCTTTCCTTCATGTGTCCAGCATTTTGAATGTCTGACTTTGTAATGAGGCTATTATAGTGTTTTGTACTGTTTGGGATTTTGATATAGAAAAAATAACATTGCCAAAACATCTAAATAACAATTTGGGAATTCCATACTTTAATTGGATTGGAATATGGAAGGTATAATAATGAACTAATTTGGGGATTTGAATTAGTCAACCTCAGCTCTGAAGGAGTTCTGATTGGTCGAGACCTGATCAGTCGAAGTCCTCATTGGTCGAAGTCAGGCATTTTTGTCACATTTTAATGTGGGTTGTTTCTTTGTGCTTTATAAGCAAAAGTTCTCCAAAAAATGTGTGCCTTGTTATTTTCTGAATAGTTAATTAATTAACTCTGTCTGTTCCTTTCTTGTATTATATTCTGACTAGTTACTCAGTCTATTGTTGTAAAATATCAAACTGAAATAAAAGTGTAAAATACTCAAGCGAGAATCCAGTATTTTATAGAAGACCAACCAAAACCAGCGACCTTTAAAATCCTGAACAATACTGAAATGCATCTGATGTATGTCCTGTCCACAGGTCACCAAGGGCGGCGCCCTCACCCTAGCCTCCCAGTGGAAGTCACAGTTTGATGATTCTGAGGAAACTACGGACAATGAGTGGAAGCAAGAACAGCTGCAGGTATGGGATTAGCTATTGCTTAATTTCAAAGTCATCAGTTACATGAAGAGAATTCTCATAGATCTCAACTGGATTTGCAGTCATTTGACATATTTACAAATTAAGAAGATCACGAGCGGTGGCATTTGCGCAAGTTTGAATCCCGCCGTATCCCAGCTCTTGAGGGGGCTGGTTCTCATTTCTTGTGAAAACTGAGTTAACATTGCCAGTATTTTCATTTTGGGTTTGAAATAAACACCAAAATGAAATTCATTTCAGACACCCTCGGTGGGGATCAAACCCCAGCCAATGCTTGTGTTCCATGCCCTACCAACTGAGCTATCGGCTGGACCTGGTAATGGCTAAGTTATATTTTGTTATAGGTTACCAAGAGGACCCTAGTTACCTATACAGGTGACGTTTGCCCGCCAAGATTTTTTTTTTCCTGTGATAAAACAAATAAATTGATGAGATATGTTGTGTTCCAGTCTCCTGACCACAGGCTCTCCATGGCGGCTGAGAGGGAGAAGGGCAAGCAGCACCCCACTACTGCTGCTGCTGCTGCTGCCTCACACACCCCACACAGCACGCAGCAGCTCAACAGCAGGTAACCTATACTTGTAATATCTTGGATATAATCTTATAATAATCATCTTGGACCGGTCCGTAGTCCAGTGGTAACACTTCGGACTCGTAAATGGCAGGTTGTGGGTTCGGATTCCGACAGAGCACAAAAATATACCATTCAGATTTGAGATTTCGAATGTGCTCTTCGCTGAGTTGAAAAATTCATAAACCTTTACCAAAGACCGGTCACTGAAAGGTCCATCCAACCTTACAACAACTGGGTCTTGCTTGAGAATTGGCGCTTTCTACAGCGACGACCAAGCTCGCAGAGGGCTCTTGAGGTGTGATACACACAAAAACAGCGCTCACCAAATAAATCATCCTAATATTATTATTAATATGACTTACTCAGGGCCTCCTCCAGGACTTCCACATTGTCTGCCCACCGTACCGTTGGACGCCCAAGTCCATCCATCCAATCCAAGACATTAATTTGTTAAAGTGTGAGCTCAACAAACGACTAAAATGTGTAAGAATAGCACTGAAGGAGTTGGGTGACTGGATTACGGCAGAAAGTCACTGGCACCCTAGAGAGTAAAGGATGTGTATCCATTAGTGTTGAGATGTTGTGATTGTGTTGTGTTGCAGAGATGTGCCCACCCACAACACCACGCAGTCCTCAGACGAGCACGGCCGCCTGCCCCTCACTGAGGTGCACCTGCCCGTCACCACCACAGCCAACGGAATAGTGGTAACTATTTCATTCCAATATATAGACTGTTAAAAGGATAAGCGACGTTTAACAAGGCCATAACTCTTTTGGAGTTATGGCCAAGGGGGCCAAGTGGGCTGATCTTTCTACCGTGTTTGGAATAAAACAACATTGGTTCGATCCCCGCCTGGGTCATTTGACCATAACTTTGACCCTGGTTCAACAGATGTTATTGGGTAATTATTAATTAGCGCTTTATCCTTTTAACCATTATTATTAATACAAGGGTTCACTGACGGAAATTTACACCACAAAACACCTACCCTTGTGGACTCAGCGCATTGAAAATGTGGGGAAAAATGTAATGTCAATTGATTGGGCTTAAGACAGGGTGAAGCATCACAGCCTTGTCAGTTTTAAATTATAATAACTACTCCACAGTTAGGTAATTCAACTTTTCAGATATTAGACGACCATTATGGGAGAACTCACATAAATCTTGACATTTCATTGGTGGCGTAGCGTAGGATCCATCTTTTATTTACTATGGGTGACGTCTTTTAGGACTGATATTTTGAATGTTCTGAGTTCATTACAATACACGAGAAGGTGGACTGTTGACAAAATGGACACACTGGAAGAGTGTAGAGTGATTAAGGGTGTTGAGGAGCCATTCTGCAGTGGCTAAAATATAAGTGTTTGTCAATGTTCAATGAAACTAACAAGAAGAAGAACATTGTCTGACAATCTTCGGATTCCGTTTCCTTCATTTTTACCACAATGGATTTTCACTGTGGTAATGCTAGTATTGACTGTGGCTGTGTGTTCCAGAAGCATGTAGCAGGGGGAGGTAAGGGAGCGTCCAATGGCCAGCTGCAGAGGATACAGGAGACCAACAACACCAGCACACGGCCCGCAGACAAACCCACCAAAATCAGGTGCATGATCCTCATCTCTCTCAGGGACTTCCCAGCTCTAGGTGACCAGGCTCTTAGATTACAGCCACATCATGCCGCTCCTGCAGGAGCTCCACTGGCTGAACATCCCACAATGATTAAATGCAAACTGGGTCTCATGGTACACAAAGCTTCTAAGAATTAATTTGGATGTCGTCTCCTGGTAGGAAACACTTGCTTGGCTCTTCACCAATCAAAGTAATCGGCCTGGATGTATATCCATTCAGCTCAAGTATCTTGAGGTCCATCTTGACAACACTCTCTCCATGAATACATAAATAAGCTTGACTGTGAGCTCCTGTTTCTTTATCCTGAAGCAGTTGAGATGGGTCAGAAACTGTTTGACATCTGAAGCTGCTAAGGTTCTCATTGAGTCTTTGTGTTGAGATTGGACTATTGCAATGGTCTGTTCTGGGGTCTTCTAAGATTTCAGCAGTCTAGACTGCAGTCCGTCTTTAATGCTGCAGCCAAATCACTCTTGGGAGGACGGAAAACTGCCCATGTCGCTCCTCTGTTGCAGCACCTTCATTGGCTGCGCATCCCAGAGAGGATTGAATACAAAATAGATTGTCACAAGTATTCACCGAATCTGACAAGTGAGGAGATTACTTGGGGAGAAGTAACATGACTATTACTGGTACATTTCTAATATACAACATTGCATGCATTGATTTCAGATGCTTGAACATAGCGGGCATAGAGGACTACCCACATCTGCAGGACTCCTTGCCCAGGTGCTGGAGTCTGCCTGACCTAGGTGAGACACCATGCTAGGGATCAGGAATACTGTAGGGGCTGATGTGGTCATGGCCGTGGCTTGTTTGAATAAACACACATTGTATTATCCATGGAAGCAATGGCTTGGCTCCACCTTCTCTGACTGACATGATTTCACCTGTTGAGACGGGTGTGAGGAGGCAGACACTCAGATCTGCGGGCGATGGTGCAATCAATTTGGTTCAGGTCAGATCCGCACAAATTTCGGAGACCGTGCTTACTGAGTTGCGGGTCTAGTGGAGTAGACTCAGAGTGAAGAACTCCAAATATGTGGGTGTATTTCGTTCAGCACTCAAGACGCACCTTTTTATGAAGTCTTATCCGTGATCGGAGAGGGCTCTTGAGGTGTGACACATACAAAAACAGCACTAGCTGAATAATTATAACAGATAGTCTTTCAATATGTGGCTAGCACTCTCCTCTCTGCTAGTATCCTGAGTATAAAACATTACTCAACTTCCCGAATGCCGGAACCCAGATTCGCGCTCATAGTACTAATTGTGACTTTTTTCGTTTTTCTTTAGTTTTTACACAGCAATAAGATCCAAAATCGTTTAAAATGCTGCTATTGGGTAGAACCACCCACCAATAAACTCGAAGCATTTATTTTCATTAGTGAATATTTAAAAAATAAATTAAGTTGACCTTGGAAACTGACTCAAAAGAAGCAATACAATAATGTGTGGATTTTGCAGGCAATGTGATGAGAAGGTCCCTGAGCCCGCCCCTGCTGCAGCAGGCGGCCTTTGATGACGTGCTGTACCGTGTGGACATCATGAGGAATGTTGGGGTGAGGGCGGACGGCAGCAGCACTCCACACAGGCTGCCCAGCTTACCAGTGAGTCACACTCTTTATGGACAGTCTCATGTCATGAGGAATGTGGGGGTGAGGGCGGACGGCAGCAGCACTCCACACAGGCTGCCCAGCTTACCAGTGAGTCACACTCTTTATGGACAGTCTCATGTCATGAGGAATGTGGGGGTGAGGGCGGACGGCAGCAGCACTCCACACAGGCTGCCCAGCTTACCAGTGAGTCACACTCTTTATGGACAGTCTCATGTCATGAGGAATGTGGGGGTGAGGGCGGACGGCAGCAGCACTCCACACAGGCTGCCCAGCTTACCAGTGAGTCACACTCTTTATGGACAGTCTCATGTCATGAGGAATGTGGGGGTGAGGGCGGACGGCAGCAGCACTCCACACAGGCTGCCCAGCTTACCAGTGAGTCACACTCTTTATGGACAGTCTCATGTCATGAGGAATGTGGGGGTGAGGGCGGACGGCAGCAGCACTCCACACAGGCTGCCCAGCTTACCAGTGAGTCACACTCTTTATGGACAGTCTCATGTCATGAGGAATGTGGGGGTGAGGGCGGACGGCAGCAGCACTCCACACAGGCTGCCCAGCTTACCAGTGAGTCACACTCTTTATGGACAGTCTCATGTCATGAGGAATGTGGGGGTGAGGGCGGACGGCAGCAGCACTCCACACAGGCTGCCCAGCTTACCAGTGAGTCACACTCTTTATGGACAGTCTCATGTCATGAGGAATGTGGGGGTGAGGGCGGACGGCAGCAGCACTCCACACAGGCTGCCCAGCTTACCAGTGAGTCACACTCTTTATGGACAGTCTCATGTCATGAGGAATGTGGGGGTGAGGGCGGACGGCAGCAGCACTCCACACAGGCTGCCCAGCTTACCAGTGAGTCACACTCTTTATGGACAGTCTCATGTCATGAGGAATGTGGGGGTGAGGGCGGACGGCAGCAGCACTCCACACAGGCTGCCCAGCTTACCAGTGAGTCACACTCTTTATGGACAGTCTCATGTCATGAGGAATGTGGGGGTGAGGGCGGACGGCAGCAGCACTCCACACAGGCTGCCCAGCTTACCAGTGAGTCACACTCTTTATGGACAGTCTCATGTCATGAGGAATGTGGGGGTGAGGGCGGACGGCAGCAGCACTCCACACAGGCTGCCCAGCTTACCAGTGAGTCACACTCTTTATGGACAGTCTCATGTCATGAGGAATGTGGGGGTGAGGGCGGACGGCAGCAGCACTCCACACAGGCTGCCCAGCTTACCAGTGAGTCACACTCTTTATGGACAGTCTCATGTCATGAGGAATGTGGGGGTGAGGGCGGACGGCAGCAGCACTCCACACAGGCTGCCCAGCTTACCAGTGAGTCACACTCTTTATGGACAGTCTTCCATAACGTTTTGTCTAATATCCAAAATGTGTAATTGACCTGTTGACATTCAATTATAACTTGTAAATATGCCAAGCGCCCATAACTGCAGCTTAACCTTCTCCTTTCTGTGCTAAAAAAATTACACGCGCAACGGTGTTGTGTAGTGACTACACACTCATAAAAGTCGGATTTATGATCGGTAAATGATGTATATTAATAGCTAATCGCTTTAATTAAGTATAATTGAAGTCTAATGAAGAAGTAAATTACAATAAGTAGTATTTAAATGCTAAAAACATAAAAAATCATCGGCCGATGCCTATAAAGCGGACGAAGAGTCCACTCTGAGCGAGCGCCTGACAGCGACTGACGCTAGTTGCAACGTGATATGGGAAATGCGACGGGCGGCGGCTAGCCAGGGAATTTAATTTTACAACGGTAGCGACGGAGATGCGCTATTTCGTGTCCTCCAATCGTAGCAAAATATGTGAGAGTGAGATGTGAATAGCTTCTTTACATGCATGTCGCGAGCTACTCACAGCGCCTTACGCCTGTGTGATTGTATTGGTGCCATTTGTTTTATTGTATTGGTGAATTTATTTCCGACTATAAAACAGCTCTGCGGCCCCTTATTAGTGTGGATTATTTAAATTAAATATTTTAATTAAATTCGTAAATGTATGAGGGAGGAATACCTAGAATCTGAGCTCCATGTAAATTATATTTATAGAGATATTAAAGATTGTAACAAGCAAGTGTACTGCTTACACTTCACAGGGAAGGGAAGGTTAAAATGAATAATCTTGAAAATTGTAGAATATGGTTTCCGCTGAAACATTTCATAAATTGAATAATCTTGTGACAAAGCCTCCTAAGAGAACCATTGTGCTGAGATTCCAGGCTCTTGGAACTAGTTTCATGAAGGAACTCCTCACAGCGCATGAATTTAGAATAATTCCCAAGTTAATTTAAAATTATTCCCATTCTCTTATCTTAGACTGAAACATGAAGGGAAGATCATGCCTCACAATAGTCAGAACATGCAGCTGCCATGTCCAAGCTCAATTTTGAAATAAGGTCTACATTGTTCCTCTTTTTGTCTTCCAGGCCATGGCCTTGAACTGCCTGGACCTGGAGATTCCAGCCGTGGAGCAGCCGGCGGTCAGTGGCAGGCTGGAGATCCGGATACAGGCCAACACCAACTCTCCTGTGCAGTCAGGTATACCAACTCATAACAGCAACTCACTGCTCATAATCATCGTGAGCTTGACAGCCCTGGGTGGGCCTTGGCTGAAGGATCCAGGATTCTCCTCTCGTGTCTGTCCATTGCCTTTGCTCTCCAGCTACACATGTCTGCCTTGGCTGCATCTCTATTGATTGATTGATGATGGATGATTTATTTCCTGTGGCGCCATTTAATGGTCCAGGACCATCTCAAGGGCGCCCATGGCTTCTGAAAAAAACAGTGTCTTCATTGTAGAGCTATGGGAGTTTTTTTTGATTAAAAGTCCCAAAATTTCTACAGCAACGGGATCATGTCTCTACTTACAAGATGGCAGATAGTCTACGAACAAAATGGCACATATGTTCTGTAATTAAATGTAAATTAACTTTGAAAAAAAAGACCTAAATTTTCATATAAAATACGAAGAAACTTTTTCCCCAACCTAATATATATACAATCATATCATGAGGAATGAATGTTACCATATAAGGAAAGATTGAGGAGAGGTGAATTCAAGGACAATGTGGCTGAAAAACCTGCGACAGTGGTTTGGCAAAAACACCTAGTCCCTATTTCGAGCCGTAGCATCTAAAGTGAAAATAGCCATGATGATTGCCAATCTTTGTTAGAAGTGGCACAGAAATATGAAGAATAGAGTCCAATCCTTGATAGGTATATCTTTGTCCTTGTGGTGGCACTTTGTCCTTGTGGTGCTGAGAGTGTTGCGAGCCAAGTGGGGTTTGGGTCGTCCATTCTAATTATGTGACCAGCCCACTGCAGGCACCTACGTCATAGAGACCTTCATTGTACTGATGACACCAATCATGGTCATCTCTCACTGGACCGTAGATTTTTCTGAGAATCTTCCTTTCAAATGTTGCAATCGAGGTCTCAGTTGTTTTTGTCATCACTCATTAGTCAGGACTGACTGAATTAAGTACAAATTAGTTTAAGACAACTAAAATGTGTGCATGCATGTGAGTTGTATACAATCAAAGCGGTAGTCTAGGATTTGATTCAATCAATTGAAATCAAATTAATCTTTTTCAGCCAAAATACAACCAGCAGAGAAGAAACCTTCAAAAACGCCACCCAAGCTGATCACTGCACCCACAGTTATGACAAACGGCCTCCAAACCAACCAGGGGCAGAGTCCCAACATAGACGACCCGTCCGTCTACTTCGATGCGACGGAAAACAACAAGACAAATCGTCTGGCCAACGAGAAGAGCCCCTCCCCCCTCAACAACACGCTGAGCCAAAACTCCAACTCAAAACGGAACGAGAACCAGATCAAAAATGGCGTAGATGCTGTGAACAATGCCCAAGATGTGAATAGATTAACTGCAGTTGATAATTTGACGTTACGGCAGAGGAGCTTGACGCCTGTGAAAAGTTCTTCGGGTTCAGAAGTCAAGTCGGGTTCGGCTGACGCCGTGGTGAGGAGGTATGCTGTTGTCAAGGCGGCAAATTCTGCGAATGACGGACGGGATTCGGGATTGGCGAGTGGCGATAGTGATGATGCTAAGAATGAATTGAGGTATGTGTTCTTGGAATTACTTTGAATTTGGGATATAAAGGCTAACTAATAATAAAATAAAATTTTGAGCATCCATGCAAAACACGTTCTGTCTCTATGCATGTGTTTCTAATCCAAATTTTTTTGAGTAGCAATATTTTGTTTGAGTGGATTAATCACAGATAGGATCTAGACAACTCAAATGTAAACATGGGGGCAGTGGCGGTGCGTCATTTGGGGATGAAGGGTATTTCATACCAGGTGTGGGCTTGTGCCCTGGTGGAGTGCATGGCCAGGTGAGCACCAGACTATCTTACAAGGTCATCCCCTCTCCCAGGATTTAGGGGTTCTCTGTAACTGGGGTGCAGGGGCGTCCATTTAATCTATAATTTAAGTTGCAAAGATATATTACATTTAAGATTTATATTAACAGCAATCCCACAAGCAGACACATATAAGTTTGCGCTTACACATGCCAACATAAATATGTTGGGGCATATTTATGTTAGGAAAATGATTGAACGCTACCTAGTAGAGTAATGCTTGATGTTGTTCCTTGCAGGAATCCTCTCAGGCCCAAGCCCTCCCCCCTGCTGCACGCCTCCAGCCTGGGGGACATGCTGCCCACACACACCTCCCTGCAGCAGGCAGAGGCGGAGGAGGAGGAGGGGGATGAGGAGGAGGAGGAGGGCGAGGAGGAGGAAGCGCCGCAGGAGAGGGGCATCATGCACACCAAGAGCACGGGGGACATCCTGGACGGCGGGGACTGCAGAGGTACCATCAAACACCTCTGTCTCCGACTCATGTAGTTTCCTTCCTGTTGGTTAACCGCCCTATGCATATGAATGTACCTACGCAATATGCAAACTTTCGGGTGTACCATTCTGCTACATCCCATATCGCATACACGCTTGAGAAAAAGTAATATATATTGTTAAACTACAAACCGCCTGAGTTCCAAAGTCACTTCATTACAAGTCTAGACAAGTTAGTTCCTCAAGGGCAGGCTAAGCGTTCGGTTGTTTGTTTGACGTTTCGTAATTTTTCATACATACTCTTCAAAAGTCAGGAGTACGTACATTGTGGTTTCAAAACCTGATTCTTTTTTGCCTATTTCTCAAAAAATAACCTGAAGGCAGGGGGGCTAAGCATATTTCCACTGCTAGAAGTGGGCCCTCCCTTATGTTTGTCAGCTTTTTACTCACATGCTTCTATTCTTGACTGATAAATAAATAGGTTCAACTCACCTATGAGGAAAAGGCCGTAAGAAGTTACACTATATGTTCAGCTTAGTTACAGGAATTCAACTCAAATTTCAACGCGGATTTTTTTTGGCAATTTTTGAAAATGCGTGCCTACCCCCCTGTTTTTACCCCGAGTTTTTGCGGGCAAATTTTACCCACTAATGACCGATTATTATTTGTTTTGTTGCCCATTTTATTTGACCACACAAAAAATTTACTGTTGGAAATTACGTGCCTTTCCCCCCCCCCCCCCTGTCTACGCTTTTTCTAGCCCGCCACGATATTGTGTTGGACACCCCTGTAAAGTTACTGTTACTGTTCAGATGCAGGTCTGGGTCGTGTACTGGACGGGGCTGAGAGAGGACGTGCCCGGCAGAGGACGCCGTCTCTGGGAGGAGAAGGACAAGCACAGCCTAGAGATGTGAGTCACACCTCTTATTGTCTGTTGTATGCCTCAAGCTCATTTCCACAAGCCCTTTAACACGTTCGCGGACGAAACGGTTATAGCCGCTCTATGAGCTTGTCTAGGACTGGACGAAACAGTAATAGCCGTCGTGATAAAAAGTTATTACTAGGGACGAAACGGCTATTTCTGATAGAACTTGCATACATGTAGCATCCGTGCGTCCCTACAGAAATCCAAAGAACACGGCAATAGCCGTTTAGTCCCTGGATGTCAAAAAAAAAAAAAAAATTATAATAAAAATACAATTTGAGATGATTAAATAAGTGTGTTTTTTCTAGCCTACTTCACATTTCGTGTGTCCGGGAACGTGTTAAGTAAGCCATCAATTAGTGATCTTCAAAAACCAGACTTTGCTTTTCATTCATCATCAAAACTCAACATTCCATTCTCCATTCCCACCTGTCAATAATATAAATAATATTAGGACAGTTTATTTGGCAAGCGCTGTTTTGTGTGAATCACACCTCAAGAGCCTTCTGTGAGCTTGGTCATCGCTTTAGAAAGCGCCCATTCTCAAACAAAACCCAGTTGCTGAATGGCTGGATGCACCTTTGGTGACCGGTAAAGGTTTATGAATTTTTGAACCCAGCGAAGTACTTATTTGAAAAAATAAATGGTATATTTTTGTGTGCCGCCGGGATTCAGATCCACGACCTTCCATTTATGAGTCCAAAGTGCTAACCGCTAGACTACGGACCTGTCGAGTTTGTTTTGAAGAGAATCTAATTTAGATACGAGAGAACACAGATGGAGACTATGCTTAAACTGTTTTAAATTTGAAATGTTTGTGTGCTGTTGCAGAAGTCGTCGAGTGGCAGCCGCATCCCGGTGGCGGTGTCTGTGGGAGGCGTGTGGGCCCCGGGCGCCCTCAGGCTGGCCAAGTGCGCCTCGTGGAGCGGGGCCGAGGAGCCTGCGCCTCAGTCTCCCCAGACTCCCCTGGATGTGGGGGAGCTCACTCCAGGTAACACATCAGATGCATCCATACTCAGCTCCACATACATAGTTGCCTCTTCGATCCTATGTATAAAATAACTTTTCTCAGCGCTTACAGATTTTACAGATGTCATTAGGGAATACATAATTAAAGGTTCATTAACCTCCAGGTTGCCAATTTAGTCAAAGTATTCATTTCTGTTGGTGAATATGTAAAAAAAAAAAAGAACTTAAAATTGATGAGGATAAAGATGAAATTCTCATATTTTGTTCTCAGCACACAACAACAAAAAAGGTTTTATTTTATTTAAACATGAATGTACCTGCCTGGCTCTCATGCTCATTTTGAATAATATTAGGTATGTCTATTTTTAAATATTATTATCAAAATATGAGGTAGGGTAGGAAATAGATGGCTTTTGATGTTCTACTAAATTATGCACTGAATAAAACTTTGTTTCTTACCTTTTTGAGATAGAATAATCAGATAGGAGATATGTTTTGTATCTTTGTAGATATTTAATATCAAAAGCATGAGTTGCGCATCTCGACACCAGCTGAAAAGCATCTGTGCATTGGAGATTCAGTAAAATTGTTGAATTGATAAAAGTTTGGGGACTGCGCGTTCACCGTTGCAGGACCGTCCACCTGGAATCAGCTGCCTTCCGAATGTGCGCCAGGAAAAGTGTTGAATCCTCCAAACAGGGAATGAAGACCTTCCTGTTTGATGACTTAACACTGAAATCACCTTCGCATTTTGATTTGGGATCCTAGGTATCTTGAATGATGTAATGGATGTATTGATTTTGCGATCCCAGCACTGGTTCTTCAATAATAAAACCTTTAAATCTTGTGATTTCTTTGGTTTCATTTGATGTAAAATTTACGGAGAGACAATGCTGTCTCTTTGAAAGTCAGAAAGGAAGAGGAAGCAGAGTATAAAACTTGACAAAAATTAAAAAGGTCAATAGTACCAACTTAGAGAAATCAAAATAATAACACAAACTGCTATTTTTGTACCTGCCAGATTGAATTCATTAGAATGCCAAAAGGATTAACAAGAATGTACATAGATGGCAGTACTTCTGGTCAAACTTATGTCAAATATTTGACACATTTAGTTAACAGAAGTTACATAACGGCTCTCTACACCTCATCATCATAATAATGTGTATCTACTGTTTTCAGCGTTGCGACGCAGGCGCCAGAACGCAGCAGACAAGTACGTGACAGATCCCTCCCAGCTGTCGTTGAGGTTCAACCGTCCCAGGAGCCGGCAGTACCACTGGGCGGCGCAGACCACGCCACCCAACGAGGCCGCTCCCAGGTAAACACAGCACGCAGCTGCTGCACTTGCCTCCTGCAGTGGCGGTGTGGATGCAGCCACTAAATCTCTGGACAAGCCGTGTGAAAGCCAACATGCATCTCCATACACTGCTAGACTTCTAATCTAGCTAGATTCATGTGAAAAGGGCCGTATGATGTGTGACTGAAGAACGTAGAAAAATTATTAATATTCATAAATCATGCATGCCCACAGACATGTGTGAGTTTGTGCTTACGAATGCTGTATGTTTACTTGCAAATTAAAATTCAAACCTAAAATTAACATAAACCCTGCAATTTTCACTGACTTTCCCTGAAATAAGAGTGACATTGGCAAAGTGGACCATCTTTTGCAGCATGGGTGATCAGCCTCATACCAACCTTTAAGTCAAGGAATAATAGCATAAAAATAATATCTCTGCAGTACAGATTACAGGTTTAAAAGATTATATTTTTTAGAAACAAATTCTAATAAAACACTGTTTCTTTTCACGAGAGATAAATTTAAAAAAATAAATATTACAAATGTTTTCTATCTTGTCGATCATCTGCAGGTAAGAATCTTAATTAAAATAAATTGATCTCTTGTGAAAAGAAAGTGTTTTATTAGAATTTGTTTCTAAAAAATAAAAAAAATAAAGCAATATGAATTTTCACAGTGTTAATCATGGATTTATAAGGACTGGATAGGCTGAGAAAGCAATCCTTTGTGAATTAGAAATGCGCTACCCCACTCATCATACAAAAATCCGAATTCAGTCTATCGGTAACCTTCCAACTGTCAACAGGTGTGTTTCCTAACTGGAAAGAAAAATCGTAAAAATGCCAAGCCACACATTTTCCAAATGCACAAACAATACGAGAAATTGTAATAAAAAATCTGGAGTAACTTTCACTCGTAATTACTAGTGAATATTACTATTTAAGTAAATTCAATTGATATTTTATCTGCCGATACCTTTATGCCCGCTTTCCACTGCGAGCGGTAAATAGCTGAGCGGGAGCGGGAAATAGCTGAGCGGAGCGTAGTGAAATAGTTATGGCCTTCCATTGCGAAAGAGTTTTAAAAAATAATGGTATTTGCCTTCCACAGCCAACGAGCTCGGCGGAGTGAGCTAGGCGGGAAATGAGATGAGTCAGATGAAAGAGTTGTTTGCCTTCCATCTACAGCTGGCTTAGCGGAGCCAACTAGTGTGTGACAGCTCGTTGCAGCCTACGCCCAGATCAAACGTTTTAATTATTAATAAAAAAAAATAAAAAATTGTTTCGAAAAATAAAAAGTAATGTATTATTTTGCTTTAATACATAAAAAGTAGATGTTGGAAATAGAACATACATTTTAATATTTTCAAATTTATAAAATAATGTATGATGTGCAGTGTGTGACAGCTCGTTGCAGCCTACGCCCAGATCAAACGTTTTAATTATTAATAAAAGAGTTTTTTTTTGTTTCGAAACATAAAAAGTAATGTATTAGTATTTTGCTTTAAACATAAAAAGTAGATGTTGGAAATAAAACATACATTTTAATATTTTCAAATTAATAAAATAATGTATGATGTGTTTTATCGCTGTCACGCAACTGCGCGGGTTGGCGCGGGGGGCACGGGGGAGCGGAGTCAGTTGAAAACTAGCGGCCGAGACCATGACACAGCGGACCCATTTTTACTCGCTCAGTTCGCTCCGCTCACTCCGCTGTCGGTGGAAGCACTTCTATGAAATTTACTGTTGCTAGTCGAGCGGAGTCCGTACGGAGTCCGCTGGAAACTCGCTCAACTCTGCGACCACTTTTGTAACTCTTTGTGCTCGCTCAGTCCGCTCCGCTGACTCGCTGTCGGTGGAAGCACTTCTATGAAATTTACTGTTGCTAGTCGAGCGGAGTCCGTACGGAGTCAGCTCCGCTCGCAGTGGAAAGCGGGCATTAGCCACAAAACAATAGCCCCGCTGTCAAACCGTCGGCCATTTTTAGTGATAGAGATGTGATGATGATAAAATATAGTATCTGATACCGTCACGTGAGAACATTTTTTTTTTGTGAAATGTATGTATTTGAAGTGGTCTGTATTTCAAAATTCAAAATTTCAATTTCTACCCTACACTTTTTGTTTCATTTATCCTTTTATATTTCAAGGAAATTGGATTTGAAAGAATATTTTTTTATAAATATTTAAAAATATAAATGGTAAAACATTGTTTTAATTCACTTTATTTTATTTCTTTATGCTCGAATATTTTCGCCTAATGAGGCATCTTCAAGAGCAGAATGTTAAATAATTTTTTACTTTATCTTCTATAGATATTATTCCTAACATCATTGAAAAAACTTAAAATTAAAAAAATGTAATTGAAATAATTTTCACAAGTAATTATGTAACATTAAGTATTTTTTTTACGTTTATGGAACAGAAGCATTAAAAAGTATCAGATATTTTCAAAACCTTTGACAACACTAAATTATGTTGTCAAGGAAAATAACATCAACAATTCGTTGCTAAGCAACATTACTTGCTTACATAAATTAACAACGGAGTAGAGACACATAACGTGATAGAAAAGGACAACAACAACAAAACGTATGTTTTTGAGTGAAACAAAATAAGGGACAATGTCTGGCGAAATTAGATTTCAGTGACTGTATGGAACACAGTGTTTAGAACTAAATCAAATAAATAGCCTCTCCATTTAATAGAACTCCATGGTGTTAATACACAAACCATAAAAAATATAAAAGTTCATAATTTGTTTGATTTTCAACCCTAATGTGTGTATTGTTTCAGTCGTCCAGACTCGCGCAGTCGCGGCGTGCCCACCCACCTGCTGATGGGGGGCGTGGCCTCGGCCAACCAATCAGACAGCTCCTCGTGCAGCCCGCCTCCGCCCCCGCCCCCCAAGCCCCTGCCCCCTGCGCTGGCGCTCGCCTCGGCCGCCCGCGCCAGGCGCTTCCGCCCACAGAGCGAGACATAGCGCGGGGGAGACTGTCCTCACGTGTACAGCACTTAGTCATTACTGTGAGCGGCTTGACACATTGCCGGCGGGAGCTCTCTAAGATATCC
The DNA here is from genome assembly GCA_951799405.1 of Agapetus fuscipes. Classification (NCBI taxonomy): domain Eukaryota; kingdom Metazoa; phylum Arthropoda; class Insecta; order Trichoptera; family Glossosomatidae; genus Agapetus; species Agapetus fuscipes. The sequence continues at coordinate 14,045,578 of OX637357.1, read as the reverse complement.
TGTGCAAGTTGCGAGCCTAAAGTGGAGAAGGTTAATGTGTAAACTGCCCTCAGTATAAAACATTGCCGAAACTCGCCTCTATCCCGTCTAATCGAATCTAATCTAAGTTGCAAAGATATTTTCCATTGGGGATTCACATTATATGCATTCTCACAAGCAGACACGTACAAGTTCGCGCTTGCACACGCCGCATGTGAACCTACAACATAAAAACCCAAATCTCAAATGGACATACACCCTGCAACTCTTGCCGTCCTTCCCTGAAACAGGGGTGACATTGGCAAAGTGAACCATTGTTTACAGCATGGGTGGTCACCAGCATACCAACCTTAAGTCAAGGAACGCAAATAGAAAATTTATCAAAGCTACGACAGCACCCCTAGTGAGTGATCTAGTTTTCCTACATTTTTTTGTTTACTAGATTGAGACGAGTTTACAGAATATTTTATTCTTGGGGGATAGAAAGGACTGTCTGTATAAGAGACAGATCAATGATAATGGATTTGCACATTCAAAATATCTTTCGAGTCAATCATAAAAATGGCAACCCTGATATTGTGTACCACATGATTCTTGTATGTCTATGAATGTTGGTGGCACTACGTGAAATATAAATTTACTTTTAGCATTTTACCTGGCATGTATCTGAAGCTACAAGCTTTTAGTTTTCTGTTAATTTTTGTTTGTTTAATGCTACGGTTGACTCTAAATGTAAAATTTAATGACGTACTGAAATATTGTGTCATGTGTTATTGCATGTACACTAATACATGCCCTGCTGTACAGGATGATGTAGAAGGATTATTGAACAAATGATTATAAAATAATGGACTTTGGCACAAATTGAAATTTACAACTTTATTCTCAGCAAGCAAATGTCACACTTGTATGGGACAACAGTTCTTCGCAGCTGTGTGTCATTTCCCTAGCAAGCTGGACATGTGATCCCGCAATTTTGTCTGTATCAATAGATGTGCTGAGTCCATTGTCTGGTTTTCTGTGAAAATTGGAAGAATAAATCCTCGACGGCAATGTGTTAAACTAACAATGTTTGATGATGGGAATGCCCAGAGTGTGAGGAAAGAATGAATGATAGGAAGATTGATAATGTTGTTGATTTAAAGTAGAAATGTTAAGGGCAAAACACTAGAGGAAATCGTGAAGTATTGGGATGTACAGAGTGGATTAAAGAATGATATGTATATGAATGGATTCAAAGAGGGATGTAAGAATAGAATGAAATAGTGCAAATTCTGTATTGGCCACGCCTAGTGGAATGGTGGTAGTGTCACAGTCACAGCTAGCTGTCATCATCATCATTGTTTTAAAGACCTCCTTTGTCTTATTTGTATGACACCCTTGTTCTTCAGTTCCATACTCGCGATGTATGACAATCCAGGACTCTGTCTTGTGCAGCCTCAGTCCGCGGTCCACTGACACCGAGGGGCTCAGGAAGAGTGTTGTTTTAACGCGCGCAACTCAAAACAAATCAAGAAAATGTCTCAAATGGAACCCACATCGATTATTGGATTGTGAATCTTAACTTATTTAATTTTAATTTATAGAAAAATTAAATTCAATGAATGGATTTCATTTTTACTTAAAAATTACAATCAAAACTGGACACTGTTTGTCTTCATTTGTGAAATGAAAATATTTATAAACTTAAGTGTTGCTGTCTATAGAAATCTGTTGAAGAAGTTTATTTCCATTTTGAAAAGATGGACTTGGCTGGTTTTTGTAGATCGGTGACTTTGAATTATCGTATTTTTGCTTCCTGGCAATATTCCACTGACTCAAATCATGCAAAAGAAAGAAACAAACTGTTCATAAAGTGTGCCCTACACCTCTGCCCACCAGGAGCATTGCTTTCCACCTTAGTTGTTTGTTTCTCTACTAAACTCTACATCAGCTTATGCTGGAAGATAACTCTCCTGCACAACAATGCTTAAGTTATTGGGTTGCCAGGGAGTAGATATGATAATATTAACTGGTGTTGTAAGTGTGGCGTGTAAAAAAAAAAACAAACTGACATTCTAATAAAATAAATTGATATTTCAAAGTGTGGAAAAAGACTTAAAAAAATGTGAAAGTGACTTTTTTTCAAATGGTTGCCATATGGCGTGAGGTGCATTATTTCTTTGATAGATAATAATCATTTGTAGGCTAAATTGTGATTATTGGGAGAAAGTAATAAAACATGAAGGAATTTAAATTACTTCGACAGAAAATTTGTTTGCATATCTTGGATTAGAATCACTATTGCTCTCTGTACCCGAGTATAAAACATTGCATCAATTGCATATATAAATAAAAATGTGTAGAAGATACAAAAGCACACCTAGTGAGTGATTTAGTTTTCACACATTTTTGATTTACGCAATCGAGGTGACATTTACGTAATGTTTTACACTCAGGGTGCGTCACTAACACCCAGGAAATTCAACAAGATTTCTATCAAAATACTGTCAAAGTCTGTTCATTTTTGTTTGTTGTTTTCCCCAATCCTCATGAATCTCTCAAGTTATGATTAAAGTTACCTGTTAACAATGAAAGCAAGTATATCACCCTAATTAGCGATGCCGTCGTCGTCAAATGCTTTTATTTACTTCCTCATACCCGCCATTTTATATTTTAAACTGTGCAATCCAAAATGGCTGCGTGTGGCAGACGGATTCTCGACTGCGGCGACATTTCAAAATTATTAACTCTGCCTGTAAAAGCAAAAGGTTGTAAGAGATACTCATTTTGTGAAGCATTGCAGTTACTTGGAACTCTAGCTGGCATGTCGCACATATGTCTTATGGACAATCCTGAATGAAGGAGTTTACATTTTTACATACAAAATTACAATAATATCTTTCCATTGCCATTATGGTTGGTGCTGTAGCCAGGCAATCAAGACAGTAACTTTGATCAGCGTGTTTGAAGTAAAAATAATGCTGTTTGAGTCCCGTCGGACCCTTTTTGCAATAACTTTAACCCTGGTTCAATGTATGTCATTGGATATTTCATAAAAAATAAAAAAGCAATGGATTTTTGATTGAGAATGTTATTAACTGTTTCTGACCTGGCAAAAAAGGTTGATGAATTTATTTTTGAAAAATTGACAAACAAATTGACATTGTCTCTGCCACTTTTTGCTTGCACAGTTGCGTGGACTGCATTTTGAGTAATTTTGATTGTATTTTAGAAGCATAGCTCAACGTCTAGTCAATTTGTATTATACATCTGTAATATATGATTTATGTTTGGAATTTTATAAAGGAGAGAAGTCTCAGCATAACATGTATTTATTTAGTAAGATAAAAAACAGTTGGTTGTGTCAGGTGGATTAATTTGAACTTTTTATCATTTTAATGTTTTCTTTAATTCAAAATTATGACATGATCTAATCTAATCTAAGCTGCAAGGATATATACCATTTAAGATTTATATCAAATGCATTCCCACAAGCAGACATGTATAATTTCGCGCTAACACATGCCGCATGTGGACCTACATTATAAGAACCCATCTCAAATGAACATAAGCCCTGCAACTCTTGCCGTCCTTCCCTGAGACATGGGTGACATTGGCAAAGTGAACCATTTTTTTACATGAAAAAGGAGTAAAAGAGAAACAGGCAAAAGTTATCAAAGTAGTGTTGTATAGAAGCAAAGGCGGGATCAACAATTAGATACACACACAGAAAATAACCTTGTCAGTGTTTCCATCTATTAATCTCATTTAAAAAAAATCATAGATTTCCGACTCTGATTCTATACAACTGAATTGACAAAAAAATTATCTGTCAAACAGTATTTATTGTTTTTTTAGAAACACTATAATATTTTTGTCTGTGGTTCATCGTGAACGCAGCTACAAAATATGAAAGCCCATATTTTAAGATTTTATTGATGACATTATTTTCAACCCATGTTTTGGTCAGTAAATCAATAAAAATTCAAGTTTTATTAAATGTGCCATCAGCTGTTGTGTGTCGGCCATTTTTTCACATCTGTCAGACTAACAAAATGGCCGCCCTCTTGTACTCAAAAGAGTGTAAGAAAAGTTTGTTGAGGAATTCATTCAATTTTAATTTACCAAAAATCATTATATTATCAGGAGGACGTGTAAAATTATGAAAAATATAGTTTATTTCACTTGAACTTACGAAATATTTGGAGAAAATGACATGTATCAAAATTAAATACAATTGGCAGATAAAATTATTGTATCTTACTTCACCTTTGTACAGCACCTTTTTCCAATCAAATTTATAAAAAAATAATAATAATAATGGGGGAGTTTTACCTACCATTAAAACTCTTATTATGTTTCTATAGATGTCTGGAGTCCATATTATGAGAGAAACAATCACTTTTTCCCTTTTATGTGGTTTTTTAGTCTATTCCTGGGTCTTTGATTTGCACTTTTTTACACTTTAGGCACTTTTCTACTCTATGGTCGCTTTTTCCCCATTTCCTGTTTCCCTATTTCCAGTTCCCCCATATACCGGTGGCCATTTGTCATAAAGCTCATAATACACCAGGTAGGGGTTACCTGGACTCCAGACATCTATAGAAACATAATAAGAGTTTTAATGGTAGGTAAAACTCCCCCATTATGTGTTCTGAGAGATGTCTGGAGTCCATATTATGAGAGATCTGTCTATTATCTCCTGGTGACCGGGGACGTCTTTATTTGATATTAACTGGTTGAAATAGGGAGGGATCTTCTGGAGCTGTATGTTTCAACATCTCTTTCTGATAGTATTTTCTGAAAGTGTTTTCTATTGGGTAGTTCTCCAGCCAATTAAGTGATGCGACCGCTGAACGTGTGCTGCCGGGAGTGGCCTCTACTCCTGCTGATTTTAGCGCGTTCTTTACCCATCCTCCTATGATTGTTCTTGTAGCTGCCTTCACTTGTCCTCGGGTGCTGATGAACAGGTTATAAATATTTTGTCCTGATCTCCTTTCGCGTGATAGTTCAATCAGCTTCCTTATCCAGAAGACTGGGTTGACGTTGTGTTCCTTGGATTCCAGAAGTGTATCTGTTTTTGATCCAACAAATGGAATTAACACAATTGATGTGCCTTCGTCTAGAATGTTTCCTTCTGTGATATTTAGCAAGGTCAGATCGTGTACTCTTCTTCCTGAGGATAACAGAAGTAAGATTGCTGTTCTACACGCAACTTCATAGAGAGAATCTGAACGAGGAGTGTTCCTGACTAGCCAGTCTTTCACTATCTGCGGATTCCACACAGGGGACTTAGGAGGGTTAATCCTTACCATTGCTATGGCTTTTAATGTATGTTTCACTAGGAAATCTGAGCTGAGATTCTTTTCCATCATTGGGTTGCAGAAGGTTACGATGGCTGACTTGTGTACCAGTATAGTCCTGTATGACAGTTTTTTGTTTATGAACAGTTGCGCTAGATACCTTGCCAATTGATTAGGAGATGATGTGTTGGGATGGGTATTTTCCGCCAGTATCCAGCGGCACCATCTTTGCCAAGCAGGTTTATATGTGTTGAGTGTGGAAGCTCTCCATCCTGACAGGAGCAGTCTTTTCTCTTCCGCATTTTGAAAGATTGCGCATGAGTCTGTGGAGTCTCTGGATACGTAAGTTGAACTCATGTGTGCCGTCGTGGATGCGAACAGGTCTATATCTGGTACTCCGAAATGATTGAAAATGGCCTTCGTTGCTGTTGATAAAAGATGCCACTCTGGAGGGGATTTTCCTCTTGATAGGTGATCCGCGTCTCCGTTGTATCTTCCCGGTAGGTACTGCGCTGTTAGCGAGATTTCCCATTGGCCTGCCAGAGTCAACAGATCTCGGGTAAGATTTAGGAGTGTTTTGGATCTGGTGCCCCCTTCCTTGCGGATGTAGGCGACTACTGTCTTGTTGTCTGATTGTACCAGAATTTCGGAGCCAGAAAGGTCGTGCGCTGTGCGTTGCAGGGTTGTGAAAACAGCGAACAACTCTTTTCGTTTGGAGTGCCGCTTCTTTTGTTTGAACGGTCCACTGTCCTGACAGCATCAAGTCGTCCAGAGTTGCTCCCCAAGCTTAGTCTGACGCATCTGTTGTCAAGAAACGTTCGCAGGTTTCCCTGTGGATGGAACTTGATTCGTTCGCATTCCCTATCCCCCACTCTATTACTTGTAAGCTGTCCTCGGTCATTTGTCATGACCTTCTTGGTGACAGGTGCTTCAGTGGCCTGCTCGCTATCTGCAATTGTCTGCAGTGGAGGCGACCATGAAGCTGGCAAAGTTTAGTCTTCCTAGGAGACTTTCCGCCAGTTTTAAGGACCATTTTCGAGAAGTCAGTATTGCTCGAAGTGAGTGGCACAATGCCTCTTTCTTCCGGTAAGAAAGACCTTCTTGGTGACAGGTGCTTCAGTGGCCTGCTCGCTATCTGCAATTGTCTGCAGTGGAGGCGACCATGAAGCTGGCAAAGTTTAGTCTTCCTAGGAGACTTTCCGCCAGTTTTAAGGACCATTTTCGAGAAGTCAGTATTGCTCGAAGTGAGTGGCACAATGCCTCTTGCTTCCGGTAAGAAAGGAATTTGCAATTGTTATGCGTGTCCCAAACGATTCCCAAGTACTCTAATTGTTGAGTGGGGAAGAGCACTGACTTCTGGAGATTTACATACCACCCCAGAGATTGTAGGATATCTACTGCTAGATGCGATTGCCGACGAAGATCGTCCTTGGATTGGTTCGCAAGGAGGAAGTCGTCGAGATAAACGATTGTCCGGATATCTCGTCGCAGCAGTAAGTAGTTGGGCTACCCAATTTGTGAGGGTTGCAAACATTCTGGGGGCAGATGAAAGGCCAAAGATGCGATTGCCGACAAAGATCGTCCTTGGATTGGTTCGCAAGGAGGAAGTCGTCGAGATAAACGATTGTCCGGATATCTCGTCGCAGCAGTAAGTAGTTGGGCTACCCAATTTGTGAGGGTTGAAAACACTCTGGGGGCAGATGAAAGGCCAAAGATGCGATTGCCGACAAAGATCGTCCTTGGATTGGTTCGCAAGGAGGAAGTCGTCGAGATAAACGATTGTCCGGATATCTCGTCGCAGCAGTAAGTAGTTGGGCTACCCAATTTGTGAGGGTTGAAAACATTCTGGGGGCAGATGAAAGGCCAAAGATGCGATTGTCGACAAAGATCGTCCTTGGATTGGTTCGCAAGGAGGAAGTCGTCGAGATAAACGATTGTCCGGATATCTCGTCGCAGCAGAAAGTAGTTGGGCTACCCAATTTGTGAGGGTTGCAAACATTCTGGGGGCAGATGAAAGGCCAAAGGGCAGACTTGTCATCTGAAGTAATTCTCCTCGATAGACCAGTCGCAAAAATCTCCGATGTGCTATTGGGAGATGAAAGTAAGCTTGCGATAGGTCTATTTTCGACAACCAATCGTTTGGCTGCAGAAACTCTGACACTTTGTAGTGGCTTATGAGTTTGAACGGAGCCGGGTCTAGGAAGAAGTTTTAACGATTTCAGGTTGAAAATTATTCTCGGGGAATCGTCCGATTTGAGTGTTAGGAACATTTTTGATAAGAAACTCTGACACTTTGTAGTGGCTTATGAGTTTGAACGGAGCCGGGTCTAGGAAGAAGTTTTAACGATTTTGGTTGAAAATCATTCTCGGGGAATCGTCCGATTTGAGTGTTAGGAACATTTTTGATAAGAAACTCTGACACTTTGTAGTGGCTTATGAGTTCGAACGGAGCCGGGTCTAGGAAGAAGTTTTAACGATTTTGGTTGAAAATCATTCTCGGGGAATCGTCCGATTTGAGTGTTAGGAACATTTTTGATAAGAAGCTGGGAGATGACTCCGCTGCCTCTATAACTCCGGATTTGGTCATTTCCTTTATTTGAGAGTCCATTTCGGGTGAAGGACTCGTCTGGTATAGCATTAAGTGGCTCCCTCTGGGAAACCAGATAATCTATCCTTGGGTCCAAGACAACCCTAATCCGTTTCTGACGCCGCGGCGGTGAACCTGATTCCGAAGTGTCATATCCGCATTTTTACATCCACACATTGAGATATATACTATAGAGTCGCAACCATCATACAATCAGGAAAAAAATGTCAAGCCGAAGTCCGTTGGAAACGTTTTAATGCAGATGCAAGGAGACAATCAGTTTTTATCCAGCTTCTGCATCGAATAACGCGCACTGTACTCTCAGGTTAAAACGAGATAGCAATAATTTTAGCAAACACATGGCAGACTTCAAACACGACAAAAAGGGCTGGATGTCATAATTCTCTGATATAAAATTCCCCTACAGTAATACTATTAAAAATGAATGTCAGATTAAAATGAAATGTAACTTTAGTCCTTTACTTTTAAAAATAATATGAGCAAGTCTTCAACCAGCAACCCGGCAGTATACAACCTTATTGTCGGTGTCATGTGTAACATTAATTAAAATATATTTAAGAAAAACTAATTTTTTTCAAAAATAAATTGTTTTAATAATTAATCTGTGCTAGTATGTTGTGTTTTTTTCATTTGTGCATGTTGTATAATTGATCCAGTTCACAAACAATGGTGTTTGAAAACTCCAATCACAATATTTAGACATTTATCTAAATAGTTATATATAAATAGTCGGGGTTATAGCCGCGTGGGCCAAGAGGGCTGATCTCTCCAGCGCGCTTCGAATGGAACAACGTTGGTTCGATCCCCGCTTGGGTCACTTGACCTTAACTTTGACCCTGGTTCAACAGATGTAATTGGGTAATCATCATTTAATAATTCATTAATAATTAACAATAATGAATTATTAAATGATGATATTAATACCTGTTTCTGGCCAGGTAGAATAGGTTGGTGAATTGCATTCCTCTTCACAAATCTATTTTTTTTTTTAAAATTTAAAATTTAAATTTAAATTTATGGCAATATGTATTACCACCTGTCACGTCCGTTCGCTGTGTAAGTCTGCGTGAGACTGACGAGCCTCAAAATCGGGTTTTTCTCGAGTACGACTTTTGACTTACTACAGGGTGCTACGTGTTTCGAGCAACGTTACGTCTCTAGTATATATACCTCAATGCATCCACATCACCTGAATCCTGTGAGATTTCGGCGGGAGGTGGCCCTTTTTTGTTATCACAACTCATAACACTGATTTTGATGTTATCTAAAGTAAAAACTCCGTTAAAATAACGAAAAACGTTTTTCGTAAATGCGTGGCATACCCACAAAAATACATTATATTTTTGTAGGTATGCCACGCTTATACACTTTTAAACACCACAATTTCGCCTGTTTTAGTTTTTAATTGTTCACAGGGACACAAGATGGTAAAATAACACTCTTTTTTAAATGTTTTTGCCCAGGAATATTGTCAATTCACTCAAATTTTCGAAGGTGAATTCAACTGACATGTGACCACAAGGGAAAAATGACGCTTTATGCCAAATGGCCACCGGTATATGGGGGAACTGGAAATAGGGAAACAGGAAATGGGGAAAAAGCGACCATAGAGTAGAAAAGTGCCTAAAGTGTAAAAAAGTGCAAATCAAAGACCCAGGAATAGACTAAAAAACCACATAAAAGGGAAAAAGTGATTGTTTCTCTCATAATATGGACTCCAGACATCTCTCAGAACACATAATGAAAGTTTTTAGAATAAAGTGATGGTGGGAATGGATTGAACAGGTAGTCTAGTCTAATTTGAAAATGGAATTTTCGTAAATATTTTTTTGAAAAAAGCTACCGGCCACTGCAATACATGAGAGAATCAAAAATATATCAGAGAGTAATATTTTATAATATATTTATTTTTTAGTTAGTTTTATTTTTTATCCGTCCTACGTACTACATTGAAACAAATATATATTCTTGAAAAAAAATAAGTACTTTTTAAATGCATTTATATCAGTTTTTATTTTAAGTAAATTAAACTACTGACACAATACAATTAAGTATTTAAACATTATTTCCTTTCTGCAAAAACATAACTCCATTGTGTGGTGCGATAATGAACTTTATTGCCTGAAGACATGAGATTTATTTTTCCTTGTGGAAATATTAGAGTTGGATTATTTTTGCAGAAGGCTGAAAAAAATATGCAAAAAATATACAAAGGAATCTTGGTACATGTGGAAAGTGAATGATCATTTTTACTCAATTTTCATAATGTACTTAGTCCCTTTTTGCCTATCAACTACCCATATTAATTTATTTTAAATCATGTAAAAAAATTAAAATAAAACAGTCCATTTTATAAAAATATATTAAAGTCCATTTTTTTTATTTAAAAAGATATATTTGTAAAAAAAAAAAATTGTAACTCTACGGCAACTATCATGACACGAATATATCATTTTTAAATGGCAATACCTACTATTTTTAATTAAATTAAAATTGTATGATTTTGTGCCATTTTTTAATGTTAGTATTTGTATATATATTTTAACGCCAAAGCTTTAATGTGTAGGTACTTAATAAACAATCTTCATTTCATTTCTGTTGTGCAAGACACATCTTTTTGATAAAATATATCTTTCTACTAAGGGGCCGTCCATAAATTACGTCATCGATTTTGGTCGATTTTCGACCTCCCCCCCCTTACAATCATCCTATAGTCATTATTTAATGACCCCCCCCCCCTCTTTTGCTGTAATAATGGATGAGCTTAATAATTAATAATGTTATATTACTTACATAATATTTTGTATATTTTGTAGAAATTGGTATTTACAAGAACGACGTCACTTTTGGTACTCGTACATCATTTGCCATCATCCGCAGACCAGACTCCCCCCCCCTTAATGCGAATGACGTAATATATGGACAGCCCCTAAGTAGCTATTTTTTTGTTTGCAATCGTTCCTCTTCATTTGAAAGTTTTGCTTAAGCGGCCATTTTTTTCAGTAAATAATTTTAATACCAAGCACCATAAATAAATTGAAAAAAGATTTACTTAAGTACATCTCTCTCATGCTTAAAAATTAAAGTAATATTGAAAAATATAAATGGCACAATACGTTTATGGAAAAAGAGTTATGTATGGAAAAATAGACTGTTTTGAAAGAATAAAAAGAATGATCAAATCAAATTCCTCGTAAGTTTTTTTTTTAGTATTTCTAAGTTTTTTTTAAACACGTGTATATAAAAGAATTATACTATGCTAAGTATAATGTCAATATTATATAATTATGTTTTTTTTTAAACCTAATATGTAATAAAATAATATGATAAATAATTTTTGTCTAATTAGGTTGTCTATGAAAAAAATGAATGCCTGATAAATTAATGATTTTGATTAAAAACTTTTGTTAAAAATGTGGGAAATTATTTTTTTCATGGATTCCACGGGGAAATTTAACTCACACACTGGCGACACTGTTTTATTCTTGTGTAAACTTATATTGAGTTTAAATTTAGAATGTCAAGAGTCGCTACACTCACAAATTATTTCCCTACGGGATGTCATTGTGAAAAATAAAACTCCCAATGTTTTTTTATTTTTTATTTCTTAAACTATTGCTGCAATCAAGCTTTTCCTAGCTAATAATATTATGAAAATGTTGTAAAAGGAGGTTATCGAAATGTGACGATTTAAATTAGGAAATTTATGAAAAAATTGTGTATTGCAATATTGAAAAAAAATATAAGCACACCTGCTAATCCGAGTGGAACTGTGAGACATGTCATTTCACTAGAAAAATATAAATATGGATTTCTTATTTCTTATGTTATGTGTTTTACAAATAATATTGGATAATAAAACATTAAGTATTGTGTCACAAAAATTTAATTAAATTGGTCTGTTTGGAAATGTGATTTCCAGTTTCCCTTTTTTCTTTTTACAAATATTCAGTTATTTTTTTTCAATATTGGAATACATATTACAGACATAATTCAAATCCCATACACGCCAAGCTAAAGTATGACTACCAAGCTTAAGAAACGTGGTTCAACCTTGGTAGATTATAAAAGTCTGTATTCAAAATGCTCGTAGATTATTGAATGCATTTTGAAAAGGTTCACCTAGCTTTATAAGAAGTAGATGTGACACTTTGACATAGAAAAAAAAGTGCCATCTTCCGCATAACATTAAAAGTAATTCACAAAATACTTGATACTTTTATGAGGGGGAAGTATGAATACTTTCACTTTGCTACATCTTACATGGAACTACATGGAATAGGCAAAAATGAAGCGAGAGAGAAATTGTGATGTCATGTGGCCAGGTAGCTAGAGAAATAAATACCCAACCCTTTTTTATTGGTTGCTTAGTACCCTAGTCGCCTAGACCTGTGACGTAACCCCACAGAATGAAATTTTAAAAAAAATCTTATTCTTTGTGTTAGATTCTGTTGTATGGAGAGTGTGCAAACAATAAATGTTGAGTTATGGATGAAATATTTCCCCTGAGATTTGTGGTGTATGGGATTTGTGTTGTGTTGCCAGAGGCTGATGTTGAAAGATAGTTTTAATGTTTGGTGGTCACCCTGAGACCACGGACACACACAAAAGTCATATTGTATGTATAATTAATAACTACCTATTGTAAAGTATAGACATTACATATATCGCTTTAATATATAACAAAGTTTTTCATTTGACCATTTATTTTATTTATTTTTACCCCTTCCTCATTTTGTGTTCTCCAACCATTTATTTTCTGTCCCATTGGTTGCCTGCTGCAGCTATCTGCACATCAGCACGGAGCACATCTGGTTCCAGGGAAATCCAGGGAAACTCTGTTATAGCAATCACGGGTATAGCGAGTTTACAGTTATAATGAGCTATTACTAGGGACTGGAAAATAGTGGTGCTATTTTTTAGGAAATTCGCGTTATTTTTTTGTGAAATTCGCGTTATTTTTTATCAAAAACAGGGAAATTCGCGTTATTTTTCATGATAAACAGCGAGATTCGATGTGATTTTTAGGGTTGATTAGATCAAAATAAAGGTTTATATAATTGCAAAACAAAATATATTACTAATATTTACAATTTATTATGTACTTAAACAACAATATGTACCTTCAAAAACAATGAATAAACAACATCTGAATCAATACGAGTATCTGCAACCGAAGATGGTGGAAGTACACCCCGAAAACGTTTTTGCAATAAAAAATACTCAAGTGGTACAAAACAATGTCTTTTAATTTTAGTTTCTTAATTTTTTTTTTAATTTTTTTTAATAATCCTTTTTTACAAAAAACCATTGATTGAAAAAAGTATTAATATTTCAATGACACTCCGAATACCCTGCAAATATCCTTTTAAAATATTTAATTTTTGTGCATTTAGTCTCTAGATGACGGTTATCTCATTTTTCAAGGGATGTTGGCTTTTATGAAAGCCTCAAGTTGTGCTCTTGGCTAATCCAGCAACAGCTTCACTCCTTGAAGTATTTTCCTTCAATGATGTCACGATTCAAGTCTGCTTGGATGATCCAGGACAGCTGTTCTGCTTATCATTATTTTTTTTAATAAAATAGATTTGTGAATAGGAGTGCAATTCACCAACCTACTCTGCCTGGCCAGATACAGGTATTAATATCATTAATTAATAATTCATTATTGTTTATTTTAATGAATAATTCATTTTTAATTACCCAATTACATATATATATATATATTTGGATGACTTATTCTTCTTTTGGGCGCCGTTTAGTGGCTCTAGCCACTCCAAGGGCGCATGTTGAACCAGGGTCAAATTTATGGTCAAATGACCCAGGTGGGGATCGAACCCCGCGTCTAGCGTTCTAGCGTGCTTAAACGTTGAAAGAGACCAATTTTCCTGTGCTTTGCACCTTGCAAAGGGTTTTCGCAGAATTTTTTTCTTTCACCCAAAATCGTTGCGTTGCAAAAGCGATACATGACAACTTTTTCGCACAATTTCTACCAAAAGTACGAAAATTCGCGATATTTGCGTAAAACCTGAAATTTCGCGTTATTCGCGTAAAAACATCAAAATTCGCGAATAAATTCGTTTTATCGCGATCGCGAAATTTTCCAGTCCCTAGCTATTACTATCAATATGTTAGTTCAGGCTCATTTTCATACAAACCTGTTTTTTTAAATCCTGTGCGGGAGACTCCCTAGGTTCTAGAGACTCTAGGGGTCTATGACACTTGTTGTAGTGTCGCAGAGGTGTACGAGTTTGGTCGTCGCTAAGCGCCAATACTCAAGCAAGACCCAGTTGCTGTAAGGCTGGATGGACCTTTGGTGACCGGTCATTGGTAAAGGTTTATGAATTTTTCAACCCAGCGAAGAGCAAATTTGAAAATATAAATGGTATATTTTTTGTGCTCTGCCGGGATTCGAACCCACAACCTTCCCATTCAGAGTCCGCAGCGTTACCACTGAGCTATGGGTCGGTCAAACTTTTTGTTTACGTATTATAATGAACGTCGATATAGCATCCAAAGGAAAATTAAGTCCCAACGTGAATTGTCATAAACAATATTGTGTCGTCACCCGGCTGGGTCTTCAGGGAAAAGGCATACAAATGTTTTGATGTGGGTCGCTAAGGACAGCAGGCCCATGCAAGACTGACATTTGCTCGCCAAGAAAAAAGTTCCAAATTCAAAAGTGTTCCGACCTCAATTGGGACAGTTATATCATAAACAAAGAAAGCTACGGCAGACACTTTAGGAGTGTTTATCTAATCTAAGTTACGATTCACATTATATGCATTCTCACAAGCAGACACGTACAAGTTTGCGGTTGCACATGCTGCATGTGAACCTACAACATAAAAACCAAAATCTCAAATGGACATATACACCCTGCAACTCTTGCCGACCTTCCCTGAAAACAGGGGTGACATTGGCAAAGTGAACCATTTTATACAGCATGGGTGGTCAGCCGCATACCAACCTATAAGTCAAGGAACATACAAATTACATTTTTAAAATCAACAAATAAGAATATGTATGGACATCAAAAACTCACAGAAAAAAAAATCTTATTTAAAAAAACCCTAGCCGCCAACATCACAGATCAACTGCCATTTCTTTCTGTAACCAACCTTTAAGTCAAGGAAATGATGAATTTAGATGACAGCTAAAGGAGGGCGCCGTTATGACTTTATGGCCTTTAAACTGCTTTTTTTTTTTTTTTTTTTTTAATAGATTTGTGGAAAGGAATGCAATCCACCAACCTATTTTACCTGGCCAGTTGTCTTCATGCGAAAGCAGAAGCTTGTGTGCATGCAACGGCAGCTGTTGAACCAGGGTCGAAGTTATCGTCGCGGGATTCGAACCAGCGTTATCCGGTTCCAAATAACCTGTCTTGATCCCCGCGGCTATAACACCGACTTCAATGTTTCTTACATAATCTGAATAAAAATATTTCCTTTACAAAATGCTTCTTAAATTTAAGCAATTCAAAACTATTAAAAGTGACGCTACAAAGTAAGTTCTGATTTCTGCCATATTCATTTCAAGCCGTGTTGGTCTGTACAAGATGCATGGAACAGAAGAAGAAAATAAATGTATAGCGGCATAGTACTTATAAGGATTTAGTATAAGGAAGCCATGGCCAGTCGGTATATTCAAATATACCAGAGATTGCAGTGTCATTTTTTCGACACCCTCAGTCGGACAGACCAATGTACATATATCCGGGCGGAAGTGATAAAAAATATGGTGAAATGACTTCCGTTTTGGCCTGATCCATGAAACAACTGCCTTTTAGGATTATTGTTCCATCCTTCTGAATCTTTTTAATTCTACAACATCCATGTTTGTTTTGTGAAAATCCTGTGATAGTGCTGTGAAGGAAGAATTCACGAAGCAGACCTTGTCAGAAGTTTTGTGAGGAATCACAAGGAGGATCAGCACATCTGCGGAGCTACCTTGGTGAGTGAGATCCTTCTGGTTTGTTGTTTCCTTTTGGAGCCAGTGACGTTGAGTTCACCAGGCTTTCAAAGATATGTGTCTTCATATTAATAAATAACTCATCTTAGTTCTCTCTTATGTTTTCATCTTGGGATGGTCCACTTGTACCCTTCCCATACTCCTTCCAATTCATCTCTTTTTTTTGCATTTATTTTTTCGGATGATCCATTTGCAGCTGTTCCATTAAAATATACCCCTTCCAGTGAGGTACTATCTACACGAGCCTCACCACTTTCCTAGATTAAATTGGTAAACAGTGCAAAACATCATAGTACAACTTTGTAGCTGATTCAATGCTAAATAGTGTAAACTACTAAATAATCACTACCTGCTCACTTCCTAATAACAAGTAGGTAGGTACCCCATGCACTAATTACATCTATTCCTTTCAATTCATATTTCCTATTTCATTTTCCACTGATAAAAAATAATTTAAAGAACCTTACTTCCAACTACTGCCAGATTCTAATAACTAGAATGTTACAATACTTCATTAAATGCCATAATTTTATAGTCCAAGGGCTGAACCACTTATAAAACAAAGTGAATACCAACTAAATAATTTACTTTCTGAAAATCTATCATTTAATACACATTGGATTCCGAGAAGAATTTAAAGAAATGAAGTCCTGTGTTTTATTATTTTGTTTATTGTTTCTTTTTGTAATCGGGACATTTTGTAAAGCTGAGAAATTAGAAACCCTTGCGAATGATTCTAAAGTGAAATCAAGGCAACGTAGGTAAGTAATACATACATTTTATTTAATTCTTGTGTCATTCTGTCTGCGTTAGAAACATGAGAGAGATGGCGCAGCTTCTCCAGGTGGCAAGTTGGAAGACGACTGCAGGGGACAGGAGGAGCTGGAGGCGCAGTATTTGGGAGGACAAGAAGAGATTTTGTCTGCAGCGCCATTGGAAAGAGAGTTTTCTCAAGCCATATCTTTCATGAGTTTCACTTACCTTGTGATTCGAAGAAGTACCTAAATTGAAGAAGCACATTGCAACAGCAGCTCTGATAGACAACTGCGACAAATCCCGCAAAGAAACTCTCCACTTTATCACAATATACTTTATATCATGGCATCGGTAATTGTTAAATCCATTCACTTCTGAAATTTCTCATAGCATAAGTATTGCCTTCAAAAATACTACTTTACACATTAGTATTTTTAATGGCATAAGCAGATGAAATCCTAATTTTTGCACTGGCAGACAGCAGAGGCATCTTCACACTTGTATGACATGCTTACATGCTAACCACACTGAGTGCAAGTCTGCTCATGATTGTGAGCACGCCACTCACAGTCAAATGGTTCATGATCCTTTCAGGATATGGGTATCCTTCTTTGATAGATCACCTTTGTTATTCTTGGTACAAATCCCTGCGGTGGGTCCTGACCTCTTTGATGAACCGCTGTTAATACATCAAGCGCTTTCATTCTTTAATCCCACACTTCCATGCAGGCCGCCACCTTGTTCTGGGCCTTCTCCGAGTCTCAAAGTCCTTCAGGGTCTGTCATCCCAACTATCCTCTCCAGGCTCTGATGGCCCATTCACTGTATGTGTCCCAGCCACCTTGCTCTGGATCTTCCCACTGCCCTGCGTTCTTGAGGGTCTGTTATCTCAACTATCCTCATCAGGCTCTGATGGTCCATTCACTGTATGTGTCCCAGGCAACGCAGTCTGCTGACTTTTATTGGCTGGACCTCATCAGTGTTTAATGTTTGTGTTTAATATCATATACCTGGGAATTTAGATGCATTGTGGTGCAAAAGCAGTCTGGGACTCATGGGGACAGCAGCGAGGGCAGTGATGGGAAGCCTGCTAAAGATCCTCATGGAAGCACGAACGGAGACAGTGAGGAGAGCGCGGAGAACAGGAAGCCGTGGAGTCTACGGAGACCCAAGGATAAGCTGAGACGTGATAAAAAGAAGAATCATCCTGAGACAGATCACAAGCAGGTAGAATTGTTCGACTGATTAAGACGTCTCTTGAAGTGACTGCTGTTTGCCATTCCTTAAATCACAGGTGGCAGTTGGTTTCATGCCTTTGGAGCCGCCACTGCAAAAGCATGCTCACCAATCATTGCCGCAGTGCGTAAAATCAATTGTCTGTCATTTGCTTGATGATTTCCACAAGGCACAATGGTGTTCTTTATTTAATAGTGTGCTCCATATTATGTCTCTGGGATCCCAAGCCAAGCCAATGCAACTTTTGTGAAGCAAGTTTGTGTGCCTTATTGTTTTCAATGAGAACTTGTTTGTTTTTCAGATGAACCCTGATGTGGAAGATTTGAGTCGACTACGTAGAACTAAAAATCAAAGGAAAAATTTGAGGAAGAAGTACAACAAGATCCCACAAGAGCCATAACAAATAAATAACACTCGCCATGTATTTTCTTCGAAAAAAGAATCTTTAACTTTATTTTGAAAGTATATCATTTTATTTACAATTCAGCTTGTAGTACAATATACAAAAATAAATATACTTAACTGAGTATTCAATCTGTGAACATTTTTTTGGAAAAATGATAAAGTACTTAAGGTCAATAATGTATAATCTAAGTTGCAAAAATATTTTACATTTAAGATTTATATTAAATGCATTCCCACAAGCAGACGCATATAAGTTCGCGCTTAAACATGCCGCATGTGAACCTACAATATAAAACCCAATCTCAAATGAACACAGATCCTGCAACTCTTGCCGACCTTCTCTGAAACAGGGGTGACATTGGCAAAGTGTTTTTTTTTATACAGTATGGGTGGTCAGCCTCATACCAATCTATAAGTCAAGGAATAAATTTTAAACTAAATTAAATTCATAAAACATTTTTTTTTTAAAAACAGTAAAGAAATAAACTTAGGAATTAAATAAAATAAAGAAAATTACAATGGTAATTTTTTTGACTTATAAGTCGGTATGAGGCTGAACCACCATGCTTTCAAAAAATGGTTCACTTTGCCAATGCCACCTCCATTTCAGGGAAGGTCGGAAAAAGTTGCAGGGTTTATGTTCATGTGAGGTTTCGTTTATTTTATACGTTTGCACGTAAGTTGGCGCTTTCACATGCTGCATTTACATGCAGCATGTGAAAGCGCCAACTTACGCGTGTCTGCTTGTGAGCATGCATTAAATATGAGCCCCTTGAATATCAACACATTTTTGCATCTTTGATTAGGTATAGATTTAGAATTTAGGATACCATTTTTGGATTTATTTAATTTAATTGTAATTTTATTTTGTTCATTCTTTTTTTAATTCTTTAATTTATTTTGTTAATGAAATATACCTATTTAGGGCTAGGTACTGAACTAAAAATACTGAACCAAAAATTAAGAAGAAAAAAAATACTGGGGTCTTTGGGGGCCCTGGTTAGGTCGCACCACTCGCACTGCCCTTAAACCGGGCCTGATGTTGTAAAGGTTTGTCAAACAGGAAGCGCTTTTAGCTTGCATCAAGGCGCTGAAGCATCCTGGTCTAGCGTCATCATGTGTTATACTGAGCATGCGGAGTTAAAAATAAATTATGTCAATAGTACAAATATTTACTGGAAAAGTGATTGAATGTGTTCAAAAACACCGGTGCTTGGTTGACACAACGCTCTCCCAGTTCTTGTTTGCCGTATACGCCAATCTAGTCAAATATGACTTTTTCATGCAGTTGTCTTATGAATCAAATTCTACACAATCTGAGCTAAGAAAAACCGTAAAACTCGATAATGTGAAAGCTCTTTGAAATATTTTTTAAATAAATTTCTTGTTTTTATAAGACACATTGGTCCAGTACACATGCAAACATTGCTCATGTAAAATTTTCTCAATGGCGTATACGGTAAACAAGAACTAAGGCAGCGACAAGGAATAGTGATTACAAAAATGTTTCCACAAATGCAAGATTCAGCTAGATAATGCGTAAAGCAGCAACAACTCATCTTCATCCGAGTTGCTGGACATCGTGAATAGCGTTGAAGTTGTTTAATTACTAAGTACGCGATGTTACGGCGTTGTAGTTCTGACGCCTTGACGCTCGCTAAGAGCCTTTACTAGTTTGAGAATATCGATAACAATGGACTCAGCACATGTAAAATGGGGAAGAAATGTGACGTTTCTTGGGCAGGACGGTCAGGCATGACTTCATCAAAATATGTAGAAAAAATTAAAAGGCACTAAAGGGCTACATCCTGCATTTGCTATAAAGGTCCATCCAGTCTTACAGAAACTGGGTCTTGCTTGAGAATTGGCGCTTCCTAGAGAGATGACCAAGCTCGTAGAGGGCTCTGAGGTGTGATTCACACAAAAATGGTGCTCCTGAATTAAGATGATTTATAAATAATCCTGGCGTACCTATATTCTACAACGGCGTAAAATGAAATATGTTATTGGGAACCCTATTTTTATTTACTATTGGTGACATCAGATAGCCGCGAGATACTTTAAATGTGCGGAGTCTATGGCAACATTGCTTCTACATGTGAGTTTCCCTCCGTGGACTAATAGCTGGTGTGGTGTCGGAGTCTCCTCTGCATGTAGGTGAGGAGCTGGTAGGTGGCGCTGGAGAACAGGAAGACAAAGCCCAGCTGGACGAAGCGGTGCAAGAGGTACAGCCTGGGGAACAGGAACCACACACATTCTACTTTATTTGGAAATAATTAGATGCCAGTATTTAAGTATACCAAACATTTAGTTCAAATTATTTGCCTGTTTCGGTGAAAGCATTGACCCGTAATTCTGGATCAAAGACGGAAAGATAGGATTATTTTATATCTAGGGAAGTATTGTTTATATGGTGCTGTCAGGTGGCGCAGCCTCGCCGTCAAATACGCGCTAATTTTGAGGATCATGCTTTCCAGATTGTGGGATCAATGGAGTGGAGCAGACTGCCACCCGGAGTGAGAGTTTCCGAATTTGTTGGCATTTTTAAGGGAGCACTGTGATTTAGGGTGAACCATTACTTACAATTGAAGGGAAACATTCCCTGCCTGGTGAGATGAGGGTGGCCAACACAAAAATATGGCCAGTATCAAATAAAATCAAATACCTAACTCAAAGTTGGGAATAAATGGACCCAATGGAAAGGATTATCATCATTCTGGGGGAAACCGGAAAAAGGACCGTCTTCTGTCACAAATAATAAGGAACATTCCAGACAGGACCACACATGATATGAGTTTTACTGGTGTGTAAAACTCAGCTATTATTTTTTTATTTTTAAGGAATCCTGTGCGGCAGACTCCCTAGATTTCAGAGACTGTAGGGGTCTATGACATTGGTTGTAGTGCCGCAGAGGTGTTGGTGATGTCAGATGTGGCGGTTGATGTCTTGTTCTTTGTTGCAGGGCTGTTAGCTGCGTTGTTGGGGGACTGATCAAACTAAGTTTTTCAGAATAATCTTAATTTCGTTATAAATACTCTTAAGTCGAGCAACCATCATTCCAATATAAATCAGCAGGCCGAATTTAAAACATTGAGTAAATTTTACCACCATGGTGTCAATAAAAAATGCATGGAATTTATGACAGAACTCCTAGAGAGTGATTAAGTTTTTATATATTTTTTCAATTAACGCAATCAAGGTGAGGTTACGCAATGTTTTTTACTCGGAGTAGTGTTGTTCTTGAGTTGAGTTTGCTTTACCAGCATGTGCTTTGTTAATGGTGACTTACTTGAAGTATTTAGCTTTGGCAGCAGGTATGGTGGAGTCATCGTCCTTCAGCAGATATCTCCTGATCCCCAAGAAGTACTCCCTGCAAACAAAACATAGCTCACTTAATACAACCTGGTGAGTCTCATGATATGAGCTAGTGTTGTAGGAAATCTTCCAAATCCGACTTATTTGATGTGTTAATCATTTGTAACTCAGACGATATTGTGAGACATTTTGTTTTCTTAACAGATATCATGAATCTGTAGGTACCACATGTTTTTTTTTTTTGCGTTTACCACATATGTTGCTGAGAGTCCTCGTCACTTTCTAAAATTATTGTTGCATCATCAGCGGACGTCATACATTGTTGCATCGTCAGCGGACGTCATCCATTGTTGCATCGTCAGCGGACGTCATCCATTGTTGCATCGTCAGCGGACGTCATCCATTGTTGCATCGTCAGCGGACGCCATCCATTGTTGCATCGTCAGCGGACGTCATCCATTGTTGCATCGTCAGCGGACGTCATCCATTGTTGCATCGTCAGCGGACGTCATCCATTGTTGGGAAGATAAAAAGGAATGGACTGAGACTGTCACCCTTTCTATCTCCCGCCATTGTGGGGATCTCTTTGTACGGACCGCCTCATCAATTAGTTACCTTTAAAATTTAAATTAAAAGTTGATTGGTCAAGGCGTTGCACTAACTTGAAATACTCCGCCCAGCGTATCTTGCTGACATCGAAGAAGTAGAGTTTCCTGTCCTCGGGGGTCATCTTGCTGTAGAGCTCGCGGATGTTCTTGTTGGAGAAGTTCCAGACCCTCCGCGTGAAGAACTGCGTCACGTCCTCCATCTTCTCAATGCGCTCCAACAGGCGGACAAACCTGGAGCAAGGCAGAGAGCCTGTAGTATAAACACTATTGCACCACAAGCCAACTATCTATAATCTAAGTTGCAGAGATATATCAATACTCAATTATGCTCCTTGCTCAAAACAGGCACGTATAGGTAATTTTATTGATTGTAGAGGCATTTACTTTGACTGTATTGATCGTAGAGGCATTAACTTTAACTGTATTGATCGTAGAGGCATTAACTTTGTAATCGTTCATCTCGAAAGATAAAAAGTAAAAACAACTTTGTTTACGAATAATTTGAGTATATTTTAATTCCACAACCGGTTTCGCAAACATCCGTTCGCATCATCAGGTGGTTAAATTAATACTAATGGTTTAGAAACGGAATCAATCTTAGAGGGTGTCATTGTGTGAGGGTATGATCGCTCATCAGAGGGGGTGCAGGACGACCATGTGTGGAGTTTATGTCATCTGGATCATTTCTTAGGAATTGCTTCCTTGGGAATATGGGTATCGCCGTCGATCTGTCTCCAAGTGTCAAATTTTAAAATTTCCCACCCTGGGGGACAAGTCATCCTGACCCTGTTGGCCCGCCATCCCACCTCTAAATTTCAATACGGTCCTTGGGTAAAATAGTTTGGAGACCCCTGCGCTAGGGTCAGGGCCTTTTCATTCAAAGCCCATGCTTCCCGGATTGTCTATGGATTACCGGACGAACCGTGTGAATGCTTTCATATATCTCCACACACTGCTGACTTCCTGAGATAGAAAAAGACATAGACAAACCGGGCAGAATGCGTCTAGAGTGAAATAAATGGCTGTCAAGGTGTGATGTTTAATGTTGTGCAATTGATGAGAGAAATGTGTTACTGTGGCTCGCTGCCTGCCAGCCGGCACACCACGTCCCCGATGTGGGCCGGGACCCGGTGCAGCAGGAAGCGCGTGATGCTGTGGGCCAGTCTGCTCTCATTTATGACGAGACAGCGGTACCAGATGGCGCGGGAGGGAGGGTAGGACTCTCCGTACTGGCTGGCGAGCCGATACAGATCTCTCCACAGGAGAGGGTTGTCTGCCAGCACAAAGTTGTAGATGGAGATGTCGTCTGCGGTGGCTTTCTGGATCCTGCAACAAGGGGAACAGCCTAATATAATATTGAATAATGTTATGAAATTACAAATGTTTTCTAAAGATTTTGTTTTTGCATTTTTCAGTGAAGGACCATAAGTACTAATAATTACTCATAGTTGCAAAATGCTTGGTTTTCTGTCCTTCTTGCGGGTCATCTTGAGAAAAGAAAGTGCTTTGTTTTTGTGTTGTTTTGTCATGTGATGCATTTTCATGGTGATGTAATAGCATGTGATGTTTTTTCATGTGACATACTGTCATGTGTTGTTCTGTCATGTGATGTGTTGTTTTGTCACTGTGTGTATGCTCCTGCATTGTAGCCCCAGTGTTCCCATTCTGTTACAAGCATTGTTCTTGGACAAAAGAGAAGATGTTTGGAAGTGTTTCTGTTGTTGTAAAGGTTTGAGACTCACGGTGTCTTGTGTTTTTCCGCCACGTCCCACGCTGCAGCCACCAGCCCATTCACCGTCATGTCGGCGGGCACGGCGTTGGCCTGACCATCGGCGCTGGAGTAGAGGGCTCTAGAACACACACAAGTACACAACAGATGTAATAACTAGGGACTGGAAAATAGTGGTGTTATTTTTTAGGAAATTCGCGTTATTTTTTTGTGAAATTCGCGTTATTTTTGATCAAAAACAGGGAAATTCGCGTTATTTTTCATGATAAACGGGGAGATTCGGTTTAATTTTTAGGGTTGATTTGATCAAAATAAAGGTTTATATAATTGCAAAACAAAATATATTACTAATATTTACAATTTATTATATAAACAACATTATGTACCTTCAAAAACAATGAATAAACAAAATCTGAATCAATACGAGTATCTGCAACCAAAGATGGAAGGACCCACCGAAAACGTTTTTGCAATAAAAAATACTGAAGTGGTAGGTAAAAAACAATGTTTTTTAATTTTAGTTTCTTTAAAAAAATGTAGGTAGGTATATTATTTTTTAAAATAATCCTTTTTTACAAAAAAAAAACCATTGATTGAAAAAAGTATTAATATTTCAATGACACTCCGAATACCCTGCAAATATCCTTTTAAAATATTTAATTTTTGTGCATTTAGTGTCTAGATGAGGGTTATCTAATTTTTCAAGGGATGTTGGCTTTTATGAAAGCTTCAAGTTGTGCTCTTGGCTAATCCAGCAACAGCTTCACTCCTTGAAGTATTTTCCTTCATTGATGTCACGATTCAAGTCTGCTTGGATGATCCGGGACAGTTCTGCTTATCATTAATTAAAAAAAAAAAATAGATTAGTGAATAGGAATGCAATTCACCAACCTACTCTGCCTGACCAGATACAGGTATTAATATCATTAATTAATAATTCCTTTTTGTTTATTTTAATGAAGAGTTGCAAGGCTTATGTTCATTTGAGATTGGGTTTTTATATTGTAGGTCCACATGCGGCATGTGTTAGCGCGAAATTATACATATCTGCTTGTGGGAATGCATTTAATATAAATCTTAAATGATATATATCTTTGCAGCTTAGATTAGATTAGATTAGATTCATTTATAATCACCCAATTACATCTGTTGAACCAGGGTCAAATTTATGGTCAAATGACCCAGGCGGGGATCAAACCCCGCGTCTAGCGTTCTAGCGTGTTTTTAAACGTTGAAAGATCAGCCCACTTGGCCCTCTCGGTCATAGCACCGACCAATTTTCCTGTACTTTGCACCTTGCAAAGGGTTTTCGCATGATTTTTTCCTTTCCTACAAAATCGTTGCGTTGCAAAAGCGATACATGACTTTTTTCGCACAATTTCTACCAAAAGTACGAAAATTCGCGATATTTGCGTAAAACCTCAAATTTCGCGTTATTCGCGTAAAAACATCAAAATTCGCGAATAAATTCGTTTTATCGCGATCGCGAAATTTTCCAGTCCCTAGTAATAACTGATAAAGCATTGGAAGGCTTGTACTAAGGTTGTTTAAAACTTAATTAAATTGACATTGCAAATAAAATAAAAAGGTTGAAACCAAAGCACAAAAGTGCTTTTTTTTATAAAAGGGTATAATCTACAATGCCTCATTTTACTTACGACGCCTGGGAGGGAAGCAAATCTGGAGTAATTAGATATACCTTTATACTCACTCTCATACACCATTACATGCCTCACTCACTCATACACACAAGCACCATTACACACGCCTCACTTACTTATGCACAAGTTTGTGAGCCTGGAGGTTATGCCAGGGTTCGAGGGGCGGGATATATATCATGAAATATAGAATTTAATTTTTTTTTTTTTTTTTCTAAAACGTAGTTTTATTTTCACAATAATATTTTCTACCTCAAGCACTTTCGACCTTCAATACTCAGGTCATTATCAAGAGTGATGTATGTCAAATTAAAATTATTAAGAAAAACCATAGATCAAAATTATATAAATTGAAATAAATAGGTATAGGTACAATTTTGATGTATGGGTTTTTCTTAATAATTTTAATTTCACATACATCACTCTCGATAATGACCTGAGTATTGAAGGTCAAAAGTGCTTGAGGTAGAAAATATTATTGTGAAAATAAAACTACGTTTTAGAAAAAAAGAAAATATTTTGTATAAAATGAATTTTCACTGTGTGAATACACAAACCCTACAAAATCTAAATTTAGAATTATTGAAAGTTGTTTTTACTTGAGGAGCCCTAGCCCGCAGCCGGCCACGTATCCACTGACTCCATACATGTTGTCCACCCAGCGGCTCAGGGGCTCCTTCACTGACGACATCACTGGAAACCAAACCAATACTGTAATTTATATTATGGATTATAAATAAATAATTAATTGTGTTTCTTGACTTATAGGCTGGTATGAGGCTGAACATCAATTCTGTAAAAAATGGTTGACTTTGTGAATATCCGCCCTGCTTCAGGGAAGGTCAGCAAGAGTTGCACTGATTTTTTTTTCTTCTATAACAATTCGGTCGCTATGGCCACGGCGGTCAAGACGCTTGTTCATCTAGCGTATTTGGTTCAGATAACGTTGGTTCGAGCCACGGCTGGCCCCTTTGACCATAACATTGACCCTGGTGCAGATGTCGTTACATGCACACAAGCTTCTGCTTTCGCATGAAGACAACTGGCCAGGCAAAATAGGTTGGTGAATTGCATTCCTCTTCCCAAATTTATTTAAAAAAAAAAAAAAAAAAATTGTCACAAATCCCGGCATAGGTATCTTCAAGTGGTAGTAATTATGATTAGGTTTGTCATGAATATTTACACTTTTATTTTGTTCCCAGTCCACATCGCCCGGTGGCACTATGTTATCCATACATACGGAGCTGATTATATCATTGTCTTTGACACACATATTAGTAATTGGTTTTAAAAGTGAGGTGAGTGTACAATCCAATAAAAAAAAATTAACTGTTTAGTTATAATTATTGTAAATATGTCAAACGACCGTGATTCCAACCTAAACCTAACAATTACAATGAGTTACCTATGGAAGGCCTGTACACGCCCACTGGCAGCCCCACCGCCTCCTGCCGCACATAGTCCTCAGCCAGCGCCTTGGTGAAGGAGTACGTGTTGGGCCACTTGCCCACTATTCTGTAACATCAACAGGAAACCACGCTTCAGAAAACAGCTTCTCCTCTTGCTTGCTTGTGCTCTGAACAAAATATTGAAATGGAACTACGATTCCTTCGTTTATGAATTAACCGGAAACTAGCTTACGGCTTTTTTTACTTAAGAAATCCTGTGCAGAAGACTCCCTAGTTTTCAAAGGTCTAGGGGTCTATGACACTTGTTGTAGTGTTGCAGAGGTGTTGTTTACGAGCTTGGTCGTCACTACAAAGCTCCAATACTCAAGCAAGACCCAATTTCTGTAAGGCTGGATGGACCTTTAGTGACCAGTCTTTGGATCATAGTATGAGACACAGCTGTTTTGTACATTTTTAACTGTGATATAGTGATGTATCTGTACGTCGGTGTTATGGCCGAGGGGGTAGAGGCGCATGTTCGACTAGCTTATTTGTGAACAGAATAACGTTGGTTCGAATCTGCATCTGGCCCACTTGATCATAACTTCGACCCTGGTTCAACAGATGCAATTGCATGCACACAAGCTTCTGCTTTCGCACAAAGACAACTGGCCAGGCAAAATAGGTTGGACCATTACATTCCTTTCCACAAATATTTTTTTTTTAAAAGCAAAAAAAAAGGTTCTCACGAGGGAGTGATGACCTCTACGATAGCGGGATCCGTGGTCTCCACGAGCTTCAGTAGGCTGAGGGGATCCACCGGCGTGGGGTAGAAGCTCTCCAGCAGGTCAGTGGAGTGGCAGTGGGCAAAGGCTGTGGACACGTGGATGAAGGCCTGGAAGGAGAGGAATGGCTGTTGAGTCATGTGTACAGTGGACGCAGCGTAGATTCCAATTTTTACCACAGAGAATTTACTATTCTATAAACTGCTAAGACAATGGAAAAGATTGGATTGGCTTAAGGATCCTAGGTATCTTGAATGATGTACGCAACTAAAAAACGCAACTAAGCTACACATATAGTGTAACTTCTTGCCGCGTTATCCCCGAAGGAGTCGCATGTGGCGAGTTGAACCTATTTATTTTTACAGGTAAGGGGGCCGGCCTTACGCCAACCACTTCAGTTGAAGTGGAGGTTTCCCAGCTCCCGAGAGTGCTGGTACTCATTTCTTGTGAAGGCTGAGTAAACCTTGCGGGTATTTTATTTGGGGTTTGAAATAAACACCGAAACGGGAAATCATTTCTGACACCCTCGGTGGGATTCGAACCCGAGCTTTCGGCATGGAATGCAAGCACTCTACCACCTGAGCTATCGACCGGACAGATGTAATGGACTGTATTTATTTTGTGATCCCAGCACTGGTTTTTCAATAATAAAACCTTTATATTTTTTATGGTTTGTGTATTAGCACTGTGAAAATTCATATTGATTTATTTTTCAATAAGATCAATTAAAATAAATTGATCTCTAGAAAAGAAACAGTGTTTTATTAGAATTTGTTTCTAAAAAATATAAAAAATAAATAAAACCTTGATGTAAAATTTACAGTAGGAGAAACAGTGTTGTCCCTTCAATATATAGTATTATAGTATACTTATCTATGGTCCCTTTGTAAGTCAGAAAGGAAGCGGAAGAAGTGTATAAAACTTGACAAAACTTCAAAAGGTCAATAGTACCAACTTGGAGAAATCAAAATTATAACATTATGTTATTTTTGTACCTACCGAATTGACTTAATTAGAATGTGAAAAAGGTTAATAAAAATATACATAGATGTCAGTACTTCCTGCCAAATATATATGTGAAATATTTCATTTCAGACATTTTTTTTAGTTTTTTGTTTCCTAGGGGAAAATAGAGAAAATATAAAATAGAATCTTATAAGTGTTTCATAATCATATTTAAAAAGGGGAAAATAATATTTGATTCCAGATTAGTCACACAGATGACAGAGGTGCAGTACTTGTGTGTGACCAGCCATATGAAATATACAGATTACATAGCAGGAATAAAAATTAAAGAAAATAAATAGAATATGTAAAGGGTCACACAAGAATAAAAGCAAATATGTCAAATGCAAGAATTACAGCCAAATACTTCCATTGCTTGGATTCCCACTTAAATTATATTTATCACGTCCGGTCAATAGCTCCGTTGGTAAAGTGCTTGCATTCCATGCCGAGAGCTCAGGTTCAAATCCCACCAAGCGTGCCAGAATGGTATCCCGTTTTGGTGGTTTATTTCAAACCTATAATAAAAATACTGGCAAGGCTTACTCAGCCTTTACAGGAAATGAGTACCAGCCCCTTTGGGCGCTGGGAAACCACAACTTTAACTAAAATGATTGGCGTAAGGCCGGCCCCCTAACCTGTAATAATAAATAGTTATCACTCACCACATGCAGCTCCTTTGGGGAGAATGTGGCAAGTAGTTATATTGTATTATGTAGCTTAGTTGTGTTGCATACCTACATACTTTTTTTTTAAATAGCAACCTATTCTGCCTGGCCAGAAATAGGTATTACTTAATATCATTAATTAATAATTCATTCTTGTATATTTTTAATGATTTTTTATTAATAATTACCCAATAACATCTCTTGAACCAGGATCAAAGTTACATTTCATTTTAATACAAAAAGTTAAGACAACATAATATTAATTAAAGTAAACTAAAGAAAAGTGTAAAGTGACCTTGAGTTGTGGGATCTTCTTGGCCATCTCCAGCATGACCTGCGTGGCCTTCACGTTCACAACCATGGCCGGCAGCAGCGGCTCCTGGAAGCGCACCGTGGCCGCGCAGTGGAACACCACGTGCACCTGCAAGCACCAACAGTGGCACAGTAGGACATCTGGCATATGCGAGTCTATTGGCGATGAGAGGTAGAGAGGGAGTAGAGCAGTGATATATGTTATTAACATATTATAATTCATTTTGGCGCAAACCACATTCAAAGCCTAATATTCTCATCACTAAAAGGCCAAAGGAGACCAGAAGCACTATTCTGCTGAATTCCTTACGACCTGTAGGCGACGAGATAGCGATTTGTGTTCAAAAATAAGGTGTACTGTAATTTTTTGTGTATGGAGTTCTTTCTCAAGCGCTAGCAAGCTCCGACTTGGATTGATATCCAAAGTGTAAGGAATTTAGCAAAATAGCGCTTCAGAAAGGCCAAAAATGGGATAGATGAATGATGTCAACAAAGATGTAGCCGAGGCGAACATACATGGCTGGAGGGCAAAGGTGATGGATAGGGGAGAGTGGAAGAGAATCCTGGATTCACAACGCCCCCCCAGAGCTGTTGAGCTTATGATGATGATGATGATTATTGACTTAGTAATTACACTTCATGGATATTAGATGAAGCGTTATGGGAAAAAGCGCTCAACAAATACTACATCAACTCGTGAAGAAAAACTGTGTTTAAAAAAAAAATGCAACTAAGCTACACATATAGTGTTACTTCTTGCCGTGCTATCGCCGAAGGGGTGGCATGTGGCGAGTTGAACCTATTTATTTTTACAGGTAAGGGAGCCGGCCTTACGCCAACCACTTCAGTTGAAGGGGGGTTTCACAGCTCCCGAGGGGGCTGGTTCTCATTTCTTGTGAAGGCTGAGTAAACCTTGCCGGTATTTTATTTTGGGGTTTGAAATAAACACCGAAACGGGAAATCATTTCTGACACCCTTGGTGGGATTCGAACCCGAGCTCATGGCATGGAATGCAAGCACTCTACCAACGGAGCTATCGACCGGACCCGAATAATGCGGACCGGAATAATGTAATTTTTACATTATTATTTTTCAAAATGAATCCACACAATACACAAACAATTCAAGTCAATACACAAACCCTTAACCTTTTAGTTTTAAGTTAATGGTGATATGTAAATATGTCAAACAACCATAACTGCAGTTTAGATATTTCATATTACCAGCATTGCATCTACAGAAACAAAACTTCCACGACAAGATGCAACATTGGTGGACAAGTACACCACAGATCCACTCAGGTACATTGAGGTATATATACCTCAATGCTCAGGTAGTTAATAGCTGTCGCTGCCTTTCCATACAACACGCATGTAGAGCCTTGTGAACTCCTAATGTTCATAACAGTTTAATCAATATCATCATCATCACATTTTACTGCTGTAGAAGCCCATCCCAGACATGGGTGAAACACCCGGAAGCTCCAGCTTCTAAAGACCATGGCAGCAGATCCTGGAAAGCAACTTCCCAGTGTCAACAGGCGGCCTTGTAAGCCTGACACTCCCACTAGATGTCAGCGCTCATGTGGACCTTGACTTACATTTTGTATGAGGGCACTGCAGTCTTCCGTAGAGATGCCCAGGTTGGGCAGGGCGAGATCTCCTGCCACAGGGAGGATCTTTTTCTTGTAACCAGGCCGGTCACGGGCCACGCGGGAAAACACCTGGAAGATCAGCCCAGTTTAATAGATATAGAAAGTAACAATAAATAACTGTCTCCGATTGTATTTTAAGTTTGCATCGCCTTTGAAGTTTGTCATGAGAGCTTCCTTATAATTAGTTCCCTTCCTATGAGAAGTTACTCCCAATAAAATGTTTTATCCACGACTTCTCAAATAAGTGACTCAGCACTTATTCAGTTTTACATCTAAGGTGGGAATGAGGTCAGATCATTTTTGAATGTGGGATTCATTTCTCAGCAAGCAAACGTCAGTCTTGTATTGAGCTGCCGTCCTTAGTAACCAATAACAAAATATTAGTATGCCTTTTCCCTAGCAACCCGACCGGGTGATGCCAATTCACATGTGAATGGACTTGGAACAAATACAAGAGGCAATAAGAATGTGATGTCACAGCCAGGTTGCTAGGGATGTAATCTAATCTAAGTTGCAAAGATATGTAACATTGGGGATTCACGTTATATGCATTCTCACAAGCAGACACGCATAAATTCATGTTTGCACATGCGGCAATGTGAACCTACAACATAAAATCCAAATCTCAAATGAACATAGAACCTGCAACTCTTGCCGACCTTCCATGAAACAGAAGTGACAGTGACAAAATGAACCATTTTCTACAGCATGGGTAGTCAGTCAGCTGTTTAAAAAAGGGAAAAGACAAAAAAATCATTTTGGGTGCCGAGCCGAGAAAAATATTAAATCCTCAAATTTGTGGTGCGCTCATTGTGTAATGTTAGGTAGGTAAATAAAGGAGTAACTGACCACAGAATCACACAGCTCATCCACCCTGGAGGTTAAATCTTTTCCTTTCTTGTCTCTGGCCAGGATGTAAATGTTGCCGATATCAGGGCATGACCACAGGAGCTTCTCTAGCAACACTGAAACAAAATAATAGGGAAATTTCACAAAAAAAAAATCTTGTGGATTTAAATTCTTTTATATTTGCTTATCATTAAACTTCTTGAATTTTATTTTTACTTGCTTTTTTTACAAAGTTATTCATGTTCAAAAAATGAAGTTTGAATTTACGCGCCAAAACGCTCCTTGGATTGAATTTTCGGCTGTGACGTCATTTTCTTTGACTTTTTATAGCCATCGCAATACCAGCAGCGTTGTCGATACAAGAAAATGACGTCACGGGGGCTACAAATTTCGTTGACGGATCGCACATCCGTTTCAAAACCGGTCAAAATTTTTGAAAGATCTTTTTCAAATTTAAAATTATATAAATTTATTTTGGACTCAAAATTAGGCCCTTGTTTATATGCTTATCGTAATCTAACAAAATTATACACTTTTTACCAAATTCCTCACTATTGCAAATACCCTATTAAATATACTTAAGTGGTTAAGATGCGTCTTTTCCCGCATCTCGGTTGTGTGATACCGCTATTTTTTTGTCTATGGAATTCAAACAGAGCTCATTCCAGTTAGTAAAATTCATTGATTTAAATAATTTTATTTAAATCAATGGTAAAATTATAAAAAAAAGGTGTTACTAAAAATCTTTTGAAAAATTTGACAAGTACGTAATGGTGTCATCTAGCTGAAAAAATCCCAACATTTTTTAAACTTTTGTATGAAAACTACAACTTACATTTTCCCAGGAACCCAGTGGCGCCAGTGATGAAAACATTTTTCCCCGCGTAGAATTTTTGTATGGGAGTTTGAATATCTGGGAAAATAGTCTTTGTTTTTTTTACATCTGGTAACGCTGTTTTGCCGTTCACGATTGCCGCCATTTTTTTTTTATCTGAAAGAAAATGAAGAAGGTTATTCACCTGCCAAAGTTTTCTTATATTTAATTGTAATGTTAGTTGCAGAGATTAGTAGGTACACACAGGGCGACCGAACTAGGGCGTCCTAGCGGGCCCCAAGACGTTGTAGAAATATATACTTCCAGAACCAAGGACGCCCCTGGTTTCCCTCGCCTCGTAATATAAATTACTTTAAATGCATTACAACACAAATATCTTTTGGGTTCAGGTCTCATAAGGCTTACGTGACCAAGGGCCCCCCAAAAGCTATAAAATATTGTAAAGGATACATTTCAACATTTTTTTTTTCGGAAAAGATATTATGCATTTTTGGCGTTGGGAAAAAATAGGAGGGATGGGGGGGGAGGTAATTTTTAGTGGAGGGGGGTGCTCTTACAGGGGGCCCCGAGCTTTTCCCCGCACCAGGGCCCCTAGAGGGGCTAATCCGGGCCTGGAAGTAGATATATTTTACAATATTATGTCAAACGAATTCATGGCGAGAAGTAGGTATACACCCACAATATCAAATGTATAATCTAAGTTATAAAGATAAGGAAGTCAAGGAATCGAGGACATAATATCATATATTTTGGTGTGGCCCAACTTTCGTCCCGCGGCCTCGGAACAATATCACATAGTGCAAGCTTACACACGCATTGCGAAATATAATTCTGTACCTTAGAGCATAAACAACGGAAGTCCACTTTTTGCGTTTTTGAGTTATTGATGCAGAAATTATTATAATTAGCTGTTCTATAGCGGTAAAAATATTGGAGTACTCGGACTCATAGTTACTGAGATTATCAAGTGTAATAAATATGGGATTTGCATAAAAGTGCGAGCATAAACCACGGAAGTTCCACATACGGTGTTCACATTACTTTATATTAAATAAATATCGATAAAAGAAGATAAACATTTTCACTAAAACTCGTCTCGCACATTTTACTAAATGTGACTACCGTTGTTTTGCTCTAAGGTACAGATATCATTCAAGAGCAAACCCATCAGGTGACGCGGCTGCCCACATGTGGTGCTGGCCGTAAAGCTGCTACCAGCGCGCGATATTACATTTCAATTTTTTAAATCTCAATATCAAGCTTAAATGCGTTTTTTACCATATATTGCCTACCTATTAGGCGCATGTGCCTGTATGGAATACACGCCCCTAATCTAATCTAATCTAAGTTGCAAAGATATGTTACATTGGAGATTCACATTACATGCATTCTCACAACCAGACACGTACAAGTTCGCGCTTGCACATGCCTCATGTGAACCTACAACATAAAAACCAAATCTCAAATGGACATACACCCTGCAACTCTTGCCGTCCTTCCCTGAGACAGGGGTGACATTGGCAAAGTGAACCATTTTTACAGCATGGGTGGTCAGCCGCATACCAACCTATAAGTCAAGGAACCCCTGCTGGTTACAAATTACATTAGACCGATACCCTTCTATGATATTTTCGGCTGTGAAAAGATATATTCAGCAATAGCGATCCTACCTCTGCTATCTATTGTGTATAGGATCCCACTCTTTACCGGCTATGAAACACTTCTACTTTCCCTCATAATCTCCTCGTACCAGAACAATCGTGGTATAAGCAACTAACCAGTGATACACACCTCAAGAGCCCTCTGCGAGAGCTTGTTTGCTCTTTTCAGCTGCAAAGGATGGATGGATAATTGGTAGAGGCATATGAATTCCTTAACCCAGCTACGCTAATGAAATACACATGTAGCGTATTTTATTGCCGCGTTTCCGCATGTGGCGAGTGAAACCTATTAATTATTTTACATGTAAGGAGGGCAGCCTCACGCCTGGCACTTCAGTTAAAATGAGGGTTTCCCAGGTCACGAACTTCCTCGTAGGTAGGTACTCATTTCTTGTGAAGGCTGAGTAATTAACCTTATCAGCAAAAGTATAAGGTTTGATTTATGTGCTCCGCTATAACAAAAAGGCATACAGGATTATAAGCAAAAACTGCAATGATGTCCGCACTTGAATTAACGAAGACAAAGTTATGTCGTCACCTGGCCGGTTTGTGATTGTATATTTCAATTTGATCTCTGTCGCCATTCCGCTGGGGGTGGCCACATCCTGCAGATATTATTAAAAGGTAGAGAATGCCATTTTGTATGTTTCCATTTATTTATCGATGATTTTCTACGAATGCAGTATGTTTCTGATCCCTGCATTAAGAATTCGCGGAGAAATGTGTGTCCGGCCTTGTGCTGGGTAATATCAAAGTAATAAAACGCTAAACGTAATAATTTATGGTAAAGCCATATTCTTTCTGGGTCAACCACCATTATCAAAATTATGTATTCAAAAATGAATAAAAAAACAAGTTTATTGACCATTGACTTATGATATAGTGGAGTCGAAAATACGAGAATTTGCAAGTAGAATGAGCAAGTAGGCACTATATTTGTTTCAACCTACCTCAACACAAATCTTTGTTAGTTAGAAAGAGAACAATGATACTCCAAGTATCTGCACACTGTTAACAGGCAAAAGGTACACTCGTTAGCCTTTTTTCGACATTATAAGTATTCATTGAATTATGATATCTGTAGACTAGAAATTATTTTAACGACAATAGACATTGTATATCTATTTCATCTTACTTACGAAAATGGTCCTTAGTAAGAAAGAGAACAAAGAAGTTCACAGATGCATTTCCATGTGTACAAAAAAACTCGGGGAATGTAAAAATGTTTCTAGAAGGTCGCAACATTGCCGTATGCGTACTTACTATATAATAATATCATTCATGATTAGGAGGGCCCTTGAGGTGTGACACACACAAAAACGGCGCTCTTTGGTCATGTAAAAAATTAAATAAATAAATTATCTTATTATTATTATTATATGAAAGATTGATGAAAGGATTAACAAAAGTTTCACCGACAGTAAGAAGGAATTTTGGAGGTGGATCAATGCGGATAGAAATAAATCTTCTGCATTGACCACTCCGGGAGTCAAAAGTGCTGCCGGTGAGATGGTATGGGAGAATGAAGAAGTATGCAAGAGATGGAAGAACTATTTTCAAGAAATTTTTGGTCAGGGTGAAAGAAGAATTTATGAACAGATAGATGAAGCGAATGAATTGAATATTATGAAAGAAGAAATGAAAGTGTCTATTTCACGTCTGAAGAATGGGAAGTCTGCTGGGTTTGATGGTATAAATGGTGAAATGTTGAAAGCAGGAGGTGAATGTGTGATAGATTGGATGTACGAATTATGTAAGCTCTGTGTGAATGCAGGAGTAGTACCGATGGATTGGAGGAAGGCAGTCATTGTTCCCATTTACAAAGGTAAAGGGGACAAAAAAGACTGTCAGAACTTCAGACCAATCAGTCTACTCAGTATACCAGGAAAAGTCTTCTGTAAG
Source organism: Agapetus fuscipes (assembly GCA_951799405.1). NCBI lineage: Eukaryota > Metazoa > Arthropoda > Insecta > Trichoptera > Glossosomatidae > Agapetus > Agapetus fuscipes. The sequence goes on along the minus strand of OX637357.1, from coordinate 14,008,970 downwards.
GTGATTATAAAAAATGTGATTCTGACTACTAGTGAAAGGATTTCCGATGTACAGTCCGGCTTTATGGCCGGTAGAGGCTGTGTTGATCAGATTTTTACTCTACGACAACTTGTTGAAAAACAATTGTCGGTGAGGCGGAAGCTGTTCACGGCCTTTGTAGATCTGGAAAAGGCTTTTGACTCAGTAGACAGAGGTATGTTATGGGATGTTTTGAAAGCATACGGAGTGAATGGGGCTCTTCTAGGTGCGGTGCATGCAAACTATGAAAATAGTAAGGCATGTGTCCGTATTGATGGTGAGTATAGTGAGTGGTTTGAAGTTTATAAGGGTGTGAGGCAAGGATGTGTGATGAGTCCATGGCTATTTAACATAGTCATGGACAAGTGTGTCAGAGATGCTCGACTTAATGATTGTGGATTGATGATAGGAGAGAGCAAAGTGAGTGTTCTACTGTATGCAGATGATGCAGTTCTTGTATCTGATTCAGCAGTAGAATTGCAAACAATGCTCTCTAGATTGAATGAAGCTTTGAAAGGTAACCATTTGAAGTTGAATGCAAGTAAGACGAAAGTATTGATTTTTGAAAGAGATGATGAAAGTATGAATTATGAATTTAAAATTAATGGAATGAATGTTGATGTCGTAAATGAGTTTGTATACCTGGGAAGTAATTTTGAAAAAGATGGAAGAATGACCGGTGAATTTGAAAGAAGAATAATGAAAGGCAGGTGCGTACTGGGTGCTACCGCTAGCATCGCCAGGAACCAGAATCTCTCAAAAAATGTTAGATTGGCGGTGCACGGTGGTATACTAGTGCCAACCTTGATGTATGGAAGTGAAGCCTGGACGGTGAGTGAAAGGGAAATTAGTAAAGTCCATACAGTAGAAATGGACTATCTAAGAAGTATGATTGGGAAAAAACGAAGTGACAGAGTGAGGAATGATTTTGTAAGAGAAGAATGTGGTGTAAGGGAAAGTGTGAAAGTGAAGATTAAAAGAAGTATGTTAAGATGGTTCGGGCATATGGAGAGAATGAGTGATGAAAGATTGACGAAGAAAGTATATGTTGCTAAAATAGATGGATGTCGTGGTAGAGGAAGACCGAGAAAAGTATGGATGGATCAAATTTCTGAAATAGCGAATGAATGGGATATCCAGAGTCATAATAAAAGGAGGACTTGCATGAAAAAGGTTATGACTCTGGATGAAATGAAAGAAGTGTGCAAGGACAGGAAGAAGTGGCGGCTAATCTGCAATGGTGATTTCTAATGTTGGTGTATTAATTTGCTACATAGGAAATTTCTGTTTTTTTTTTTTTTTTTTTTTTTTTTTTGTATAGATTTCTTTGTAAGGTTTTGTTCTTTTATATTTTTAAATGTAATTTTTTATTCATATTCCTTGACTTATAGGTTGGTATGAGGCTGACCACCCATACTGTAAAAAATGGTTCACTTTGCCAATGTTACCCCTGTTTCAGGGAAGGTCGGCAAAAGTTGTGGGGCTTATGTTCATTTGAGGTTTGGATTTTATTTGTAAGTACACATTCAGCATTTGTAAGCGCGAACTACACTTGTTGGTTTGTGGGCATACATCTGAGAGCTTTAAATGAATATATCCTTGCAACTTAGATTATAGATTATAGATCCTCATATGTATATATAATAATCATAATAATAATAATAGGATGATTTATTTAGTGAGCGCTGTTTTTGTGTGAATCACAGCTGTAGAAAGCGCCAATTCTCAAACAAGACCCAGTCGCTGTTAGGCTGGATGGACCTTAAGTGAACGGTCGTTGGTAAAGGTATATGAATTTTTCACTGAGCGAAGAGTATATTTGAAAATATTAATGATACATTTTTTGTGCTCCGCCGGGATTCAAGCCCTCTACCTTTCATTTACGAGTTAGAAGTGTTAATCACTAGATTACGGACCGGTTATAGTCAACTATAGTTTATGTTATATGACCGTTCGTAGTTAAAAACAAACCCAAACCGCAAATGAACATACATCCTGCAACTTTTGCCGACCTTCCCTGGAACAGGGGTGACATTGGCAACTGTAACTGTAACTGTAACTCTGTCGCCATTCCGCTAGGGGTGGCCAGAGCCTCTGCAGAGTTGCCTCCATTTTTTCCTATCCTTACATACCTCTTTCAATTCATTCATATCCATCACCTTTTTCATGCATTTTCTTCTTTTACGCTCACTTTGTATATTCCATTCTTTCACAATCTCCTCAATCTGATCACTCCATACTTTTCTCGGTCGTCCCTTCCCTCTTTTTCCTTTCACACTTTCTTTGTATACATACTTTGTCAGTCTATCATCATTCATTCTTTCCACATGTCCAAACCATCTCATCACATTCTTTTGTACCTTAACTTTCACATCCTCTTTCAAATTACATTCTTTTTTTACCCATTCATTCCTAACTCTATCCCTCAGAGTTTTTCCTGTCATGCTTCTCAAATGCTTCATTTCCACCGTACATACTTTACTCATTTCGCTATCGTTCACTGTCCATGCTTCACTTCCATACATCAAAGTCGGTAACAATATGCCATTGTGTACCGCCATTCTCAGATCCATCGTCAATCGCTTGTTCTTTGCTATTCTTCCTATTGCACCGACCACTTGCTTTCCCTTGCACACCCTATTCTCAAGTTCTCTTGTCATCTTTCCATTCTTCTCAAACATACTTCCCAAGTATCTAAATTCATCCACAATTTCAACTTTCGTACCATTCGACATAAACGTGCATTCTTCATTTTCATCCGTTCTGTCAAAAATCAGTACTTTCGTCTTACTTGCATTAATTTTCAACTTGTTCACACACAGAGCATGGTTCAGACTAGAGAGCATTACCTGAAGTTCTGCTGCTGAATCAGGAATTAATACTGCATCATCAGCATAAAGCAGAACTCCGACTTTTCTCTCTCCAATCTGTATGCCATGCCCTTCCAGATTCGCTTGTTTAACACAATGATCCATAATTATATTGAATAACCATGGGCTCATTATGCAACCCTGTCTCACACCCTTGTACACATTAAAATACTCGCTGTATTGTATTCTCCATCCACCCTGACACATGCCCTGCTATTTAGATAGATGGCGCGTATCGCGTTCAGAAGTGCTTTGTTCACACCATACCTCTCAAGCACACACCACATCATACTTCTATCCACCGAGTCGAAGGCTTTCTCAAGATCTACGAAAGCCGCGTAGACCTTTTTATTTACGGCCAGCTGTTTTTCGACTATCTGTCGAAGCGCGAATATCTGGTCTACGCAACCTCTTTCCGGCATAAAGCCAGATTGTATATCTGAGACCTTCTCCTGGGTGGATAATCTTACCCTATGGATAAGAATCTTGCATAGCACTTTACCTGGCACACTAAGAAGGCTAATCGGTCTGAAGTTACGGCAGTCTTTTTTGTCACCTTTACCTTTGTAAATTGGCACAATGACCGCCTCTCTCCAGTCCGATGGAACCTCCTTGACACTAACACACAATTCGCAAAGCTCTTTCATCCATTCAATCACACATTCTCCTCCCGCTTTCATCATCTCAGGTCTCACACCATCCACACTTGCAGCTTTCCCATTCTTTAATTCCTTTATGACCTTTCTTACTTCTTCTTTCGATATTTTCAAAACATTACCCTCATCATAATCTCCTTTCACAGTTAAATCACATTCTTCTTCACCAAAAAACCTCATTAAAATATTCTTTCCATCTCTTTTTTACATCGTCTTTATTCCACAGAATGTCTCCGCTGACATTTTTGATTCCTGGAGTTGTGGACCTACAACTGTCGTTGTTTTGTCTCACCCAGCTCCAGAACATCTTTTTATTGTCAGAGAAGTCATTCTGTGCTCTTTCACTCAAATTTTCTTCCATTCTTCTCTTACTCATTTGAACTTCATTCTTCGCTAGCCATTTTTTCGCCTTGTATTCAGTCTCTAACACTTTATTCTTTCTGTCATTAATCCATTTTAAGTAACTCTCTTTCTTCTCTTTCACTGCTTGTTTAACCCTATCATTCCACCATTCATTGCCTTTTCTATGCCCAATCTTAACTTCACCGCATACTTTCTTTGCGCTTTCAACCAAACATGTTTTAAATGTTTTCCACATTTTTTCTACACATGCATTCTTCACAAGTTCCTTGCATTCATCCGATTTCAAAATCTGGCTTACTTCAGCTTCAAAATCATTCCTGACATTTTCATCATCTAATTTTTCCACTTTCACTCTTTTCATCTTAATCACTTTCGTTCTTTTCCTATCTTTTACTTCGCCTATCATTACTTTTGCACACAAGAGATGATGGTCTGAGCCCACGGATATACCTTGGTAGACTCTGACATCTCTTATGGCACCTCTCATACATTCTTCCATACATATGTAGTCAATGACTGTGCGAGTATTTGGCCCATACCGCGTGTATGTGTGCACGTCTTTATGCTTATACCAAGTATTTGATATAAACATATCATGCTCCACACACATGTCAACAAGCCGTCTCCCACTGCCATTGATGACACACCTTCCGTTTGGTCCTATTACCCTTTCATACTCTTCCTTTCTTCTACCCACCCATCCGTTCATGTCACCAAGCAGAATCACCTTTTCTTCTTTGTCTGCAAAGTGAACCATTTTTTACAGTATGGGTGGTTAGCCTTATACCAACCTATAAGTCAAGGAATACAAATAATAAATAACATTTATGTAAATAAAAACAACAAAATCTTTAAAAATAAATCTGTGCAAAAAAATTCAATAGGTAGGTATACGAGTACAAAAAATAAAACATTACATTATGAAAGGTATGTAACATTGGGGATTCACATTACATGCATTTTCACAAGCAAACACGTACAAATTCGCTCTTAAACATGCCGCATGTGAACCTACAACATAAAAACCCAAATCTCAAATCAACATACACCCTGCAACTCTTGCCGTCCTTCCCTGAAACAGGGGTGACAGTGACAAAATGAACCATTTTCTACGGCATTGGTGGTCAGCTGATTAAAAAAGGGAAGAGACAAAAACCATTTTTACAGCATTACTCTGGAGGAAATGAAAGAAGTATGTAAGGACAGAATGAAATGGCGGTTGATCTGTAATGTTGGCGGCTAGGATTTAATAAATTGGAATTTGTTTTCTGTTTTAGTTTGTCAACCTTCCCTGAAACAGAGAATTCTTCTTAAAATATGAATTTAAAAGAACAAACAAACATGCTGTTATTGGTTGCCAAGGACCGTAGTCCTACACAAGTGTGACGTTTTCCCGGCAGACATTTTATTGGTTATAACTAGGTAAGTACCTATTTTTTTTTTCATTCAGTTCGAACCCGCTACCTTCCCGCTAGTCTTCGTCGCGTCAACCAATAGACTTAGACCCATCCAAAAATTGTTAAGAAATTCAGCATTCACTGAGAAGAAAACCTTGATGTATTTTGTCAATATATTAAATTATTATTATTGCTAACGAATGTCATGCCAATTTGAAATGCAACGACGTGTTTTTTATTATTATCAAAAACGTCGTTTTTACTCAGAATCATAATAAAAAGATAAGAACACATTAATAATTCATTCGCCCATTAAACGAGGCCAACTACTTTTGGGAATATTCTTTTTTCCACCAAAAAAATGGCAATACATTACCTTTTGTGAGTCTTTTAATCCTTATTTTTTGCTTGGGTGTTTGATACAAGAGGGAAATTCCACATTTTTTTTCTCGATTGTAATTACTTATATAATTACGGGTCAGTTTCCGGAAGCTCTTATTGAAATGTAAAATCATAATTTTTTATTTATAGGACTTGAAATCAAGACCTTGTTAATAAATGCTTAACATCCCGTTCGACGTTTTTCAGTGAAATGACGGGCATCCCGTCTCGAGGGGGGGGTTTATACTGGATTTCCACCAATCAGCGATCAGTAGGTATAAAAATTCGAAAATTCCACCAATCAGAACGCGTTAGGTTTCAGGATTCAAATTGAAAACAAATGATCCCTACCTAAGGTTTACAAACTTTCCATTTCCATTATTCGATCGAAAATACCTTCCACTATGAGAAATACTTGCAAGAAAATTTGTTCTTTTTCTTCTTCGTACAGGGTCGTGTCAAGTCCATGGAAAGGTATGTACACGAGAATATGAAAGTGAAATTCAAGAGAAGCTCAATGAGATTAGGGCATCTAGAAATAATGGACTATGAACGACCGACAAAAAGAATTAGAGCGGATAAAGGAACGTCAACCGATGAAATAATTGATTGATCAAATCAGCGAGATTGCAAATGAATAGAATCTGAAGAGTGAGGAAAACAGACGAGCGAGGAGTAGGAACATCTTACTACATTCCATGGGCCACAGTTGTCCCCAGTCCTGTCAAACACAGCAGTGGTGTAGTCATACAAAACATATTCTTACCTGTGAAACCCTATCGGGGCTATTCTTAGACATTTTAGTCGTCGGTTGAGCCCACGCTTTGACAGACTAATGATGTATTTGTATGAAGACCTGTCAATCCAAGATGGACGCAAGTGAACAGCTGATTTATCTTCATACAAATATTACAAAATTCGATAGGTAAGAATGACCGTGGTGATGAAATTTTCAGACCGGGCACCATTTGTTTGTCAAAGCGTGGGCTCAACCGACGACTAAAATGTCTAAGAATAGCCTCGTTTTTTCTAGCTTTCTCCATTTTGTGGTTCGACATTCAATAATTATACATGAAATAATGCATTTTTCCTTAAAAAATGACAATTTTGGATTTGATATCTCACCCCTGTTTCAGGGAATGTCGGCAAGAGTTGCAGGGCTTATGTTCATTTAAGGTTTGGATTTTATTTGTAAGTACACAATCAGCATTTGTAAGCGCGAACTACACGTGTTTGTTTGTGGGCATACATCTGAGAGCTTTGAATGAATATATCCTTGCAACTTAGATTATAGATTATAGATATCTGAATAAAAAGCTTAAATGGATTTGTACCATATATTGCCTACCTATAAGGCGCATGTGCCTGTATGGGATGCACGCCCCTGGAAAAGCCGTACCTTTTGACTCGGAGTAAGCTCTTAAATAATTCTAATATAGACATTTTGTTATTATAATTTATTACCTCCAATCAATATTTGATTGACACATCAAATTTGATTCCTTAATTCTGGTAAGGACCTTGGTTAAAATTTTCACGTAAATTCTGGAATTGGAACAGGAAAGATGATGTACATCAGCTGATTTACGTATATGCAAAAAAAAAGATTCATTGGGAGAATTCCCACTTAATTTTTATTTTTATCTGATTGGAGTTTGGTGTAACGGGCTCTAAGATTTACAAATCAAGCCACAGAGTTTTATAGCTGTGAGCGTGCACTGCAATTAGGGTAACCTGTTGTGCACAATAAAAAAAACCATTGAAAGTGATGAATGTCGAGGAGATACAGAAGTGTGCGAGGACAGAACAAAGTGGAGACACATCTGTGGAACCACGGCTAGATACAAGTACAAGAATCATTTGACATGACCGCAAGGGTTAGGTAACAAAAATACCTACTATTTGTTTATTTATTTCCTCATAGGCATTTTTTATTTGTACAAACAGACAAATGTGTTTCGACATTTTGAAGGCTAAATTCTAACAATACAATAAACTGATGACTCGACATGTTCCACAGACGTCTTTGAAATCAATCCTTATGCAATACTCACTATTCCAACGATAATGACATTTTTTATATAATTATATCTAGCTTTGTGGTTAACGACTTTGTTTACAAATACAAATGTGTGCGGTTTTTACACATAATTGGGATGGAAGTTGTTTCGTGCTCTCGTAAACGCCTACAAAGCTAAGCAATGAGGTCCGCACGTGCATTGACATAGACAATATTGTGACGTCATCCGGCCGTGTTGCTAGGGACAATGCATCCAAATATTTTGTTATTGGTTGCTAAGGACGACAGCCCCATACAAGACTGTCGTTTGCTCGAAGAGAAAAATGTTCAAATTAAAAAAAAAATGGACCGGTCCGTACTCCAGTGGTAACATTTTGGAGATGTTTTGTCAAGTGATGTTCTATCATGTGTCGTTTTGTCACTGTGTCGTTTTGTCACTGTGTCGTTCCATCATGGCACCGTATATAAATCTAATCTAATCTAATCTAATCTAAGTTGCAAAGATATGTTACATTGGAGATTCACATTACATGCATTCCCACAATCAAGACACATACAAGTTCGCGCTTGCACGTGCCTCATGTGAGCCTACAACATAAAAACCAATCTCAAATGGACATACACCCTGCAACTCTTGCCGTCCTTCCCTGTAACAGGGGTGACATTGGCAAAGTGAACCATTTTTACAGCATGGGTGGTCAGCCGCATACCAACCTATAAGTCAAGGAACATACACGACAAATTACATTTTTTAAATCAATAAATAATAGTATACATGGACATCAAAAACTTAAAACATAAAACAAATTTCATTTTAATAAACCCTAGCCGTCAACATTACAGATCAACCGCCATTTCTTTCTGTCCTTACATACTTCTTTCATTTCCTCCAGAGTCATAACCTTCTTCATGCAAGCTCTTCTTTTATTATAAACATTGCATAGTATATACTTCGCCATCACGTAAACATTAACTGAATAAGTGTATGAAACTAAATGAAATATGTCCCATACTTTGCTGTTTACGCGATGACTGAGTATTTACGCGTTGCTTTATCCTCGGGGGACTGATAATAAAGTTATTAATATTTTTTAAAATGATTTATTTCTTGTTTTTGTGGCTGTCCTTAACCTCGATACTCTATGGTTGGTTATTAATTGATGATATTTAACCTTTTCATGACGGAATATCTATAATCTAAGTTGCATAGATACATTACATTTGAAATTCATGTGATATGCATTCCCACAAGCAGACATGTGAAATTTCGCGCTTATACACGTTGACTCAAATGACCATAAGCCCTGCAATTTCCACGAGCTATAATGACCACCGACAAAATGTCCACAAGCCATTATTACCACCGACAAAATGTCCACAAGCCATAATGACCACCGACAAAATGTCCACAAGCCACAATGACCACCGAAAAAAAGGGCCAAAAGCCACAATGACCACCGAAAAAAAGGGCCAAAAGCCATAATGACCACCGACAAAATGTCCACAAGCCATAATGACCACCGACAAAATGTCCACAAGCCATAATGACCACCGACAAAATGTCCACAAGCCATAATGACCATCGACAAAATGTCCACAAGCCATAATGAATCGGTGGGCATTCCGTCAATGGGCATTTTGTCAATGGACATTGTGTCGGTGGACATTGTGTCGGTGGGCATTTCGTCAATGGACATTGTGTCGGTGCAGGACATTGTGTCGGTGGACATTGTGTCGGTGGACATAGCGTGTCGGTGGACATTGTGTCGGTGGACATTGTGTCGGTGGACATTGTGTCGGTGGACATTGTGTCGGTGGACATTGTGTCGGTGGACATTGTGTCAGTGGGCATTCCGTCAATGGACAGTGTGTCGGTGGGCATTCCGTCAATGGACATTGTGTCGGTGGACATTGTGTCGGTGGACATTGTGTCGGTGGACATTGTGTCGGTGGACATTGTGTCAGTGGGCATTCCGTCAATGGACAGTGTGTCGGTGGGCATTCCGTCAATGGACATTGTGTCGGTGGACATTGTGTCGGTGGACATTGTGTCGGTGGACATTGTGTCGGTGGACATTGTGTCAGTGGGCATTCCGTCAATGGACAGTGTGTCGGTGGGCATTCCGTCAATGGACATTGTGTCGGTGGACATTGTGTCGGTGGACATTGTGTCGGTGGACATTGTGTCGGTGGACATTGTGTCAGTGGGCATTCCGTCAATGGACAGTGTGTCGGTGGGCATTCCGTCAATGGACATTGTGTCGGTGGACATTGTGTCGGTGGACATTGTGTCGGTGGACATTGTGTCGGTGGACATTGTGTCGGTGGGCATTCCGTCAATGGACATTGTGTCGGTGGACATTGTGTCGGTGGACATTGTGTCGGTGGGCATTCCGTCAATGGACATTGTGTCAATGGACATTTTGTCAATGGACATTTTGCCGTGACACGGCTGCCAGCGAGTCTATGGACGATCAGCTGACTAGAGAGCAGCTAGAGGAACCCAAACAGGTCTGCGCTCAGGTCAACAGTCAACACAACACGTCTTGGAATCACGGCATGGCTGCGTCACTGCGCGTCAGCTCGTGGCAGGTGCGGAGCCTTATTCTGGGAGCTGTTCTTGATATACAACACCATGCATAATATTATCTATGGCCTCGGTACAAAGTCCATAGACGACAATCTGTGACGTCGCACGGTTGGGTTGTCACGGAAAAGCAACAAATATTTTGTTATTGGCTGCCAAGGACGCTGGTGACAGAAGTGTAACGTTTTCATACCCAGAAAAATGTATTTTAAAATTTGTGCAGATACCATTGTACTCACCATTGTGGTTATATTTAGGTACCTAGCATAACACAATAAAATCACTTAGCCAATATGCCACGTCTGCTTCAGGGAAAGGCAACAAGAGTTGTAGGGCTAATGTTAATTTGAGATTTGGTTGTTTGTTTTGTAAATACGCATGCAGCAAATGCATTTATTTTGTAAAAAGATTTGTGAAGAGGAATGCAATTCACCAACTTTTCTGCCTGGCCAGAAACAGGTATTAATATCATCAAATAATGATTCATTATTATATATTTCAATTTATTATAAATTAATAATTACCCAATGAATAATGACATATTATGTTGAAATATGATCAAAGTTATGGTCAAATGACCCAAGCGGGGATCGAACTGACTTTATTTTATTCCAAATACGCTAGAAAGATCAGCCACTTGAGCCCTCGGCCACCGATAGTAATGTGCGAACTTATACACAAATCGTTAGAGTTAATATTTATTTGCAACTCAGATTATAGATTAATGGTCAGACTAAAAAACAATTAAACAATCATCGATAAAAATAAAGACAGGTTTCCTAATGTTGTACAAAATTGCATAGTATTAGCAAAATAGTAATAGCCTACTTTGCGGTATCTCATGAAAGGCTAAAATTAGTTACAAACCATGGTCTATGACATTTCCATAAATTATTTTCGGAAAAAGTTGGTAGCCCTGTCACAGTTAGAAATAAACAAGATGGATGCATTTAAACAGCTGACTGTTGTCAAAATAACCAGCTGTCAAAAAGCATGTTTTTTTAACACACGGCTGTCAATACGATGAATAAATTGATAAATAACATCCATAAAAAATAAGATCTTGTATCATTTTAATTATAAAATTTACACTTATTCCAATTAGAATCTCAATAAAGAATGTTTTATGAAGTGTACCTCATGTTTGCCTATTATATACATATGTTATGAATTTATTTGAATTGATTTGCTGACTATGGAACTTGATTGAGTTGTTTTTTTTTTTTGGAAGAGATTAATATTAATGAGGTACGCACATTTCAAAACGTCAAAAAAAGGAAAACACAAAGGCCGCTTGTGTATGTACTTACAAAGTTAACCCTGGACCTGAGATTAGGTAATATTCATCAGAGGTCCAGGTTTAATTTTACCTCTGCAAATCTTGTAAACTTTACAACAAGACCTCACTTTACAGAGACTACGCACTAGGGCGTAGTTTTTTTGGCACTCCAAACTGCTCTGATGCTCCTTCTATTTCTTTTATGTTAATCGATGCAGCCCAACCGGAGCTGAGCAAACTCCCACTTTACCGGAAGTGGTTGACGTATGGCCTGCCTCCTTACCTGTACGAATATATAGGTTCCACACACCACATACGATTCCTTTGAACACCACGCAGTAAGAAATAGCTAATATATTATGTGCGGCTTAGTTGTAAGTTGCGACTTGCGAGATGGGGAGGGGGATGAAAGAAAATGGCCTTATAATAATAATAATAATAATATTAGGATGATTTATTTGGTGAGCGCTGTTTTTATGTGTATCACACCTCAAGAGCCCTCTGCGAGCTTGGTCGTCACTACAAAGCGCCAATTCTCAAGCAAGACCCAGTTGCTGTAAGGCTGGATGAACCTTTGGTGACCGGTCATTGGTAAAGCTTTATGAATTTTTCAACCCAGCGAAGAGCAAATTTAAAAATATAAATGGTATGTTTTTTTGTGCTCCGCCGGGATTCGAACCCATAACCTTCCATACAGAGTCCGAAGTGTTACCACTGAACTACGTAGGTACCTTTTTCCTATATCCTATGAGAGAACACGCTGAATAAGTGTCAAAATCCCGTAGTTTATAAGTTATTGTAATGCATGATTTCTCAAACCAGTGAATCAGCACTTATTTAGTTTTACCTACTTACTTGATCGGTGTTATGGCTGAGGGCTCAAGCAACGCCTTCTGTATAGCTACCTTCTATACGATATATGATACCTATAGGTGGTACTGGCTCAAGTCGTTGTTCTTGATTAGCGTATTTGAAACAGAATAACGCTGGTTCGAATCACGCCTGCCCCTTTGACCACAACTTCGTCGCTGGTTCAACAGATGCCATTGCATGCCCACAAGTTTCTGCTTTCGCGTGAAGACAACTGGCTAGGTAAAATAGGTGAATTGCATTCCGCTTCACAAATCTTTGCTTATTTCAAACCGTTGCCTGCCTAACACACTATTGTTATAAATTGGTTGAAGGGTATCTAGTAACACAAAAATAAGAAATCAAGGTGAGGAGTATAGAATAGTCGGTAGGTAGCATGCTGATTGTCTGGGCGGGCCGTGACCTAGCAGGCTCTCAGGCGTGCCGCACTGCGGAGGTGGGATGGGGCATGACAGCGCGGTGTCATGGACAAGCCGGGCAGATGAACGACAATATATAATATTCATTTCTAAATATTTTACACTGCTAAAGGGCACATTAATATTCTGAGCGCAACTTAGTTTTTTTTTTACATAGAAAATTGCAAGCTCACAAACACAGTAAGTCCTTTTTTAATAAAAAATAGATTAGATTAGATTAGTTTACTCAGCCTTCACAAGAAATGAGTACCAGCCCGCACGCGAGATGGGAAACCCCTATTTCAACTACAGTGGTTGGCGTAAGCCCGCTCCCCTTACCTGTAAAAGTAAATAGGGTATAGTCGCCACGTGCGAACCCTTTGGGGAGAACGCGGCAATAAGGTACGCTAAATGTGTAGCTCAGTAGCCCAGCGTCACAGGCAGTGAAAAATGAGATGTCACACGACAGGGTTAATAGGGAAAAGGTAAGTAATGGTAACACAAAAAATAAATAATACGACTGTAACTGTAACGCTGTCGCCGTTCCACTAGGGGTGGCCAGAGCCTCTGCAGAGTCTCCTCAATTTATTATTATCTTGACATAGGTACCTACTTCTGTTAGTTCATTCAAACTTCATAACTACCCATCCCTTTTTTCATACATTTTCTTCTTTTAACGTGACAGTTTCTTAACTTCCGTAAAAGAGAAAAAAAGTATGGGACTAAGTGACGAGATTAACTGGCAGATTCATATTAACGAAAATGTTTAACCCATTGACTAATAAATGGTTTAACCGGTTTAAACGAAATAAGTTGAACATGTACCTACCTATTATTAATTATTATACAAAAGACTGAACAACACTGTTTGCATTCAAACATTTGAAATATGACTTCTCTTTTAAGGTCATAACGATTATATTTTATCAAAAACTCAGTTCCTCTCCTCTACCGCTTGTCTGTATAGGATTTATTTTATTTAAAACAAAATTTGAATCATTTGAGGTTATGTGGCGGCTATGGCCGAACAGGCGGTGGTACCGGCGCGGCGTAGGGTATATAGGGTTAAAATTAAACAGCTCCGCTTTGATCCCAGTCTGGTCTACTAGACAATAAAGATAATTAAATTAAAATGCCGGCTGATGTATTTCGTGAGCGCTGTTTTAGTATGAATCCCATCTCGAGCACGGCCCAGTTGCTGTAAGGATGGATGGACCTGTCTTTCGCAAAGGAAACTTTTCTACACAGCGAAGAGCATATTTGAAAAATGAAATGTTTTTTCTTGCTCCGCCGGGATTAGAATCCACTACCTTCCAATCACGAGTCTGAAGTGTTTACCAATAACCACTAGACTACAATACGGACCGGTCAAATATAAATAGGTCAGTGATTTGCATTGTTTTTATCAAATTTAATTAAATAACTTAAAGAAATTAACTTATTCCTGAATTTTTGAGCGAAAAACCCGAGATTTGGATAATCTTCGAAAAATAGTAGATTTGTAGTATTTTAGTAGCAAGATCTCAAAATACTACAAAAGACATTCCGCATAAATAAAAAAAACGAAATTGATGGGACCAGTATGCAAATAAATATGTAAAATACGTGTTAAATGGGAAAAAATATTTATTCTTACGTACGTCAGCGAAAAATTAATAGAAAATATTAAAGAATTTCAAAACTCACATTAATCGTACTTACATATTTCAAAACCGAAAAAAAAACTTTCTGTCAATAATTTTAAATGTAAGTTGCAAAAATATCGCCACCTTAAAGGTAAAACTGAATAAGTACTGATTCACTGATTTGAGAAATCGTTGATTTTATTGAGTGTAACGTCTCATAGGGAGTGGTGTAGGTACCTACTCGTAATCAAAGGAAGTGCTCATGAAAAAGTTCTAAGCCGCACAGGGTCTTCACACTTTTTTAGTATTTTCTCCCGTACAAAATAGAAAAAAAGGTGCATTTATCTGAGAGACCCATGTTAGCTTACCATGTCACTTATTCAGTTTGACCTATAAGCTATAAGATATCGATATATTACATTCAAAATTCATATTACATGCATTCCCATAAGCTGACAACGTGTCTGCGCTTACACATGCCGCAATGTGGACTTAGATCATGCAAACCCAATCTCAAATGAACCTAGGGGCTGTCCATATATTACGTCATTCGCATTAAGGGGGGGGGAGTCTGGTCTGCGGATGATTGCAAATGATGTACGAGTAGGTACCAAAAGTGACGTCGTTCTTGTAAATACCAATTTCTACAAAATATACAAAATATTATGTAAGTAATATAACATTATTAATTATTAAGCTCATCCATTATTACAGCAAGAGGAGGGGGGGGGTCATTAGATAATGACTATGGGATGATTGTACCCCCTACAATCATCCCCCCCGGGGGGGGTCGAAAATCGGCCAAAATTGATGACGTACTTTATGGACGGCCCCCTACATTGTAAGTCTTGCAACTCTTGCCGACCTTCGCAGAAACAGGGTCTCATAGTTAAACGCAATTTGAGTCGTGTAGAATCAAAGATGGTGATCTATTTTTTGGAAATGTTTTAAAAGCGCAAAAACATTGAGGTTTCTTCATTGTTTATGATTCTAGGTAATAAGAACTTCTGAGCAACTAAGAAAGCCAGAACGACAAAGATAAGCTTTCCTCGTAGTGGTTTTTATATTTTATTCTATATTCAGAGGTGCCCAAACGGTCGATCGCGAAAGGTTTTAAAGTCGATCGCCGAGGATATCGAAAATTTTCAGTGTTTCGATCTTAAAACTGTAGTTTTTTGCAAAAGAAAATTTAATTTAGTAATGCTAGAGATCAATTTTTTTTTACAGATTTGACATTTTGGGGATTTGAAAATTGTGTGCCAACCCCCCCCCCCCCCCCCCCGTCAGCAGAATTTTTATGGACAAAATGAATTTCTAAAATTGCGTGCCTACCCCTACCCCCCCAACAGAAATAACAAAAAAATTTGGACACCCCTGGGCTAAACAGTTAAAATGTCGATCTCCTGTTCATAAACTTTTGCTAAGTCGATCTCCTCAAGAAAAAGTATGGGCAACCCTGCTATATATGTTTTATTACTCGTATAGATAGGATTTATTTGTACCCACTAGATCAACTCTATCGTATGTAGACTGTAGACTCTATAGACAGCGCGGCTCCAAGGTGGCGGATAGGACAATGCTCGCTACGTTTGCCAAAAAGGTAAGGATGAAATAAAACAGTCCCTGCAAATCAACAGGTATAAACAAACCCGTCAGGCAAACGTAGTGACTTATTGCAAACACCCACCATATAAATATCAAAATTTTGAATAAAAAAAGCTGAACTGCCCTGCAAGCCTTGCCGACCTTCCTTGAAACAGGGGTGACATTGCAAAGTGAAACATCTTTTACAGTATGCGTGGTCATGTGTCGTTTTGTCACTGCGCCGTTCTAACCTGCCACCAGTTATTCAAAAATTGGGAAAATCGAGATTTTGTAATAAAACGCAAGAACAATGCGAGAAGAATAGGTAGAATGTGACAGCCTTTCAATTTGGACGAATATGACCGAGATAAAACATTGGCCGCCTTTTTCATCTCATACAAGTTGTACTGGTTCTGGTTGTCTGAACTTCAAACGTGATTTCCCAACATTCTTATTTTTTGAGTTATTAATTACCCTTTATGATTAAGCGTGCGTTATGTCTCTAAAAATGAGATTCAAGAGAGCTCACTAAGAATATGTCTCACTCACAGATAAGGTTGCTAATCACAGCACTCCCCACTTAGAGCACCGGACAGGTAATTACAACATGGCTCTGGTGATGCTCAACACGGACAGTGAGTGGACGATAAACAAATATGAGATCAAGAACGAATGCGGTTAAACTTATCAAATTTGTAATCAAGAAACCTCAAAAAATACTTGCGGTAACAGGATGAGTACAATTTACTAATCCACGACCGGTTTCGTGAGCACACTTCACATCACTAGGTTCTAATTGATTAATTTATTCAAATGAGAGGCTACAAAATAAAAGCCTCATCAATAACTTAGTGATATTCTAATTTCCTGAGTCCTTAATTAATAGGATAGGTTGATATGAAGCTGACGTCGCATGTAGTAAAAACTTGCTTCACTTTTGCCAATGCCACCCCGTTTCTGGGGGCAAAAGGCTTCTCTAAAACAGGGCGACATTGGCAAAGTGAACCATTTTTTACGCATGGATGGTCAGCCTCAGTTTTATGGGCATGCATTTAACATTTTAAATGTTCCTTGCATCTTAGATTAGGATAGATATATAGTTGATCTTGAACACTTATCGCAGAGGTTTCCGAGATTTGTGAATTCTCGTCCATCTCATTCCGATAACATTTAGGTACCTTATTTTTTAGTACAAATAAAAAAAACAATACGAAATTCAAGTTATACAGATTAATACAAAATTGATCAAAAAACATACCCTCTTTTATAACCAAAAAAGCTCACACAACTTTCTTTCAAAAATAAATGGA
Organism: Agapetus fuscipes; assembly: GCA_951799405.1. NCBI lineage: Eukaryota > Metazoa > Arthropoda > Insecta > Trichoptera > Glossosomatidae > Agapetus > Agapetus fuscipes. Next base: position 13,991,612 of record OX637357.1, on the reverse strand, counting down.
AACTTCAGGTTATTTTAACTTTAGTTTTTAGTTTTTTTTCTTTAGGTATACACGTAGCACTATTATTATTATCCACACAGCATTGATGAGAGACCACACGCCATAAAAGAAATTAAAAAAACCAACAGCTAGAGAGATTCCGTCGGACCACCGCACGCGCCAGAGTTTCTTAGGTAAATAAGGATGTGTGAAAAGTGAAAACTAGTTTTATACAAACGCTGAGAAAAATGTTATACACACTTCGGTCAAAGTACCTCACTAGGCTTCGAGTTAAGGCTTGACTCCTATACTCTCTGCTTGACTCTTTGTTGTGCCTTCTGACGTCACACAATCAACGCTCTCGCACATATTTTACTCACTTAATTTTTTTTCAATAGATTTGTGAAGAGGAATGCAATCCACCAACCTATTTTGCCTGGCCATAAACAGGTACTACCTAATCAATCTAATCTAAATTGCAAATATGTGTAGGTATGTAGTATTAAAGATTCACATTATATGCATTTTCACAAGCAGACACGTATATCAGTTCTTGCTATAACATACCTCATGAGGACATACAATATATAACATACACCCTGCAACTCCTGCCGACCTTCCCTGAAACAGGGGTGACATTGGCAAAGTGAACCATTTTCTACAGCATGGGTGGTCAGCCGCATATCAACCTGTAAGTTAAGGAACATACCTACACAACTAATTACATTTTTAAAATTAACAAGAATAATAGGTATGGACATCAAAAACTAAACAGAAAACAAATTATAATTTTAAAAACTCTAGCCGCCAACAATACAGATCAACCGCCATTTCTTTCAATAAATAATAATAATAGTATTAACATATATATTTTTTAAATAAATTTGTGGAAAGGAATGCAATATACCCCAGTTGTCTTCATGCAGAAGCAGAAGCTTGTGTGCATGCAATGGCATCTGTTGAACCAGGGTCGAAGTTATGGTCAAGTGGGCCAGACGCAGATTCGAACCAACGCTATCCCAGAGGAGCTGTTTCTTATTTCTAGTGAAGACTGAGTACACTTTGGCTATTTATTTTGGGTTTGAGCACACCGCAACGGGAAATCCTTCGGTGGGGATCGAACTCTTAATTTCGGCATGGAATGCAAACATTCTACCAACTGAGCTATCGACCCCACTTTTTACGAGCTTGGTCGTCGGTACAAAGCGCCAATTCTCAAGCAAGACCCAGTTGCTTTAAGGCTGGATGGACCTTTTGATGACTTGTCTTTGGTAAAGGTTTATGAATTTTTCAACCCAGGGAAGAGCAAATTTGAAAATATAAATGGTATTTTTTGTGCTCCGGCGGGATTCAAACCCACAATCTTTCATTTACGAGTCTGAAGTGTTACCACTGGACTACGGATCGGTCAAAAATTAAATAAATGAATAAGTTCCAGTTTTTGTGATCGGTCTTTGCAATGTCAATCAAAAATAAATTTAAAAAAATATGAAGCTCGTAAAGCACCTTTACACCCAATTAATAAGTTTTAAATCCACGGATCAAAGATTATTATCTATGGTTAAACGTACCTAAATATTATGTTTTTTTGTTGCCATATAACGCAAATGTTTTTCAACAGCGACTGGAAGTAGGTACATTGGCGCCTTGGCGGCATAACTCTTAAAAAAGTTTTTTGAAATTAGTATTGTCTTCTTCTTTTCGTGCCACTTCTAACGAAGATCGTCATGGATATTTTGACCTTGGATGCTGCGGCTCGCAACAAGGATTTGGTGCTTCTGCCGAACCACTGTCGCGCAAGTTCTTTAACCACGATGTCCTTCGGCGTCTCTGAGATCGTCTCCCCTCAATCTTTCTTAAAATGTGACTGAAGTAGGTACACCAGCTTTCTCTGCTTAATGGTGGTCAGGAGTTCCTTTGTAGTGCGCATTCGTTGGAGGACTTCTTAATTGGTGACTTGATCACGCCAAAAGATCCGAAGCATTTTTCGGTAGAGACACATCTCGAAGGCTTCAATTCGTCTCTCCAGTGCCTGCGTGAGCGTCCAGTTAGTCAATAAGTATTTAATTAGATCTTATATATGCAAATGGCATTGCTCTGCAAGCATACATCCATGTCAAGATGTCCTGTTCTCCTTCAGGCTTAATTTTGACCAATCAATGCAAATCTGCCCTTTAAGATATGGCTCACTCTGGAGACGTGGCCTTATATCTTAGTATGTCCTCTATTTTACTAAAGTAGGCCAAAAGAGTTAATATTCGTTTTGATATTCAATCTTCTGTAAAGCACATTATTGATGAATACTAATTTATTGGGTAGTAAAGTAATTTGCTCATGCGGAATTGAATATCCTTCATTTTCATATGTCACATGATTTTATAATACCCTGCCCTGCTCAATCTGATATTTTTACTTACAGAACAATTAAAAATACAGTTGGCAGACAATTTACCATGTGGTGAGTGGATTGAAATTATTTATTGATTTATTTATTAAGCAAACAAACAGTTTATACATGCTTTATATTGGAACAAAAACATAAAGCAGTTGGAAAACCAGCGAAGGTACAAAAGTAAACCACTTGAAATGGGGGTTTCCCTGCTTCCGATGGTCAGGTTATTATTATTATTTTTCTTTTATTAAAAAAAAATAGATTTGTGAAGAGGAATGCAATTCACCAACCTATTCTGCCTAGCCAGAAACAGGAATTTATATCAACAAATTATAATTCATTCTTGTTTATATTAATGAATTATTAATTGATAATTACCCAATGACATCTATTGAACCAGGGTCAAAGTTATGATCAAATGACACCCAAGCGGGGATCGAACCAACGTTATTCTATTTCAAATACGCTAGAAAGATCGGCCACTTTGCCCCCTCGTCCATAACACTGACAATTGAGTAAATACTGTGTCAGTCTTGGCCAGTATTTGATTTTGGGTTTGAAATAGACACCGAAACGAGAATCATTTCCGACACCAATAATAATCTATAATATAAGTTGCTTACAAGTATGTTAACATTTAAGATTCATATTTAAGGCATGCCCAGAAACAATACGTGTAAGTTCGAGCATACAAATGATGCATGTCTAAAAGTTGCAAATCGTCGCCTTACTTTCTCAACCTCGTATCTCAAATTTTACAAGTTTTCAGGAGAGACAAAAAACTAAATAAATTGAGTAATTTTATAAGCATACAAAAAAATTAAATGAGGTTTTGTTTGTTATAAAAAAACACATGTTTTGAGTTATTTATTTATTTTTTATAATTTATTATAAGGGAGTAATATAACATTTTAGAGATTTTTAGAGAGACGAGTTTGTTGTAATCAGTAAACATCAAAATATTTTTACCTTCATACCTAAGATACGAGGTTGCTGCAGCTACATTCAATAATCAATTACTATGTATTGTAAACAATTCATTTAACTTAACAAGATTACAGAATTTTATCATAACTGTCACTAGAAACGTTAAAAGAGAATGTAAAAAACTTAAAAAAAAATCAATTTTAGGCATGGTTTTTAAATTAGAATTTGTTTTCTGTTTAGTTTTTGATATCGATTCATTATTATTTGTGGATTTTAAAAATGTACTTAGTTGCATATGTATGTTCTTTGACTTTTAGGTTGGTATGCGGCTGACCACCCATACTTTAGAAAATGGTTCACTTTGCCAATATCAACCCTGTTTCAGAGAAAGTCGGCAGAAATTGCATCAACATACTCTTTGGCAGTGCTCTGTCGACAGTAATGCGAAGGCATTTTTGGGAGAGCCATCAAAAATGAAGTGAAGTGCTCCACGTTAGTTGTGTTGATTGCGTTTAATCGTTTTATTGGTTTCTGCTTTTTTGGCATCCCAATTTCGATTTTTCGTTCTTGACCCAGTTTGCCACATACCATTCGCCTAAGCACAGTATCCCGCAAAACATTTTTTTTACAAACTGGTCTTATTTCACCATCAACTTTGAGGAAATATTCCAGAGTGTATGTCCTTCTAGATGGAGTCCTTTGGTGTGGGCAGTAACTGGTTGAAGCGTGACCATAGACACAACATGGATTTTTCTCTTCCAAAGTGAATTTAAAAAAATCTTTCTGGCATCATTAGATACTTTATGACATTCCTTGGAAAACATTTTGCTTCATTTTTGTGGATCATAATTGATTATAGACATCTAAGTTGTAGTGCACTTCGTTTCCTCTTTTCTACTCCTGCAGTTCCTTCATTTTTCTTTCTTTTAATTGAAGAACTCTCTTACTCCATCATTCTTTTAAGTTTAAGTATATTTCTAGTCCTGTTTTTTTATTCTCTTGCCCTTTTTGAGCACTTTTAATCTAATCTAATCTAATCTAATCTAAGCTGCAAAGATATATATCATTTAAGTTTTATATTAAATGCATTCCCACAAGCAGATATGTATAATTTCGCGCTAACACATGCCGCATGTGGACCTACAATATAAAAACCCAATCTCAAATGAACATAAGCCTTGCAACTCTTGCCGTCCTTCCCTGAAACAGAGGTGACATTGGCAAAGTGAACCAATTTTTACATTATGGGTGGTCAGCCGCATAACAACCTATAAGTCAAGGAACTTTTAAGATTCTTGGTTTTTCGACATCTGGTTCTGATGATGAAGAATTGGCATAATCGTCACATGAATGAATTCAGATTCACTGTGGTGAAAGTGTGGGTTTAAAAATGATGGCATTCTGCATTTCTGCTTATGAGTTGTGGTGTGGAGCAGTGGCATCTGTATATTTTGTAAGTATGTGAAACTGTGGCGTATTTCAAAAAAATATCTTGCTTCTACAGGTTTTTTACAACATATCCCGGTTCGCTCTCCAGAACAATAATTGTAGGTTATCTACTTATAAAATAATGCAAATAGGTTCGAAGACAAGAAAATAAGTTGTCATTTACCTTTTAAGAGCGATATCAGAAAACAGTTTTCTCCAATGATAACCACTTATTTCTAAGATAAACATTCAAATCTGGTCTCTAGAGACCCCTATAGTCTCTAGAATCTAGGGAGTCTCCCGCACAGGATTTCTTAAAAAAAAAATAACAAGACCTTTGAATACAACAATAACAATACCTGCGAATACAACAATAACAATACCTGTGAATACAACAATAACAAGACCTGTGAATACAACAATCACAATACCAGTGAATACAACAATAACAAGACCTGTGAATACAACAATCACAATACCAGTGAATATAACAATAACAAGACCTGTGAATACAACAACAACAAGACCTGTGAATACAACAATAACAAGACCTGTGAATACAACAATAACAAGACCTGTGAATACACCAATAACAAGACCTGTAAATACAACAATAACAATACCTGTAAATACAACAATAACAATACCTGTGAATACAACAATAAAAAGACCTGTGAATACAACAATAACAATACCTGTGAATACAACAATAAAAAGACCTGTGAATACAACAATAACAATACCTGTGAATACAACAATAACAAGATATGTGAATACAAGTTACAACAATAACAAGACCTGTGAATACAACAATAACAAGACCTGTGAATACACCAATAACAAGACCTGTAAATACAACAATAACAATACCTGTAAATACAACAATAACAATACCTGTGAATACAACAATAACAAGATATGTGAATACAAGTTACAACAATAACAAGACTTGTGAATACAAGTTACAACAAGACAAAGACTCACTGACCGGTCTTTAGTCCAGTGATAACACATCGCACTCGTAAATGGAAGGTTGTGGGTTCGAATCGCGGCGGAGCACAAAAGATGTACCATTTCTATGTATTTTCAAATATGCTCTTTGCTTGGTGAAAAAATTCGTAAAACTTTACCAAAGGTAGACGAATTTTACAAAGGTATAGAAGGCTAGGGTTTTTAAGTTTTCCAAATTTTCGTACATTTTTAATTAGAATTTTGTATTTTTTATTTGATTTAAATGTTTATCCATTTGTTTATGTCTAAAATGTTATTTGTTGTGTATACTTATATTCCTTGACTTATAGGTTGGTATGCGGCTTATCACCCATGCTGTAGAAAATGGTTCACTTTGCCAATGTCACCCCTGTTTCAGGGAAGGTCGGCAGGAGTTGCGGGGTGTATGCCCATTTGAGATTTGGTTTGCATGTTGTACGTTCACATGCGGAATGCGCAAGCGCGAACTTGTACGTGTCTGCTTGTGAGAATGCATGTAATGTGAATCCCCAATGTTACATATCTTTGCAACTCAGATTAGATTAGATTAAAAAGACCGTTCACCAAAGGTTCATCCAGCCCTACAGCAACTGGATCTTGCTTGAGAATTGGCGCTTTCTACAGCGGCGACCAAACTCGCAGAGGGCTCTTGAGGTGTGATACACACTAAAACAGCGCTCACCAAATAAATCAGCCATTTTTTTTTACTTTAGGCACAGCAATGTGATGTCACAGCTGTTTTGATTTTGCCAAATGCGTTTCATATCATAAAAACCAAAGTCAAAGCAACATTTGAGCTTTTATGACGGCTGGTGCAATCAGTTTATTTAGAACAGGTTTTAAGCAACATTCATAAATTGTAAGGAATGAAAAAAAAAAAAAAAAAAAACGGATTTTACTGACCGTGTAAAAGAGAAGAACGATTTTCTCTACGTTTCGTCGGAGTCATATCCGACGTCTTCAGGAGACGTGTGTCCTTCACAAAAAGGAACCACGAACTGTTGAATTATTGTTGTTTGTTCGGGGCCGAAGGTTATAGGTATTTTTAATAACCTTCGGTGAAGCGTCGTTATTAAAAATACCTATAACCTTCGGCCCCGAACAAACAACAATAATTCAACAGTTCGTGGTTCCTTTTTGTGAAGGACACACGTCTCCTGAAGACGTCGGATATGACTCCGACGAAACGTAGAGAAAATCGTTCTTCTCTTTTACACGGTCAGTAAAATCCGTTTTTTTTTTTTTTTTCATTCCTTACAATGTCTAACGACCGTAATCATAATTTAAAATCTTTAATTCATAAATTGCTTTTAAAAAAA